>CM038147.1:176075034-177285536 GCA_021437245.1 Aegilops speltoides
CGCAACCTAGCAATGTGGTCATGGCGACCATAGTCGCAACTAAAAATTCTCAACGTCTGCTGAAACACATGAAGTTGTTGAAAAGAACCCATCCACACTATCCATGGTAAGGATCAAACACCTTGCAAAGTGGTGGAGAAGTCACCGTGAAGAGCCTCGCCTCCCCTCAGATAGGTTGCATGCATGTCAAGTGGAGGTGGCCATGGAGTGAGGCCGACGGGCTTAGAGCTAGGTGATATGTCTCCAATGCATATAATTTTTGATTGTTTCATGTTATTATATTATCAATATTGTATGCTTTACATGCAATTTTATATTATTATTGGGAACAAACCTATTAACCTAGTTCTCGCAGCTAGTTCATGTTTTTTCATATTTTATTGTTTCGTGGGAAAATCATACCAGAGAAAGTCCAAACACGATGAAACTTTATGGTGTTTTTTTCTAGACCAGAAGGGACCCTAGAAGCTTCAGGAGGGACCATACATTGCATGAGAGGGGTACAAGCTCACACGGCGCGCCCCTAAGGGGGCTCCGCCTAAGCTAGTGGACCCTTGCAACTCTGTTTGACCTAATTCCAGGCCCATGACTTCCCTAAAATTCAGAAACCACCAGAGCGAGACCCGAAACAATTATTCCACCGCCGAAAGCCTATGTTCTTCTGCGATCCCATATGGAGGCCTCCGTAGGTACTCTGTCGGAGGGGGAATTTATCACGGAGGGCCTCTAAATCAACCTTGCTACCTCTCCGATGATGTGTGAGTAGTTCCTCACAGGGCCTACGGGTCCATAGCAGTAGCTAGAAGGCTCTCTCTTTCTCTTTGATCTTCAATACAATGTTCTCTTTGGAGATCGATATGATGTAATCCTTTTATGCGGTGTGTTTGTTGGGATCCGATTAATTGTGGGTTTATGATCAGATTATTCATTGAAAGTAACTGAGTTATTTCTGAACTTTATTATGTGTGATTGTTATAGCTATGTAATGGTTTCCAATCTATGAGTTATCTTTGGCCAAGTTGATAATTAAATCTTGAGTGGAGGTGGTGCATAGTAGTAGGTTCAATCTTACGGTGTCTGATACGTCTCCAACGTATCTATAATTTTTGATTGTTCCATGCTATTATATTACCCCTTTCGGATGTTTATGGGCTTTATTTTACACATTTATATCATTTTTGGGACTAACCTACTAACCGGAGGCCCAACCCGTATTGTTGTTTTTTTGCCTATTTCAGTATTTCAAAGAAAAGGAATATCAAACGGAGTCCAAACGGAATGAAACCTTCGGGAGCGTGATTTTTGGAACGAACGCGATCCATGGGACTTGGAGTGCAAGTCAAGAAGCAGCCGAGGCGGCCACGAGAGGTAGGGCGCGCCCCTATATGGCGCTACCGCCTCATGGGCCCCTCATGCCACCGACGCATCGATGGAAATATGCCCTAGAGGCAATAATAAAGTTATTATTTATTTCCTCATATCAAGATAAATGTTTATTATTCATGCTAGAATTGTATTAACCGGAAACATGATACATGTGTGAATACATAGATAAACTTAATGTCACTAGTATGCCTCTACTTGACTAGCTCATTAATCAAAGATGGTTATGTTTCCTAACCATAGACATGTGTTGTCATTTGATTAACGGGATCACATCATTAGGAGAATGATGTGATAGACTTGACCCATTCCGTTAGCCTAGCACTTGATCGTTTAGTATGTTGCTATTGCTTTCTTCATGACTTATACAAAGTTCCTACAACTATGAGATTATGCAACTCCCGTTTACCGGAAGAACACTTTGTGTGCTACCAAACGTCACAACGTAATTGGGTGATTATAAAGGAGCTCTACAGGTGTCTCCGAAGGTAGATGTTGAGTTGGTGTATTTTGAGATTAGGTTTTGTCACTCCGATTGTCGGAGAGGTATCTCTGGGCCCTCTCGGTAATGCACATCACTACAAGCCTTGCAAGCAATGTAGCTAATGAGTTAGTTACGGAATGATGCATTACGTAACGAGTAAAGAGACTTGCCGTAACGAGATTGAACTAGGTATTGATACCCACGATCGAATCTCGGGCAAGTAACATACCGATGACAAAGGAACAATGTATGTTGTTATGCGGTTTGACCGATAAAGATCTTCGTAGAATATGCAGGAGCCAATATGAGCATCCGTGTTCCGCTATTGGTTATTGACCGAAACAGTTCTAGGTCATGTCTACATAGTTCTCGAACCCGTAGGGTCCGCACGCTTAACGCTACGATGACGCTTTTATTATGAGTTTATAAGTTTTGATGTATCAAGGTTGTTCGAGTCCCTGATGTGATCACGGACATGACGAGGAGTCTCAAATGGTCGAGACATAAAGATTGATATATTGGAGGACTATATTCGACACCGAAGTGTTCCGGTGATTTCGAGAAAATCGAGTGCGGAGGGGTTACCGAACCCCCCTGAGGAAGTATTGGGCCTTAGTGGGCCCTAAAGGAAATATGCCCTAGAGGCAATAATAAAGTTATTATTTATTTCCTTATTTCATGATAAATGTTTATCATTCATGCTAGAATTGTATTAACCGGAAACATGATACATGTGTGAATGTATAGACAAACAAGATGTCACTAGTATGCCTCTACTAGACTAGCTTGTTAATCAAAGATGGTTATGTTTCCTGACCATGAACAAAGAGTTGTTATTTGATTAACAAGGTCACATCATTAGTAGAATGATCTGATTGACATGACCCATTCCATTAGCTTAGCACACGATCGCTTAGTATGTTGCTACCGCTTTTATCCATAACTTATACATGTTCCCGTAACTATGAGATTATGCAACTCCTGCCACGGAGGAACACTTTGGTACTACCAAACGTCACAACGAATCGGGTGATTATAAAGGAGTACTACAGTGTCTCCAAAGGCGATGTTGGGTTGGCGATTTCGAGATTAGGTTTTGTCACTCCGATTGTCTGGAGAGGTATCTCTCGGCCCTCTCGGTAATGCACATCATCAAGCCTTGCAAGCACTACAACTAATGAGTTAGTTGTGAGATGATGTATTACGGAACGAGTAAAGAGACTTGCCGTAACGAGATTGAACTAGGTATCCGATACCGACGATCGAATCTCGCAAGTAACATACCGATGACAAAGGAACAACGATGTTGTTATGCGGTCTCGACCGACAAAGATCTTCGAGAATATGTAGGAACCAATATGGGCATCCAGGTCCCGCTATTGGTTATTGACCGTGAATAGTTCTAGGTCATGTCTACATTGTTCTCGAACCGTAGGGTCCGCACGCTTAAGGTTTCATGATGCTTATTATGAGTTTATGTATTTTGATGTACCAAGAAGTTCGAGTCCCTGATGTGATCACGGACATGACGAGGAGTCTCGGAATGGTCGAGACATAAAGATTGATATATTGAAGCCTATGTTTGGAGTTCGAATGGTTCCGACGAAAACAGAATTTACCGAGTACCGGAGGTTACCGAACCCCACGGGGGTAAATGGGCCTCGGTGGGCCTCGAGGAGAAGAGGAGGGCCGGCCAGAGGTGGTGGCGCGCCTCTCCCCCCCCAGTCCGAATAGGACAAGGAGGGGGGGGCGCCCCCTCTCCTCTTCCCCTTCCCCCCAATCCTATTCCAACTAGGAAGGGGGAGTCCTCCTCCTGGGAGTAGGACTCCTCCCGCGCCTCCTCTAGGCCGGCCGCCTCCCTTCTTCCTCCTTTATATACGGGGCAGGGGGCACCCTAGAACACACAAGTTTGATCTTTGGATCGCCTTAGCCGTGTGCGGTGCCCCTCCACCATATTCCACCTCGGTCATACTGTCAGCTGCTTAGGCGAAGCCTGCGCCGGTGAAACATCAAGATCGTCACCACGCCATCGCGGTGACGAAACTCTCCTCGACACTCGGCTGGATCGGAGTACGAGGGACGCCATCGAGCTGTACGTGTGTCAAGAACTCGGGCGCGGAGTAACGGCGCCGGATCGGTCGGATCGCGAGGAGAACGTCGACTACTTCCTCTACGCCAGATCGCTTCGCTTGGTCTCACGAGGGTACGTAGACAACACTCTCCCTCTCGCTGCTATACGTCACCATGATCTTGCGTGTGCGTGGGAAATTTTTGAAATTACTACGCTCCCCAACAAAGGGTATCGAGCCTAGGTTTTATGGTTTGATGTTTTGCACGAGTAGAACACAAGTGAGTTGTGGGCGATACAAGTCATACTACCTACCGCATGTCATACTTTGGTTTAGCGGTATTGTGAGATGAAGCGCCTGCACCGACATTACGCCAGACGCTTACGCGAGACTGGTTTCACCGCCACGAGCACTCGTTGCTTAAAGGTGACTGGTGGGTGTCTCTCTCTCTCACTTTAGTTGAATCGAGTGCATACGCCGGTCCTTGAGAAGGTTAAACGGAGTCTATTTGACGAAGTATCGCTGTGGTTTTGATGCGAGGTGAGACTGGTTTTTGCTTAAGCCCGTAGCAGCCACGTAAAATTTGCAACAACAAAGTAGAGGACGCCTAACTTGTTTTTGCAGGCATGTTGTGATGTGATATGGTCAAGACGTGATGCTATATTTTATTGTATGAGATGATCATGTTTTGTAACCGACGTTATCGGCAATCGGCTGGAGCCATATGGTTGTCGCTTATTGTATGCAATGCATCGCTCGTAATGCTTTACTTTATCACTAAGCGGTAGCGATAGTCGAGAAGCATAAGTTTGGCGAGACGACAACGATGCTACGATGAAGATCAAGGTGTCGCGTCGGTGACGATGGTGATCATGGTGGTGCCGCAAGATGGAGATCATGAAGCACAAGATGATGATGGCCATATCATATCACTTATATTGATTTGCATGTGATGTTTATCCTTTATGCATCTTATCTTGCTTTGATCGACGGTAGCATTATAAGATGATCTCTCACTAAATTATCAAGAAGTGTTCTCCCGAGTATGCACCGCTGCCAAAGTTCGTCGTGCCTGCACACCACGTGATGATCGGTGTGATAAGCTCTACGTCCATCTACAACGGGTGCAAGCCAGTTTTGCACACGCAGAATACTCGGGTTATACTTGACGAGCCTAGCATATGCGATATGGCCTCGAACACGGAGACCGAAAGGTCGAGCGTGAATCATATAGTAGATATGATCAACATAAGATGTTCACCATTGAAAACTACTCCATTTCACGTGATGATCGGTTATGGTTTAGTTGATTTGGATCACGTGATCACTTGGATGACTAGAGATGTCTTTCTCGAGTGGGAGTTCTTTAGTAATATGATTAATTGAACTTAAATTTATCATGAACTTAGTACCGATAGTATCTTGCTTGTTTATGTTTGATTGTAGATAGATGGCTTGTGCCGTTGTTCCGTTGAATTTTAATGCTGCCTTGAGAAAGCAAAGTTGAAAGATGATGGTAGCAATTACACGGATCGGGTCCGAATTTGAGGATCATCCTCATTGCTGCACGTAAGAGTTACGCCCGGATGCACCGCTAGGTGCCGGACTCGCTTGCTAATGCAACCGCAGATGTTATGAACGCTATGCGAGCAAAGTCGATGACTACTCTATAGTTCAAGGTGCCATGCTTTACGGCTTAGAACCGGGACTTCAACAACGTTTTGAACGTCATGGAGCATATGAGATGTTCCAGAGTTGAAGTTAATATTCCAATGTAATGCCCGGATTGAGAGATATGAAGTCTCCAATAAGTTCTATAGCTGCAAGATGGAGGAGAATAGTTACATTAGTGAGCATATACTCGTAATGTCCGGGTACTACAATCACTTGACACAATTGGGAGTTAATCTTCCGGATGATTGTGTCATTGATGTAATTCTCAATCACCGCCACCAAGCTACAAAGGCTTCGTGATGAACTATAATATGCAAGGGTTAGTAAAGACTATACCGAGCTCTTCGCAATGCTAAAGGCTCATGGAGGTAGAAATCAAGAAGGAGCATCAAGTGTTGATGGTCAATAAGACCACTAGTTTCAAGAAGAAAGGCAAAGGAAGAAGAAGGAACTTCAAGAAGAACAAAGAAAAGTTGTCTCCAGAGAAGAAACCCAAGTCCGGCCCTAAACCTGAAACTGAGTGCTTCTACCGCAAGCGATCGGTCATCGAAGCGGAACTGCCCCAAGTATTTGGCGGATAAGAAGGATGGCAAGGTGAACAAAGGTATATGTGATATACATGTTATTGATGTGTACCTTACTAGAGCTCGTAGTAGCACTGGTATTTGATATCGGTTCTTGCTAATATTTGCAACTCAAACAGGACTACGGATTGCTTAACTCGCAAAGGACGAGGTGACGATGCGCTGGAAATGGTTCCAAAGTCGATGTGATCGCGGTCGGCACGCTACCTCTACATCTACCTTCGGATTAGTTTTAGACCTAAATAATTGTTATTTGGTGCTGCGCTGAGCATGAACATTATATCTGGATCTTGTTTGATGCGAGACGGTTATTCATTTAAATCGAGAATAATGGTTGTTCTATTTATATGAGTAATATCTTTTATGGTCATGCACCCTTGAGGAGTGGTCTATTTTGATGAATCTCGATAGTAGTGATACACATATTCATAATGTTGAAGCCAAAAGATGCAGAGTTGATAATGATAGTGCAACTTATTTGTGGCATCGCCGCTTAGGTCATATCGGTGTAAAGCGCATGAAGAAACTCCATACCGATGGACTTTTGGAGTCACTTGATTATGAATCACTTGGCACTTGCGAACCGTGCCTCATGGGCAAGATGACTAGAACACCGCTTCTCGGTACTATAGAGAGAGCAACAGATTTGTTGGAAATCATACATACGATGTATGTGGTCCGATGAATGTTGAGGCTCATGGCGGATATCGTTATTTTCTCACCTTCACAGATGACTTAAGCAGATATGGGTATATCTACTTAATGAAACATAAGTCTGAAACATTTGAAAAGTTCAAAGAATTTCAGAGTGAAGTTGAAAATCATCGTAACAAGAAAATTAAGTTTCTACGATCTGGTCGTGGAGGTGAATATTTGAGTTACGAGTTTGGTCTACATTTGAAACAATGCGAATAGTTTCGCAACTTACGCCACCCGAACACCACAACGTAATGGTGTGTCCGAACGTCAGAATCGTATTTTACTAGATATGGTACGATCTATGATGTCTCTTACAGATTTACCGCTATCGTTTTGGGGTTATGCTCTAGAGACGGCCGCATTCACACTGAATAGAACACCGTCGAAATCCGTTGAGATGACACCTTATGAACTATGGTTTGGCAAGAAACCAAAGTTGTCGTTTCTAAAAGTTTGGGGATGCGATGCTTATGTGAAAAAGCTTCAACCTGATAAGCTCGAACCCAAATCGGAGAAATGTGTCTTCATAGGATACCCAAAGGAGACTGTTGGGTACACCCTCTATCACAGATCCGAAGGCAAGACATTCATTGCTAAGAATGGATCCTTTCTAGAGAAGGAGTTTCTCTCGAAAGAAGTGAGTGGGAGGAAAGTGGAACTTGATGAGGTAATAGTACCTTCTCCCTTACTTGAAAGTAGTTCGTCAGTAAATCAGTTTAGACGCCTACACCAAGTAGTGAGGAAGTTGATGATGTTGATCATGAAACTTCGATCAAGTTACTACTGAACCTCGTAGATCAACCAGAGTAAGATCCGCACCAAAGTGGTACGGCAATCCTGTTCGGAAATCATGCTACTAGATCATGATGAACCTACGAACTATGAAGAAGCGATGGTGAGCCCAGATTCCGCAAAATGGCTTGAGGCCATGAAATCGAGATGGGATCCATGTATGAAAACATAGTATGGACTTTGGTTGACTTGCCCGAGGGTCGGCAAGCAATAGAAAACAAGTGGATCTTCAAGAAGAAGACCGACGCGACGGTAATGTTATCGTCTATAAAGCTCAACTTGTCGCGAAAGGTTTTCGCAAATTCAAGGGATTGACTACGATGAGACCTTCTCACCAGTAGCGATGCTTAAGTCCGTCTCAATCATGTTAGCAATTGCGATTTTATGATTATGAAATTTGGCAAATGGATGTAAAGACTGCATTCTGAATGGATTTCGAAGAAGAGTTGTATATGATGCAACCGAAGGTTTTATCGATCCAAAGGAGCTAACAAAGTATGCAAGCTCCAATGATCCATCTATGGACTGGTGCAAGCATCTCGAGTTGGAATAAACGCTTTGATAGTGTGATCAAAGCATTTGGGTTTGTACTGCACTTTTGGAGAAGCCTCAGATTTACAAGAAAGTGAGTGGAGCTCAGAGCATTTCTCGATATTATATGTAGATGACATATTGCTGATCGGAAATGATATAGAATTCTCGGATAGCATAAAGGATACTTGAATAAGAGTTTTTCAATGAAAGACCTCGAGAAGCTGCTTACATATTGGGCATCAAGATCTATAGAGATAGATCAAGACGCTTAATTGACTTTCACAAAGCACATACCTTGACAAAATTTTGAAGAAGTTCAAATGGATCAAGCAAAGAAAGGGTTCTTGCCTGTGTTACAAGGTGTGAAGTTGAGTAAGACTCAATGCCCGACCACCGCAGAAGATAGAGAGAAATGAAAGATGTTCCCTATGCTTCAGCCATAGGCTCTATCATGTATGCAATGCTGTGTACTGCACTGATGTGTGCCTTGCTATAAGTTTAGCAGGAGGTACCAAAGTAATCCAGAGTGGATCATCGACAGCGTCAAGAACATCCCAAATACCGAAAAGGACTAAGGATATGTTTCTCGATATGGAGGTGACAAAGAGCTCATCGTAAACGGTTACGTTGATGCAAGCTTTGACACCGATCCGGACGATTCTAAATCGCAGACCGGATACGATTTACACTAAACGGAGGAGCTGTCGGTTGGTGCAGTTCTAAACAAAGCGTCAGAAGGGATCTACATGTGAAGCGGAATACATAGCAGCTTCGAAGCAGCTAATGAAGGAGTCTGGATGAAGGAGTTCATATCCGATCTAGGTGTCATACCTAGTGCATCGGGTCCAATGAAAATCTTCGTGACAATATCGAGCAATTGCCTTAGCGAAGGAATCCAGATTTCACAAGAGGACCAAGCACATCAAGAGACGCTTCAATTCCATCCGGACTTAGTCCGTGGGAGACATAGAGATTTGCAAGATACATACGGATCTGAATGTCGCAGACCGCTGACTAAGCCTCTTCCACGAGCAAAACATGATCAGCACCAAGACTCCATGGGTGTTAGAATCATTACTATGTAATCTAGATTATTGACTCTAGTGCAAGTGGGAGATCAAGGAAATATGCCCTAGAGGCAATAATAAAGTTATTATTTATTTCCTTATTTCATGATAAATGTTTATCATTCATGCTAGAATTGTATTAACCGAAACATGATACATGTGTGAATGTATAGACAAACAAGATGTCACTAGTATGCCTCTACTAGACTAGCTTGTTAATCAAAGATGGTTATGTTTCCTACCATGAACAAAGAGTTGTTATTTGATTAACAAGGTCACATCATTAGTAGAATGATCTGATTGACATGACCCATTCCATTAGCTTAGCACACGATCGCTTAGTATGTTGCTACCGCTTTTATCCATAACTTATACATGTTCCTGTAACTATGAGATTATGCAACTCCTGCTTACGGAGGAACACTTTGGGTACTACCAAACATCACAACGTAATCGGGTGATTATAAAGGAGTACTACAGTGTCTCCAAAGGCGATGTTGGGTTGGCGATTTCGAGATTAGGTTTTGTCACTCCGATTGTCGGAGAGGTATCTCTGGGCCCTCTCGTAATGCACATCATCAAGCCTTGCAAGCACTACAACTAATGAGTTAGTTGTGAGATGATGTATTACGGAACGAGTAAAGAGACTTGGCGGTAACGATATTGAACTAGGTATTGATACCGATGATCGAATCTCGCAAGTAACATACCGATGACAAAGGGAACAACGATGTTGTTATGCGGTCCGACCGACAAAGATCTTCGTAGAATATGTAGGAACCAATATGGGCATCCAGGTCCCGCTATTGGTTATTGACCGTGAATAGTTCTAGGTCATGTCTACATTGTTCTCGAACCGTAGGGTCCGCACGCTTAAGGTTTCATGATGCTTATTATGAGTTTATGTATTTTGATGTACCAAGAAGTTCAGAGTCCCGGATGTGATCACGGACGTGACGAGGAGTCTCGGAATGGTCGAGACATAAAGATTGATATATTGGAAGCCTATGTTTGGAGTTCAGAATGGTTCCGGACGAAAACGGGAATTTACCGGAGTACCGGGAGGTTACCGGAACCCCCCGGGGGGTAAATGGGCCTCGGTGGGCCTCGAGGGAGAAGAGGAGGGGCCGGCCAGGTGGTGGCACGCCTCTCCCCAAATCCGAATAGGACAAGGAGGGGGGCGGCGCCTCCTCTCTCCCCCTCCCCCAATCCTATTCCAACTAGGAAGGGGGAGTCCTACTCCCTGGGAGTAGGACTCCTCCCGCCCTCCTCCTCTAGGCCGGCCGGCCTCCCCCTTCCTCCTTTATATACGGGGCAGGGGGCACCCTAGAACACACAAGTTTGATCTTTGGATCGCTCTTAGCCGTGTGCGGTGCCCCTCCACCATATTCCACCTCGGTCATACCGTCATGAAGCTTAGGCGAAGCCCTGCGCCGTGAAACATCAAGATCGCCACCACGCCGTCGTGGTCGACAAAACTCTCCCTCGACACTCAGCTGGATCGAGTACGAGGGACGCCATCGAGCTGTACGTGTGTCAAGAACTCGGGGCGTCGAGTAACGGCGCCGGATCGGTCGGATCGCGAGGAGAACGTCGACTACTTCCTCTACGCCAGATCGCTTCGCTCGGGTCTCACGAGGGTACGAGACAACACTCTCCCCTCTCGTTGCTATACATCACCATGATCTTGCGTGTGCGTAGGAATTTTTTTTGAAATTACTACGTTCCCCAACAGGCCTGAGGGGAGAGAGATGGCAGCAGCCCAGGAGGTGGCGCGCCCCTCCCATGAGGAGTCCGAATTGGACTAGGGGAGGGGGGCGCGGCCCCTCTTTCTGTAGGATCGTTGAAGGCAAGAGTGTCTAGAGGGAGGGGTGATTAGACAACTCGACAAGATAAAAGATTGTGCCTTTTGATTAGCATAAGTTCATAGTACATTCTCAATGAAGAACAAGTCAAGCATCATGCATACAAGTCGAGCAACATACTAAACATGCAATTCTAGAGTAGAGGGCAGCGGAAAGTAAATTGCATGAAAAGTAAGTGAGAGATTGTGAAGAGCAAACGCAATTGGAGACACGGAGATTTTTCTCGTGGTTCCGATAGGTGGTGCTATCGCCAATCCACGCTGATGGAGACTTCAACCCACGGAGGGTAACGGCCACGCGAGTCCACGGAGGGCTCCACCCACGAAGGGTCCACGAAGAAGCAACCTTGTCTATGCCATCATGGCTTACGCCCACGGAGGACTAGCCTTACTCGGGTAGATCTTCACGAAGTAGGCGATCTCCTTGCCCTTACAAACTCCTTGGTTCAACTCCACATCATGACGGAGGCTCCCAAGCGACACCTAACTAATCTAGGAGGCACCACCTCCAAAAGGTAATAGATGGGGTTGGTGATGATGAACTCCTTGCTCTTGTGCTTCAAATGATATCTCCCCAACACTCAACTCTCCTCACCGATTTGGCTGTGGTGGAGGAAGGGATTGAGTGGAAAGCAACTTGGAAAGACTAGAAATCAAGTTTCATATGGTGGGAGTGGAGCAACTTGATCTCAACACAAGGGTAGGTAGTTTTCTTCTCGTAAATGTAAGGTAGGAGTGGTAGTTCTTTCGATGGCTCTCTCCACTAATGAAGAGGAGGTGGAGGGTATTTATAGCCTCCACATAAAATCCAACTGCTACACACATTTGAGCAATCTCGGTCGACGAAGTTGACAACTCGGTGGGACCGAAAGTTCAAATCTTGTGAACGTTGGGATTTTCGTGGGACCGAAAATACAATCTCGGTTAGACCGATTCTTCCAAAGTCTAGGGTTTGCCAATCTCGGTGGGACCGATTTTCTCATCTCGGTGACACCGATTTGAGTACGTAGGTTACTGAAGGTTGGCAACACCATTTTCGAATGACCGAGTTTGGAATCGGAAAATCCGAGATTCTAGGGTTTTGGCTATATGGTCGAGGTGGTTCATCTCGGTGACTGGTTTGGAATCGGTGGGACCGAGATTACTTATGAGTTTATGTTGGAATGAAAGATTGCTGATTGTTTGAGAGATAAATCACTAAGCACTTTAGAGCAACCAGATCATCATCATAACCTCATCCCTTTTAATAGTATTGGCTTTCCTATGGACTCAATGTGATCTTGGATCACTAAACCAAAATGGAGTCTTGAGCTTTTGCCAATGTTTTCCTTAGCATCTTAGGGGTTCACCTCTAATCCTTTTGCCATGCCAGAGTGGTTGACTTTCCTGAAACATACTTGTTAAAAGCATTAGTCCAACCACGAGTATGTTGTCATTAATTACCAAAACCACCTAGGGAGCAAATGTGCTTTCAATCTCCCCTTTTGGTAATTGATGGCAACACACGTAAAAGGATATCAAAGCTTACTAAAAGAAAGACATGATTAACATTAAAGCTTTGATGCACATGTAGTACACAAGCTCCCCCTACAAGTGTGCAAGATTTTAGATTTTGGTTTTGGACTACCACAAGCACACATGAGAGAAAAGCAAGGTGTGCTACATGCAGCTTGGCTATATGCATCAGAGCAGATAAGGTAAATGAGATATGATGCATATGTGCATGGTGATTTCTTGCAAACAGTATTCACAAGCAAGTTAGCATCATGCACATCCTGCAGATGCATATACTTACCTTGAAGTTCCTTGGTGATGTACCAAGAAATAAACTTGGGAAAACACGGTTAGATAACACAAGAGTAGTTCTTCAACCATCAAGAAGAGCATCAAGAGTACCAAGCCAGGATGACATGTATAAAGAGTGTCTCATGTTGAGCATTAGCTTGAATCAGCCAACATGTCTCCCAAGACTAAAAGATTTTCAATGAGCTCTGAGAGATTTTATGTTTCATAGGATACCAATTGTATTTTTCGAAAATACCAATGGTGAGAGCAAGAAAACAAAATTAGAAGAATAATGCCAAGAGAAGGTATTATCACAAAGAAGTATATGGCAAAGCTTTGATGTGATCCTCTCCCCTTAAGGTAAGGATGTTTTTCTTCCTTTAAGATATCTTTTCTCCCTTAAGTTCCTAGCCCCCAGCTCCCCTAAATCTTCTCCCCTTTGACATCAAGTGCGAAAAGGACAAGAAACCAGAGGGCAGGAAAGATGGAAGGAAAGAAATGGGTTCATTAAGAATCACATCTGAGCAAATTTAGATATAAAGCATGTAAATCATTCAGATGAGCTGTAGATGATGATATCTGATGAATGTAAATCGGTGACACGAAATGATATGGATCGGTGAGGCCGAAAGTCGAGACTTAGGTTTCGATCCTTTTCGTCGAATCGAAAAGATTGAATCGGTGACGCCGAGTTTAATTCCAAGGAAATGTAGAAGTAATTCAGCTCACTTTGCAAGAAATGTTTCGAAGATTTGCAATGAATTTGTAAAAGATTTTCAGGAATTTATCGAGCTAAAGGATATACACAAGAATGTAAGAAAACAGAAATGAAAAAGGTTGCTAGATGAAGTTTTTTTTTTTTTAAATAAGCAAGGAAACTCAATGAGAGAGCATAAGAGAAAAACAGTAAACTCCAAAACATATGTACTTCATCTAGATAGGGTCGGCATACAAAGTCACCTATGTTTGAGTATATTGACTTAGGAGTCAAATGAGAACATTTGATCATAGGTCATACTCATCGCTTAAGCTCAAAATGGGGTTACCATTTTTGATTAAGCATTTGATGTGATCACATCTTTTGAAGCTGCTTGTTCTCATGTCTTTGAGCAAAGCTTCTTCAAGATGTGAAAGACATACCTTGGGCTTGTTGTTGCTTGTTCTCATGTAGGTGAACTTGATGTTGATGCTCATAGGATGTGAAGTTGGAGCATCATTTTTCAAGTGTGTAGTTCATCTTCCTACATGGGTTAGGCAAGCAAGGAAATACTCAAGAATATCCAATATGACATGAGTGAAGTTCTAGAAGTATATGGTGTCAAAAGGATATGTGGAATTTTGTTCCTTGAACTCAACATCCCAAGGAGCTAGATACTTGGTTAATGACAAGATTACTCATGATTTGAGTGAGTGTTATAATCTTGTAGAATGTAGACCATCCAAGTACCTGCAAGGAGTTAGATGCAATACAAGGGGGCAAATGTATCCAAGATATATGATCATCATCATAAGAGAGGTATCAAGGATTAGTCAATTAGGCTCATGCCTTGCATGCATCAATGGAGTTTTCACTCCAAGTTTGAAGCATCAATGATGTTCAACTCACTCCTCAAGCGACAAAATACTTTCTCATCAAGTGGTTTTGTGAAGATATCTGCAAGCTGTTTGTCAGTGCGAACATGCTTAAGATCAATGTCACCCTTAGCAATATGATCACGAATAAAATGGTGACGAACTTCAATGTGTTTTGTGCGAGAGTGTTGCACGGATTGTGTCCAATCTTAATTGCACTCGTTGTCACAAAGCAAAGGAACATGTTTAGCATGTATCCCATAGTCCTTAAGCATTTGTTTCATCCATAGCAACCGAAAGCACAACACTAACCAGCAGCAATATATTCTCGCTTCGCAATGATAATGATATCGAGTTTTGTTTCTTGGATGACCAAGACACAAGGGATCGACCAAGAAATTGACATGTACCGAAGTTGACTTTCTATCTATCTTGTCTCCGGCATAGTCCGAGTCGGAGTAGCCAACAAGATCGAAGAGGCCCTCTTAGGATACCAAATGCCAAAGTTAGGTGTGTGTATCAAATATCTCACAATTCTTTTAACAGCTTTAAGATGACATTCTTTAGGAGCAGCTTGATATCGAGCACACATGCATACACTCAAAGATTATATCGTGACGAGAAGCACGTAGATATAGTAGAGAACCAATCATGGATCGATATACCTTTTGATCAACAGTGTTCTCCATCTTTAGTCAAGTCATTATGTCCATTAGTAGGCATGGGGTTCTCATACCTTTGCTCTCTTGCATGTTGAACTTCTTGAAGAGATCCTTAGTGTACTTGGTTTGTGAGACAAAAGTACCCTCCTTAGATTGCTTGATTTGCAACCCAAGGAAGAACTTGAGTTCACTCATCATGGACATCTCATACTTCTCGACATAAGCTTCCCAAACTTCTCACCGAAATCGGGTTAGTTGATCCAAAGATAATATCATCGACATATATTTGGCACACAAATAGTTCTCCGTCAACCCTTTTTGTGAATAGCGTTGAGTCAATTTTACCAATTTCAAATCCTTTTTCAAGAAGAAAGCTAGTCAAACATTTGTACCAAGCTCTAGGGGCTTGTTTAAGACCGTAAAGAGCTTTGTGCAATTTGTAAACATGATTAGGCTTTTAGGATTCACAACCGGAGGTTGTTTCACAAATACTTCCTCCTCAATTTCACCATTTAGGAAAGCACTTTTAATGTCCATTTGATAGAGAGTAATGTTATGGTGGTTGGCATAAGCAAGAAGAATGCGAATGGACTCAAGTCTAGCAACGGGGCGAGGTCTCACCATAGTCCATACCTTCGACTTGTGTGTAACCTTGTGCTACGAGACGAGCCTTGTTGCGGATGACTTGTCCATCTTCATCTTGCTTGTTCCGAAACACCCATTTGGTTCCAATGACGTTTTGGTCATCATTGGGCTTCTCTACCAATGACCAAACGTTGTTCCTCTCGGTTGTGCAGCTCTTCATGCATAGCATTCACCCAATCCGGTCCTCAAGCGCTTCTTCTACCTTCATAGGTTCAAGACTTGAGATGAATGAGTAATGCTCACAAAAGTTAGCTAAACGAGTTTTAGAGCGAGTGATTCTCCGAGTCGATGTCATTCATCATTTGTTCCACGGGATGGTCCTTCTTGACTCTTTCTCTAACTCGGATAGCTTTTGTCGTGGCCGTGGCTGAGCTTCCTCATCATCCTCATCTTCTTCTTCATCTGTGTTGTTGGTGTTGTCTTGAGGTGGTGGAGAAGGAGGTTGTGGTGGATCTTCTTGTCGCACTTCCTCATCTTGGTGAGTTCCACTTGTGGAAGCCTCCATGTTGCCTTGAGGTTCACCTTGCCGTGAGGTAGGGGCTCCACATATGTAGATGAGGTACTCTCCTTCACTTCCATGGGACTAATCTTTCCAATGGATAGATCTTGAATGGCTTCCGATGGGTCCTTGTCTCCTACATCAATAGGCATTTGCTCTACTTATGAGCCATTAGATTCATCAAACTTCACATCTACCGCCTCTTCAACCTTTCGAGTGAAATTATTGTAGACACGGTAGGTGTGAGAGTTTGATCCATAACCGAGGAAAAAGCCTTCATGAGTTTTAGGAGCAAATTTAGACCGACGATGCTTATCAAGAATATAGCATTTTGAACCAAAGACACGAAAATATCCCACTTGGGGCTTGTTACCCGTAAGGAGCTCGTATGAAGTCTTGCCGAGAAGCTTGTGAAGATAAAGTCTGTTGATGGCATGACAAGCTGTCTCAACGGCTTCACCCCAAAAGTGTTTTGGTGTCTTGTATTCGCAAGCATTGTCCTCGCCATCTCAATGAGCTGCTCGGTTCTTCCTCTCAACAACTCCGCTTTGTTGAGGTGTGTACGTAGTGAGAACTCATGTAGGATTCCTTCTTCATCGAGAAAGGAGTCTACATGGGCGTTCTTGAACTCCGTTCCGTTGTCACTCCGAACCTTCTTGATCTTCACCTCAAATTGATTCTGAGCCTTTCTAGCAAAGGTTTTGAAGATTTTCTGAACCTGCGATTTGTCATCAAGTAGAAATACCCACGTAAATCTGGAAAAATCATCAACAATAACTAGACCAAAGGAGTTACCACCAAGGCTTTTGTAAGCATTGGGACCAAGAGATCCATATGAAGAAGCTCAAGCGGTCTCCTTGTGGTCATGATATTCTTCACGGATGACTTCCTCCAACCTGTTTTCCTGCTTGACATGCATCGCAGAGTCTATCTTTGTCAAAGAAAACATCTTTAACACCAAGAATGTGATCACCTTTGATTAGCTTATCTAAATTTCGCATACCAACATGTCCAAGCCTTCTATGCCAAAGCCAACCTTTTGCAGATTTAGCAATAAAGCAAGTTCTAGGTTGAGCTTTCTTAGTGAAATCGACAATGTATAGGTCACCTCTCGAATGCCAAGAAAGACCATGTTATGATTGTCACTACGAAAAACTTGGCAATCTACTTTGGTGAATAGCACATTGTATCCAAAGTCAGCTAATCTAGACACGGAAAGTAAATTGTATCCAAGTGATTCAACAAGCATGACATTTTTAATGGAGCTATCATGAGATATGGCCACCTTACCAAGGCCAAGTACCTTACCCTTGGAGTTGTCTCCAAAAGTCACATACTTGCGTGGACCATCGTTCTTTGCAAGCTCTCGAAACATGTCTTCATCTCCGGTCATGTGATCGGTGCATCCACTATCGAGAATCCATTATTTGCCACCGGATATGTAGTCTCTCATATTTGCCATTAGATTGAGACTCTTCATGATCTTGTCTAGCTCGGTGTCCGAATCGTCATCATGCTCATGCTCATCATCATATTGACCCATAGATAATTCATCATCAATACCTAGGTCAATTTGACAATGACTTGCATCAGTTTTATCAACGTGATAATAGTCATCAGAATGCAAAACAAGAGCATTTCTTATTCGAACATTGATAAAACCGGGATCACCCTTCTTTTTCATAAGATCACGCAGCTCAAAGAAGCATTTATCAAAGTTAGGATCTTTGGGGCGCAACATATCAAATTCAACAGTCTTGTATAGAATTTCATCAAGACCTCTCAACGAGTAGTCCGGATAAAGTTCTTCCAAGAACTTCCACATAGCATGGGCGCACTCAAAGTTCGTGACAAGCTCAAGCAAGTTATCGTGCAACCCTCTAATGATAAGATTGACAGTTCTAAGGTTACGAAGCAAATCAAGCTCTTCATCTACAGTAGGGTGCAAGGGATCAAATGGTGGTACATATGGGGTTTCAACATATTTGCGCAAGTTGTATATCTTAAAGATAGCAAGCATTTCAATCCTCCACGAGTTATAGGACACTCCATCAAGAATAGGCACTCTATGACTAACACTCCCAAACGTAGACACGTCCATCTTCCTCCAATGGTGTGCAAACCAAAGCAATGGAGACCAATGCTCTGATACCAATTGTAGGATCGTTGAAGGCAAGAGTGTCTAGAGGGGGGGTGATTAGACAACTCGACAAGATAAAAGATTGTGCCTTTTGATTAGCATAAGTTCATAGTACATTCTCAATGAAGAACAAGTCAAGCATCATGCATACAAGTCGAGCAACATACTAAACATGCAATTCTAGAGTAGAGGGCAGCGGAAAGTAAATTGCATGAAAAGTAAGTGAGAGATTGTGAAGAGCAAATGCAATTGGAGACACGGAGATTTTTCTCGTGGTTCCGATAGGTGGTGCTATCGCCAATCCACGCTGATGGAGACTTCAACCCACGGAGGGTAACGATCGCATGAGTCCACGGAGGGCTCCACCCACGAAGGGTCCACGAAGAAGCAACCTTGTCTATGCCATCATGGCTTACGCCCACGGAGGACTAGCCTTACTCGGGTAGATCTTCACGAAGTAGGCGATCTCCTTGCCCTTACAAACTCCTTGGTTCAACTCCACATCATGACGGAGGCTCCCAAGCGACACCTAACTAATCTAGGAGGCACCACCTCCAAAAGGTAATAGATGGGGTTGGTGATGATGAACTCCTTGCTCTTGTGCTTCAAATGATAATCTCCCCAACACTCAACTCTCCTCACTGATTTGGCTGTGGTGGAGGAAGGGATTGAGTGGAAAGCAACTTGGAAAGACTAGAAATCAAGTTTCATATGGTGGGAGTGGAGCAACTTGATCTCAACACAAGGGTAGGTAGTTTTCTTCTCGTAAATGTAAGGTAGGAGTGGTAGTTCTTTCGATGGCTCTCTCCACTAATGAAGAGGAGGTGGAGGGTATTTATAGCCTCCACACAAAATCCAACCGTTACACACATTTGAGCAATCTCGGTCGGACCGAAGTTGACAACTCGGTGGGACCGAAAGTTCAAATCTTAGAACGTTGGGATTTTCGTGGGACCGAAAATACAATCTCGGTTAGACCGATTCTTCCAAAGTCTAGGGTTTGCCAATCTCGGTGGGACCGACTTTCTCATCTCGGTGACACCGATTTGAGTACAGAAGGTTACAGAAGGTTGGCAACACCATTTTCGGAATGACCGAGTTTGGAATCGGAAAATCCGAGATTCTAGGGTTTTGGCTATATGGCTGAGGTGGTTCATCTCGGTGTGACTGGGTTTGGAATCGGTGGGACCGAGATTACTTATGAGTTTATGTTGGAATGAAAGATTGCTGATTGTTTGAGAGATAAATCACTAAGCACTTTAGAGCAACCAGATCATCATCATAACCTCATCCCTTTAATAGTATTGGCTTTCCTATGGACTCAATGTGATCTTGGATCACTAAACCAAAATGGAGTCTTGAGCTTTTGCCAATGTTTTCCTTAGCATCTTAGGGGTTCACCTCTCTAATCCTTTTGCCATGCCAGAGTGGTTGACTTTCCTGAAACATACTTGTTAAAAGCATTAGTCCAACCACAGAGTATGTTGTCATTAATTACCAAAACCACCTAGGGAGCAAATGTGCTTTCACTTTCCCTCTCCCTCTCCCTCTCTTTCCTCCCCCCTTCTCTCTTCCTAGTTGGACTAGGAAAGGGGAGTCCTACTCCCACTAGGAGGAGGACTCCCCCCCTCTTTGGCGCACCCCTAGGGCCGTCCGGCCTTCCCCCTTGCTCCTTTATATACGGGGGCAGGGGGCACCTCTAGACACACAAGTTGATCTTCGTGATTGTTCCTTAGCCGTGTGCGGTGCCCCCCTCCACCATATTCCACCTAGGTCATATCGTAGCGGTGCTTAGGCAAAGCCCTGCGTCGGTAGAACATCATCAACGTCACCACGCCGTCGTGCTGACGGAACTCATCCCTGGCACCCTGCTGGATCGGAGTCCGGGGATCGTCATCGAGCTGAACGTGTGCTGAACTCGGAGGTGCCGTATGTTCGGTACTTGGATCGTTCGGATCGTGAAGACGTACGACTACATCAACCGCATTGTCATAACACTTCCGCTTACGGTCTACGAGGGTACGTGGACAACACTCTCCCCTCTCGTTGCTATGCACCACCATGATCCTTGCGTGTGCGTAGGAATTTTTTTGAAATTACTACGTTCCCCAACACGTACTTCTTCCTCCTATATAAGCCTACGTACCCCGAAAACATCCAGGGAGCCAATGAAACACAATTTCCACCATCGTAACCTTCTGTATCCGCGAGATCCCATCTTGGATCCTTCGTCGGCGCTCCGCCGAAGGGGGAATCGACCATGGAGGGCTTCTACATCAATACCATAGCCCCTCCGATGAGTTGTGAGTAGTTTACCACAGACCTTCGGGTCCATAGTTATTAGCTAGATGGCTTCTTCTCTCTTTTTGGATCTCAATACAATGTTCTCCCCTCTCTTGTGGAGATCTATTTGATGTAAACTCTTTTTGCGGTGTGTTTGTCGAGATCCGATGAATTGTGGGTTTATGATCAAGTTTATCTATGAGAAATATTTGAATCTCCTCTGAATTCTTTTATGTATGATTGAGTTATCTTTGCAAGTCTCTTCAATTATCAGTTTGGTTTGGCCTACTAGATTGATCTTTCTTGCCATGGGAGAAGTGCTTTGCTTTGGGTTCAATCTTGCGGTGTCCTTACCCAAAGAATGTAAAGGGTTGCAAGGCACGATTGTGTTGTTGCCATCGAGGATAAAAGATGGGGTTTATATCATATTGCATGAGTTTATCCCTATGCATCATGTCATCTTGCTTACATGCTACTCGTTCTTAAGAACTTAATACTCTAGATGCAGCAGAATCGGTCGATGTGTGGAGTAATAGTAGTAGATGCAGGCAGGAGTCGGTCTACTTGTTGCGGACGTGATGCCTATATACATGATATTCCTAGATAATCTCATAATTATTTGCTCTATCAATTGCTCGACAGTAATTTGTTTACCCACCGTATATGCTATCTTGATAGAAACCTCTAGTGAAACCTATGGCCCCCGGGTCTATCTCTTATCATATTTGCTTCCAATCTACTTTTATTTGCATCTTTACTTTTTGCATCTATATTCTAAAATACCAAAAATATATTTATCTTATCATACTATCTCTATTAGATCTCACTTTCACAAGTGGCCGTGAAGGGACTGACAACCCCTTTATTGCGTTGGTTGTGAGTTCTTTGTTTGTTTGTGTAGGTGCGTGAGACTTCTGAGGAGCCTCCTAGTGGATTGATACCTTGGTTCTCAAAAACTGAGGGAAATACTTACGCTACTATTGCTGCATCACCCTTTCCTCTTCAAGGAAAACCAACACAAGCTCAAGACGTAGCAGTGTCCTTAACTCGTGACAGAAGGGGTAGCAAGACACGTATTTGTATTGTTGCTACTAAGGATAAAATGATAGGGTTCGATCATATTAGTTGGTCTTATTTTGTCTGCATTATGCCATCTTACTTAAAGCATTACTTTGTTTGTTTTGAACTTAATACCTAGAGAGGAAAGCATAGAAGCGCTCTCGAAGTTGAATAATAGTAGTAGATGCAGATGTATGTTAGTCTACTTGTCACAGACGTAATGCCTATGTATTGATCATGTCATGAATAACATCATAACTATGCACTATTCGATCAATTGCCCAACAGTGATTTGTGCACCCACCGTTTGCTATGTTCTTGAGAGAGATGCCCCCAGTGATGTTATGGCCCCCGGGTCCATTCACCATATATTACTAAAACCCGAAAAACCTTGCTGCAATTTATTTAGTTTTGCAATTTATGTATCTATCACCATCAGAATTAATCATCGCAATTAATGAGTACAAGGGGATTGATAACCCTCTTGCCCGTGTTGGGTGCTAGTATTTGTTTCTGTGTGTGCATGTACTGTTGATCGTCGTTTGTGTGAATCGCTTATTGCTTTGATAAACCTTGGTTCTTAATAAGGGAAATAATTTCTGCTACTATACTACATCATCCTTCATCTTCTGGAAAATCACAACGCCTATCACAAGTAGTAGAAGAATTTTTGTCGCCCTTGCCACGGAGACTTCATCAAACAACCGAAGGTTCCTTCACATACATTTATCATTTACTTGTTCTACTTTTTATTTGCCTTCATTATTTTTTCAAATACTCCCTCCATTCAGTTTATTAAGACCTTTTAGACATTTAAGACAGCACCTAAAACAGTTCAATTTCAGCTGTCTTAAAGGACTTAGAAAAGTGAACAGAGGGAGTACCAAAAATATCGTGTGTGCTATTTTGCTTGAATCGTCATTATGTCTTAGCAACACTAAGTTGTGACTTCTCGAATACTAATAACAAAGGTTTTATTAGTACTCTAATTGCTCCTCCCGCCACTAGTGTGGAGTCATATGATATTAATGTTGCTTTATTAAATCTTATTATGACAGAATAATTTGCTGAAAATCTTAATGAAGATGTTACATCCCATATTAATATATTCGTTGAATTATGTGATATGCAAAATAAAAAAGATGTGGGTAACAATATTGTTAAGTTGAAATTATTTCCTTTCTCGCTAAGAGATCGGGCTAAAACTTGGTTTTCATCCTTGCCGTGCAATAGTATTGATTCATGGGATAAATGTAAAGATGCTTTGTTTGCTAAGTATTTTCTCCGCTAGGATCATATCTCTCAGAAATCAAATCATGAACTTTAGATAACATGAGCAAGAACATGTTGCACAATCTTGGAAGAGAATGAAATTAATGATTAGAAATTGCCCCACTCATGGATTAAGCTTATGGATTATAGTACGAAAATATTATGCAGGACTGATCTTTGTTTTGAGAAATATTCTAGACTCAGCTGCAGGTGGCATGTTCATGGGAATCACATTAGGAGAAGCCAGGAAGCTTCTCAATAACAACAAACTATTACCGAATGAGCTCCAACTGGTAAGAAGGTAAATTCTGTCGAAGAAGTTTCTACATTAAGTGAATAAATGCATGCTCTTATGAATATGCTTGCTAGTAAAAATTCTGATGTAGATATAAGAATTCAGGTCAACTGAATTTGACGTGACTCATCCATCTTTGACCTAAAATTCTGATCTCTGCATTTTATAGTCATGTCAAATTCAGTTGAATTGAGTGGATTCTCATTGTATGTTGTATCTGGTTCTGATGTGGTTTGTCCTTGGAAGTCTTACACTGTCGCTTGAATGTAGATGTGATAAAGAACATATCGAGTTCTACATTTTTGTACAGTAGAATTCAGAACTAGGGCAACCATGTTCTTCAGATTGATGGAGGCATAGGTCGAAATGTTGAACTGAAAAGAGCATTTTTGCCGGCAAATTTGGTTGTTCCTGATGTACTACATTCCCCTGTGATTGCATAATTCGTCTATTATACTACAACTCTATTCATTATTTCTCTTTTGCAAGAAATCGATACTACACGCAAGAGGCTTACGACCGGGGAGGTTCAAAGTTTCTCTTCAAAGTTCCCTGTGCCCAATCAATTTCCCGCCTGGTTTCATATCTACTAGTGCTACTATTTGAACAGCCCCTTCAGCTACATTTGTTCTTGAGCAACATCTCTAAACAAGTGAATAGATCACCATTTAGAATGTCAAACCGTTTTGCTTATAAGAAAATCAAAGTGGCTATTTCCTATTTAACTTATCCGCTTGCCAACTAGCCTAGGCCACTACAATCATCTCGACTGATGAAGAGCTCCTAATTCATAGCCGAAGCCTTGAAGCAACCATGGAAGACTCCTATAGCTCATAGTCTATGGACACACGTCAAAGCTCATCCACCTTTACACAACCAGAAAAAGGCCAAGCCAGCCAGCCAATGATGAGCCAGGAAACTGGAACTAGAAGTCTAGTGCAGTTTCTAGTGCGGCTAATCATCGGTGCCTTTTAATCTTGCTTCCTTCTCTCGCTTTGCCTTTTGGCCTCCTCTATGCACTTTGTTTGAAATGTGATGAACTTCTTTCATATGATCTCATCTCCATCAACTGTGCACCATCAGCCACCACCCCTTTTTGATATCCTCCCCTTCCCTGCATGATTGATTAAAAAGGAAAAGGAGAGAAAATCCATTGTTCTTGGGAAATCCGGTACTAGCAATGATGATGCATTTTGTGGTGGCATTATAGGAACACGTCATTTTATTCTAGTGTTGTTTTCATGTGATGCCGCTGTTCATCACATGAAACCAGGGTAGCTTTCGTGGTGCCGTTGTAGGAAACGCGTAAACAAAGTAGTCTCGCCTCTAAGATTACTCATGTGTTGCATCATTACTCATATCCATTCCTAGTAACAAGGATGTCGGCAACAATGAGAGCACATTTTTGGCGGAAAAATGGTGCCAGATAGATCCAATTATTGATATACTACGAATTCACATCGTCACAATGTTGCCAGTATAATCATTCCACGTGTTAACGTACAACCACGTCCTTAGAGCGTGAGAATGTCATGTACCTGTTGGGGAACGTTGTAATTTCAAAAAAATTCCTACGCACACGCAAGATCATGGTGATGCATAGAAACGAGAGGGGAGAGTGTTGTCTACGCACTGCGTGAGACCAAGCGAAGCGTTGACGCAACGTAGAGGAAGTAGTCGTACGTCCTCCCGGTTCAACCGATCCAAGCACCGTTACTCCGGCACCTCCGAGTTCTTGACACGCGTACAGCTCGATGACGCACCCCCGATCTCCGATCCAGCAGAGGCGCAGGGGGGGTTCCGTTAGCACGATGGTGTGGTGACGATCTTGATGTTCTTCTGTCGCAGGGCTTCGCCTAAGCACCGCTACAATATGACCGAGGTGTAATATCGTGGAGGGGGGCACCACACACGGCTAAGGAACGATCTCAATGATCAACTTGTGTGTCTAGGGTGCCCCTACCCCGTGATATAAAGGAGGGAGGGAGGAGGTGGCCGGCCCAAGGGGGGCGCGCCATAGGGAGGGGGAAACCTACTCCAAGTAGGTTTCCTCCTTTCCTAATCCAAGATGCAGGGGGAAGGAAGGAGTAGTAGTAGTAGTAGGAAGGAAGAGGGGAGGAGATATGGAAAGGGGGCCCCCCTCCCAATTTGATTGGGCTTGGGGCGCCTCCTTCCAATAGGGCCCAATAAGGCCCATATACTTATCGGGGTTCCGTAACCTCCGAGTCTTAGATATTCCCAAACTCTTCTGGAACCTTTCCGGTGTCCAAATATATCCGTCCAATATATCAATATTTATGTCTCGACCATTTTGGGACTCCTCATCATGTCCGTAATCACATCCGGGACTCCGAACAACCTTCGATACATCAAAATACGTAAACTCATAATATAACTGTCATCGAAACCTTAAGCGTGCGGACCCTACGGTTCGAGAACAATGTAGACATGACCGAAACATGTCTCCGGTCAATAACCAATTGCGGGACCTGGATGCCCATATTGGTTCCTACATATTCTACGAAGATCTTTATCGGTCAAACCGCATAACAACATACTTTGTTCCCTTTGTCATCGGTATGTTACTTGCCCGAGATTTGATCGCCGGTATCCAATACCTAGTTCAATCTCACATCGCAAGTCTCTTTACTCGCTCTATAATACGCCATCTCATAACTAACTCATTAGTTACATGCTTGCGGGGCTTAGGTGATGAGTATTACCGAGAGGGCCCAGAGATACCTCTCCGACAATCGGAGTGACAAATCCTAATCTCAATTATGCCAACTCAACATGTACCTTCGAAACACTTGTAGAGCACCTTTATAATCACCCAGATTACGCTAGACGCTTGGTAGCACACAAAGTGTTCTTCCGATAAACGGAGTTGCACAATCTCATAGTTGCAGTGAACTTTGTATAAGTCATGAAGAAAGCAATAGCAAGATACTAAACGATCAAGTTCTAGGCTAACAAATGGGTTATGTCAATCACATCATTCTTCTAATGATGTGATCCCACTAATCAAATGACAACACATGTCTATGGTCAGGAAACATAACCATCTATGATTAATGAGCTAGTCAAGTAGAGGCATACTAGTGACTATAGTTTTGTCTATGTATTCACACATGTATTATGTTTCCGGTTAATACAATTCTAGCATGAATAATAAACATTTATCATGATATGAGGAAATAAATAATAACTTTATTATTGCCTCTAGGGCATATTTCCTTCAGTACCTTCATGTCGGATGGTTGCTTTGGGATTTCTCAAACGGTGCCCATAACAGGGATGATTAAAATGATAAATTCCAGGTACATAATAAAAGTATGTCTAGGGACTTGATAGTTCAAGACTGAGATTTGCTTCCTCTGACAATGGAAACTTACTCTTCAGGCCCATTCGATATTATGGTATCCATCATCGTCTAAACGTAATATGATCAAGGAGATCCTATAATATGAAAACGAGAAAACAAAACAAAACCGATAATGAGGGTAACTTAGTATTGTGATCAAGTTGGTGCTTCACAAGGGTACGGACAAAAATCTTGCCTTGGGTTTTGTTAAGTATTGTTAAGCAAAGGGAATTGCATACGCAAACAAATGGTTTGTTCGATAAATATATTCGTGTATGTGTAGCAATCAATATGGGTGTACAAATCCCGATATTGATTATTGATCGGATGGTGCTCCGGTTCATGTCTACATATTACCGAGCCAGGGGGATCACGCGCTTAAGAATCATGGTTTGTTGAGTAATAGGAGCACAAGAGAAAATCCCTCGAAAAGTTTCAGATGGATAAAAAATGTTTTGGAGAGGAGCTGAAAATGTTTCGGAGGAAACCAGAAAACTTCTAGTAAAACTGGGAAGGTCCCGGAGTACCCAGGAAGGCACCGAAAGGTGTGACATCCCATAACCTTCCAAAAGGTTCTAGGATGCCCTATGGGCTTCACATCTTGGATGGCCCAAGATGTGGCAGCCACTTGGGCCAAAGGGCCCATGTAGGGTTGCACCCCTTACCTTGGAGGGACGACTAGGGTTGGGGGGAGGGCACCCCTTGGGTGGTGTGCTTACTCTAGGGGAGTGAGCCCTTCCTCCAAGCCAGTCCGTCCCATGCGCTTATATATAGAGGAGGAGGAGGTAGCTCCTTCAATTCACCTGAATTTCTGGCGGTGCCTCCTCTCTTTCTCCGCAAGTTCTCCAACATCGCCAAAAGGTTGTTCCAACTCGCAGTCTTCCGTTAGTTCTTCGTCCTAGATAGTGAAAGCTTGCTAAATTAGTGAACCCGTACACATGGTTGCCTACAAAGGAACCGTAGCTTCGATCCCAGATCAGGAAAAATTTCATAGCTGGGAGGTATAACCTAGTTGTGGAAATCTGCAACAATCTTCATCAACTTCTTCTCTCTGTTGCATTGTTGATAAATATCCAATCTATCTTCTGGCGTTGTCATAGTTGGTCCTGGGTTTTATTCATAGGCATGAATGTTTTTGTTTTCTACTATGTTTCCCAACAAGCCGGAGTAGCCACATAGGCGGTGGTAATTGATGGTTTGCGAGCTGCTTCAGTCGAGGGCGTCAAGGATATTTAACGGCGGGGTCCGGGTAGCAGTTGGGGCTCTGGATCGTGCTGGGCATGCGTGCAACATGGGCTGCATCATCGGAATTGGGTAGAGGTGTACGACGATGAGGTTAGGCCCACCTGGCAGTGGTTGCGGGAGCTCATGCACGGTGTGTGTCATTGGATCTTTTGAAGATTTAGGGGAGCTGATGTGTATCCCCCGCAACGACCCCGATGTAGTGCGCGACAGCTATTTCTTGCTTTAAGCGAGACGATAGCCTCCTCTCGCTGAAGGAATCTTGTTCTGTCGTACGAAACGGGTCGACCCAATTTCTTTTCCTCCACTTAAAAACAACGGAGAAAAAGGTGGAGGACTCCGGGATGGACCCAACAATTGAACGCTGGTCTCTCGGATGATGCGCCTCGCTCCTTACCACTACGCTAGCATTGGGTTCTTGCTAAGTAGCTGGGCGCAAACATAGTTGAAGCGACGATCTGGTTTTCACCCAATTTTCTGTTTTTTTTCCTTTTTTTGTTATCCCTTTTGTTTTTATTTTTGTGTTTTGTTTGTTCTTCTCCATTTGTTTCATTCTTTTTCGCACTTTGTTTTCTTTTGTTTCTTTTCTTTTTTTCTTCTCCTCTTTTTGTTTGGTTTTCTTTTTTGTTCTCCATTTTTTTTTCTTATGTTTGTTTTTGTTTTCACTCTACATTTTTTTATATGTGAAAAACATTTTTTTAATAAGTGATCAACATTTTTAGTATACAAATGTTGAACAAGTAACTGAAAAATGTTGAATAAGTAGTTGAAACTTTCTTTAAATACTTGTTCAACATTTTTAATACTTATTCAAAAAAACTAAATACTTGTTCAATATTTTTAATACTTATTCAGCATTTTTCACATAATCGCTCAACATTTTCTAATATTTATTCAAAAAAATTCGAATAGCTGTTCAACATTTTTCATATTTATTCAACATTTTCAAATACTTGTTCAACATTTTTCAAATTCTTGTTCAACAATTTTTATACTTATTCGACATTTTTTCAAATGCTTGTGCAACATTTTTCAAATTTGTTTTTGAAGAGTTTTTTGTACGTCCAATATTTTAAATATAATGAACAGAAAACGCGAACAGAAAACAGAATAAATAAATAAAATTTTGAGTAACTAATAAATAAATAACAGGTGGTCGCCTCCCGCGCTGCTGGGCCAGCCGTCTGGGGCTCACCCGGCGCGAGTGATCCCCCCCTGTCTCGCTTAAAGCGAGACATAGGGGCACCCGGTGGAATCATCGCTCAGAACATGGTGTGGGCTAGCCCAATATCTCGGATCGCTCACAACAAAAAAGCCTGATCCTATAGTAGGGTAGGTACCATCCCTGTGCTTTTTTGTTCTCTTTTTCTCCACTACACCACAAAAACCAAAAAATGTTCAAACAAATTTGTGAATTAAAAATGTTCGTGAATTTAAAAAGGGTATGAATTTGGAATAAGGTAAAAAATTGTAAATTTTTTAACTAATTAAAAAATATTACTCCCTCCAGTACACAATAAGTGTCACCCTTTTGAACTCAGATTAGCTCAACCTTAGTTCAAAACTGCGACACTTTTACGGATCGTAGGGAGGAGCAGTAATTTTTTAAAGAAGTTCATGATTTCCAAAAAATTTGTGAATTTCAAAAATATTAAGAAAAAATAAAAAATATTCACAAATTCAGAAAACTTCATGTGTTTGTAAAAAGTTTGCAAATTCAATTTTTGTAGTGAAATTCAAAGAAAATCATACATTTAATATTAAGTTCATCAATTCAAAATAAGTTTGAATTTGAAAATTTCCATGAATTAAAATAATTTCAATTAAAAGATTAACAACATTTGAATAATGAACAAATTATAAAATTATGAACAATGTTTGAAATGCCAACTCGTTTTTGAAAATGTGATCATTTTTTAAGTTTTTGAACATTCTCTTGAAATTGTAACCCGTGTTTGAAATTCGAAACACTTTTTTGAATTGGTGAACATTTTTTGAAATTTCATGTATTTTTGGAAAAACACAAAAAAATAGAAAATGTATTTTTCTTCTAAATTTTAAACATATTTCGAGGATTCTGAACTTTATATTTTTTTAATTTGAAAAATAAATAACAAAAAACAAAATGATAAAAGGAAACAAAACAGAAAACCAAGCATTTTCTAAATTTTTACGTAAAACCCCCTAATATTTGGGTCAATCAACCCACAGTACATCTGGAATAAATATTTTTCAAAATAATCATATCTTTTCAACCCTAACTCCAATTTCAACATGTTATATATGAAATTTGATTAGAAAACTGTGGAGAAGTTGAATATGATGTTATTTTTATTTATTGATTAATTAAATAAAATGCTATTTAGGGTGCAGCCTAAATAAATGGCGCATGATCCGTCATTACTTTGTACAGGCGTCGATTCATATTGCAAATGAACGTGCAACACTTCATTGCTCTGTGTGCTTAGCAAGGACAGAGTGAGGGAAATGATTACAATGATCCAATTACAATCTGTAGGCATGTTATACTTCCACCAGCTTCTCTCTCTGTATATGTCCTATGATCGAAGACCCTAAGTACGTAATTTTTTTAGCGAAATCCACACATGTACTTACCAACGGACTGCACAATTCTTTTCTATAGTGAATACACAAATAATTTTTGTAGCAAATACATGCACTTATAAAATTTATGAACATCAGAAGTAGATGAAGATTTATTTTCAAAATATCCAAACAATTCTTGTGATAATCACGAACGTTATTATTGGAACCAATATATAGGACCTTAATTTGTGTTTTATCCGCTGCATGTGACGGTGTCACATATAGACTTTCTTAAATAGACTTAATTGATAGACGCGGCTTCCTTAATGTCGAACGACACCGACCGGTTGATATCTGAGCCTGGCCGTAGGTGCACACCATCATTATTACAATTCAGAACCAAAATTGAATCGAAATGAAAACAATGGCTTGGATAAAAGATATTTACTTTTCCATTGCAACACACAGACATATTTGCTAGTCAGTAATAAAATAATAAAAGTTAAAAGAAAACCCTGCCCGAAAACTTTTCAAATCGGCTAGCTTGCAAGTGCGTGTAGCACGATTGATTTGCCTGCCCGTTGCTAGCGGTCGCAGCAGGCGATACATAACCACGCTGTGCGTACCGGTTCGGCCCCTGCTAAGGGCATGTACAATGGTTGATAAGGTAGTCTTATCTTAAGTCTTGCATGTAATTTAGAAATGACAAAAAAAAAAGTGTACAATGGGTCATCTCTTAGCCTTATCTTAATAATTAGTTATTCCTAAAAATGTGGTGAGACATATTATGCTAAGAGATCATCTCTTGTCTTCTCTTAAATAAGAGAAGACAAGTCTTTTCTTATGAGTTCTCTCTCCTCCACATCATCGTTTATCCTACGTGGCACTCCTAAGATAGCACCATTGTACATGCCCTAATATGAATGGACGAGGCTTGCCTGCTCCTTTGTCCGTGCTCCCCTTCGTGTTCCCCGTCTTCGAATTTCCATCCGACGGCTGCCCCGGTTTCCTCGCACGCTTATTTTTCTTTCAACTTTTTTTGAGGGAATTTTCTTTCAACTTAAAAAACACTATATTTCCTTCCATCCTAATACTCGGACAACCCCGCAATGACGGCGTGAAGAAGGCGTCGCCGGCGCGTCACGGACGGAAGGAGATGCCGCGCTGTCGTGCCGTCGCAGTCCCGCGAGGAAGGATTCTCCTTGACGCTGCTTCTTCATCTACAGCTTGTCGTCGCCACCGTCCACTACGACCAGCGTCGCCAGCGTGGGGCGGCGGGGGCCACTGCATGCTGTTGCCCGTTCTTCTTGATGTGGTTTGTTGAATATCTCTTGTATAGGAAGTATATCGCATGTATATGTAGGATCATTTCCTACCTTGTCCCGCCTCCTAGTTACCATGTATAGTTGAGGTCGTGGGCTGCTCATTGTAAATATATACGTGCGTGTATGCACCCAATCAATTGAGAGTTGCATTGCCAAACAATATGGTATCAATTTCCCTCACGCGATCCTCTTCCTAAAGCTTCCGCCCCTGCCGCCGCTGCGCCCTAGGCCGCCGCCGCTTCACCGCCGCCTCCTAGCTGCGCTGCCGCCGCACCTTCTCCCTGTCGTCGCTGCCTCCTTACAGCTACCGCATCCCCCTCTTTCTCCCACACACCTAGCCACCTCCCTCAATCGCCATGGCTTCACCCGTTTCATCCGCCTCCGGTTCCACCATCCCTAACCCGTTCGCCGGACCCGATCCCGTGCTCATCCGTGACCTTGACATCCACCGTCGTGTGTCTTGATTACTCCACCTCCACGTACTACGCCTGAAAAACACACTTCTCTCTAGTGTTCCGCGAGTATCATCTCCATGATCACGTCGGCGGTTCTGTGGATTCCAGCCTCATGCTTGGTGATGCAGAGTGGACGACCATCGATGCGACGCTCATTCGTTGGTTCTACCTCACCATCTCCAAAGATCTCTTCCACACGGTGGTCACCGACGGGGATGAAGCCCTCGCCGTTTGGACCAAACTCAACGGGCTCTTCACCGACAACCAACTCCAACGCCGGGTTTTTCTTCAGCAAGAATTTTTTTGGGTCTCATCAGCTTGATTCATCTATCGATGATTATTGCATGCGTCTCAAGAAACTTGCAGATGAGCTCCGTGATCTTGGCGAAACCATCTCCGACGATCTCCTCCTCAGCACCCTCACCGCCGGGCTCAATGAGGAGTTTGGCAACGCTGCCTCGAACCTCACCTTGATCCCGGAGCCAACCTTTCCCAACCTTACGTTTGGAGGAACATCGCATGAAGATGGCGAAAACCAGGGCTACCCACGCCGCCCTCGCCGGGACCTCCCGCGGCGTTCGCCGCCGTCTCCGCAGCGCCCATCGCGCCTGTTCCTCCTCCGCGGCCTCAGACGGGCAAGACTCCGCCGCCGCTGGTCTCTTCCAGGGGCCGCCACACCTGCCTGCCTCCTCTAATCGCCGCCGTGGTGGGCATCACGATCGCAAAGGCAACAGCCAGGGTGGCCAGCCTCGTCAGCAGCAGGCCACCGCGCCTTGGGCCGTGGCCCAGAACCCGTGGACGAGCCTGGTTCATGCGTACAGCATGCCAGTGCCTCGCCGGCCCGCTCCTGGCCTCCTAGGTCCACGTACCGCAGCGCACCAGGCACTGATCACCGCACCCCAGGTGCCGTACACTACACTCTCGCCAGCACCATACGCCACGCCCTCTCCAGGAGCCTACGCCGCAGCGCCGTACGCCGCGCTGCCGTCGACGCCTTATGCCGCGGCACCGTACGTCGCGCTGCCACCGTCGGCGCCTCCACACCCGCCGGCTCCATGGGACCCGACCCTTCTTGCGGCGCTCCAATCCGCCCCCTCACCGACCAACTACACGGATGGCGGCGATTGGTACATGGATAGCGGCGCCACCTCTCATATGGCTGCCAACCCCGGTACTCTCCATTCCTCTTATCCCGTCCATACTTCCAATCGCATTACCGTCGGTGATGGATCATCACTTCCCATTACACACATAGGCCATGCTTACTTTCCGTCTACATCCACACCGATATCATTATCTAACATACTTGTGTCTCCCGACCTTATTACCAATCTTGTTTCCGTTGGTTCTCTTACTCGTGATAACCTCGTCACCGTTGAATTTGACATGTGTGGTTTTTCTGTCAAGGACGCCCGTACCAGGATGGTGCTCCACCGATGTAATAGTCCCGACGAGCTCTACCCGGTCCACCCACCCGCCTCCACCAACACCTCACCGGTCGCCCTTTCCGTCGGTGTGGACCTTTGGCACACCCGCTTGGGACATCCGAACGACACCACCCTTCATCATATTCTTCGAAGTTTTTCTTTCACTTGTAATAAGACCGACGGTCACACTTGTCATGCGTGTCGTCTAGGAAAACATACTCGGCTTCCCTTTAGCACTTCCTCTTTGGTTGCATCGTATCCGTTTGAACTACTTCATAGTGATGTGTGGACTTCTCCAGTTGCGATTAATACCGGCTATATTTATTATCTCGTCATTTTGGATGATTTTTCGCACTATGTGTGGACCTTCCCGTTGTGGCGGAAATCCGATGTCATATCCATTCTTACCGCCTTTTACTCCTATGTCACCACCCAATTTGGTCGCCCCATCCATGCCATCCAAACCGACAACGGAAAGGAAGTCGACAACCTTGTGGTTCGCAATCTCCTCACCACACATGGCACGATATTTCGTCTCACTTGCCCCTACACCTCGCAAAAAATGGGCGGGCCGAACGGGTCCTACGCACTCTTAATGATTGCGCCCGCACCCTATTATTTCATGCTAATGTGCCACCCCGCTTCTGGCCCGACGCCCTCGCCACCACATCACGTCTCATCAACATTCGGCTTTGCCGCGTTCGCGGCAACTTTGCACCGCACCACTTGCTTTTCGGGAGCCCCCCATCCTATGACGATCTTCGCATGTTCGGGTGCCTCTGCTACCCCAACATTGCCTTTACCACCCCTCATAAACTTGCTCCTCGCTCTCCCGCGTGCATCTTCTTGGGCTACCCTGCCAACACCAAGGGCTACCGCTGCTATGACCCTATCTCTCACCGTGTTTTCACCTCTAGACACGTTTACTTTGATGAAAGGGTTTTTCCGTTTCAGCAGGTACCACCGACCGACTCGTCGGCGACTTCACCACCCGCTCATGGCAGCTCGGTCTCGGGCCCCCTTGGTGCGCACACGCACCCTCGGGCCTCCCTCAGGCCGCCTCCTGGCTTCGGCCCTCACCCCCCTCGCGGGCTGCAGGCTCGGCGCCCCACTCGGCGGCTGCGGGCTCAGCCTCTGCCTCTGCTGCTTCGGCTGACGCCGCGGTGCCCCCGACGCCTCCTTCTTCCATGACGCCCATCGCGTCGGCGCCTTCCTCGCCATCTGCGCCCTCCGTCGGGTCTCCTGTGTCGGGCTCTACAGCGGCCTTGCCCACACCGACCACCTCAGGCTCTCCGGCGGGCTCGGCCGAGGAGCTCCCGTCGGCCTCTCCAGCGCCCGGTTCGCCCGGGCCCGCGCTGAGCTCTCCTGCGCTCTCGGCCGGCTCGGTCTCGGCGGGCTCTCCTGAAGGAAATATGCCCTAGAGGCAATAATAAAGTTATTATTTATTTCCTTATTTCATGATAAATGTTTATTATTCATGCTATAATTGTATTAACCGGAAACATAATACATGTGTGAATACATAGACAAACATAGTGTCACTAGTATGCCTCTACTTGACTAGCTCGTTTATCAAAGATGGTTATGTTTCCTAGCCATGGACAAAAGAGTTGTCATTTGATTAACGGGATCACATCATTAGGAGAATGATGTGATTGACTTGACCCATTTCGTTAGCTTAGCACTTGATCGTTTAGTATGTTGCTATTACTTTCTTCATGACTTATACATGTTCCTCGTAACTATGAGATTATGCAACTCCGCCACCGGAGGAACACTTTGGTACTACCAAACGTCACAACGAATCGGGTGATTATAAAGGAGTACTACAGCTGTCTCCGAAGGTACATGTTGAGTTGGCGTATTTCGAGATTAGGTTTTGTCACTCCGATTGTCAGAGAGGTATCTTTGGGCCCTCTCGGTAATGCACATCATTATAAGCCTTGCAAGCAATGTGATCAATGAGTTGGTTACGGGATGATGCATTACAGAACGAGTAAAGAGACTTGCCGGTAACGAGATTGAACTAGGTATTGGGATACCGACGATCGTATCTCGGGCAAGTAACATACCGATGACAAAGGGAACAAAGTATGTTGTTATGCAGTTTTACCGATAAAGATCTTCATAGAATATGTAGGAACCAATATGGACATCCAGGTCCCGCTATTGGTTATTGACCGAGAATGGTTTTAGGTCATGTCTACATAGTTCTCGAACCCGTAGGGTCCGCACGCTTAACGTTTCGTTGACAATATAGTATTATATGAGTTATGCATGTTGGTAACCGAATGTTGTTCGAGTCCGTGATGAGATCATGGACATGACGAGGAACTCGGAATGGTCTCGAGATAAAGTTTGATATATGGGATAATAGTGTTTGATCTCCTAAGGGTTCCGAATTCATCGGAAGGGTTTCCTGATGTTTCCGAAATGTTTGGGTACGAGAACACGTTATTTGGGCCAAAGGGAAAGCCCACAAGGTTTTTGGAAAGCGCAAAGGAAGTTTTATGAGTCCAGGGCTGACGCCAGGTCTCGGCGTCTCGGGTCCAGACGCCGAACCTCGGCGTCGCCCCGAGTCCGAGAAGGACTCTTGCCTTTCGGGTGAAACCGACTTTGTGGAGGCTTTTACTCCAAGTTTCACCCCAAGGCTCAACATATAAATAGAGGGTAGGGCTAGCACCAAAGACACATCAAGAAACACCAAGCCATGTGCCGCAACCCCGCCCCTCCAGCTTAGCCTCCGCCATAGTTTCCGTAGTGCTTAGGCGAAGCCTGCGGAGATTGTTCTTCACCAACACCGCTACCACGCCGTCGTGCTGCCGAACTCATCTACTACCTCGCCTCTTCTTGTGGATCGAGAAGGCGAGGACGCCATCGAGCTGAACGTGCGTAACTCGGAGGTGCCATGCGTTCGTACTTGGATCGGTCGGATCGTGAAGACGCACGACTACATCAACCGCGTTGATAAACGCTTCCGCTTAGCGATCTTCAAGGGTATGAAGATACACTCCCTTCTCGCTATACATCACCATGATCTTGCGTGTGCGTAGGAAATTTTTTGAAATTACTGCGTTCCCCAATAGTGGCATCCGAGCCTGGTTTTATGCGTTGATGTTATATGCACGAGTAGAACACAAGTGAGTTGTGGACGATATAAGTCATACCGCCTACCAAAGATGCCATACTTTGGTTCAGCGGTATTGTGAGATGAAGCGGCCCGACCGACATTACGCCAGACGCTTACGCGAGACTGGTTTCACTGCTACGAGCACTCGTGCTTAAAGGTGACCGGCGGGTGTCTGCTCTCTCACTTTAGTTGAACTGAGTGTGGCTCGCCCGTCCTTGTGAAGGTTAAACGGAGTCTATTTGACAAACTATCGCTGTGGTTTTTATGCGTAGGTAAGAACGGTTCTTGCTAAGCCCGTAGCAGCCACGTAAAATTTGCAACAACAAAGTAGAGGACGCCTAACTTGTTTTTGCAGGCATGTTGTGATGTGATATGGTCAAGACGTGATGCTATATTTTATTGTATGAGATGATCATGTTTTGTAACCGGTTATCAAGAATCGGCAGAGCCATATGGTTGTCGCTTATTGTATGAAATGCAACGCCTGTAATTGCTTTACTTTATCACTAAGCGGTAGCGATAGTCATAGAAGCAATAGATGGCGAACGACAACGATGCTACGATGGAGATCAAGGTGTCGCGCCGGTGACGATGGTGATCATGACGGTGCTTCAAGATGGAGATCACAAGCACAAGATGATGATGGCCATATCATATCACTTATATTGATTGCATGTGATGTTTATCCTTTATGCATCTTATCTTGCTTTGATTGACGGTAGCATTTTAAGATGATCTCTCACTAATAATCAAGAAGTGTTCTCCCGAGTATGCACCGCTATGTTAGTTCGTCGTTGAGAGACACCACGTGATGATCGGGTGTGATAGGCTCTACGCTCAAATACAACGGTGCAAAACAGTTGCACACGCTGAATACTCAGTTAAACTTGACGAGCCTAGCATATACAGATATGGCCTCGGAACACGGAGACCGAAAGGTCGAGCGTGAATCATATAGTAGATATGATCAACATAGTGATGTTCACCATTGAAACCAGTCCATCTCACGTGATGATCGGACATGGTTTAGTTGATTTGGATCACGTGATCACTTAGAGGATTAGAGGATGTCTATCTAAGTGGGAGTTCTTAAGTAATATGATTAATTGAACTTTAATTTATCATGAACTTAGTCCCGTAGTATTTTGCAAATTATGTTGTAGATCAATAGCTCGCGTTGTTGCTTTCATATGTTTATTTTGATATGTTCCTAGAGAAAACTGTGTTGAAAGATGTTAGTAGCAATGATGCGGATTGGATCCGTGATCCGAGGTTTATCCTCATTGCTGCATGTAAGAATTATGTCCTTAATGTACCGCTAGGTGACGGACCTATTGCAGAGCGTATGCGCACGTTATGAACGCTTGGCTAGCTCAAGATGATGACTACTTGATAGTTTTGTGCACCATGCTTTATGGCTTAGAATCGGGACTTCAAAGATGTTTTGAACATCATGGACCATATGAGATGTTCCAGGAATTGAAGTAAATATTTCAAGAAAATACCCGAGTTGAGAGATATGAAGTCTCCAACAAGTTCTATAGCTAAAAGATGGAGGAGAATCGCTCAACTAGTGAGCATGTGCTCAGATTGTCTGGGTACTACAATCGCTTGAATCAAGTGGGAGTTAATCTTCCAGATAAGATAGTGATTGATGAATTCTTCTAGTCACCATCACCAAGTTAGTAGAACTTCGTGATGAACTATAGTATACAAGGGATGATGAAAATGATTCCTAGTTTTTCATGATGATGAAATCGATGAAGATAGAAATCAAGAAAGAACATCAAGTGTTGATGGTTAACAAGACCACTAGTTTCAAGAAAAGGGCAAAGGGATGGAAGGAACTTCAAGAAGAACGGCAAGCAAGTTGTCTGCTCAAGTGAAGAAGCCCAAGTCTGAACCTAAGCCCGAGACTAAGTGCTTCTCCGCAAAGGGACTGGTCATCGAAGCGTAACTACCCCAAGTATTTGGCGGATAAGAAGGATGGCAAAGTGAACAAAGATATATTTGATATACATGTTATTGATGTGTACTTTACTAGTGTTTATAGCAACCCCTCGGTATTTGGTACTGGTTCAGTTGCTAAGAGTAGTAACTTGAAACGGGAGTTGCAGAATAAACAGAAACTAGTTAAGGGTGAAGTGACGATGTGTGTTGAAAGTAGTTTCAAGATTGATATGATCATCATCGCACACTCCCTATACTTTCGGGATTAGTGTTGAACCCAAATAAGTGTTATTTGGTGTTTACGTTGAGCATGAATATGATTTGATCGTGTTTATTGCAAAATGGTTATTCATTTAAGTAAGAGAATAAACTGTTGTTCTGTTTACATGAATAAAACCTTATATGGTTACACACCAAATGAAAATGGTTCATTGGATCTCGATCGTAGTAATACACATATTCATAATATTGAAACCAAAAGATGCAAAGTTAATAATGATAGTGCAACTTATTTGTGGCACTACCGTTTAGGTCATATTGGTGTAAAGCGCATAAAGAAACTCCATGCTGATGGGATTTCGGAATCACTTGGTTATGAATCATTTGATGCTTGCGAACCATGCCTTTGGGCGAGATGACTAAAACTCCGTTCTCCGAATAAAGGAGCGAAAGCAACCGACTTATTGGAAATAATACATACCGATGTATGCGATCCAATGAGTGTTAAGGCTCATGGCGGGTATCGTTATTTTCGACCTTCACAGATGATTTGAGCAGATATGGGTATATCTACTTGATGAAACATAAGTCCGAAATAGTTGAAAGGTTCAAAGAATTTCAGAGTGAAGTGGAAAAATCATCGTGACAAGAAAATAAGGTTTCTACGATCTGATCATGAGACAAATATTTGAGTTACGAGTTTGGTCTTCAATTAAAACAATGTGGAATAGTTTCACAAATTCATGCCACCTGGAACACCACATCATAATGGTGTGTCCGAACGTCATAACCGTACTTTATTGGATATAGTACAATCTATGATGTTTCTTACCGATTTACCAATATTGTTTTGGGGTTATGCATTAGAGACAACTGCATTCACGTTAAAAGGGCACCATCTAAATCCGTTGAGATGACAACATATGAACTGTGGTTTAGCAAGAAACCCAAGTTGTCGTTTCTTAAAGTTTGGGGCTGCGATGCTTATGTGAAAAAGTTTCATCTTGATAAGCTCAAACCCAAATCGGAGAAGTGCGTCTTCATAGAATACTCAAAGGAAATTGTTGGGTACACCTTCTATCACAGATCCGAAGGCAAAACATTCGTTGCTAATAAATGGATCCTTTCTAGAGAAGGAGTTTCTCTCGAAAGAAGTGAGTGGGAGGAAAGTAGAACTTGATGAGGTAACTATTCCTGTTCCCTTATTGGAAAGTAATTCATCACAGAAATTGGTTCCTGTGACACCTACACCAATTAGTGAGGAAGTTAATGATGATGATCATGAAACTTCAGATCAAGTTGTTACTGAACTTCGTAGATCAACCAGAGTAAGATCCGCACCAGAGTGGTACGGTAATCCTATTCTGGAAGTCATGTTACTAGACCATGATGAACCTACGAACTATGAGGAAGCGATAATGAGCCCAGATTCCACGAAATGGCTTGAGGCCATAAAATCTGAGACATGATCCATGTATGAGAACAAAGTATGGACTTTGATTGACTTGCTCGATGATCAGCAAGCCATGTTAAATAAATGGATCTTCAAGAGGAAGACAGACACTGATAGTAGTGTTACTATCTACCAAGCTCGACTTGTCGAAAAAGGTTTTTGACAAAGTTCAAGGTGTTGAATACAATGAGATTTTCTCACTTGTATCGATGCTTAAAAGTCTGTCCGAATCATGTTAGCAATTGCCACATTTTATGAAATTTGGCAAATGGATGTCAAAACTACATTCCTTAATAGATTTGTTAAAATAGAGTTGTATATGATACAACCGTAAGGTTTTGTCAATCCTAAAGGTGCTAACAAAGTGTGCATGCTCCAATGATCCATCTATGGACTGGTGCAAGCATCTCGAGTTGGAATATACGCTTTGATGAGTTGATCAAAGCATATAGTTTTGTACTGCACTTACGATGAAGCCTCAGATTTACAATAAAGTGAGTGGGAGCACTACAAACTTTCCGATTAGTATATGTGAGTGACATATTGTTGATCAGAAATGATGTAGAATTTTTCTGCAAAGCATAAAGGAGTGTTTTAAAGGAGTTCTTTAAAAAGAAAAGACCTCAGTAAAAGCTACTTACGTATTGAGCATCAAGATCTATTGAGATAGATTAAGACGCTTGATAAGATTTTCAATGAGTACATACCTTGGCTAGATTTTGAAATAGTTCAAAATGGAACAGTCAAAGAAAGAGTTCTTGCCTGTGATGCAAAGGTGTGAAGTTGAGTAAGACTCAAGACCCGACCATGGCAGAAAATAGAAAAAGAATGAAAAGTCATTCCCTATGCCTCAGTCATAGGTTCTATAAAGTATGCTATGCTATGAACTGCACCTATTGTATACCTTGCTCGAGTTTGACGAAGGAATACAATTTTGATCTAAGAGTAGATCACTGGACAGCGGTCAAGAAAATCCTTAGTGAGAACTAAGGAAATATTTCTCGATTATGGAGGTGATAAAAGAGTCCGTCGTAAAGAGTTACATCGGTGCAAACTTTTACACCAATCCAGATGACTCTAAGTCTCAATCTGGATACATATTGAAAGTGGGAGCAATTAGCTAGAGTAGCTCTGTGCAAATCATTGTAGACATAGAATATTTGCAAAATACATACGGCTCTGAATGTGACAGACCCGTTGACTAAGCTTCTCTCACGAGCAAAATATGATCACACCTTAGTACACTTTGGGTGTTAATCACATAGTGAAAGCACATTTGCTCCCTAGGTGGTTTTGGTAATTAATGACAACATACTTTGTGGTTGGACTAATGCTTTTATCAAGTATGTTTCAGAAGGTCAATCACTCGCATGGCAAAAGGACTAGAAAGGTGAACCCCTAAGATGCTAAGGAAAGGATTGGCAAAAGCTCAAGACTCCATTTTTGGTTTAGTGATCCAAGATCACATTGAGTCCATAGGAAAGCCAATACTATTAAAAGGGATGAGGTTATGATGATGATCCGTTGCTCTAAGTGCTTAGTGATTTATCTCTCAAACTATCAGCAATCTTTCACTCCAACATAAACTCATAAGTAATCTCGGTCCCACCGATTCCAAACTCACCACACCGAGATGAACCACCTCACCATATAGCCAAACCCTAAGAATCTCGGATTTTCCGATTCCAAACTCGGTCATTCGAAATTGGTGTTGCCAAGCTTCAGAATCTTCAGACTCAAATCGGTGTCACCGAGATGAGAAAGTCGGTCCCACCGAGATTGGCAAACCCTAGACTTTGGAAGAATCGGACTAACCGAGATTGTATTTTCGGTCCCATCGACAATCCCAACGCTCACAAGATTTGAACTTTCGGTCTCACCGAGTTGTCAACTTCGGTCCGCCGAGATTGGTCAAATGTGTGTAACGGTTGGATTTTGTGTGGAGGCTATAAATACCCTCCACCTCCTCTTCATTCGTGGAGAGAGCCATCGAAAGAACTACCACTCCTACCTTACATTTCGAGAAGAAAACTACCTACCCTTGTGTTGAGATCAAGTTGCTCCACTCCCACCATATGAAACTTGATTTCTAGCCTTCCCAAGTTGCTTTCCACTCAATCCCTTCCTCCACCACAGCCAAATCAGTGAGGAGAGTTGAGTGTTGGGGAGATTATCATTTGAAGCATAAGAGCAAGGAGTTCATCATCACCAACACCATCTATTACCTTTTGGAGGGTGGTGCCTCCTAGATTGGTTAGGTGTCACTTGGGAGCCTCCGTCATGATGTGGAGTTGAACCAAGGAGTTTGTAAGGGCAAGGAGATCGCCTACTTCGTGAAGATCTACCCCGAGTAAGGCTAGTCCTCCGTGGACGAGGCCATGATGGCATAGACAAGGTTGCTTCTTCGTGGACCCTTCGTGGGTGGAGCCCTCCGTGGACTCAAGCACAAGCCGTTACCCTCCGTGGGTTGAAGTCTCCATCAACGTGATTGACGATAGCACCACCTATCGGAACCACGAGAAAAATCTCCGTGTTCCAATTGCGCTTGCTCTTCACAATCTCTCCTTACTATTCATGCAATTTACTTTCCGCTGCCCTATACTCTAGAATTGCATGTTTAGTATGTTGCTCGACTTGTATGCATGATGCTTAACTTGACCTTCATTGTGAACTTGCTATGAACTTATGCTAATCAAAAGGCATAAACTTTTATCTTGTCGAGTTGTCTAATCCCCCCTCTAGACACTCTTGCCTTCAACGATCCTACAATTGGTATCGAGCATTGGTCTCCATTGCTTTGGTTTGCACACCATTGGAGGAAGATGGACGGTTCACGCTTGGGAGTGTTAGTCATAGAGTGCCTATTCTTGATGGAGTGTCCTATAACTCGTGGAGGATTGAAATGCTTGCTATCTTTAAGATGTACAACTTATGCAAATATGTTGAAACCCCATATGTACCACCATTTGACCCCTTGCACCCTCATAGATGAAGAGCTTGATTTGCTTCAGAACCTTAGAACTGTCAATCTTATCATTAGAGGTTTGCTCGATAACTTGCTTGAGCTTGTCACGAACTTTGAGTGCGCTTATGTTATGTGGAAGTTCTTGGAAGAACTTTATCCGGACTACTCTTTGAGAGGTCTTGATGAAATTCTATACAAGACTGTTGAATTTGATATGTTGCGCCCAAAGATCCTAACTTTGATAAATGCTTCTTTGAGCTTCGTGATCTTATGAAAAGAAGGGTGATCCCGTTTTATCAATGTTCAATAAGAAATGCTCTTGTATTGCATTCCGATGATTATTATCACGTTGATAAAACTGATGTAAGTCATTATCAAATTGACCTAGGTATTGATGATGAATTATCTATGGGTCAATATGATGATGAGCATGAGCATGATGACGATTCGACACCGAGCTAGACAAGATCATGAAGAGTCTCATCTAATGGCAAATATGAGAGACTACATATCCGTGGAAAAGAGTGGATTCTCGATAGTGGATGCACCGATCACATGACCGGAGATGAAGACATGTTTCGAGAGCTTACAAAGAACGATGGTCCACGCAAGTATGTGACTTTTGGAGACAACTCCAAGGGTAAGGTACTTGGCCTTGGTAAGGTGGCCATATCTCATGATAGCTCCATTAAAAATGTCATGCTTGTTGAATCGCTTGGATACAATTTACTTTCCGTGTCTAGATTAGCTGACTTTGGATTCAACGTGCTATTCACCAAAGTAGATTGCCAAGTTTTTCGAGTGACAATCATAACATGGTCTTTATGGCATTCGAGAGGTGACCTATACATTGTCGATTTCACTAAGAAAGCTCAACCTAGAACTTGCTTTATCGCTAAATCTGCTAAAGGTTGGCTTTGGCATAGAAGGCTTGGACATGTTGGTATGCTAAATATAGATAAGCTAATTAAAGGTGATCACATTCTTGGTGTTAAAGATGTTTTCTTTGACAAAGATAGACTCTGCAAAGGCATGTCAAGTAGGAAAACAAGTAGGTGGAAGTCATCCCGTGAAGAATATCATGACCACAAGGAGACCGCTTGAGCTTCTTCATATGGATCTCTTCGGTCCCAATGCTTACAAAAGCCTTGGTGGTAACTCCTTTGGTCTAGTTATTGTTGATGACTTTTCCAGATTTACGTGGGTATTTCTTCTTGATGACAAATCGCAGGTTCAGAGAATCTTCAAAACCTTTGCTAGAAAGGCTCAGAATCAATTTGAGGTGAAGATCAAGAAGGTTCGGAGTGACAACGGAACGGAGTTCAAGAACGCCCATGTGGACTCTTTTCTCGATGAGGAAGGGATTCTACATGAGTTCTCGGCTACGTACACACCTCAACAAAACGGGGTTGTTGAGAGGAAGAACCGAACGCTCATTGAAATGGCGAGGACAATGCTTGATGAATACAAGACACCAAAACACTTCTGGGGTGAAGCCGTTGAGACAGCTTGTCATGCCATCAATGACTTTATCTTCACAAGCTTCTCGGCAAGACTTCATACGAGCTCCTTACGGGTAACAAACCCCAAGTGGGATATTTTCGTGTCTTTGGTTCAAAGTGCTATATTCTTGATAAGCATCGTCGGTCTAAATTTGCTCCTAAAACTCATGAAGGCTTTTTCCTCGGTTATGGATCAAACTCTCACACCTACCGTGTCACAATAATTTCACCCAAAGGTTGAAGAGACGGTAGATGTGAAGTTTGATGAATCTAATGGCTCGCAAGTAGAGCAAATGCCTATTGATGTAGGAGACAAGGACCCATCGGAAGCCATTCGAGATTTATCCATTGGAAAGATTCGTCCCATGGAAGTGAAGGAGAGTACCTCATCTACATATGTGGAGCCCCCTACCTCACGGCAAGGTGAACCTCAAGGCAACATGGAGGCTTCCACAAGTGGAACTCACCAAGATGAGGAAGTGCGACAAGAAGATCCACCACAACCTCCTTCTCCACCACCTCAAGACAACACCAACAACATAGACGAAGAAGAAGATGAGGATGATGAGGAAGCTCAGCCTCGACCACGACAAAAGCTATCCCGAGTTCGAGAAAGAGTCAAGAAGGACCATCCCGTGGAACAAATGATGAATGACATCGACTCCGGGAGAATCACTCGCTCTAAAACTCGTTTAGCTAACTTTTGTGAGCATTACTCATTTATTTCAAGTCTTGAACCTATGAAGGTAGAAGAAGCACTTGAAGACCCGGATTGGGTGAATGCTATGCATGAAGAGCTGCACAATTTCGAGAGGAACAACGTTTGGTCTTTGGTAGAGAAGCCCAATGATGACCAAAACGTCATTGGAACCAAATGGGTGTTTCGAACAAGCAAGATGAAGATGGACAAGTCATCCGCAACAAGGCTCGCCTCAGAGCACAAGGTTACACACAAGTCGAAGGTATGGACTATGGTGAGACCTATGCCCCGTTGCTAGACTTGAGTCCATTCGCATTCTTCTTGCTTATGCCAACCACCATAACATTACTCTCTATCAAATGGACATTAAAAGTGCTTTCCTAAATGGTGAAATTGAGGAGGAAGTTTTGTGAAACAACCTCCGGATTTGTGAATCCTAAAAGCCCGATCATGTTTACAAATTGCACAAAGCTCTTTATGGTCTTAAACAAGCCCCTAGAGCTTGGTACAAATGTTGACTAGCTTTCTTCTTGAAAAAGGATTTGAAATTGGTAAAATTGACTCAACGCTATTCACAAAAAGGGTTGACGGAGAACTATTTGTGTGCCAAATATATGTCGATGATATTATCTTTGGATCAACTAACCCTGATTTCAAAGTGAGAAGTTTGGAAAGCTTATGTCGGAGAAGTATGAGATGTCCATGATGAGTGAACTCAAGTTCTTCCTTGGGTTGCAAATCAAGCAATCTAAGGAGGGTACTTTTGTCTCACAAACCAAGTACACTAAGGATCTCTTCAAGAAGTTCAACATGCAAGAGAGCAAAGGTATGAGAACCCCCATGCCTACTAATGGACATAATGACTTGACAAGAGGTGGAGAACCTGTTGATCAAAAGGTCTATCGATCCATGATTGGTTCTCTACTATATCTCTGTGCTTCTCGTCCTGATATTATGTTGAGTGTATGCATGTGTGCTCGATATCAAGCTGCTCCTAAAGAATGTCATCTTAAAGCTGTTAAAAGAATTGTGAGATATTTGATACACACACCTAACTTTGGCATTTGGTATCCTAAGAGGGCCTCTTTCGATCTTGTTGGCTATTCCGACTCGGACTATGCCGAGACAAGATAGATAGAAAGTCAACTTCGGTACATGTCAATTTCTCGGTCGATCCCTTGTATCTTGGTCATCCAAGAAACAAAATTCGATATCATTATCTCTCGCCAAGCAGAATATATTGCTGCTGGTTCGTGTTGTGCTCGGTTGCTATGGATGAAACAAATGCTTAAGGACTATGGGATACATGCGAGACATGTTCCTTTGCTTTGTGACAACGAGAGTGCAATTAAGATTGGACACAATCCGTGCAACACTCTCGCATCGAAACACATTGAAGTTCGTCACCATTTTATTCGTGATCATATTGCTAAGGGTGACATTGATCTTAAGCATGTTCGATCGACAAACAGCTTGCAGATATCTTCACAAAACCACTTGATGAGAAAGTGTTTTGTCGCTGAGGAGTGAATTGAACATCATTGATGCTTCAAACTTGGAGTGAAAACTCCGTTGATGCATGCAAGGCATGAGCCTAATTGACTAATCCTTGATATTTCTCTTATGATGATGATCATATGTCTTGGACACATTTGCCCCCTTGTATTGCATCTAACTCCTTGCAGGTACTTGGATGGTCTACATTCAACAAGATTATCACTCACTCAAATCATGAGTAATCTTGTCATTGACCATGTATCTAGCTCTTTGGGATGTTGAGTTCAAGGAACAAAATTCCACATATCCTTTTTGACATCATATACTACTAGTACTTCACTCATGTCATATTGGATATTCTTGAGTATTTCCTTGCTTGCCTAACCCATGTAGGAAGATGAACTACACACTTGAAAACGGTGCTCCAACTTCACATTCTATGAGCATCAACATCAAGTTCACCTACATGAGAACAAGCAACAACAAGCCCAAGGTATGTCCTTCACATCTTGAAAAAGCTTTGCTCAAAGTCATGAGTACAAGCAGCTTCAAAAGATGTGATCACATCAAATACTTAATCGAAAAATGGTAACCCCATTTTGAGCTTAAACGATGAGTATGACCTATGATCAGATGTTCTCATTTGACTCCTAAGTCAATATACTCAAACATAGGTGACCTAGTCGCCGACCCCTGTCTAGATGAAGTACATATGTTTTGGAGTTTTGATATTGTCTCTTTTGATTCACTTGTTGAGTTTTTTCCTTTAACAAAAAAAAAACTTCATCTAGCAATCTCTTTCTTTTTCTTTTGTTTTTGTTTCTTCTGTTCTTGTGTATATTCTTTAGCTCTGATAAATCTCCTAAAAATCATTTACAAATTCATTGCAAATCTTTTGAAACATTCCTTGCACAGTGAGCTGAATTATTTCTGTATTTCCTTGGAATTAAACTCGGCGTCACCGAATTAAATATTTCGGTCTGACCGAAAAAGGATCTGCCCTAAGTCTCTGACTTTCGGACTCACCGATCCATATCAATTCGGTGTCACCGATTTACATTCACCAGGATATCATCTTCTACAGCTCATCTAAATGATTTCTTCTGCATACTTAATTTGCTCAGTTGTGATTCTTAATGAACCCACTTCTTTCCTTCCATCCTTCCTGCCCTTCCTGGGTTACTGCCCTTTTCGGCACTTGATGTCAAAGGGGGAGAAGATTTAGGGGGAGCTTAAGGGAAGATTGGAGGACAAGGGGAGAAAAGATATTTTAAAGGAAGAAAAACATCCTTACCTTAAGGGGGAGAGGATCACATCAAAGCTTTGCCATATATTTCTCTGTGATAATACTTTTGGCATTATTCTTTTGATTTTGCCTCTCTTACTCTCACCATTGGTATCTTATACAATTGGTATCCTATACAATTGATATCTTATGAAAAGCAAAATTCTCTCAGAGCTCATTGAAAATCCTTTAGTCTTGGGAGACATGTTGGCTAATTCAAGCTAGTTCTCAACATGAGACACTCTTTATATACATGTCATCCCTGACTTGGTACTCTTGATGTTCTTGCTATTGGTTGAAGAACTACTCTTGTGTTATCTAACCTTGTTTTCCCAAGTTTATTTCTTCAGGTACAATACCAAGGAACTCCAAGGTAAGTATATGCATCTTGCAGGATGTGCATGATGGTGACTTGCTTGTGAATACTTGTTTGCAAGAAATCACCATGAACATATGCATCATCTCTCATTTACCCTCATCTGCTCTGATGCATATAGCCAAGCTGCATGTAGCACATCTTGTTTTTCTCTCATGTGTGCTTGTGGTAGTCCAAAACCAAAATCTAAAATCTTGCACACCTGTAGGGGGAGCTTGTGTACTACATGTTTGTCAAAGCTTTAATGTTAACCCTGTCTTTCTTTCAGTAAGCTTTGATATCTTTTTCTGTGTGTTGCCATCAATTACCAAAAAGGGGGAGATTGAAAGCACATTTGCTCCCTAGGTGGTTTTGGTAATTAATGACAACATACTTTGTGGTTGGACTAATGCTTTTATCAAGTATGTTTCAGAAGGTCAATCACTCTGCATGGCAAAAGGACTAGAAAGGTGAACCCCTAAGATGCTAAGGAAAGGATTGGCAAAAGCTCAAGACTCCATTTTTGGTTTAGTGATCCAAGATCACATTGAGTCCATAGGAAAGCCAATACTATTAAAAGGGATGAGGTTATGATGATGATCTGGTTGCTCTAAGTGCTTAGTGATTTATCTCTCAAACTATCAGCAATCTTTCACTCCAACATAAACTCATAAGTAATCTCGGTCCCACCGATTCCAAACTCACCACACCGAGATGAACCACCTCAGCCATATAGCCAAACCCTAAGAATCTCGGATTTTCCGATTCCAAACTCGGTCATTCCAAATTGGTGTTGCCAAGCTTCAGAACCTTCAGACTCAAATCGGTGTCACCGAGATGAGAAAGTCGGTCCCACCGAGATTGGCAAACCCTAGACTTTGGAAGAATCGGACTAACCGAGATTGTATTTTCGGTCCCACCGACAATCCCAACGCTCACAAGATTTGAACTTTCGGTCTCACCGAGTTGTCAACTTCGGTCCGACCGAGATTGGTCAAATGTGTGTAACGGTTGGATTTTGTGTGGAGGCTATAAATACCCTCCACCTCCTCTTCATTCGTGGAGAGAGCCATCGAAAGAACTACCACTCCTACCTTACATTTCGAGAAGAAAACTACCTACCCTTGTGTTGAGATCAAGTTGCTCCACTCCCACCATATGAAACTTGATTTCTAGCCTTCCCAAGTTGCTTTCCACTCAATCCCTTCCTCCACCACAGCCAAATCAGTGAGGAGAGTTGAGTGTTGGGGAGATTATCATTTGAAGCACAAGAGCAAGGAGTTCATCATCACCAACACCATCTATTACCTTTTGGAGGGTGGTGCCTCCTAGATTGGTTAGGTGTCACTTGGGAGCCTCCGTCATGATGTGGAGTTGAACCAAGGAGTTTGTAAGGGCAAGGAGATCGCCTACTTCGTGAAGATCTACCCCGAGTAAGGCTAGTCCTCCGTGGACGAGGCCATGATGGCATAGACAAGGTTGCTTCTTCGTGGACCCTTCGTGGGTGGATCCCTCCGTGGACTCGCGCAGCCGTTACCCTCCGTGGGTTGAAGTCTCCATCAACGTGGATTGACGATAGCACCACCTATCGGAACCACGAGAAAAATCTCCGTGTCTCCAATTGCGTTTGCTCTTCACAATCTCTCCTTACTATTCATGCAATTTACTTTCCGCTGCCCTATACTCTAGAATTGCATGTTTAGTATGTTGCTCGACTTGTATGCATGATGCTTAACTTGACCTTCATTGTGAACTTGCTATGAACTTATGCTAATCAAAAGGCATAAACTTTTATCTTGTCGAGTTGTCTAATCCCCCCCCCCCTCTAGACACTCTTGCCTTCAACGATCCTACACATAGTCATGTGAACTAGATTATTGACTCTAGTAAACCCTTTGGGTGTTGGTCACATGAAGATGTGAACTATGGGTGTTAATCATATATAGATATGAATATTGGTGTTAAATCACATGACGATGTGAACTAGATTATTGACTCTAGTGCAAGTGGGAGACTGAAGGAAATATGCCCTAGAGGCAATAATAAAGTTATTATTTATTTCCTTATTTCATGATAAATGTTTATTATTCATGCTATAATTGTATTAACCGGAAACATAATACATGTGTGAATACATAGACAAACATAGTGTCACTAGTATGCCTCTACTTGACTAGCCTGCTTATCAAAGATGGTTATGTTTCCTAGCCATGGACAAAAGAGTTGTCATTTGATTAACGGGATCACATCATTAGGAGAATGATGTGATTGACTTGACCCATTCCGTTAGCTTAGCACTTGATCGCTTAGTATGTTGCTATTGCTTTCTTCATGACTTATACATGTTCCTCGTAATTATGAGATTATGCAACTCCTGCCATCGAACACTTTGGGTACTACCAAACGCCACAACGAATCGGGTGATTATAAAGGAGTACTACAGGTGTCTCCGAAGGTACATGTTGAGTTGGCGATTTCGAGATTAGGTTTTGTCACTCCGATTGTCGGAGAGGTATCTCTGGCCCTCTCGGTAATGCACATCATTATAAGCCTTGCAAGCAATGTGATCAATGAGTTGGTTACGGATGATGCATTACGAATCGAGTAAAGAGACTTGCCGTAACGAGATTGAACTAGGTATTGGGATACCGACGATCGAATCTCGGCAAGTAACATACCGATGACAAAGGGAACAAAGTATGTTGTTATGCGGTTTGACCGATAAAGATCTTCGAGAATATGTAGGAACCAATATGGACATCCGTGTCCCGCTATTGGTTATCAATCGAGAATGGTTTTAGGTCATGTCTACATAGTTCTCGAACCCGTAGGGTCCGCACGCTTAACGCTTTAGCTGACAATATAGTATTATATGAGTTATGCATGTTGGTAACGAATGTTGTTCGGAGTCCGTGATGAGATCATGGACATGACGAGGAACTCCTAATGGTCCGAGATAAAGTTTGATATATGGGATAATAGTGTTTGATCTCCTAAGGGTTCCGAATTCATCGGAAGGGTTTCCGGATGTTTCCCGAAATGTTTGGGTACGAGAACACGTTATTTGGGCCAAAGGGAAAGCCCACAAGGTTTTGGAAAGCGCAAAGGAAGTTTTATGGAGTCTCAGGGGACGACGCCGTGGTCTCGGCGTCGGGTCCAGACGCCGAACCTCAAGGCGTCGCCCCGAGTCCGAGAAGGACTCTTGCCTTTCGGGTGAAACCGACTTTGTGGAGGCTTTACTCCAAGTTTCACCCCAAGGCTCAACATATAAATAGAGGGTAGGGCTAGCACCAAAGACACATCAAGAAACACCAAGCCGTGTGCCGCAACCCCGCCCCTCCAGCTTAGCCTCCGCCATAGTTTCCGTAGTGCTTAGGCGAAGCCCTGCGGAGATTGTTCTTCACCAACACCGTCACCACGCCGTCGTGCTGCCGGAACTCATCTACTACCTCGCCCGTCTTGCTGGATCAAGAAGGCGAGGACGCCATCGAGCTGAACGTGTGCAGAACTCGGAGGTGCCGTGCGTTTGGTACTTGGATCGGTCGGATCGTGAAGACGTACGACTACATCAACCGCGTTGATAAACGCTTCCGCTTAGCGATCTTCAAGGGTATGAAGATACACTCCCCTTCTCGTTGCTATACATCACCATGATCTTGCGTGTGCGTAGGAAAAATTTTGAAATTACTGCGTTCCCCAACATCTCCTTCACCCTCGCCCGCCGCCCTGGCCCCGCCGCCATCCTGCATGGTGACTCGTGCCAGGACCGGTGCGCTCCGCCCAAGTCAGTGGTACTCTGCCGACGAGTACCTTCTTGCGGCCTCCACCTTGGTGCCGTCCACCTCGGTGCCGTCTCCCCTCCCATCATCGGCTCGAGCGGCTCTTCGGGACCTTCATTGGCTCACCGTGATGCAGGAGGAGTTTGACGCTCTTCAGCACAACCGAATCTGGCAGTTGGTGCCTCGGCAGCCGCACGCTAACGTGATCAGCGGCAAGTGGGTCTTTCGTCATAAGACTCACCCTGACGGGACCCTCGAGCACTACAAGGCTCGGTGGGTTGTTCGCGGTTTCCGCCAGCGTGCTGGTGTGGACTTCACCGACACCTTCGCTCCGGTTGTCAGACCGGGAGCTATCCGCACTGTCCTGCAGCTCGCGGTCTCTCGCGTGGCCCGGCCCACCGATGGACGCTCCAACGATTCCTTCATGGCCATCTCGCCGAGCAGGTCTACTGCCAGCAGCCCATCGGCTTCGTCGATGCCACCCAGCCGGATCACGTGTGCCTGCTCTCGCGCTCACTCTACGGGCTCAAGCAGGCCCCTCGTGCTTATTACCAGTGGATTGCTGCCTTCCTTGAGCAGCTTGGCTTCGTGGCCACCCGCTCGGACGCCTCTCTGTTTGTCTACCAGCACGCTGGTGGGACGGCTTACCTGCTGCTCTATGTCAACGACATCATCTTGACTGCTTCCTCGACCGAGCTTCTCCGTCAGCTCACGGCTCGCCTCAGCATTGAGTTCGCGATGAAGGACCTCGGTCCTTTACACTAGTTCCTCGGGATAGAGGTAGTGCACCGAGCGCACGGGTTCTTTCTTCATCAGCAGCAGTACGCCCAGGAGTTACTCCAGCGCGCCGGCATGCTTAACTGCAAGCCCGCACCTACGCCTATTGTAACATCCCAAAATTCTAAATTTTGGAATGTTATATTAAATAAATAATTATGATTGTTTGTTTTTTGTGTGATTGATGGTGTGAAATTGAGTGGAAATTGAATTTTTTTTGAAAGTTGAATGAGAGGGAATAAAAGGACTTCCCAAAACTTTCATCTTGCATTTTTCTTGATCTCCATGAATTCAAAGTCATCTCATCACAAGACCCTAGAGTGAATATAATATGACTTCTTCCATTTGAAGAAAATAAAAGGGGTTTGAAAATGATTTGAATTCCATTTGAAATATTTCAAATTTAGAAACTTTAAGCAACCGAATGAGTTCATGAGGGAAGACAAAATGACTTCTTCAAATTTGAAGAAAGAGAGTTGAAGTTTCAAAGAAATAATTTCAAAGTCACTTTGAAGTTATTTGAATTCCAGATTTCAAATCCTCTTGGGAGTTATTTAGTTTTAATTAAAATTATTTTCTCCTGAAAATAAATAAATGGAAATAAGGGTAAAATGATTCCCTTCAATGGAAAATTAGGAGAAAATAAATTTGGAATCATTTTGGTATTTAAAAAATGATTTTTATTGATTTTAAATGCAACAAGACCAATTGCTTGACTTTTATGAATTTTTGTGGAATTTAGTTGAACCTGAAAAATAGTTCATCTTATTCGGGGTATTTTTCTGAACATCTTGGTATATAATATGCCTATGTAGAAATTTTGTTTTCTTCTTTTGCATTTTTTTCTTTAAATAAAAAAACACGATACCACAAGAGCCCAGCCGAGTCACAAGACTTCAGCCCAGCTGCTGCTCCCAAGACTCGAAGCTCCAGCCGCCGCCCGCTCGCCTCTCTCTCGCTCATCTCTCCCTATCGCTGACCATGGCCCACTCCCAGTGTCGTCCCTAACCTCCCGCAGACTTCACCGGATAAGCACACACACGACACACCCAAACTCACGGCCAAGCTCTAGGGATAGAGCTTATCCTCGCCCCGAGCCCTCTCCCGCGCCTATAAGAAGCCCTCGACCCCTCTCTCCATTCTCGCCACTTGTTTACCACACCACCAGTGGCCGACGCCTCCTGCTTTGGATCTCGCCGAGCCGGAGCTTCCTTGCCGGAGTAAAACGCCGCCAAGAAACCGCCCGACCTCGTTCTTCTTCACCAAAATATCGCCGGGTCGATGAGCATCCGCTTGACATTTTTTTGCCCTTAGGGACCACCGGAGATGACGCCCGACGTGCGCGTCCTCACCGGAGTTCAACGCCGCCGCCTCCCTCGCGCTGTCGCAGACCACCCGCCGCCCGCCAACCCCACTCAGCCGATCGCGGACGCCGTCTTGCCGACCGCCGCCTCCTTCCCGTCGTTGCCGAGGAGCGCCGAGTCGCCGCCCATCACCGCCAACGCCAGCGCTGCCGCCCACGCGTCGCCGCCGCCTCAGAAGACGACCGCGCTCCCTCCGTTCATTTTTTTTGTTTAGATTGGTTAACCGCGGGTTTCTTGAACCGCAGGTTTTGTTAAAAAAAACTGATCGCTTTTTTTGCTTTAGTTAGCCACCGCCGTTTTGCTTAGATAGCGGTCGTTCACCGTATAAACTTCCGCAGCGAACACCTTTTGGCCATTAGGAATTCGCCACGTGGCCAAGGGCCTGTTCACGCTTTATTTTTCTTTTCTGCTTTTACCGCTTAGTCCTCGGAATTAGCATATTAGCCCCTAAACTTAGAATAGCCACAACTTTTTAACCGTAGGTCCAAACTCGATGAAACCAGCGGCAAATTCTTCGTCATGTTCAGATCTATCCAGTAGCATCATGTTTGTAAACTTTTTCCAAATTCAAATTTGAACTTTATTCAGATTTGAATTCAAACTTCAATGGCCATATCTCTTAAACCGTAGTCTGATTGTTGTAATTCTTTTTGCACCGTGTCACCAGAGCCAAACCCTATCACCTAGACCTTTCTCAAAATATTTTCACACACTTAGGATCTGTCCATAGTAGTTTTACTCATATGCCGATATGCACCATAGTTCGTGATCACATTTTTGAACCTCATGTCACATGTTGTTTCGCTTAGAAAATTTTGTGATAGTTGAGTGTGTTGGATTTTCATTTGGTTTTTCCGAGTCTTTTGTTGTGCATGTTATTTGGTTCTCTGAAATGATAGCTTATGCGTAATGCAATGTTTGACTTTGTAGATTTTCATCGGAGAGTAACGAATAGTTCTTTTAAGTAAATTTCTGAGAGCGTTATAGTCTTCATCAACTATTATCAGGCAAGTTCACATTTGACCATTCTTCCAATTACCTATGTTTATATTATGCACTTAGTCCTTTTGTGGTAGGATTGCATGGTAGGATTTATTGTTGCCAGATGGCTATGCCGCTACCTAGTAGTTCATTGAGGTAGGTTTGAACCATATACCTTTGTCACCACCACGTAAGTTTAATTTTGCCTCGCCAATGTAGACGTGGATTGGGAAGTGTTCATTGTGAGAGATGAGTGACAAAGTAGTAAGTAGAACCAAGATAACTTAATGAACTACCTGGGCGGAGGTTTGGTTTGAATGGTGGCGAAGTACAGTGGGAGCATGCATGGTTAATCCATGGTGGTGCACCACTAGTGGTCCGTCCGCCCAGGCTCAAAGAGATCAATCGTATTATCATGTCTAGAAGCTTACGTGTGCAGCCGCAAGCCAATATGGGATCTGGCTTAGTTGAGTAGATAGTATGACCTCTTCCGGATAGGCTAGCGATGTAGAATGAGTAGGTGTACCGCCTATCCGTGGGTTAAGGGGAATACTTTCAAAGACTATGTCTCGGTCATCCTGTTCTCAAACGCCAGCGGGCGAGAACTTCAAGGAGGCGATCGAGTCTTGTGGGGAAAAGTGCAAACCTCTGCAGAGTGTTAAAACCTAATCGATTAGCCGTGTCCCGATTACGGACAACTTGAGCATCTAGTAGTGGAAATGCTTTGGAGATCTCATCACCCTTAATTAAACAGTTGGGTTTTAAATGAAACTTTTGAATGGGTTGAGTTGGGTTTGCCAACTCATCCTATGCAAATGTGTAGTAGTAGAATAACATCTTTTCTAATAGGAAAAAACTAGCTTTATGCAAAAATTAAACTTAGAGCTTTCCACCACCAAATTGCATGTACAAATAGGTTCATTATTCTTATATGTGACTTGCCAAGACATTCAATGTAATCGACTTACACGGCTGCAACGTCTTATGTTGCAGGAATTTCTACGATGGGTAAGAGTTACGTTGTAGGGTTACGGTCTACACTCAACTTGCCGTTGGCGTTGGTGGGACTCCACACCCATTCGATTGTTTCAGCTGAGACTTATGAGGTATATATATGTTTTACGTTATTTATACATGTGATTGCACTTTGATATATACATTGATGTACTGTGTGTGCCAGCATACCGATCCAGGGATGGCACAGATACACAGAGGCTTGACCGTTTGAGGTCGGGTCGCTCTGAGAGATGGTATCGAGCACATGTTGATCAGAGGACGTGACCCTAGAAACTGGAATTCCCTTAGGAAAGGATTTCTCTAAAACTTTATTTTCAAAAAGATCCTTTACCTCTCTCCTTTTCTGAGCTTTATCAAATCTTTCCTTTTACCCCAAATAGTTAGACAATACCCTTTTCCTTTGACCACGCGGAGGATCAACTAATAAGACTACTCCGAGAAGGACAAGGTATCGACTTCACCATACACTAGAAGAATTAATGCTACGACGAAATAAGACTCAAGAATATGAAGACACGGAAGAATTCCAAGATTTATATGACCTTTAGAAGACCAAACCCTTGTTTTATACTCACGTTAGATGCGATGATTTATGAGCTGTCATATTTTGTGTTTGTTTTCCGACAAAGAAGAAATAAAACTTATTTTCAAAACTATATTGTTGTGTGTATATCTCTCTATCCCTCTCCGTATCTCATCCCAAAACCCTTGGACCCAATAGATGATGAATGAAGATGGACTTGTATTCTCTGGACCGATCACTCGCTTGGAGGCGAGCTATGGATTCAAAACATGGAGAATCACTTCAGAGCAATTTGGTTGCAAGGAAGTATGAGGTTCAATACGCTCTTCAAGATTTTTACAAGAAGTGCTGCAACACAGTGGAAAATGCATCAAGCCATACAAGGATATAATGGAGCAAAAACTTGGGAGCAATTGAATGAGACTCTGGGGATCCCGCCTTATCCGAAAGCAAGATGATAACCCGATGAAGAAAGCTCGTGCTCGCATGATATGCGGAGAAATAGGACACACCCATGAGGAACACAAGGATGGATGCCCTCATTGTGAAGGAAGTCACCCAGCGGAAGAATGCCTAACTAGGCAGATTACTTGTTTCTTGTGTGAAGGAACTACGCACTACCCTGCCCAGTGTCATATTTACCCCAAGGTACAAGAAATTGCCAAGCAGCAGAATGGAGCAATGAAAGAAGCCCTCAGGGAAAGTTTAAAAGGACCTGTGATGAAGGAAGATGTTGACGACCCTGATGGAGAAAGCCTAAACAGATTTTACTCCAATGCTTGCTATTCATGTGGAGAAGAAGGACATTTTTCACTGGATTGCACGAAGAAAAGCCAAGAGTATCTGGGAGACTTCGTGATAGAAGAAGTGGAGTTTGATCCACAAGAGTTAGAAGAAATGATCGGTAAGAAGAAGTCTAGGAAGAGAAGGAGCATGTGTCCCCGAACAACCCAATTTCGCAGGAAAGGACCTGAGTCATATCACTTGTTACAGGTGCAAGGATTTAGGTCATTACGCTAGCGAATGCCAAAGAAGGAAGCCAAGAACCCAAGGAACCAAGATAGCCACCAAGAAGCAATCGGATTTGTCTCAAGTCATTTGTTTACGCCGCAAAGGAGTAGGACATTTTGCCGAGAATGTTCGACCGAGGAAAGCTTGAGCGAGTAGTTGAGATCTTGATATTGGAATAAAGCATGTAATAAATGTGGAATATAATTTTATTTTCATTGAGGATGTTGAGTTGAGTTATGAAATGGAAATTGTAATAGCTCATGAAGCAATAAAAGTTGATGTGGTTGGAATCTCATATGAGATGTTATGAGTTGTTTGTTGATTGTGAGTACCTCTCTCACTGTCTCACTCAAACTTAAACCTTGAACCCATGGACAAGCTGACTCCAAACTTTTTCCGGAAAACAACCACATTTCACCCAAGGAAATACATACCTTATCCTGAGTACCCCTTCTATTTTACGAGTCTTTTCTCAAGGGCCCGGAAATGATCATGACCACGACTAGTGATCGGATTACCCAAAATCTGAAGGACATGATGAAGCATATTCATCTTGAAGGAGATGCAGTCTACAAGGGTTATCCTTTCATGGAGAATGGAGTTGAACTTTGGTACGTGGAGATACACCTCCACCGTGTGAAGGGAGTCTGCCCAAAGACTATGGGGCAATACTTTTTCATTTCTCGAGTACCACGAGCAACATTCTTTGACTCTGTTCGTGAAGCTGCTATGGAGGCCATACGTCAGATTGGAGAAATACTAGAAGCAAGACTCCGTCACACTCAGGAATACCTGAGGGAGGTACATGCAAAGATGATGGACATGAAGCTCATGGTCACCACGATGAAGCAAAACATCGATGATTTGAAGGATCCCTTCGCACAGTTCTAGTGGGACTGAAGCATCCTCAAGTATGGCAAATGAATAAACATGGAAGTAATGCTTGACCATACCAAACTATGTGGAAGGCAGCTTTTGTAATAGAGTACTTTTGAAATTTGAGTTTTGAGTAGTGGTTAAGGATGTAATAAAGGATTTGATATGAAGAGAATTATGGATGAACCAATTGCATTTTTTGGCGATACTTATGCGTGTGAACACTTGAACAATGGGAAAAGACAATGTATTCCATAGAGTGGAGTTTGGACAAATGAGTTGGAGTTTGGTTTTAGTTATGATGGTTACCCCAAGAGTATGAAGGAATGAAGTACTATTGGATTTAAAGGAGATGTAATGTTGGAATATGGAACAATAGTAACCCCAAGGATGAGTTAAAGATATACAAGTGTTGAAGTGGGCCATAACCCATAGGACCCAGGATTTGATAAGAAGCAAGCACAACCTTGTTGCAGAAAGAATTACGAAGAAGATGTGATTTCATCAATGACGCTCCATAGGAGGTTACGTAAACCCAAGAGTTGTGAAGAGACGATAGAGGTTTTGTTTGGCTTGCGTAACCAATGGATTACCCGAACCCAGTTCGTGGAGAAGAGAAGTTATGTAATGCTTGTGAGGATGCCCAAGTGTTAGAATACGTGATTCACTATCTGCGTATGTGGTAATAATTCAAGTGCAGGATGGATTGGCCCCATACCGAGACTTCTTTCATGAGCTATCATATGTTGATGGAAAATCGAGAGCCTTAAAACTTAGAAGAGTGTCGACACGACAAACCAAAAGCCTTAGAATGGTAGGATGATGGAAACCCAAAGACAGCACTGTTGCCAATCGTAGGTTATGCGGTGAGGTTCAACCCAGACCCATTTTCTGCAGGAGAACCAGTAATTGTTAACCACCATGAGATTTTGATAGTTGTTTAGCATTGGCGACAGACCTGTCAGCTAAGAAGACCCAGTCTCGGAAGGATCATATTTTGATGCAAGGACTCAAGATTTTGAGGAAAAGGTTCTGCCCTACCGGAAGAGCCTCAAAGAAAGAGTTACTCCAGGCTGTATGAGAGGACCGACACCGTCAACCCAAAGGGCGAAGTACATGAGTTTTGTTGGAAGCGTAACCATGCTTCTAAGGGTGGTAGCACCCCATACCTTGTGTTGATGAATGGATTTTCAAGGAGACCCCCCAAATCTAACCTTCTTTCTAGCCTCTCCGAATCTCGAGGACGAGATTCATTTTAAGGGTGGTAGTTTGTAACATCCCAAAATTCTAAATTTTGGAATGTTATATTAAATAAATAATTATGATTGTTTGTTTTTTGTGTGATTGATGGTGTGAAATTGAGTGGAAATTGATTTTTTTTTGAAAGTTGAATGAGAGGGAATAAAAGGACTTCCCAAAACTTTCATCTTGCATTTTTCTTGATCTCCATGAATTCAAAGTCATCTCATCACAAGACCCTAGAGTGAATATAATATGACTTCTTCCATTTGAAGAAAATAAAAAGGGGTTTGAAAATGATTTGAATTCCATTTGAAATATTTCAAATTTAGAAACTTTAAGCAACTAAATGAGTTCATGAGGGAAGACAAAATGACTTCTTCAAATTTGAAGAAAGAGAGTTGGAAGTTTCAAAGAAATAATTTCAAAGTCACTTTGAAGTTATTTGAATTCCAGATTTCAAATCCTCTTGGAGTTATTTAGTTTTAATTAAAATTATTTTCTCCTAAAAATAAATAAATGGAAATAAGGGTAAAATGATTCCCTTCAATGGAAAATTAGGAGAAAATAAATTTGGAATCATTTTGGTATTTAAAAAATGATTTTTATTGATTTTAAATGCAACAGTACCACTGTTTGACTTTTATGAATTTTTGTGGAATTTAGTTGAACCTGAAAAATAGTTCATCTTATTCGGGGTATTTTTCTGAACATCTTGGTATATAATATGCCTATGTAGAAATTTTGTTTTCTTCTTTTGCATTTTTTCTTTAAATAAAAAAAACACGATACCACAGCCCAGCTCAGCCACCCACAACTTCACTTCAGCCTGCTCCCGCCTCCCAAGACTCGAAGGCCTCGCCGCCGCTCGTCTCTCTCCCTCGCTCATCTCTCCCCTATCGCTGACCCGCGGGGCCCACTCCCCAGGTCGTCCCTAACCTCCCGCAGACCCCGCTGGATAAGCACACACACGCACACACCCAAACCCGCCGGCCGAAGCTCTAGGGATAGAGCTTATCCCTCGCTCCCGAGCCCTCTCCCCGCGCCTATAAGAAGCCCTCGACCCCCTCTCTCCATTCTCCGCCACTTAGCCTCCACACCACCCGTGGCCGACGCCTCCTGCTTTGGATCTCGCCGAGCCGGAGCTTCCTTGCCGAGTAAACGCCGCCAAGAAACCGCCCGACCTCGTTCTTCTTCACCAAAATATCGCCGGTCGATGAGCATCCGCTTGATATTTTCTTTGCCCTTAGGGACCACCGGAGACGACGCCCGACGTGCAGCGTCCTCACCGAGCTCGAACGCCGCCGCCTCCCTCGCTGTCGCCGACCACCCGCCGCCCGCCAACCCCACTCACGGATCGCGGACGCCGTCTTGACCTCGCCGCCTCCTTCCCCGTCGTCGAGGAGCGCCGGAGTCGCCGCCCCATCACCGGCCAACGCCAGCGCTGCCGCCCCTGTACGTCGTTGCCGCCTCTGTAAGACGACCGCTCGCTCCCTCCGTTCATTTTTCTTTGTTTAGATTGGTTAACCGCGGGTTTCTTGAACCGCAGGTTTTGTTAAAAAAAACTGATCGCTTTTTTTGCTTTAGTTAGCCACCGCCGTTTTGCTTAGATAGCGGTCGTTCGCCGTATAAACTTCCGCAGCGAACACCTTTTGGCCATTAGGAATCTGCCACGTGGCCAAGGGCCTGTTCGCAGTTTATTTTTCTTTTCTATTTTACCGTTTAGTCCCTGGAATTAGCATATTAGCCCCTAAACTTAGAATAGCCACAACTTTTTAACCGTAGGTCCAAACTCGATGAAACCAGCGGCAAATTCTTCGTCATGTTCAGATCTATCCAGTAGCATCATGTTTGTAAACTTTTTCCAAATTCAAATTTGAACTTTATTCAGATTTGAATTCAAACTTCAACTGGCCATATCTCTTAAACCGTAGCTCCGATTGTTGTAATTCTTTTTGCACCGTGTCACTGTAGCCAAACCCTATCACCTAGACCTTTCTCAAAATATTTTCACACACTTAGGATCTGTCCATAGTAGTTTTACTCATATGCTGTATATGCACCATAGTTCGCATCACATTTTGAACCTCATGTCACATGTTGTTTCGCTTAGAAAATTTTGTGATAGTTGAGTGTGTTGGATTTTCATTTGGTTTTTCCGAGTCTTTTTGTTGTGCATGTTATTTGGTTCTCTGAAATGATAGCTTATGCGAATGCAATGTTTGACTTTGTAGATTTTCATCGGAGAGTAACGAATAGTTCTTTTAAGTAAATTTCTGAGAGCGTTATAGTCTTCATCAACTATTATCAGGCAAGTTCACATTTGACCATTCTTCCAATTACCTATGTTTATATTATGCACTTAGTCCTTTTGTGGTAGGATTGCATGGTAGGATTTATTGTTGCCGATGGCTATGCTGCTACCTAGTAGTTCATTGAGGTAGGTTTGAACCATATACCTTTGTCACCACCACGTAAGTTTAATTTTGCCTCGCCAATGTAGACGTGGATTGGGAAGTGTTCATTGTGAGAGATGAGTGACAAAGTAGTAAGTAGAACCAAGATAACTTAATGAACTACCTGGGCGGAGGTTTGGTTTGAATGGTGGCGAAGTACAGTGGGAGCATGCATGGTTAATCCATGGTGGTGCACCACTAGTGGTCCGTCCGCCCAGGCTCAAAGAGATCAATCGTATTATCATGTCTAGAAGCTTACGTGTGCAGCCGCAAGCCAATATGGGATCTGGCTTAGTTGAGTAGATAGTATGACCTCTTCCGGGATAGGCTAGCAGATGTAGAATGAGTAGGTGTACCGGCCTATCCGTGGGTTAAGGGGGAATACTTTCGAAAGACTATGTCTCGGTCATCCTGTTCTCAAACGCCAGGCAGTGCGAGAACTTCAAGGGAGGCGATCGAGTCTTGTGGGGAAAAGTGCGCAAACCTCTGCAGAGTGTTAAAACCTAATCGATTAGCCGTGTCCCCGGTTACGGACAACTTGAGCATCTAGTAGTGGAAATGCTGGGAGATCTCATCACCCTTAATTAAACAGTTGGGTTTTAAATGAAACTTTTGGAATGGGTTGAGTTGGGTTTGCCAACTCATCCTATGCAAATGTGTAGTAGTAGAATAACATCTTTTCTAATAGGAAAAACTAGCTTTATGCAAAAATTAAACTTAGAGCTTTCCACCACCAAATTGCATGTACAAATAGGTTCATTATTCTTATAATGTGACTTGCCAAGACATTCAATGTAATCGACCTACACGGCTGCAACGCCTTATGTTGCAGGAATTTCTCGATGGGTAAGAGTTACGTTGTAGGGTTACGGTCTACACTCAACTTGCCGTTGGCGTTGGTGGGACTCCACACCCATTCGATTGTTTCCGCTGAGACTTATGAGGTATATATATGTTTTACGTTATTTATACATGTGATTGCACTTTGATATATACATTGATGTACTGTGTGTGCCAGCATACCGATCCAGGGATGGCACAGATACACAGAGGCTTGACCGTTTGAGGTCGGGTCGCTACACCTATCGACAGGAAGGCTAAGGTCTCCGCTCTTGAGGGAACTCCGACGCAGGATGCCACCTTCTACAGGTCCATCGTCGGCGCTCTTCAGTACCTGACGCTCACTCGCCCCGACCTGCAGTACACGGTTCAACAGGTGTGCCTACACATGCACGCTCCCCGTGACTCTCGCTGGTCCCTGGTGAAGCAGATCCTTCGTTACATCGGCGGCACTATGGGTCTAGGTCTCACGTTGACGGCGCCCTCCTCCATAGATCTGGTGGCTTACTCCGATGCCGACTGGGCTGGTTGCCCTAACACTCGGCGCTCTACCTCCGGCTACTGCGTCTACCTCGGGCCCTCCCTCATCTCGTGGTCGTCTAAACAACAACCCACGGTGTCCAGGTCGAGTGCCGAGGCTGAGTACCGCGCTGTGGCTAATGCCGTTGCCGAGCGCTCCTGGTTACGGTAGCTTCTTCAGGAGTTGCACCTTGGCGTGGCCAAGGCTACTGTTGTCTACTGCGAGAACGTCTCCGCCGTATACCTCTCCGCCAACCCCGTTCATCATCATCGCACGAAACACATCGAGCTCGACATTTACTTCATGCGTGAGCAGGTGGCTCTCGGACACATACGGGTCTTACATGTCCCCACCGCTCAGCAGTTTGCCGATGTTATGACCAAGGGGTTACCGACGACTACATTCGAGGAGTTTCGGTCCGATCTATCGTCGTGATGACGAATCGATCATGGGGGGAGGGGGTGTTGAATATCTCTTGTATAGGCAGTATATCGCATGTATATGTAGGATCATTTCCTACCTTGCCCCGCCTCCTAATTACCATGTATAGTTGAGGCCGTGGCTGCTCATTGTAAATATATACGTACGTGTATGCACCCAATCAATTGAGAGTTGCATTGCCAAACAATATGGTTCACTGGTTCTAGGGGTGCTCTAACCAACAAATCCCCCTTCTCTATTTTTGAGTTCCTCATCCGACGACGCCAGAGCAATCGGAGCAGTCCGAGTCATACGGTCGCCAACGCGATGCACAGTGCATGTGGACGCCTTCTCTTGTTTTACTCCAGCGATGCCAACGTACTGCCTGGACTCCGCCGATTGCCTGTGATGTGGCGTTGTTGAGTTTTGCTCCGGCCACATCTTCCTAATATGGTAGACGTACGGAACAACATATGAGAGGAGTCGTGACGCCGGCGAGGTCGCCGGCCATGATGGCAAGGATCACTAGTGGGTGTTTTCCCATGTGCGCCGCTTGGGACCTGTTCCTCAATGGAACCTGGTGGCGCTCGGCAGAAGCTCTTGGGGTTGGTTGTGAACACCGGAGGCACGTCCATGGCGTTGGGCGTTGGAAAGCGACGGCACCAAATGGCTGTATTTTTCATGCTTAGTCAAATACTGAGTAATACATACATCTGTAATCTACTTATCAGGATCTACATAGCTTTATTTTTTTGACGGCAGAAGTTTCACTTGGAGCAACATGCAAGATGCACCCCTACTTGAGAGAATTGATTGGTGTTTCACCTTTGAATTATGGACTTTATCTTATCCAAATACTATGGTTGTTCCTCTTGCTAGAACTACATTTGATCATGTACCAATTGTCATTAAAATTGGCACTTCCATTCCCAAATCCAAGATTTTCATATTAGAAAACTTCTGGCTACATCATCCACAGTTCAAAGAGGTAGTTAAAAACATCTGGGGGCAACAAGTCTCTGAAACTGATAGTGCCAAGATCATTTCTGCTAAATTTAAGAGACTGAGAAAAGGTCCGAAAATTTGGTCCAAAAACTGTTCAAACCTGAAACTCTCCATTTCCAACTGCAATGAAGTGATTCTTATGTACGATCATATTGAAGAACTGAGATAGTTATCAGTTGAGGAACACAATGGCAGAGTTATTCTCATGCAACACCTTAATTCTCTTCTTCATATGCAAAAGATCTATTGGAAGCAGAGAGCTACCATCAGGAATATTAAATTTGGTGAAGCTAATACCAAATTCTTTCAGGCTAAGGCCACTATCAAACACAGAAACAACCACATTGCCATGCTGAAGGATGATAATGACATAGAACATCAAGATCATCACACTAAAGAAGCCATCCTCTTTAAAGCTTTTAAAGAAATGCTAGGGACCACTCAATTCACTGATAATCCACTTATGCTGGAATCTTTGATTAATGCTAATGTGGATTTACAGTCATTGGAAGCTCCTTTCACAAAGGAAGAAATTGATAAAGTGATTTCAAATATGCCTAGTGACAAATCTCCAGGGCCAGATGGTTTCAATGCTGCTTTTTTGAAAACTTGTTGGGATATTATTCCACCTGACTTCTACAAGCTGATTGCAGACTTCCATGAGGGAAACATCAATATGCAAAGCATCAACTACTCATTCATCACCCTCATTCCAAAAAAGGCCCTGCTGCTATTCCAAGTGATTACAGACCCATATCACTGTTGAATTGTACACCCAAAATCATCACAAAACTGCTAGCAAATAGACTTCAGAAAGTCATTCTTACTATGGTGCATGATAACCAATATGGTTTCCTAAATGACAGAAGCATTCATGACTGTCTAGCATGGTCTTTTGAATATCTCCATCAGTGCCATTGATAACCCGCAAGTATACTGCATAGTTGTAGCCTCTTTCGATAAGTAAGAGTGTCGAACCCAACGAGGAGCTAAAGGTAGAACAAATACTCTCTCAAGTCCTATCTACCACTGATACGACTCTACGCACGCTTGACGTTCGCTTTACCTAGAACAAGTATGAAACCAGAAGTACTTTGTAGGTATTGTTGGATAGGTTTGCAAGATAATAAAGAGCACGTAAATAAAAAGTAGGAGCTGTTTAGATAAAAAAGCAGAGTGTGGAAAAGTGGTGGTAGGAGTTGTGAAATTGTCCCTAAACAATTGTCTACATTACTAGACCGGTAATCACTATTGCAATTTTATTTGAGGGAGAGGCATAAGCTAACATACTTTCTCTTCTTGGATCATATGCACTTATGATTGGAACTCTAGCAAGCATCCGCAACTACTAAAGATCATTAAGGTAAAACCCAACCATAGCATTAAAGTATCAAGTCCCCTTTATCCCATACGCAAACAACCTACTTACTCGGGTCTATGCTTCTGTCACTCACGCCACCCACCATAAGCAAATCATAAACATATTGCAAACCCTACAGCGGGAATCCCTCACGCTTGCGCGACACGGAGGGCACAATAGGACAACACCAATAATAAAACATGCAACTCAAAACAATCATAGCAATTCATCAATCACCGGTAGGACAACGAAAATCTACTCAGACATCATAGGATGGCAACACATCATATGATAATAATATGAAGCATAAAGCACCATGTTTAAGTAGAGGGTACAGAGGGTTGCGGGAGAGTGGACCTCTGAATATAGATGGGGGAAGGTGATGGAGATGTTGGTGAAGATGATGGAGGTGTTGGTGAAGATCGCGGTGATGATGATGGCCCCCAGCGGTGTTCTGGGGCCACTGGAAGCAAGGGGGAGAGAGCCCCGCTTCTTCTTCTTCTTCCTTGACCTTCTCCCTAGATGGGAGAAGGGTTTCCCCTCTGGTCCTTGGCTCCCATGGCTTGGGAGGGGCGAGAGCCCTCCGAGATTGGATCTATCTCTCTGCTTTCGCGTTCTCGATTCTCGCCTTCACCGTTTCTTTTATATCCGGAGATCCGTAACTCCGATTGGGGTGAATCTTTCGCCCAGATTTTTCTCATAAAATTAGCTTTCTTGCGGCAAAAGAAGAGCGTCAACCGCCTTACGGGTGGCCCAGGAGGGTGCCAGGCGCGCCCCGGGGGAGGGCACGCCCCCTGTCTCGTGGCCACCTCGGGCACTGTTTCGCGTTGATTCTTCCTCCGGAAAATCCTAAATTTTCCAAAATAATTCTCCGTCCGTTTTTATCCCGGTTGGACTCCGTTTGATATTGGGTTTCTGCAAAACATAAAACATGCAACAAACAGGAACTGGCACTGGGCACTGGATCAATATGTTAGTCCCAAAAAATAGTATAAAAAGTTGCTAAAAGTATATGAAAGTTGTAGAATATTGGCATGGAACAATAAAAAATTATAGATACGACGGAGACGTATCAGCCATCACTCTAAGAAGGATATTATCCTACTTAAATTGGATTTTGAGAAAGCATTTGATATGTTAAGTCATGATACCATTTCAAGATTCTTCAAGAAAAAGGCTTTGGGCAAAAGTGGATTCAGTGGATAAAATGATTTACAGCTCTAGATACTCTTCAGTATTGCTTAATGGAGTTCCTGGAAAACAACTTTTGTGCAAAAAAGGAGTTAGACAGGGAGATCCCCTCTCTCCTCTAATTTTTGTACTTGCTGTAGATATCTTGCAATCTATGTTGAATGAAGCAATGCAAGCTGGCATGATTGAGGCCCCCATTGAACATTTCTCCTGCACTGATTTCCCTGTTATCCAATATGCTGATGATACCATCTTGGTCATTCCTGTAGAAGAGAGACAAATTATGCACATTAAGAATCTTCTGCTGCATTTTGCTAGCTTTACTGGGCTAAGAGTGAACTACTCCAAATCTACTATGATTGCTATCAACACATGTGAGGAGAAAATTAACAGGTTATCAAATTTGATGGGATGCCGGGTTGGCACTCTGCCTCTCACTTACCTTGGTCTGCCTTTATGCACTTCCAAACCTAAGGTAGAAGATTTTACCCCCATGCTCTATAGAATTGAAAAGAGGCTTCTGGGATGCTCCACACTCCTCTCTTTTGGAGATAAGCTGGTTTTGGTCAAGTCAGTTTTTGCAAGTATGCCCATCTACTTCATGAATTCTCTGTCTATTCCAAAAACAGTTCTCACCCACATCAACAAACTTCTCAGACACTGTTTGTGGAAGAAATATGGAAATACAGAGTAGGGGGCAACACTAATTTCATGGGATAAGGTGTGTCAGCCAAAATCCCATGGAGGACTAGGTGTTCTGGAGATTCACACACACAACCAGGCGGTTTTGATGAAATTCATTCATAAATTTCTCAATAAGGAGAATACACCATGGGTCAAGATTGTATGGGAGGCCTACTACAACAACAGTCAACCGGGTGAGAGACTGATAGGATCTTTCTGGTGGAAGGACATTCTTAAATTTTTTCCAAAGTTCAAGCAATTGTATCAATGCAAGGCTGGCTTGGGGGGCACAGTTCAATTCTGGCATGATCGATGGCTGCAAACTGGACTTAAGGACAAGTTTCCTGAGTTATTTTCTTTCACCACCCAAGTAGACATCTCCCTTCAGCAGGTGAATGCACAACACTCATTGGAAGATCTTTTCTATAGACCATTGTCAAGCCAGGCATATTCTCAGTTTATAAAACTTCAAAATATTCTTGCTGAGCACCAAGATCAACATGACAGATGGTCTTTGAAAGAAAACACACCCAAGTTCTCAACCATTCAAACATACAAGTCCATCATGGGACCATCAAAGACTCACCATCTATTCAAGTTGTTATGGAAGAGTTCGGCCAGGCTCACTCACAAAATCTTCTTCTGGTTGCTACTACATGATAGAGTCAATACTAGAGACCTGCTTAAGAGGAAAAAGATGCCTCTTCAGTCCTATAATTGTGCTCTTTGTTCTGACAACACGGAGGAAACCCTTTCACACTTATTCTGGGATTGCAATTTTGCTATGCACTGCTGGGACCATTTATTGCCACAAAAGAACAGAGGCATCTCGAGCTTTGATGAATGATGTATTATAGCTGATCGCCTCCCCAGTGACATTGCATTTGACATCATTTTGACGGCCTGCTGGAGCATCTGGCTCGTTCGAAATGATAAGATCTTCCGACAAGCACCAGCTTATTTAGGGGGATGGAAATTCTACCTTCAAGAAGGTTTGCAAGCAAAGAGCAAGAGCAGAAAGAGCACAACAGATTAAAGAATGGTCTGAGCAGCACTTGTTATAATTTGATCATGATACTCAAACAAGGAATTGGTTGATTTATTTTGGGACTCTTACTTTTGTAAATGTAAATATTTATTAATAAAAAATTTACCGCAGAACATACTGTTCTATGGTCTTCTCTTAAAAAAAAGACATAGTTGCCAAACGGGGCGGTACAGGAAAGTAACGGGGAAGAGAAAATACGATCCTTTTTTCCTTGGAAAAAGTGACATAGGGCAGTAAACTGGGACAGTCGTCGGATGGAAACTCAAAGACGGGGAGCACGGATGGGAGCACGGTCGAGGGAGGTGGCCGGCTGGTCTACACTGTTAATCCTAGTGATTAGTAGCCATTTCCTTTTTCTAACAGATCTGACCTATAATTTGCATTGGGTTTACATAATACCCATTCAAATTCTATTTAAATAATACCAATTCAAATTCTAAAAATTCAGAAACATGCACAAAAACAGTAGGCCAATTATAGTTTATAGAAAAATATTTCCAGACCCAATGCATGTTTGGAAATTCAGTTCTGCAAATGGACTTAAATAATTCTCTAATTAGATTAGGGTTTATAGAATAGCCAAATTTATCCCCAAACCCGAAAATGCATTGAAATCATGGCATGCTTGTGAATGATATGTTCGCATCATAATTTGAAATTTTTGGGATGTGACATGATGCATTTGTCGGTGCTTCACGGAAACAATTAGAGCATGTGGGTGAATAAATGATTTTTTTAGTTTAAGCTATGTTATTTCAAAACTTGATGTCATGATTGTAATATTTATATTTAAATTATTATCATACTGTAGTATTTATTTTTGATTATTTTCGAGAAAGATGACTTGGAGAAAATAAAAGGAGAAACAGATGAGTAGGCTATATTTATGGCCTACCATTGAACGATCGGCACCGACTCGACAATCCACAGACATGTTGAGACGTGTTTGCAGACATTGTATGCCTTTCATGATGTTGGGAAAACAAAAGGTCCACTGTAAGATAGATTTGCAATGAGAGGAACTACTCGGAATGAAATAGGTGAGCGTGTCATCTTGTTTTTTTTTAGCAAGTGTCATCTTGTTCTAATAATGCTGTTTGTGTGCCGAGGGGAAAACAAAATCGCACTCATGTAGTACTGCAGGTGCAGACGGAACACGAACGTTCGGTCGAGAATTGGCCGGTGATTCTCGATTCATGCACGTGTCACTTTAAAGACTGAATTGGGTTCAAGAATTCAAGTCACACTGTAAGACTAGAGCGAACCACACGTTTCGGGCGTACGGAGGTTTCCATTGAAATTGACGAAAAATCACTATCACAATATCAAGTGATCGAGTGCCGGGCGTCCGGAGATTTCCATTGAAATTAACAAAACATCACTATCGAATCAAGTGCATGCAACACAAAGATACATTTGCACATAGCAGTACCTAACCTGGCTGCCCGTGCATGGATGCGAGATGTCGTGCAACACTCGGGCACGCGGAACACGATCCCAAAGGACAGGGCTTCGACATCACTGCGTTAAAGCTGAGTCGCCTAACACGCAACCCCCTCGTTCTATGTCGCCCTCTTATCAAGTACCCTCGCGTGCGATCCACCCACACGCCTTATAGCGCGGTCCGGCCCGTCGCGTCCAGCCACAAGTCACCATCAAACAAGCTCTGCTGCTCCTGCTTTGCTCCGTCGTCAGTCCGTCGCCGCGCCCGAGCCGAGAGATGGCCTCCGACGGCGTGATCACTCACCGCAACGTCGACGTCAACGGGGTGCGCCTGCACGTCGCGGAGGCCGGCCCGGCCGGCGCGCCCGTGGTGCTGCTGCTGCACGGGTTCCCGGAGCTGTGGTACACCTGGCGGCACCAGATGCCCGCGCTGGCTGCGGCGGGCTACCGCGCCGTCGCGCCCGACATGCGCGGCTACGGCGACTCCGACGCGCCCTCCGGCGGCCCGGACCAGTACACCGCGCTGCATGTCGTCGGCGACCTTGTCGCGCTCATCGACTCCCTCGGCCAGAAGCAGGTCTTCGTGGTGGCGCACGACTGGGGCGCCTTGATAGCCTGGAGCCTCTGCCTGTTCCGGCCGGACAGGGTGAAGGCACTGGTCGCCTTGAGCGTCGCCTTCAACCCTCGGAACCCGGCGATGAAGCCCGTGGACGCCTTCAGGGCTCTGTACGGGGATGACTACTACGTCTGCCGCTTCCAGGTATGTAGATACCATGCAAAACTCTATTTTTATTTTTCTATTAAACCATGCAGAAGAGCTATATATATTCATCACTAGATAAGAGAATAGTACAGCATGCAGCACAATCCAATCCCGACGGATGAATTAAGGATCCTGGCACACTCACCGACAACCAACGATCTATACAGAACAGTAGAACCAAAGTAAAAACAAAGCACGCCGATATCCACCACACATGTGGCATAATAGGCACTCGTCCACACACCGTATGTAGTATAAGCAGGGGCAGTCCACACGGGCTGTGTGTGGGCGAACAGTAAAATTGTACACACGTGTGGGCGCAGCTACTTCGTGCCACACGTCCAACAAGTACTACTCATCCCCATCCCGCGCGTGTGGCACGAAGCAAATATGCCCACACGTCCTGGCGCAGCTACAATAGGTACCCGCGAGATTATGATTTAGTTGCCATCCAGGATGACAGATGTAGTTATCCGGAATGACAAATATGGTTGTAAAAGCATGACAACTCTCTCTGTTTTCGTTAACTATAGTTGACATGTCTAATTTATGGTAGTTCCCGCATGTAATCAAACCATAGTTGTCGTGTGTGATTAACTACTTGCCACATATGGTCAAATAATAGTTTTCATGTGTGTTTAAGTGTGGTTAATCACGGTTGCCATGTATGTTTACCCAATTGCCACGTACGTGCAACTGCAGTTGCCGTCTAGCAAACGAATCATAGTTGCCATGTATGTTTATCTAGTTGTCATGTACGCGCAACTGCAGTTGCCATCCAACAACGTACGACTGTCGTGTGGGCGAAAAGCAATTCATCCACACGCGCGTGGACTAGGTGGTGGTTGTGTGGGCAGAAACTAGTTCGCCCACACATCGCAGTTGGCAACCGCGTGCTGTGGGACGTGTGGGCGACCTTTCCAACGCCCACACACCGGCCTCGTCCTACGTGGCAAGCGAAAACTGCCTCGGTGTGTCAAGATTCGTGCAAACTTAGCTGGACGGTGATCCAAGCGTGTGGGCGAGTTGCAATGTTGCCACATGTGTGGGCGTTAGTGTTTTCGAAAACAAACAAGGACCATATATAAACATAAATTGAACGAAACTGCTCCACATACAACAGTTATTGTTTGATCTTTGTACCATCAAGCAATCCAACACCCCTCAAGACCATATGCAGCGGGACGCCTCAAACGCCCGGGCAGACGGTCTGGTTACTAACCGGTCATGGAAATTCGATCCAGACGAGCTTTTCAGACGGGTCTCAAACGTTCAGGCTGACTGGTACCCCTCATATTTAGCCCAAGAGGCGGATATGGGGCGCCCAGGCACGTCCGTCACGTTGAAACCGGTTCACGCTGGTCCACTCGACCCCACATATATTCTTCCCCACCCGCTCATTGGACCAAACCCTAGCCATTTCACTCCACTCCCCTCCGTCACCCAAGCTCCCGTCCGATGATCTCTAGTCGTCCCCGGCATGGCGGTCAGTGGATCTGAGTCCTTCACCTCTAGATCCGTCGACCCCGAGCTCATCCCGCACGGCCCCGAGGAGGAGATGGTCGTCCGGCTTGCGGTCCGCCGATCCCGGGAGGAGGCCCGTGCGAGGCAGCGTTTAGACTCCTTCCGTCAAGAATCCATGGCGTTCGTCCAAATGGTGCATGGATCCAGCGCTAGGTGTGGCGTCGCTACCTCACCAAAGGTGGTGCGGTCCGCCTGCCGTCCAAACACGGTGACGGACGCGCAACCCCTCCGCTGGCGCTCCGAGGTCATGGACGCACCATGGGCCTCGTTTGACGCAAACATGGTGCGGCATGCCCGCCGTGCGAGGCAGCGGGCGTGGGAGGCGGCGAAACTCCTCGCGACGGTGGACAGTGGAGAAGCGGAGTCGCATTCTCCGGCGCCCTGACGGGTGGCCTGCAACCCTGCACGCCGGACCCGTGTTATCGTGGATGTCGGCGGCTTTGCTCAGGACGGATCCATCATCGATTTGACATCCACTGGCACCGTTCGGGTTTCGGGCTCCGACGACAAAGAGTAGGGCGTGGGAGACGACGACGCCTTGAGCCCCGTGAGCCGGCTCGTGTTTCATGCCTTACTCTACCTTGCCGGTGACCGGACCAACACTCTGGGGAGCTCAGTCGGCCGTCGGACATGGGAACGGCGGAACCGGACGAGCTCCGCTTAAAGATCGATTTACGTTGGATGTAATAATATGGATTTGAGATTTCTAATTTGAGATGTCCTGTTGTAGAATCAAATATTTAAGACGTCATATGTCAGTGTCCGCGGACGCGCCCGGGCGTGTACGTGGGCGTTTGAGGGGGCCACATCCGCGGAAGTTTGAGGAATCGAATTTGCCACTGTAGATGCTCTCACCCTTTCAGTTCTACGCATGTGGCTTGATTTTAAGCGTCGCACTGGAATCATACAAAAATTGTCCTACGTACAACATGATTCTGCATTGAACTTGATTAGTCTTCTTGTATTTTGAGTCAAACTTTAATCTTTGATTTAATTAAAAAAATATGCTATGAAAGTAGTATAATGGAAAACTTTTTTTAATATTAATCCAACAATGTTAGTTTCGTGGTATACTACTTATATTTTGTTAGTCAAATCTACAATAAAATTTGACATAAAATTCAAAGGGGCCAATAAATCAAGACAGAAGTAATTAGCTTGTAAGGGCATCTCGAACGCTATTCTCTAAAACGACACACTTTTCATCCACGGACAACGTCCGGACGCGTTTGCGGACAGGATATAAGAGTTTGTCATCCAACCCTGTCCCTTAAATAGGCATCAAATCAGGACAACACAGCTGGGTCAAGCGAATCTAAAGGACAAAGCACATGGGTTGTGAAGACATGTGGTCCAACTGACAGTGGGCCAACCGAACTCCCACATGATGTCCGGACTCCCGCAAAGTGCCCCAAGGTAGGTTCCGGTTCGAGAGAGAAAGGACATACAGAGTGGCCCGTCGGATGTATAGTGGACTGCTATGGATGACAAAAAGTGTCCGGACTATGTGATTTGGACCTTTGTGGGAGGTTTGAGATATAAGTTTGGAGGGACAATGCTTCGGTGCCTTAAGGCACCTACCTTTGTGTCTATTGCATATAGGTCCATCAGGTGGCAGGCCCATATGTCAGTGACCCAAAGGCATGTGCCTTTAAGGCACCGAAGCTATGTCCAGTTTGGAGATGCCCTAACAACCAAAAGCAACGACCACCACAACAAATGTGCAAGCCCTCCAAAATCTCCGGCACCAGCCCAACATGAACCTTACTTGCTCGAGCATGGGCTCCATGATCCATAGGACATAGATCAAACCGACGGCATCGGGTGGAAGTCAAGGATCGGAGGGAGAACCACACACACTGTTAAACAACCAAATGAATGACCAGCCCATGCCAATCCCTCCACAGAAGGAGGGCACACCCAGATCATGACTGATGGAAAGCGGAGGACCAGATTCAGCGACGGACACCCGGATCGGCCAGATTCATGACCGAGGGAGGGATGAGGAGCACCATAAACATAACAAATTGGTCGCCAACCAGCGGCTATCGAGGGTTACATTTCGTAGCTGTCGGTCCCTCCCGTCCCTCCCACATGCGGCGGCGCCGCCCCGCACCCGGGAGCCCCTTCCCTCCTCCTACAGCCTCGCCCCTACTCCGCTCCCCTCAGCCGCCATCGTCCGGGGCGTCACAGGGCAAAGCCCTTGTGGCGTGGTGGCGGCGACGGTTTCTCCTCGGATCTCGATCTGGTTGGAAGGCAGCGCTCCTCTCCGGCCAGATCGGCGGCGGTGGCGTAGATCGGCGACGACATGGAAGTGGTGCGGCAGTGGCGGGGGATGACGGCACCAGCAACGGCGGATCTGGCCTTGACTCATGTCGGGCTAATTCGTTGTGCTACCGATCTCAGTCACCGTCGGCGGGGCACTGCTTCTGGACTTGATCTGCAACACGAGGATGTCTGGAGCGGCGGCCCTAGGCTTGGTGGTGGTGGCCTTCTTCTTCGTCGGAGTTGGTCGGCTGGCTGGCTGTGCTCGCATGGTCATGCAGTGACCGTCGGTGGCGGAACTTGGCCGGTGGCAGCGGCAAAGTTCTGTCTGGATCCCGGGGCGGCGGCCCTGGAGGGTGGAGGCCAGTGAAGCTTGGGTTTCCCGTGGCGGCATGGCTGGTGCAGTCCCTGTCCAAGGCGGATCTATGACGGCGATCTGCTATGGATTGGTTCGGATCAGAGACGGTGACGAGCACGCGGGATCCTTCTCGGCGGCTCTCGCGGCTTGGCGAGGCGGGGCGGGAGCCCTCCTCCTAGGCTCCAGTGGTGGCACACTCAGGCAGTGGCCGGTGCGCCAGGGGTCCGACGGTGGCACTGTTGCTGCGGTTGGTCGCGGGATCTAGGCGGCTAGATCTGGGGCTTTGAAGGCGGTCGAGACGGTGCACAGTTTGTTGGGTGGATTTCTTGGGACGGATCCGGGTGAAAACCTGATCTTCGATCGATGGCCGGAGACGGTGTTGACGATGCCCTTATCATCGTTTCCTTCATGAAGGCATCATTGAGATGAAGCTCCCAACTCCACTCAATACCTTCGGGGGAAACCCTAGATCAGCTGATCGGATGTTGGCGGCAATCATGTGTCATAACCCCCTTGGGGGCAGCATTCTTGGAGGTGCACTCGGCTTCACGAGACCAGCAGACGACTTCTTTGGTGAAGCAGTGCTCATCCATACATTGATGGCAACGGATCTGGACGGTGTGGCACAGTGCAGATTCGGAGTTCGATGTGGGAGGATGGACTCGCGTAGGGGACGACGCTGTCTGGCGTCGTGGTGGCGTCGATGGCTGAGAGACCTGGTACGGTAGATGCAGCAGTACAACTCTGAAGATGGACTCGTGACAGTGGCTGCGCGGCCTCATACCCGGCAGGCGTCCTGGTTGAGGAGTGCGCCGGACTGGTAGGTGCCCCATACCAGGCAGGCGTCCTGGTTGGGACCTCATGTCTTAGATGTTTAGGTTTGGCTATGATGTCTGTTTGGTATTAGGCCCAGACTATCAGCGCCCCTTCATCAACTGGATATGTGTAGCGACAGTTGTTGCTTAAACGGTGGCTTCAGTCTTACTGTTGTATGACTTTATAAGGTCTTGTGAGAATAATTAATAAAGTGACCCCATGCATCGCCCAGATGCAAAGGCCGAGGGTCATCCTCCTTTTCTAAAAAAAATCGAGGATGACCAGGTAGGAGTCACAGCTCCGGATCTGAAAACACGGCGCCCAAACCGACCTGAAAAATGACCATGAGCGGTTGGAGTGCCGTAACGGCCAAGACCATGAGCCAGGTGCGACCGAGGATGTGGGCAAGTGGTCGAAGCTGAAGAGTCACATGCAACAGAGGGACCCAGCAAAACAAGGTGAAAAGGGGTGTCGACCATGGAGAGGCTTATCGCTGGCCACTAGGACAAGGGGTTAAGGATGTGAGGTAGACGGGGTGATCGATGAAGCCAAACCATCGGATCCAGTGGTGGGAAGACCAGGATATGACTGGGACGAATAAGTGGAGGAGGCGGTGACCATGGCGAGGCCAAAGCACTTTGACCATGCAAGGAAAGTTCAAAGCAATTAATTACTGTCTATTTCCTATATTTTCTAATATATTGTACCAACAAAATATATCACTCCCTCTGGGCAGGTGTATAGGGCATGCAAGTGCTTCTAAGTCATCTAATCAAGTATGTGTTATATCTTATATGTCACCAAAAGCATACAAATGGATTCATATAGGGATGAAGTTTCTAAACATATACTTTTTGTCACATATAATGCACATTTGGTTAGTCAAAGTGCCAACCTAGAAGCACACACATGACCCGTGCACCCGGCCAAAGGGATTATAAGAACTAAAATTACACAAAATTATCTCTCGATAATGGTTGAAAGTGGTGTAAGATTTATGTTTGCCCGAAGCATAACCGTCACAATTGTGAACAAATATTTAAGAGAAATATTTTTGATTGTTGCACTACAACTAGTTTGCCGAGCAACAGGAAGACTGAAGCCACACTTGTTGCCGAGATCATGGCACGAAGTAGCAATCTAAGAACCTAGAGGCCACACTTTGGCTCCGGAGAAGAAGATCCCAGGCACCAAAGACACGATGGAACCCAACATCCCAAACCTAGAAGAATGGTATACTGACTAATGGGCCTGAGATATGAGGGCATCCGAGTAGTCAACCCTGGGCCCATCTCGGGTTAAGGTATGTAACCCTAGCCATGTCAGTGTATAAAATGAAGGCTAGGGACAGAACCGATGGAAGAAAATAAAAGAGAAAAGACCTTAGGACAGATGGCATCCTGGGCCAGTAGCCATGGTGATTTGTAACCACAAGAGCAGATCTCACTGGTGGTCATTTAGATCTCTGACGACCATGGTTGGAAATAAAGATGACCAAAGCATGAGTATGGTATTATCTACTCCCAAGAGGGCGCGAGCCTGGCTGAATCTTCACTTTGTAACCTCTATCATTCCAATATACCCGCATGCGCCCCCTCTAAACAATCCTGTCGTCTTCCCGATGGCACTGCCAAAATGAAACTCTCACAATTAACGTACTAGGTAGGGACGGCCGCACGGAGATGGATCCAACGAATTGGAATGGTCGCATCTATGAAAATGGGCTTTTTGTCTAGCCAAGGTCTATTCCTCGACCCTCTCTACCCTGTCCCCAACATGGTAGAGGATCAGATCCTCCCAATCCATTTTCTTGAGGGGAAGATCATCCGTTTAGGCACTCTCGAGTTGAGGCCAACAACTCCAGATGCCTCCAACCCTTGAAAGGCCACTTAGCGGAACATCGATGTTCAAGCGATCTTCCTCTATTGAGCCCAACCAGGTCGGCACCAAGCGAACTAAGAAGAAGAAGGCTCTTTGCCGTGCCAGGGGTAGGAGGAACTCAAACTTCAAGATGGTGACAATCCCCCCAGGCAACCCGTGGCAGGGGTGTGCCCCCTCCATGGGGCACACTCATGGCATCAGGCAGTCCAGTGCTGCATCATACGCCAGTAGGCTGAAGAAGGAACCACCGTCATACTCGCCAAGTAAGACAACGCGAAAAGACTTGTGTCCCCAAGTGCAATGTGGGACCACCGTCAAGCGACTACCAATGATCGCATCAACGCCCGGGTGAATCACAACTGGGAGGTCATGTTTGACAAGCCCCAAAAGCAGAAATGTGGCCTCCAAAGCCCTAACATATCCCTCATCATACGTTGGGCGAGGCATGCAGAGTTCATCGGCCAAGCTCTAGGTAGAGTAATGAAGATTGTCATCTTCTTAGCCAGCGCGAGGAGGGGGTCGAGCCGGCGCGTTCACCCGGGATGGTGATAAGGAGGTCCTAGTGCCTCCCGCGAATGATCTCCTAAGAAGGATTTGGTCCATCGGTAACGGTCGACGTAGCACCAAGGACCAATACAATGGGAAACTCTCGAGCCCTGAGCTCCTAGTGCATGGGCCCACTTTGGTGCAATTCTTGCGGTGGCTGGGATGTCTACCCTGAGTGAAAAGATCGGGCTAATGAGGATCACACTACCCCTTGGTGTTTTCCCATTGGCATTGGAACCCCTCATCTCATGAGTTAGGGTCCCGCATGTACTCATGGATGTAGGGATCGACATGAACATTATGCACACTGGCACCCTGGACAACATATGAGTCTCCCTCTCCATTGTTGAGTTGGTCCATATTGCCCGGCCATGTTCATCATTCTCTTGCCCTGCGAAAGGTAAATCTCCTAGTCACTTCCGGTGTGCTAGGCTACTGATGGACCAATGTGCTTAGTTGTGAAGTCACGAACATGCCAGGGTGGGTAATCTGGTGTTCTCATGCTCTACTTCATGCTCATCAAAGGCACCCCCGTTACGCAAGATTACAGTTCCGAATGCCAATCCCCAAGGGAGTCATTATCATACAAAGACACAACCATCAAATTCCCCAGATAGGGGGCTCCATTAGCTGGGATTGTTTGCCTTTGGTGCATCACTATGGGTGAATATTGTGCACCCGGGGTTACCCAATGTCCCAACACTCGATGGACTCATCCCCGGATTCAGTCAAATACTCGACATGATCTAAATCGGTAAGCAAGTAAGCGCATCATTTTGGGTCAATGACGTACACCTGGGCTTACCCAGTGTCCCAACACTAGATGTCTGATCGGATATGTTATGAGTGAAAGGGGTAATTGGTTAGGGCCCTCTTGCCTCGAGACCAATGTCTTGAGCATCCCAACTGCTGGCTAGGGGCTAAGGGAGTCCAGCTTGAGAAGCGACATCTTCGTCTTTTGGCAATGTGATGCAGTAAAACGCATGATATGAGCTGGCCAAGGCCCAGGAATGTTATACTATGCGGTGAAGGATTCTTCGAGTGTGCCAGCAGTCTAACAATAGCAAGGAAAATGACCACTTGGGCGTCCCAAAGTAGGAAGGCCTCGTTTTCACAACGGGGATGATGTCCATATTTTGCACTGCCCTAGATAGCCACAAGAGGTGGGCTTTTCAGTTCATATAGGGTTCTGACAGATGACCACTGGGTCCTCAACTGTGCGGGAACACTGAGTGAAGCGTGGTCACAACGCGCCCCTCGTGGGTGGAAAGATAAACCCCTCCCAGGAGAGGCATCATGCGTCATGGTTCAGGACACGGTTCTCGGACGAGAAGTGAGGGTGTTACCCACATGACACTAGTTGGGGGAAGACTTTGTCGGCCTACCAAACGCCACTCAATACTCTAAAGGAATTAATGACATGCCCAGCAATGGGCCATTAGCCAGATTTTGCAAGCTGGGAGTCAACTGGATACACTATATTCTACCCGTCAGCAACTCTTGTCCACGGCGTCCCTACCCAGTAGGGTGGATGATGCTAGGTGACCCATCTGGGAAGGGTGACACGGACATGCTCACCGTGTCCTCTGGAGCATCACCTCCACCCTGAGAGTACCCCTTGATCTCTTATGCTTCAGCAGATGCGAGGAGATCCTTCATGTGCTGAATGCGCTTGAGTGCCGCACACAATGGAAAGGCATCCTGGGAAGCTTCGGCTTCCAAACCGGGCGAGCCATTCGGTGAAGGCAACGAACACCTGAGAGGCTGACACTCGTGTGGAGCCGGATGCTCTAAAGACCATGTCACAAAACTATTACTCAAAGGACACTGTCGAGGAAAGCCCAAAGAGATGCCTCTCCTTCTCGGCCTCCAGGTGGCCTCTCTTGACATAGTCACAACTCTTGGATTCATGTTTGCCAGCGTGAAAGATAAGATACCCAAATCCTTCTTCTCCTCCTCATCCACAGCGAGGCGATTGGAGGGCATGGCCATGGAAGAATTGGAGGCCTCCATGTTCCCCTCGACAGCAACATTGTTACGTTCAGGAAACATCATAGAGGGAGGGAATCCTAGAACACCAGCACTGTGCCTTGCGTGGAGGGAGGGAGAAGGCCCGCCCTATCTTCGTCGGTACTGTTAGAGTCATCTGCTCCAACCCCCCAACTGGTCATTCTTCTCCCACTGAAAACGAAGCCACCACTTGGTTGGGATAAAAAGAAGCATCATAATAAGGGCAAGTCTTCCTATGCTCACATGCCCTAGCTACCCAGGCTTTATAGGAGCACATGGGCTCGATCGTCAGCCCCAAAGCGACACCATGAAAATTTGAATGTTGATGACATCGTGACACAAGGCCATCCGAGAAGTCAAGCCTAGGCCCATCTCAAGTTAAGCAATGTAACCCTAGCCACGTCAGTATACAAGGCGAAGGCTAGGGACAGGCTCAACGGGAAAAAATAAGAGAGAAAAAACCCTAGGATGGATGCCACCCTGAGCCACCAGCAGGGTGAGTTATAACCACAAGAGAAGATCTCGCCAGGAATCCTTTAGATCTCTATCGCGACTGTTGGAACTAAATTCAACCAAGGCAGGAGTAGGGTATTACCTCCTTCCCAGAGGGCCCAAACCTGGGCAAATCCTCTCGTTGTAACATCTTCCATTCCAATTATACCGCATGCGGTCCTTCGAACGATCTCTCCATTCTCCCAACGGCATTGCCGGAATGATACTCTGACACTTTTTCTAAAATTTAGTAAATAATTGAGTATGTAACAGATACATTTTATACAATGTAAAACAATTAAATTCCTCTTTAGCTAAAAGTGTTTTCATGCTAGTGATGAAGGTACTCTCCAAGTTACCATTCTATTTACTACTTCTTGTTTCTGTTAATCTACTATTCTGTATGATTGGTTGACTCTTGTGTAATTTTGTGATGAAGGAACGAAATGTTTTATTCCCCTATCACGTATGTGGCATCTTCTCTCGTGTGGCGAGGCTATAATGGATCTTTTCCTCAAAGGATATTCATAGGATATTAGGAGGATTTTGATCCTTAGGAATTTTCACATGTATGTTGTTTAAATCTAGGATTAATTGAATCCTCACCAAAAAAATCCTAAGGATGGCATTGCATTACGTTTTAGAGAAATTTTCTGTTGGCTCAAACAACTTATTACACTTCCTTTATCTATATATTGCCAACCACTCTTTGTTTTATATTATTATATATAGTTCTCTATCCATGTAGAATTCAACATGACATAACAATCTGATACTACATTTTATTCTATTCCTAGCTTTGACAATCACATGAATCAAAGATGCACTAACTAAAGTCATTTCATTTTCAACTCTCATATTATCTCTTGAGTTGCATTCAAAAATCTTGACTGAGCTACTTCTAATTTGTAGGAGCCTAGAGCCGTTGAAGCAGAATTTAGGCGCCTTGGTACGGAGTTGGTGCTAAGAAAGTTTTTCGCTTATCGAACTCCTGGCCCACTATTCATCCCGAAGAGCGGATGGGGCTCACCAGATGAGCAGGTGCCCTTGCCGAGTTGGATCACGGAGGAGGACATCAAGTACTACACGACCCAATTTGACAAGTCTGGTTTCACCGGGGGATTGAACTACTACCGTGCTTTGAATAAGTAATTATAAGTTGCTTACCTTGGACTCTTTTCCTTTTAGATTTTAACCTTATTGATAATTATAATTAACAATTACCTGAACGTAAATATGTGGATCTGAACTTAAAATGTGATTCAAGGCTTTAAATGTTTTGCATGTTGTACAGGTATAGGACTTTTTTGGGAGAAAGAAGGACTGGATTTCTAATCAGATATATCATCAATATTTGAAATGACACACAGACATACACAATTATGTTTGAATTCTATTCTAGATAAGAAAACTAATAATATACACAATACTATAAATTCTGCTTTTTCAAAAACAATAATTAATCCGTTTAAAGGTGACTAAATGAGTAAGAGAAGGTTTCTCCAAAAGGTGTTTCAAGACATATTTACCATAATTTTGTAAAGGTCGTCTCACAAGCAAGTTCACCTTTGCTATAATGGAGCAAACATTGTAATCTATGACACATGATATATTAATATTGTCATTTACTTGCCCAAAACTTTATACTTTTCTATTTTGTTGGCGACAATGCCAGATTGTTAAGTATTATTATAAATCAATGGTGTACGTCATCCACAATACACTCGTAGAGACATACTTACTCTAGATCTCCCAAAGAAATAGTCACAAAAAGTATTTCTAGGATGACTCAGTGACACCACACAATCTTTTGGTCTAAATCACCATATTTGGTTTGTTTCTGTACAGGACATGGGATCTAACTTCACCATGGACCGGAGTTGAGATAAAGGTGCCAACCAAGTTCATTGTTGGTGATTTGGATCTAACATACAATACTGCAGGTGCACAAGATTTCATAAACAAAGGAGGCTTCAAAAAGTTTGTTCCATTACTGGATGATGTGGTGATAATGAAGGATGTCGCACATTTCATTAATGAAGAAAAATCAAAGGAAATTAGTGCACATATAATCAGCTTCATAAATAAATTCAACTAAAGTGAAGTATATCAAATGCATCCTTGAATAAGGTCAAAATGTGCATGCTTGTTGGAAATTTACATTCAGGCCATTGTATTATTGTGTTATACAGGTACACATATATGCATGCAACTATTGTTTTTACTATACATTTCACTATTTATATCATATGTGATTTTTAGTCCAACTACAGCTGCTCCATAGGGTGTGTTCTTTGGTTGTTTCTTGGTTTTCTAGTGGAAGGGTTATTCCTTGTTGATGAAAAACAAGCCACAAGTGCTAATAACGAATGTAAAACTGTGTTATGGTAATTAATACAAACCGATTGTGGGGTGCTCCTTGTTTCAAAAAACAAGGTGCTAATCCCTCTTGGTCAAGTTTTTTTTATAGTGAACCGTTGCGCCATTGGTGAAGAGACAAACTACAACCCGAAAGTTAAGAAAAGTATTTGAAGGGTTGTTTTCGTCAACCGTCTGCAAATGATTATGTTCATACCACATTTGTATTTGCCTTGAAGATGATCATTGCCACGGCTTTTTAGGCAACACGTAAGCCATTTGCTTTAGCAGGGGAATGGACTCTTAAGATTTTTATGCTTCGGCCTTTCCTCATCTCGTAAATATGACAGAAAGAGAACAATCAACAAATTAGGTGAACCATTTGAACGATGTTTCTGGTGAATTGCATGTAAGTGATTATTTTCATATTTCATTTGTAATTGCCCTATATATTAGCAATGACAAGCAACAACGGTCGTTGGCCATGTGCTCGACCGACCACCCATCTCAAATGACTTGAAGCATCGGAAGAGAGAACCCTCACCTGAAACCACATGAGCAGAAGGAAACAAAGCAAACTGTTGTGGTCTTTTCACGGCAGATGTCCTTACTGTGAGGACTTAGTCGTGAGGCCAACACGTCTAATTGGTAGCTTGAGAGAGGTTGAACAGGACGAGAGACGCAAGATTTTACCTAGGTTTGGCCCCTCACGGTGGAGGTAAAAGCCTACATCTTGCTTGATTCATATTGATGATGATGACGATCTCGGTTACAAGGGCGAGGTTTCGGTACCTCTGTCTCGAGAGCATCTAATTTTATCTTGTCTAAGACTTTTCTATTGAGACCTATCTGTTGAGACATCTAAAAAACTCTCTCCCTCTTGGGGCGCCCTGCCTCCCCTTATATAAGTTGAAGGGGCGGGTTACATGTAGAGTCCAAGTCGGATTAAGACTTAAACCATTCTAACTTCTCACCATGGGCTTCTTAAAGTCTTGGGCTTCTCTCCGTGGGCTTCTTAACGTCTTGGGCTTCTTAACCTCAGGCGACTCATCTCTGAGACTCATCTCCGAGACTCATCTCTGTGACTCCATGCATCTGCCGGGTCACAATCTGTTTGCCTAGTCATAACTGTCTACCGGCTTACAACTGTCTTCCAGGATAAAGACTGTTTGCTAGCTTACAACTGTCTGCCAGGTTAAAGACTGTCTGCCGGGTTTCACCAGTCGGGTCTCACCTGCCGGGTCTCACCATCCGGGTCTCACCTTCCGGGTCTCACCATCCGGGCCTCATCATCCGGGTCTCACCAGCCGGGTTAGGATCTGAGATGACTTAACGTCAGGGTGACTTAAACCCAAAGATGACTTAAGCCTTAGGGCGGCTTATCCTTATGAATCGGGTCTTAATGTTGGTGAATATCCCCAACATTAGCCCCCAGTTTAGCTTTGAATTTATTCATGCTAAACTCTTAAAAAACAATATGTAAAAGGACCGGCTCACTAAAAAAATATCAGTTAACCAGCTCCAGAAAAATCTGAATCTCTGTCATATCAATAAACTGACGTTGGCTCCTTGGAGAAATAACCCTTATTATCTTCAACTTCCTTGACTTGATAAAATTCGTCTGACGTTGTGCCAACTTTCAATACTTCATACTTTGATAAAAAATCCATATGATGTTAAGTTGTCTGAACATCCCGGAGGAGATCACCTTTGCAAATTTCTTCATCAAAAAAATATGAGACCTGGTTCACTCATAACCGAAAATTTGAAGGCATACCTTCCTCATATCCATATTACCTATAGTCCCCCATGTCTTAAGAGGGGAACGCAGTGATAGCTTTAAGACTTGCTCAATATAAATATTGCAACCTTGGAGAAATCCGAGTTGTTTATCTGAGTCACCACTCATAAACTGAATGTTCCACATATGTAGCCCCCAAGTGCCAGGTTGTCTTGCTTGCAGCAACCTGGGACTTGTAATTGTCTTATGCTTATAAAAACTTCAACCAGTGTAGCCCCCAAGGGCTGCCTCAGTAAGATAATACTGGGCTGGGACTTAGAAAAAAGATAGAAGGCCAGCTCATCTTCCTAAAATAACCAGGTCCGTTGATAATATGATGATTTCAAAAAGCAACTTGCATTAGCCCCCAAGTGCCATGGTGCATGCTTGCAATGACATGGGCCTTGCATACTTGATGAAATCTTGATTTGAACAATGTAGCCCCCAAGTGGCGGGTCGTAAGTCTGCAGCGACTCGGGACTATTCCTTCCATTGCAGAATAAAATCATATCCACTATCTTGATGATGTTGCTGAAAGCCTTGCATATCAATATTGAACCATGCTCTCTGTTGTGAACTAGTATTCTTGGATAAAGAAATAATAGCCATTGCTCTGAAGCGGCTTTGAAAACCTCAATTATAATATTGGCTATTGATAATTGTAATAAAAATCCAGCCATGTTGGCTATTAAAGATTTGAATAATGTAATCCGGTATGAAAACCTCAATCATTCAATACTGGTTATGACAATCATAATGAAAAATCCAGCCATGTTAGGCTATTATCGACTGGAATAATATAATCTGGTATGAAAATAATCACAAGATCTTGTCCGTTGACAAGTAAATCCAGAGTTGAATACTCAGTGGCTCTTGGCCGATGGCAACTTAATGCACATTCATTGTAATCCGGGATTTTTGTAAAAATCAAGAACTGATAACCCTTTTGAAACACCAATTTTAATCTTTGATGATGGGCTCAAACTTAATCATTTATGTAAGCCAGAGCTTTGCATGTCTTGCACAAAGTTTAAATAACATATGTCCAGGCGACTTAACGTCAAAAGCCAGGGCGGGTAACAACCAAAACATAATATAGTCTTATGCAATTATGGAAAAGTGGAATTAAGGCCATCGAAGCCAAAATATACTGGTGACTTAAAATTAAAAGCCAGGGCGGGTTACCAAACTCCAAATATTCATACAATTATTGAAAGACATACATGTAGATTGATACCATGGTGATACCTTGCTAATTATAATCCGGAGCGGGTATTGACCCGTAGGCATGAAATATCAAGATTTTGATTGCTCAAGGCAAAATATCCTGGCGACTTAAAGTCCGCTATCAGGACGGGTTATCAACCCAATATGCTCAATTATGAGTCATATAATCAAGGATACGTGGCCTAAATTGTACAAAGTACACTTGAGCAAAAAAGTCTGCAAGGAGTGCAAATCCAAAATGTCCAGAAAAAGAAATTCAGAAAAAATTCAAGTGCTTTCATAGGCCGCACAACCTTAAAATTCAAGTGCTTTCATGGGCCGCATAGCCGCTAAGATTCGAGTGCTTTCATAGGCCGCACGGCCTTAGAGACGTCCTCGCTTACTGTAAGCCGGCCCTCACATGACAAACCGCCGTTTTAATCTTAAGGAGTTCAAGGTCTTGTTTAAAAGATTGACTGTTAAGAGTACGCCGGGTCATTCAGGTTTAACTGGTGGAGAAGCATCAAGCAGACAGGCAGGTCAAAACTCGGGTTTCGGCGTGTTATGACTGGTCAAGAGGGTAAGAAAGCAAAACCCATTGGGTTGGAAGCCCCCAAGTAACCTTATGAACAAATAATAAAGACTGAGATGCTTGGAAATGAAACGACAGAGGCCCTGAATTATCAGGGATGCCGGCTTTATTGTATTGATTATAATAAGATAAGCCCATAAGGCAGGATACCCATGTTTGAACCGTGCTTCATGGCAGCAAGTTCTCTTTGGCAACCTTTAATTCTTCTAAGAACTCGAACTTGCGAGAGATGAATTCCTCTTGAACCGGATGTTGAGCCGGATATTGAGAGCTCAAAACATTGTGGGAGAGAGATTTCCCTTGAGCCGGATATTGAACCAGAATCTTTTCTTATAACCCGAAACTCTTCTATTGAGCCGGAACTTTTTTGATTGCGAGCCACCTTTTAAGCCGGAAATTGTCTGACAACATTTTGAATTTTCACCAATGTGGCAGTAGCCTCCAGGACCGGGTTATTTTCTCTCCAGTGACCCGGGGTTCGTAAATATGGCAAAATTTGTTGAGCCATCTCTGTGTAGCCCCCGAGTCTTAAGACGACTCAAGGAGGTGGCTTGAGATTCTCCATACTCGACCGTGATATAAACCGGCCTATAGTTGAACATCGGAACACTGGAATATGTTGAAGTTGGAGACGAAGTGGCGAATTGATGATCCTTGCAACACTCATTGTATATCCTTGGCGTTGATAACGCGATGTGAATCCACGAAAGGTTGAAGTTGACCGTGATGGGTTACAAATGATCCCATATGAGTTGTATCAGTAATTCGGCCAATGGTTCATCCCGGCTGACTGTTGAAATTAACCAAATCACAGTGGTTGAGACTTTTGCGCCTGTCCATTGAATCATCCTGTGCAGGTGGTAGGCTGATAATATATCATGATCTTCTCCAAAATTGTTGGAATAGACCAGGCTGCAGGAGCTGCGATTTACGCACGTCCGTTGAGCAACGAGCAGGTGCGGTCCCGGTGAATCGACCGCAGGGACGGCGACTAGCGCACGTCCATTCGCCGGGTAGTGTGGCACGGGCGAACGCCGGCTCAGAATATTGCCGGCGCGTGCTCCGTGCTCATGGTATAAGCCAATTTTGCCGTGAATAATTGTCCTGCATAATAGATATTGCAGGTGAGAGTAGTTGCTCTCGAAAGAATAAAAAAGTATCAATAAAAATTGACTGAATGGATTTCACCTGATTTGTTCAGAGGACACATGATCATAGCATCCGTAAATCCCCTTTCAGTACTGTTGCTAATTCCTTTTTGATCCTTATATGTATACAAAGGATAGGACCCTGCCAGTTGACACGGCGCGTTGAAGTACAACTGATCGTCGGTGGCCAACATGGCATGGACAGAGGCCGACGTAGGAGAACACTGACGCGAGCTCCATGTCCACTGTATGATGTTACTTTTGTCGTGAAATGATTAACCGTGTACGGGGCGCCGTGTTGGTACTGTCTGTCCTAACTCATACGATGAATAGTACTAGTAGTACTGGACCTGCTGTGAGATGTGCTAGTAGTAATTAGACTTTGGATTTGCTTCTCATGAGTTAGTGGCACATCTTCATGCATTGATTGATCTAGTTTGACCTGTGGAGTTGAGCTGCTAGATTCCCTTGTGTGACTGACCTCAGCAGATGTTTCATTGATCTGGGACTTTTCTGCCTTGTACAGCGAACGATGGCAGCAGTGTGAGGAGCGCCCAGCTCCCAAGTAAGGAAACAGGGATTTGTGGTCGTGGTTGATCGCACGACGCGTTGGCCTTATTTGGATACTCTGACACAGTAGAGTTAGAGTTATTTTCTAACCCACTCTAACCCAAATAAGCACCTGTCCACCGGAATAGTTGGGTTAGATGGAACTAACCCACTCTGACCCTCTTTGTTTGGATACTTTTGGGTTATTTGAGCCCCCAACTAACCCAAACTAACTCTAACCCCATGATCCAAACAGGGCCGTTGCATCCCGGCCTGAAGTGTTTGACCAGCACACTGCTCCCTCACATGGCCTGAGCTTCAGGTTGCAGGCGGGGCGTGGTGCGGCTGCCCGCCAAATACTAAAACGGAGCCGGCTATTTTATTGGCCACCACGGCTGCCCGCCTCATACTACTTCATTCTTCACAGACAACGCGGTAGCTTGCAGGAGCCGGTCAAAGACCCGCCATCAATGTTCAGAACTATCAAAGTGGATGTTGCGGCCTATTAATGGGTTGTTTGGTTCTAGGCCTAGGAGTGCCACACTTTGCCATACAATGTTGCCAAAGTTGCCTAAGGTTAGTTCTTCAAAATGAGAGCCACAAGTTGGCAAGCCTAAGGGAATCTTGCCACACTTGTTGTGTGTATGTGATGTGGGACCATAGAATGGCTTGTCTAAGATGTGGCTTGAACCAAACACACACCTAAGTTGGTCAAATTTGCCTAACCTTAGGTGTGGCAAGCTTTGACAAACTTAGTCTCAAACCAAACAAACCCTAATTCACAACTGAATGTAGCATGATCAAAACTAGCCTCACCAGTTTTCAACCCATCAATTGGATGCAGCTTTGTAGAGGCGAGTATGTAAGGCCAACTCCAACGCACGATCCCAAACGGGCGTCCGTTTTGCTCGGATTCTGTTCATTTGGGTAGGGCAATGAGGTCGAGTCCGGGCCATTTCTCGAATGCGGTGGCCGTACGCCCAACCGCGGCCGCATTCCGGTCGCATCCTGTCCGCGTACATTTTCTTTGCATGCCCATAATTTTTTTCATCATTCATTTTTGATACATAGGAATACATCACCAAATTTTGACTAGAAAAGTAAGACCAAAGAAAACAAGAACCATAAGAATACATTTTAAAATATATCCAACTTCCACAAGTGCTCCTGTAAGTTGGATTAGTGCCTTCTCGATGCACTCATTGTTGATCTGTGGAGGCTTGATCTTGCGTGCTTCTTTCTTCGAGTGTAAAGAAGTAGACGTTGCTTCCTCGCATCTAGTCTCATGTTTAGCCTCTATTCTAGCAAAAAGTGCACTAGTCCCATCTCTAGCCTCTATGCTAGCTAAAAGTACACAAACATCTACTAAATTACGCGGTATCAATATATCTATGTACTCTTCTTCCCAATACCAAAACTTGCGTTCATTCTACACAATAAAATGGTAAGTTAGCAGAAGTAGTCAAATCTGAGAGCACAACCGAAGCTAAAGTAGCACATACCTCGTCGTTTAAGCACTTGATGAACACCCATTCGGGATGTTCCGACGTTGTAGACACGCGGCGCACGACCTTACTTGGGCACTCGTCGCACTTAATGAGTGGCAACGGTGCGCCGACGAGCTTTTGGGCTAGCACCGAGCCCGGCCGACCGCCATTTGTGTATCTGTCGGCGGACCACCAACGGTGTAGATCCGAGCAGCTAGAGGAGGAGACAATGCCTGCATGCGCCCTTGCGGCCTTGACGGGGCCTCCCGGCCCGGTGCCCGGCCAGTCCATGGCGCGGCGCGGCCTCCCATAGCCGGGCGAGCTCAAGACCAACCGGATCCGCTCCAAATCCGGCCACGGGGTGCGCTAATTAGGTGGCCGTGGTTGGGTAGCTCCGGGGCGTCGAGGGGAAGGGAGTTGGGCGAGCGCACGTCCGAGCTGCACAGCTGCAATGGCAGCAGCGGCGGCGGCGAGGGGCAGAGTGGAGGGGTGCGGCTGGAGGGGGGAGGGGGGCGGATAGAAAAAGGGGTCCATGTGCCACTGACGGGCGGGCCAGGGAAGGACACGCGCACACGGCCCGCCCGTCCGCGCGCTGCCCGTTTCACCCCAAAAGCAGCCCAAACTTGGGCCGGGGATGGGTCGAAAGAGGACAGAAAACGGACAAAAGTCCGTTTGCGTCCGCGCACTAGGCCTTCTGGTTTGTCCGTTTTACCCCAAACGGACGGGGCCAGACGGAATGGGATCGCGCGCTAGAGTTGGCCTAAAGCTTCTAATCAAAACTTCATAGAAAGTGCAGGTCTGTTTGACCATAGTGGTGGCCCACTAATTCAGAACCGCACAAGCAACTCTACAGCAAGAGCAAGGGAATTGTAGAAACACCATAACCTCAGTGACACGGTGAGGACCCGGTTGAGCATGAGATCGGCACCCTGGATGAACACATGGAAAAACGACGGCCATGACCGCCGAGCGGCCGCCGGAGGCGGGGCTCTTAGCGTATGGAGATGGAGAGGAAGCCTCTGGTGGCCGCGCTAGAGACGTTGGAGTTCCTGAGGATGCTACCGAGTACATGAGTATTGTTGGTGGCCTGCAGTATCTAATGATCAAACGTCCTGATCTCTCCTTTGCAGTTAACAGGGTGTGCCAGTATCTTCATGCACCTACCAACATGCACTGGTCTGCCGTGAAGCGCATATTGCGCTATGTGCGTCTCACCATCTCCTTTGGTCTTCATCTGCGCCCCAGTTCCTCTGGAGTTCTTTCTGCATTCTCAGATGCTGATTGGGCTAGGTGTCTAGATGACAGATGATCTATGGGGGGACATGCAGTGTTCTTGGGGCCTAATCTGATCGCCTGGAGTGCATGCAAGCAAGTCACTATTTCCCGTAGCAGCACAGAGGCTGAGTACAAGTCAGTTGCCAATGCGACTGCTGAACTTACATGGATTGATTCCCTACTTCAAGAGCTAGGAGTTGCTCAGCCACATCCGTCGGTCCTCTGGTGTGACAACATCGATGCTACTTTTCTGTCATCAAACCCGGTGTTCCATGCACGGACTAAACACATTGAGATTGACTATCATTTTGTGAGGGAACGTATCGCACAGAAGCTACTACAAGTCAGGTTTATCTCTTCAAAAGATCAACTTGCAGACATCTTCACCAAGCCTCTACCTTCTCCCATGTTTGAGGTCTGTAGGCGCAATCTCAACCTCCTAGATGCTTCAGGCGTGAGTTGAGATTGAGGAAGGGTGTTAGACTTTGTATTGTAGCCTTATTGTGTAATCCATATACCATATTGGTATAGGGCTTGTATGACACCATTATATATATATATATATATATATATATGTGTGTGTGTGTGTGTGTGTGTGTGTGTGTGTGTGTGTGTGATAGGCCACCCCATATAGGGTTGAGCTAGTTCCCCCAAAACCTATGTTTTACATCCAGCCTTCTAGGGGTCCTCCTTCTGGTGGACGAAGACGATGGTGCAGTCAAAAGCAAAGAAGAGGCCATCCCAGAGGGTGAAGCTCTCGCCGACACGCAGTGCATTTATAACCCCTATTCGCGACAGAGGCGAGGCGAGCACAACGGCGGCTCGGAGGCGGGCAACTCGCTGCGACTGATGCGGCAAACAGCAGAGACGAACCCTATCGACAGTGAGGTGAGGCCGTGATGGCAGCTTGGAGGTGGGGGCCGCGTTGATGAAGTGGGCTGCGGCGGCGGCTCACGGCTGCTGCAAAGGTGACGATGGTTCACCCGCGGCGTGGCTCCATCGACGGCCTGGTATGGCCCAACTTCGACATTGACAACTCAAGACTCTCGGGAGGGGCCAAGCCCTGCGAGGCGGATGACACCAAGACCTCCAAAGGGAGCAGCCTCCTCAGGCTGGCTCCCGAATAGCGGAGATTTCTATGCAAGGCTCACCTCGTGAGGTTCGGGTGATGTGAGCCATGACGACCAAGACCAGGCGGGCGTCAGCGGGCGCAGTGTACAAGTTTCCACTTTGGTGTAAAGGAGGCAAGCTGCAGGCGCGGAGTCCTGAGGAAGCACCCAAAGGTTTCCATTCCCGTGCAACAAGACCAAGACCGCCAGGATGGCAAGACGGAGGTCATCACCGAGCCCACCCCGGTGTCACGACCAGAGGCTTTTGCAGGCGAAGACCACTTTCGTGAGGATAAGATGTACTAGTTGTCTCCCTTCAAATTTGGCCGTTGTGGGATCCTTTCATGTAACATCCCCAGCATCGCCCTAAAGTGATCTCCTATTAATCATGACAAGTCATCATCATTGCAATGCTTCATCATAGTGGTGAAACATCTTATTTCAAAATCCTTATCTGAATTCAAATTCAGATGCAAGTGGAATTTGAAGTTGCTCCAATATTGCTGCAAAATTGTTCATCATTTAGAAAATATTCCAAAACAAATGTTGTTAAGGAAGACAACATCACTCCTTTGCAAAAATGGGCAGTAGCATTTAAAACAATGCTATTCCAGCAAATTTTTTTATTGCTAATTCATTTATGAAAAATACAGATGAATTCTTCTAGTCTCGAAAATATTTATGGCACTGTCTATAATCACCAGGGATTTAATGGGACTCCTCCCAAATTTTTCCTAAGTGAAATACTTGACCAAATAATTCCCTTTCTCTCTCTGTTAATAAATAAAAGCTAAAACAGAAAAGAAGAAATAGAAAAGGCTTGAACGCTACTATGGGGCTGGGCCTCTAGTTCTATAGTGCCACGGCCCAGCCCATCTAGGGTTTTCCCCTACCTCTGTTCATCAGAGCTCAGTGGATGCTCGTGCGACGTCCACGGCTCAGATCGGCCACGGGGCGGCCATCCGCCACTCTCCGGCGCCTACTTGACCCTCCCCGATCCCCTCGACGAACCCTAGCTCACTCTTCCACCTCCGCTCGCGTCGTTGGTCTCTCCCCCTCGCTACACCAAACGCGCTCGCCGCCGCGCCAGCGAGATCTCGCGGCCACCGGCGCTGCTCTGACCACTTGTGCTGTCCAGAAGGACCACCATCATCCTCTTGTTCACTTGGCGCCTTCTGTTGGAGCCGAGGGCCTCTGCAGCTGACGAACGATGCCGCCCCCTTCCGCCTCTGCTCCGACAATCTTCTCCGTCTCCAGCGACGCCTGCAGCTACTAAACCTCCAAGGGCCTCCGTGCGAGCTGCGCGGTGAGCTTCTCCGCATCCTGCTCCTCTCCGTTAGCTCCCTCGCGCGCCGTAGCTAGTTTCCCACCGCGCCCGTCGTTCCCCCTGTAGCTCGTCCCCGCTTTGCCTACTGCCGTTGCGCTGCTCGCCACCTTGCTCACCCAGCTCCACCCCGGCCTCGCCCGCTCGACCGCACCTGCACCGCGTCCAACCCTTTTGCTCCGCCTGTTGCCAGCCCCGGTTGCTGCCCCGGCCGCCGCATCGCGCTCCGGCGCCTGGTCGCGCAGCCTCGCGGCCTAACGCTCCCCTACGCCCGTTGCCGCGCGACCACACCCCCTGTGCACCCTAGCCGCCCGCTCGCCTCCTCCTTGCGAGTCTCGCCTGCCCTGCCCGCGTTCGCTGCCGTCCGCTCCGGCCGCCGCCCCGCTCATCCTCGTTGCCGCAGTAGGCGACCCCCAGCCATCCTGCGGCCACTGCTCGACGCGCCGGAGGAGCAGCTGCCAGGTGACCCCACCCGCGCGCCTGACCGATGTCGGAGTTGGCCGGAAGGGCAACCTCCGGCGCCCCCTGTTTCACACCGGCGGCTAGTGGTGGCTAACCGGCCACTTATGCTAATTAGCCACTAACCCGCTCGCTAATCAGCCACTGCACAATTGGGCCCCACCGTTCTAATTAGTTTAAGTGGTTATATAAATCATTTAAGTAAATGTATCCCTGACATGTGGGGCCCTGGAACTGTTTAAATGGATAGGGACAGCCCAGTCAGCTACTGAGTCAGCAGGCTGGCCCACACGTTAGCCTCTACTGACTGGCCCTTTGACCCAGTCAATGGGCCCACTGTTTAGCCCCTGTGCTGGTTAGTTGGGTACAAAATTGGGTGCCTTTAGCATTTTCGTCTACTGTTTAACTTCGAATTTAGTAATTGAGATAATTTCAAAAAATTATTAAAACTTCGAAAAATCATAGAAAATAAACCGTAGCTCGGATGAAAAAGTTTTCTACAAGAAAGTTGCTCAGAAAAATCCAACGAAACCGAATACGTGGTCTGTTCATCGATCACATGCCCCTAGCATGCTGAACATGGAACATTCCCCCTCCGGTCATCTGTCTGACACAGGTCCAGAACCAGGAAAACATTCCCGGTTGAATTCCCCCTTCACCTATATCGTGCAACACTTCGTTAGCTTGACCCGAGTTCTGCTTTTTGTCATGTCATGATTTATGATGCTTTGTTTGCTTTATATTTATTGTTTCTTTCCCATCTTTTCTCCGGTAGACCCGAGACCGACCCTTCTTCCCTTTCAGTGGAGCTTCTAGGCAAGCCCCCCTTTGATCATCCCGATATCGCCCATTCCATTCTCTCATGCTCGCATTAGATTTTTCTACTGTAATTGATTGCTCATATTCTGATGCATAGCCTGCTTTTGTAACCTGCTTATTGTTACCTACCTGCTTATCCCAAACTGCTTAGTATAGGTTGGTTAGTGATCCATCAGTGACCCCACCTTGTCCTTGTTGCCCCTGCTTCATCATCGACGACTCGATCAACGTGATCGACGACCAGAGCCCGACACCTCACATCACATCATGCCCCTTTTGTTGCTAGACTCTACAGAGTTACCATCGAGTGCCGATGGTGGTACCTCATACATCACTCCTGTTGAGATCTCTGTAGTTTAGATATTCGGTCATGGTCATCGAGGGTGGTTCCTCCTTAACCACTTCCGATACGACTCTGTCGTGCAACCCCTCAAGTGTGAACCTTGAGGGTGGTTCCTCCTACGTTTAACTTGATGATTACATCAAGTGGAATCCACTGAGGGTGATTCGTCGGGGTTTTCCCTTGGCGTTTGGACACACGGATACTTGGACTTTACAACAGTTCCTTGGAAAGGCGGGTCGACCCTGAGGGGTACCCGCGAGTGATGTGGAGACGGGTTGACCTGGAGGGTACCCGAGAGTTTTGACCTGGAGGGTACCCGAGAGTTGAATATGAGGCGTGGTCGGGCATTCTTATCCCTTGCCGCAAGTCCTCGAGAAGGGGCGACGGGGTCACATCTTTCGTGAGTCTCTGCTCGTGACCGCACTACCAACACATTAACGGTTTGGATATTTGATCCGAGGGGCCTCTGGCCTGATAGCACTAACCACCACATGGGAATAAGTATGGGCACTCTTCTTCGTATGTATCCGCTGAAAGCTCACTGACGTCAGCGATGGAGCGGCGCGCGCTGGGTTGGACTGCGTAAGCACCTGCCTTATTTAAAAGAGGTTGTCAGGTCTGCTCACCAGCCGCCCTCGCAACGTGCAGGATTGCAAAGGGCGATTGGCCCATGACCCCTTTGCATTTAGGATGTAGACCGGCATGCTGGCCTCTCTGTTGAGCCAATGTAGAACCACGGTGTGTTGATCGGTCGAGGCCGGTCATGACCTGATGGTGTGTCCGGCCAGAGTTGATCGAGCATGTTGGGTAAGTTGGTGCACCCTTGCAGGGAAGGAAACATATATCGATAGCCTGTCCTACGGTAACGGACACTCGGAGTTGTATCCCGACCGATACAACTAGAACTGGATACTGAATGCTGAGGCATGTAATGGAAATGATGGCTCCGGGATTGTTTCCTCGCAGGGAGTCGAGGAAGTGATCTCTGGGCGCTAATATTACAACATGTTTGCTAAATTTAAACTGCTATTCTATACTCTTCTGAATGCTGCAAGATGCTTGGAGCTGCTTGAAGATGCCAGTCTTCGATAGGCTAGGCTTTCCCCTTCTCTTCTGGCATTCTGCAGTTCAGTCCACAGATACTACCCATTTCATTGATACCAATGCATATGTATTGTAGATCCTTGCTTGCGAGTACTTTGGATGAGTACTCAGGGTTGCTTTGCTCCCCTTTTTCCACCTCTTTCCATTCTTCTCGGATGCTGCAACCAGATGGTGGAGCCCAGGATCCAGACGCCACCGCCGATGATTTCTACTACCTCGAGGGTGCCTACTACCACGTGACGGACGCCGACGACCAGGATTAGTTAGGAGGCTCCAAGGCAGGAGGCCTTGCCTTTTCGATCGATGTTGCTTTTGTGCTAGCCTTCTTAAGGCAAACTTGTTTAACTCATGTCTGTACTCAGATAATGTTGCTTTCGCTGACTCGTTTGTATTCAAGCTTATGTATTCGAGCCCTCGAGGCCCCTGGCTTGTAATATAAAGCTTGTATTATTTTAATTTGTGTCTACAATTGTGTTGTGATATCTTCCCATGAGTCCCTGATCTTGATCGTACACATTTGCGTGTATGATTAGTGTACGATTGAATCGGGGGCGTCACAAGTTGGTATCAGAGCCGCCTGCCTGTAGGTATCCCCCTTTCCAACTCCTTGGCCGAAAGTTGAGTCTTGTCATTACAAAACATTTACTAACATGGTTGTGCGGCTTACGAGCCCACATCACCATTGGGTGGTGTTAGGATCTTTTATTCCTCGTCTATACTCTGGGAATCTGATCTCTCTTTTTTTCGGGTTAAATGATTTTTCTAAAATCTAAGTTTAGGTTCTCGAAAATACTTTTTCAAGGAGAGCCCCTCACTCCATATGATCACTTGCTGCACTAGAAGATTTCGAAGATACTCTCTGATGTCCTCTCGAGACTTTGTGCCCGTCGCTTTTGCAATCCCCTACCACCGATATATCCCTATGGATAAATACATATGCCTGTCGTCCCTACTTTCATTCCCAGTTGCTCTGGTTATTACAAGTTACCCTGAAATACTATCCGTTGTCCCAAGAATTCTTTGAGCTTACTACCTTGCAGTTCCTTGCCGTATGAATACCCCTACGAATAATTCTTCCCACTTTCAAGGATTTGTTCATTCCTAGTTGTTCTTGTGATTCGCAAGACACTTTGAAATGCTATTTGATCTTTCAATAATCCTCTGCCAACTTTTGCTCTGCAAATACTTGCCTGCTAGCATTATGGTTCCTTTCCATATGTCTAGCAATATTCATTAGTATCCTCTGTCATCGTCATCTTGAGCCTTTGATTCGATTTGTTTGTGAATGGTCTCAAACTTCAGCCGAAACTAGAATTCGTCCCTTCGGCTCAGACGTCACTCCGAACATGAGCTGGTTCTCGACCAATCAAGTTGCCATCGATTGTACCCCTAAGTTGATTCGACTTATCCATCCTTAATCATAGCATTTGCTTCTGATCCCATGAATTGGAAATCATAATTCCTTTGCATTTGAGCTTTGAGTTAGTTGGTTTTTTCTATAATATGATCTCCTTGCATTCTTCCTTCTTCTGGTTGAGTACCAATACTCATATCAGATTCTTTGTGGACCGCCAGACCCTTGATTGGATCATTATTCGACAAAGTCCTTCATATTCAATCACCTTGTGAGTTCTTCCCTGTTGCGTAATGCCTTTGGTAAATTGTATCCTCTCCTTTTGTCAACCATGCTCTACCTTCGAGCTTGTGTTATTTACTCTTTAAAGTTGTGGTATATGTTCCTAAGATGCCCCTATGGGTTGAACCTATGCCTTCCCTAATCCGTGTGAACCCGAGAGTTTTCACGAGTCATACTCTTCTGATGTTTTGCCGGATATAATTTCTACACTACACTTCATCGAAAGCGAGAAGTGAATGGAAGGTTATGCGTTGAAGAAGTGGGAGTCGACCTTGAACTTTGTGTTCATGCCCATGGACCCGATGTGGAACTTATCATGGAAGCTTCTTCTGATAATAATAATCCCCTTGTTATAAGTTCATATGGCATCTATGTTTGGTCCTTTGCAACCGTGGTTCTGACCATGATTGTTCCCCTTTGATTCCATTTCTCAGACAATTTAAAGCACTTGGCTTCTGTAGATCAATGCATCACCGCAACCTCTATTTTGATCTTCCTCTGAGTATTACCCTTCGGTATCTCGAGAAGAACAAAGAATTTTGTTGCTTCCTCTGAGTCTTCTTCTAGCATTGCTTCTCACCCATTTTAAGATTTCCCCTGGGTTCTGAGTTGTTAGTCACTTGAGAAAGCCGATAGGTGAATTGGTCCCGCACTCTGATTCAACAACTCTAAGTATTTTTTGTTGCTTATGAGTTTATTAATCCTTCAAGTCATTCCTAGCCTGATCGGCTATATAATTATCGTGCTAAATTTTAATTGTGCTATCTGATCCTTGGTCCCAGAGCACAATTATTGACGATGAGCTAAGCTTATGTTGATCTTCCTTGTCATATCATTTCACCTAGAATAGCAAGCTTGATTTCAAGTTTGTGTCGTATCTGTGGTTCCAAAAACCTTTCGTTTCATCATTCCTTTTGCTTGATGTTGTCGCTATTCGATGGCATCTTCTTAGAGCCTCTTGACAAAATTAGTCATGATCACCATCAATATACTGACTTGTTCTAAGATATCCATCAAATTCATGATGAGAACTACCATCCTTTTCCGGCGATGATTTGTGTTATCATTAACACCTTCCTTGACTTTCTGCCAACACATGTTTGATCATGTCTTGGTTATACTTTGAGCTCCTTGCTATTCGTGCAACTATTCCTTGAGTATTCTTGTGGTCTTCAACTCCAACCCTGACTTGAAACACCATATTATTGCTACCTCGAAGCATGACCGTGGTTCTCCGAACATCATTAAGAACATTGGAGGCGCAATGCTAAATGTTTCGTGATCACTGTCGGTGGGAATGATACCTATGGGATCAACAAAATCCTTACTGTGGTCGGCGGGTGCGTGGTTGTGAGAAGAGCGGGTCTAAGATCCAGCACAAAGGTCGTTTACCCAGGTTCGGGCCGCGGGGATCGCGTAATACCCTAGTCCTGCTTTGGTGTATTTCAGTGTTCTTGAGCTAGCTATCGTGCGTGACTTGCTCAAAGAGCCGAATCCCTCTCCAGTACACCTCGGGCCTCCTTTTATAGGAAAAAGGGGATGCCACAGTGGCACACAGGAGGTGGAAAGGGTACAGTGTGCAAGCTTATTGCTTGTCATTACGGGACAAGATGCATTAAATGCGCTCCTTACGTGTCCTCTCTTTTTGTTGCCACCTCGCCTTGCTTCAACACGCGTCCAGGCCAGCGAGGCGGGCAGTGCCATGTAGGCTGGTAGGCTACTGAGCTGGCGCGATGGCAGCGTCTTCACAAAGATCTGCATGCCACCACGCAGGTGCTTGCTGAGCTGTTCTCGGGGCCGCCCGTCGCCACGCAGGTGCTTTCCTGGCTGGCCGGGTTGCATGGGAATGGCGGTGGAGCCTTGGTGGGCGCGGGCCTAGCCGCGGCCCTTCTGATGTCCTCGGCAAGGGTCTTGCTGGGGCCCCGGCGAGGGTCTTGCCGCGGTACTGTGCTCGTGCCGAGGATCGCCATCTTCTGGTCATCATCTGATCTTGTGGGTTAATGATCTTCACAAAGATGTGCATGCCACCACGGAGGTGCCTCCCGAGCCTTGGTTTCCAATGTGGTTGATGATGTTGAAAACCTCGGGCTCAAGGGTGGCGCACTCCGTTGGTGTTGGGCAAGTTGCCCCGGCAAGGCTCTTGTCGGGGCTGCGGAGGCCGCCCCAGCAAGGGTCTTGCCGGGGGAGTCCACCTCGCCATATTGCTCTTTGTGTTTCTGGTCTTGGCGTTGGTTGATGGTCTTGTGGCCTCGGTCTCCCTCCTCTGCCCTGCTAAGTGCTGCCGCGGGCACGGCTCTGACTGCCCGTGCACAGGTAAAGGGGTACAAAGTAGAGCCCCTACTTCTGTACACCGACAGGAGCCCCCGGACCTGGGCCACCGATATGTCTCCATCGTATCTATAATTTTTGATTGTTCCATGCCAATATTATTCAACTTTCATATACTTTTGGCAACTTTTTATACTATTTTGGGACTAACATATTGATCAAGTGCCCAGTGTTTGTTGCATGTTTTATGTTTCACAGAAACCCAATATCAAACGGAATCCTAACTGGATAAAAACGGACGGAGAATTATTTTGGAATATTTGGGATTTTCTGGAGGAAGAATCAATGCGAAACGGTGCCTGAGGTGGCCACGAGACAGGGGGCGCGCCCCCCTGGGCGCGCTTGGCACTCTCATGGCCCACCCGTAAGGCAGTTGATGCTCTTCTTTTGCTGAAAGAACGCTAATTTTATGAGAAAAATCTAGGCGAAAGATTCACCCCAATCGGAGTTACGGATCTCCAGATATAAAAGAAACGGTGAAGGGGAAGGATCTCGGAACGCAGAAACAGAGAGAGACAGAGAGATAGATCCAATCTCGGAGGGGCTCTCGCCCCTCCCACGGCATGGGAGCCAAGGACCAGAGGGGAAACCATTCTCCCATCTAGGGAGAAGGTCAAGGAAGAAGAAGAAGAAGCGGGGCTCTCTCCCCCTTGCTTCCGGTGGTGCCAGAACGCCGCCGGGGGCCATCATCATCACCGCGATCTACACCAATACCTCCGCCATCTTCACCAACATCTCCATCACCTTACCCCCTCTATCTACAGCGGTCCCCTCTCCCGCAACCCGCTGTAACCTCTACTTGAACATGGTGCTTTATGCTTCATATTATTATCCAATGATGTGTTGCCATCCTATGATGTCTGAGTAGATTTTTGTTGTCCTATTGGTGGTTGATGGATTGCTATGATTGATTTAATTTGCTTGTGGTTATGTTGCTGTCCTTTGGTGCCCATCATATGAGTGCGCGCGTGGCTCACACCATAGGGTTAGTTGTATGTTGATAGGACTATGTATTGGAGGTCAAGAGTGACAGAAGCTTCAACCTAGCATAGAAATTGATGCATACAGGATTGAAGGGGGACCAATATACCTTAATGCTATGGTTGGGTTTTACCTTAATGAACGTTAGTAGTTGCGGATGCTTGCTAATAGTTCCAATCATAAGTGCATAGAATTCCAAGTCAGGGATGACATGCTAGCAGTGGCCTCTCCCACATAAAACTTGCTATCGGTCTAGTAAAGTAGTCAATTGCTAAGGGACACTTCCACAACTCCTACCACCATTTTTCCACACTCGCTATATTTACTTTATTGTTTATTTATCTAAACAGCCCCTACTTTTTATTTACGTGTTCTTTATTATCTTGCAACCCTTTCCAACAACACATACAAAGTACCTCTAGTTTCGTACTTGTTCTAGGTAAAGCGAACGTCAAGCGTGCGTAGAGTCGTATCAGTGGCAGATAGGACTTGAGAGAGTATTTGTTCTACCTTTAGCTCCTCATTGGGTTCGACACTCTTACTTATCGAAAGAGGCTACAACTATCCCGTATACTTGCGGGTCATCAAGACCTTTTTCTGGCGCCGTTGCCGGGGAGTCATAGCATGGGGTGAATATTCTCGTGTGAGCTTGTTTGCTTTATCACTAAGTAATTTTTATTTGTTGTTCTAAGTTGTTCTCTATCTTTAGTTATGGATATGGAACATGAAATACCAAAAAATTAGGTGTAGATGCTACTCATGGAGATGGGGAACCTCCTAAAACCCTCGATGCTCGTTATGTGAAAGAAATTATGTACTACTTTAATAATCTTGAGAAAACCCCATTCAACTTTGTTATGGGAGACACGTTGGATCAACGTGAATACTTTAGGGATTATCGCTTGACACAAAAAGGGAAACTATTATGGGATCAAATTTCTATGTTGCATTGGTATGCTCGTCAACTATGCTTGATACATGATTATACTTGTTGCTCTAGGATGAAGGCTCCACACCTTCCCTTTTCATGCAAATTCAATGATAATGAAACCTTCGCTTCTTATGCTAATGGTAGATATGATTACTATAATGTGGAACAAATAGAAGAATTTGTTGCTTTTATGGGTGCTTATGAGATTGAATCTATGTTCAAAGCATTTGGCGATTTTGATGATTCAGTTTATAGACCAGAAAATTTAGCTATACTTATATATTGCTATGAAAATTATGAATACAATTACAATATTAATGCATTTATTGGGAAAGTCTCCGCTGTCTAAGAAGAGACTAATATTTTGCAGGAAGCTATGGAAGAAGAAATTGATGAAACTGTGAGCTCATTGGATGAAAAGGATGATGAGGAGAGCGAAGAGCAAAAGGAGGAAGAGCGGATTGATCACCCGTGCCCACCTTCTAATGAGAGTAACTTTTCAACTCATACATTGTTTAATTCCCCTTCGTGCTTACCGAAGGATGATTGCTATGATCCCTTTAATTCGTTTGAAATATCCCTTTTTGATGATGCTTGCTATACTTGTGGCCATGATGCCAATATGAATTATGCTTATGGAGATGAACTTGCTATAGTTCCTTATGTTAAACATGAAATAGTTGCTATTGCACCCACGCATGATAGTCCTATTATCTTTTTGAATTCTCCCGACCACACTATATCGGAGAAGTTTGTGCTTATTAAGGATTATATTGATGGGTTGCCTTTTACCATTGCACATGATGATTTTGATAGATATAATATGCATGTGCTTGCTGCTCCTACTTGCAATTATTATGAGAGAGGAACTACATCTCCGCCTCTTTATGTTTCCAATACGATAGAATTGCAAGAAACTGCTTATGCTATGCATTGGTCTTTACTATGTGTGCATGAATTGTTCTTTTATGACATGCTGATGCATAGGAAGAGAGTTAGACTTCGTTGTTGCATGATATATGTTACTTTGTGCTCACTACTAAATTACAAATCATTGTTAATTAAAATTGGCTTTGATATACATTGGGATCCGGGTGGATCCATTACTTGAGCACTATATGCCTAGCTTAATGGCTTTAAAGAAAGCGCTGGCAGGGAGACAACCCGGAAGTTTTAGAGAGTCATTTATTTCTGTTGAGTGCTTTCATATAGTTCAAAAACAAAAAAAATAAATAAAGAGGGTAACCCAAAACTTTTCAAAAAGGAAAGTGAAAGTGAGAAAGACAAGCATTGTTGAAGTGGGAGCTAGCCTTGAACTTTGTTCATGCTCACGGAAACTTTGTGAATCTTGATTACAGAAACTCTTCAACAAAAATAATTATCCCCTTGTAAAATTCCTTTGTATTATAAAAATAATGTGCCAAGGTTTGCCTTTAGGATGTTCACATTGCTTGTTGATTTGTACGGTGCAGGACAGAAACTTTGGCTGTAGTGCACGATTTTACATTTTTTGCTGGAATGTCAAATGGTTCTGATTCTTTTTGCAATGTCTTTCTGTACAAATTTTTTATTTTTCCTAATTTTGGTAGAAGTTTTTGGGGTACCATAAGTATGGTGAATGTTCAGATTGCTACAGACTGTTCTGTTTTTGACAGATTCTGTTTTTGATGCATAGTTTACTTGTTTTGATGAAACTATCAATTTATATCAGTGGATTCAGCCATGAAAAAGCTATATTACAGTAGACACAATGAAAAAACAAAATATTAATTGGTTTGCCACAGTACTTAGAGTAGTGATTTGCTTTATTATACTAACGGATCTTACCGAGTTTTCTGTTGAAGTTTTGTGTGGATGAAGTGCCTAATCGAGGATTTCTCGATATGAGGAAAAGGAAGAGAGGCAAGAGCTCAAGCTTGGGGATGCCCAAGGGAACCCAAGTAAATTCAAGGAGACTCAAGCGTCTAAGCTTGGGGATGCCCGGAAGGCATCCTCTCTTTCTTCAACAAGTATCGGTATGTTTTCGTATTTGTTTCGTTCATGCGACATGGGCAAGTCTTGGAGCGTCTTTTGCGTTTAGTTTTCACTTTTATTTTATGCACCATGCTGGTATGAGATAGTCGTTGGTTGATTTATAGAATGCTCATTTCACTTCACTTAAATCTTTTGAGTATGGCTTTATAGAATGCTTCATGTGCTTCACTTATATCATTTGAAGTCTAGATTGCCTATTTCTCTTCACATAGAAAACCGCCATTTGTAGAATGCTCTTTTGCTTCACTTATATTTGTTAGAGCGTGGGCATATCTTTTGTGGAAACAATTAAAGTCTCTTGCTTCACTTATATCTATTTAGAGAGATGACAGGAATTGGTCATTCACATGGCTAGTCATAAAAATCCTACATAAAACTTGTAGATCACTGAATATGATATGTTTGATTCCTTGCAATAGTTTTGCGATATAAAGGGGGTGATATTAGAGTCGTGCTAGTTGGGTAATTGTGAAATTGAGAAATACTTGTATTGAGGTTTGCAAGTCCTGTAGCATGCACGTATGGTGAACCATTATGTATAGAAGTTGGAGCATGAGGTGTTCTTTGATTGCTTTCCTTATGAGTGGAGGTCAGAATCGTGCGATGGTTTACTCCTACCAACCCTTCCCCTAGGAGCATGCATAGTAGTACTTTGCTTTGAGGGCAAGTAGACTTTTGCAATAAGTATATGAGTTCTTTATGACTAATGTGAATCCATGGATATACGCACACTTACCCTTCCACTTTGCTAGCCTTTATTGTGCCGCGCAACTTTCGCCGGTATCATGAAGCCATTATTTACCTTCCTCAAAACAGCCACCATACCTACCTATCATGGCATTTCCATAGCCATTCCGAGATATATTGCCATGCAACTTCCATCATCATCATATACATGACTTGAGAATTCGTTGTCATATTGCTTTGCATGATCGTAAGATAGCTAACATGATGTTTTCATGGCTTGTCCGTTTTTTGATGTCATTGCTATGCTAGATCATTGCACATCCCGGTACACCACCGGAAGCATTCATATAGAGTCATATCTTTGTTCGAGATATCGAGTTGTAATATTGAGTTGCAAGTAAATAAAAGTGTGATGATCATCATTATTAGAGCATTGCCCCAGTGAGGAAAGGATGAAGGTGACTATGATTCCCCCACAAGTCGGGATGAGACTCCGGACTTTATGAAAAATAAAAGAGGCCAAAGAAGCCCAAATAAAAGAAAGCGGCCAAAGAAGCCCACCAAAAAAGGAAAATAAAAAATGAGAGGAAAAGATAGAAGGGGCAATGTTACTATCCTTTTACCACACTTGTGCTTCAAAGTAGCACCATGTTCTTCATAGAGAGAGTCTCCTATGCTTTCACTTTCATATACTAGTGGGAATTTTTCATTATAGAACTTGGCTTGTATATTCCGATGATGGGCTTCCTCAAATGCCCTAGGTGTTCGTGAGCAAGCAAGTTGGATGCACACCAACTTAGTTTCTTTTGTCGAGCTTTCATATATTTATAGCTCTAGTGCATCCGTTGCATGGCAATCCCTACTCACTCATATTGATATCTATTGATGGGCATCTCCATAGCCCGTTGATACGCCTAGTTGATGTGAGACTATCTTCTCGCTTTTTGTCCTCACAACCACCACCATATACCACCATAGTGCTGTGTCCATGGCTTGCGCTCATGTATTGCGTAAGAGTTGAAAAAGCTGAAGCGCGTTAAAAAGTATGAACCAATTGCTTGGCTGAAACCGGGGTTGTGCATGATGGGAGTATTTTGTGTAATGAAGATGGAGCATAGCCAGACTATATGATTTTGTAGGGATGAGCTTTCTTTGGCTATGTTATATCGATAAGACATAATTGCTTGGTTGGTATGCTTGAAGTATTATTGTTTTTATGTCAAATGATAGACTATTGCCTGGAATCACTCATGTCTTAATATTCATGCCATGATTAGACATATGATCAAGATTATGCTAGGTAGCATTCCACATCAAAAATTATCTTTTTTATCATTTACCTACTCGAGGGCGAGCAGGAATTAAGCTTGGGGATGCTGATACGTCTCCGTTGTATCTATAATTTTTGATTGTTCCATGCCAATATTATTCAACTTTCATATACTTTTGGCAACTTTTTATACTATTTTTGGGACTAACATATGATCCAGTACCCAGTGCCAGTTCCTGTTTGTTGCATGTTTTATGTTTCACAGAAACCCAATATCAAACGGAATCCAAACGGGATAAAAATGGACAGAGAATTATTTTGGAATATTTGAGATTTTCCGGAGGAAGAATCAACGTGAAACGGTGCCCGAGGTGGCCACGAGATAGGGGGGGCGCCCTCCCCCATAGGCGTGCTTGGCACTCTCGTGGGCCACCCGTTAGGCGGTTGATACTCTTCTTTTGCCGCAAGAAAGCTAATTTTATGAGAAAAATCTGGGCGAAAGATTCACCCCAATCGGAGTTACGGATCTCCGGATATAAAAGAAACGGTGAAGGGGAAGGATTTGGGAACGCAGAAACAGAGAGAGACAGAGAGATAGATCCAATTTCGGAGGGGCTCTCGCCCCTCCCACGGCATGGGATCCAAATGCCAAAGGGGAAACCCTTCTCCCATCTAGGGAGAAGGTCAAGGAAGAAGAAGAAGAAGGGGGGCTCTCTCGCCCTTGCTTTCGATGGCGCCGGAACGCCGCCGGGGGCCATCATCATCACCGCGATCTACACCAACACCTCCGCCATCTTCAACAACATCTCCATCACCTTCCCCCCTCTATCTATAGAGGTCCACTCTCCCGCAACCCGCTGTACCCTCTACTTGAACATGGTGCTTTATGCTTCATGTTATTATCCAATATTGTGTTGCCATCCTATGATGTCTGAGTAGATTTTCGTTGTCCTATTGGTGGTTGATGAATTGCTATGATTGATTTAATTTTCTTGTGGTTATGTTGCTGTCCTTTGGTGCCCATCATATGAGCGCGCGCGTGGATCACACCATAGGGTTAGTTGTATGTTGATAGGACTATGTATTGGAGGGCAAGAGTGACAGAAGCTTCAACCTAGCCTAGAAATTGATGCATACGGGATTGAAGGGGGACCAATATACCTTAATGCTATGGTTGGGTTTTACCTTAATGAACATTAGTAGTTATGAAAGCTTGCTAATAGTTCCAATAATAAGTGCATAGAATTCCAAGTCAGGGATGACATGCTAGCAGTGGCCTCTCCCGCATAAAACTTGCTATCGGTCTAGTAAAGTAGTCAATTGCTTAGGGACAATTCCACAACTCCTACCACCACTTTTCCATACTCGCTATATTTACTTTATTGTTTATTTATCTAAATAGCCCCTACTTTTTATTTATGGGTTCTTTATTATCTTGCAACCCTTTCCAGCAACACCTACAAAGTACCTCTAGTTTCATACTTGTTCTAGGTAAAGCGAACGTCAAGCGTGCGTAGAGTCGTATCAGTGGCAGATAGGACTTGAGAGAGTATTTGTTCTACCTTTAGCTCCTCGTTGGGTTCGACACTCTTACTTATTGAAAGAGGCTACAACTATCCCGTATACTTGCGGGTCATCAACCACACAAAAGCGCAATGCATTGTTGGGCTAGGCCCAAAACAGTGTGCGGGCAGGCGGGGCCGATTTTTACTACGGTGACTTTTCCGCCCGCTGCGCTTCCCCCTGACCCGTGTTGCATGCGCGACGTGGAGGGTCGCGCGTGACGTGGGGGACATGCGTGGGGCGCCTGCTGCATGCAGGCGTCACGTTGTAGTAAATGGTAAAGAGGCGGCCCGCGCCTTCCCCATAAAAAGGAATAACCGCGGGCGCGCTGCTCATTTACCCTCTGTGCTTTCTCCAATCTCGGCACTGCTGTCCCATCTTCTTCCTCGTCGAGCTCTTGCTTCTGCTTGTCGCTGCTGCGCCCCCATCGCTTTCGATCCTTTGCCTTCGCTCAACTGCCATGGCGCCCAAGACTGGCAAGGTCAAGGGGGCGGTGAAGGATGTCGTGGAGAGGGAGGCGTCGGAGAACGAGGCGGCGGTGCAGTGGGCGCAGTTTGCCTACTCATTTATGCCAGAGGCTCTTTCAGCTTGATGTGTTCGCCGACGACAGGGTGGAGAGGACCGACTGGGCTGCGAAGGCTGACAAGGTCATCAAGGGGCCCCTGTTTGGATTGCCGTCGGGTGTGTTCCCGCTCAGCAACAACACATGCCAGGCCGCCATTCTCAAGATGATGCCAGTCTTCAACGCGCGAGGTGCAGGAGTTCTTTGACAACTTGTTGGAGGGCTTCGACCGCGACGAGCCGCTGCTCGTCGAGGACACCACCCGAGCGGAGATCGACTACATCGCCGCCAGGGTGGCGGAGGCGCAACTCGCCATGGAGGCCGGCAGTGCTGGCGGCATGGAGGATGAGGACGGTGCAGCCGCGGAGGAGAGGGATCTTGCCCAGTGGGTGGGGGCTGCCTGGGAGGCCAGCGGTGCCAACACCGGGGCCCCTCTTGTTGAGGAGGTGGTCTAGGAGTCGACCGAGGGAGAGGCCGAGGCCGATGATCCTCCGGCCACGGGAAGAGGACGTGTCCTGCGGCGGGCTAGCTCTGGCGAGCCGGTCCAGCCCAGGAGAACCGAACCACGACAAGGGGTCCAGGGGGAGTTCATGCGCCAGACAAGGGCCGCGACGGCAAAGAGGACGGTGAAGACCACGGTGGCGAAGAAGAAGGCGACCGCCTCTTCTTCGTCCAAGCGTCGCCGGACTCCATCCCCATCCCCTCCTCCCGCAGATGTCGACTCGGAGGTTGTCTTCAATTTTGGGTCTCTCAGCCCGAGGAGGAAAAGGAAGGCAGCGGAAGAGGAGGCGAAGGACGAGTAAGTGCCCGCCCTTCTTCACCTCCGTTCTTTCAGACTGCGCCACTTTTTGTTACTTGTTTCCATCTTCGCAGGGACAGGGAGACACTGGCCCACAGGGTGGCGAAGAGGGCCAGGGCGTCGGCGGGCGACCAGTCTCCGGTGGGCGCTTCGCACACGCCGGTGGTGGAGATCAGCCCGTACAACAGCCCCCGGCTCAGCCCCCAGCGTGCGTCCACCACTTACTCTTCATCAACACGCACCGGGGTATGATCTTTTGGCACTGACCTTGCCGTGGCTGCAGGAGAAGGATGTCAGCAGGAGGAGCCATCGAGGGCCACCCCCAACACGCCGCCCCCATCGACCACACCGCCCCGAGGGGCGTCCCCGACAAGGGCACCGAGCACCAAGCCCATGCGCACGGAGGAGGAGGATGTGGATTTGGGCACTGGCGGCTCCGTCCTGGCAACAGATGTTGGTGGGGAGGGGGGCCGCTTCTGCTCAGCCCGACACGTGTAAGTTACCTACTTTTTGTTCCTGCTTTTCCTTCTTTTTTTGAACCTTGATCTCGGCCTTGCCTCATCCTCCTTTCTGGCGTCCAGATCCCCCCTTGGCGGACCCGGAGGACATCGACACCGTCATCACAGAGGTCGCCAAGGACGTAGAGGTCGAGGCCGACAAGGTCGCCGCCGAGGAGGCTGCCGAGACCGCTGCCGAGGATGCCACCAAGGGGCCTGCCGGAGGGACCGGCGAGGCTGCCGCCGAGGAGGCCGGCAAGGGCGCTGCCGAGGAGGCCGGCAAGGGGCCTTCCGGGGAGGCCGGCAAGGCCGCTGCTGAGGAGGAGGTGGTTGACGATCAACCCTCCTCCTCCGCTGCCTCTGGCTCGGGCAGGTACTTGAAGGTGGGTGACGACTTATTCGTCCACCTTCCAGGGACGGCGGGCACCAGGGCACCGGCCGAGGGGGAGGTGTTCGACGACGAGGTGCTCGCCGCTGCAGGGCTCGAGGTTGTCGATGAACCGAGCGCCGGTGGCAGCGGTACCCAGGAGGAGTAGCTTCTCCGGGCCATGGGCGCCAGCTTCTGTAAGCTCCAGGCACTCTATCGCGCCCGACTAGACAAGGAGAAGTCCAGGGAGGCGGCGGCGGGAAGGCGGATCTCAAGGGGTGCGTCGCCGAGGTGTAGGCCTGGTTCCGCCAGGCCCATGAAGAACTGAGGGCTGCCCAAGACTTGCTGGACGAGCGCAAGTAGCTCCTCTTGAAGCAGGCCGACATCAAGAAGGCCCAGGAGGCGGCGAGGGAGGAAGTTGCCGGGGCCGAGGCCGCCCGGTCCCAGCGCCAGGCTGAACTGAACTACCAGGAGGAGGACCTCGTCGCTCGTGAGGCGGCGCTCGCCACCACACTCTGCGGCAAGGATGAGGAGGTCGAGAAGCTCGGCGCGCAGCGGACCCAGGAGCTGAAGCAGAGGCACAAAGAGGCACTCGATGCTCAGGCCCTGGCCCACAGAGACAAGGTGAAGGAGCTATAGGTGGAGCGGGACAGCCTGAAGAACAGGGCCGAGGAGCTGGTGAAGGAGAAGGACATGGTCAACTACGGCTTGACGGTGGCGCAGGCTGAAGTCCTTGGCAAGGTTGAGCTGCTCACCCGTGCCAACGACTCCATCAAGGACCTGAAGCTGAAGCTGGAGGGTCTTGAGGGGACGCTTTTGGAGGTCAAGGCCCGGGAGGAGACCCTGACCAAGAGCCTGGAGAAGGAGAGGCAGCTGCGGAAGAACGAAGCCGCCAACCATGAAGATTTCGTGAAGGGTGAGAATCTCTGGATCAGCCGCCTCGCTGACGTTGCCAACAGGATCACCGAGAAGTTGGCTGATATGGGGATGTCGAATGTGAGGTACACCCAAGAGCCGAACGTGAGCCCCACGCCAAGCTAACCCTATTCTTAGAGGGCGTTCTTGGAGCCCTGGAGCAGTTCCGCTCTAATAGAGCGAGCTCTCTGGCCAAAGAGGCCCGATAGCTTTGCCGGGGTGCCCTGACCAAGGTTCTCACCAAGGTGGCGTACTGGTACCCCATCCTCGACTTGAACGCCGTGCTGGAGAGCTTGTCGAAGGACGTGCACCTCGCGCCGCTTAGGGAGCGCATCAAGCCCATCACCAGCCGCGTCGACGGAATCGAGAGGGTGGAGGGCCAGCGCCGGGACTAGGCACCCCATTTCTCATCGCCGCTGCAGGTTTACGACCAAGAAAATTTATATCTTTAGTTAGAACCGCAACATCAATTGATTTAATATACCTCTGCAGTACTTTTGAAACGATGCTTGTTATTTTCCAATTTGATCTTTCTCTATATGTCCACCCTACATTAATTGGGTAGGCTTGCCGGCACGGAAACCCATGCCGCAGCGCCTCGAGGACGGATCCCCGATAGCCTGCCGGGTGTGCGTGCTGCCAGGCGAACCACCTTACCGTTCTCAGCGCGGCCGCTCAAGCTGTCGAGCGGACTCGAGACAGAACGAGAGCGTTGCCAATAGCGGAAGGCTACCCTACCGTTCTCGACGCAGCCGCTCGAACTGTTGAGCAGACTCGAAACAGAACGAAGGCGTTGCCAATAGTGGGAGGGCCCCATTGCATGCAGGTTTCGTATACAGAGGGAAAGATCTCCGGGGAGAATAACCTTATATAAGAAGGAATTGCTCAAAGTTTTTGCATGACTTAGCTTTTCTGTCGCCGCGCGAGCATTTGCTGCATCTGCAGATGATGCCGCCCGTTCGATCGCCTTCTTCCTCGGAAGCCGCGGCGACAAAGAACTGCTAGACTAGTTGCTAGACCAGGTTCTCACAATTGCGCCCCCTACCTGGCGCCCCAAAGATGTCGGTGGGAACGACACGTATGGGATCAACGGAATCCCTACTGTGGTCGGCGGGCGCGGGGTTGTGAAAAGAGCGGGTCTAAGAGCTAGCACAAAGGTCATTTACCCAGGTTCGGGCCACAGGGATCGCGTAATACCCTAGTCCTGCTTTGGTGCGTATTTCAGTGTTCTTGAGCTAGCTATCATGTGTGACTTGCTCAAAGAGCCGAATCCCTCTCCAGTACGCCTCGGGCCTCCTTTTATAGGAAAAAGGGGATGCCACAATGGCACACAGGAGGTGGAAAGGGTACAGTGTGCAAGCTTATCGCTTATCATTACGGGACAAGACGCATTAAATGCGCTCCTTAGGTGTCCTCTCACTTTGTTGCCGCCTCGCCTTGCTTCGATACGCGTCCATGGCAGCGAGGCGGGTAGCGCCTTGTAGGCTAGCAGGCTGCTGAGCTGGTGCGGTGGCAGCGTCTTCATGAAGATCTGCATGCCACCACGCAGGTGCTTGCTGAGCTGGTCTCGGGGCCGCCCATTGCCACGCAGGTGCTTGCCTGCCTGGCGGGGCTGGCAGCTGCATGGGAATGGCACTGGAGCCTTGGTGGGCGCGGGCCTGGCCGCGGCCCTACTGATGTCCTCGGCAAGGGTCTTGCCGGGGCCCCGGCAAGGGTCTTGCCACGACACTGTGGTCATCCCCAGCAAGGATCTTGCCGGAGGCCTCGTGGGTTTCCTTGGCAGGGATCATGCCGAGGATCGCCGTCTTTTTGTCCTCATCTGATCTTGTGGGTTAATGGTCTTCACAAAGATCTGCATGCCACCACGAAGGTGCCTCCCAAGCATTGGTTCCAATGTGGTTGATGATGTTGGAAACCTCGGGCTCAAGGGTGGCACACTCCATTGGTGTTGGGCAAGTTGCCCCGGCAAGGCTCTTGCCGGGGACGCGGAGGCCGCCCTGGCAAGGGTCTTGCTGAGGGAGTCCACCTTGCCATCTTGCTCTTTGTGTTTCTGGTCTTGGCGTTGCTTGATGGTCTTGTGGCCTCGGTCTCGCTCCTCTGCCCTGCTAAGTGCGACCGCGGGCGCGGCTCTGACTGCCCGTGCACAGGCAAAGGGGTACAAAGTAGAGACCCTACTTCTGTGCACCGACAATCACTTATCCAAACACAGTTGTACGGGGTAATGTCATGAATTTCCTTTGCCCTTACCTAAATGGTAATCTAGTTACTATCTTGTCATGGATATCTGAAAGTGCAACTATCCCTAGGTGGTTTTGGTAATTCATAACAACATATAGCTCATTGAGCTAATGCTATTCCAAGACTATTATTTCAGGAAAGCTCAATGAATGGCATGGCATGGATGACGAAAGTGGATCCCTCAAAATACTAAGGCCAAAGGATTGACTCAAGCTCAAAAGCTCAAGATTCTTCATTTTATATTTTAGTGATCCAATATCACATTGAGTCTATAGGAAAAGCCAATACTACCAAGGAGGGATGAGGTGTTGCTTAATGAGCCTCTTGCTTCATGTGCTTAGTGATATGCTCCAAAACCCTCAACTACTTTCCCACATCCACAAATGACCTAAACCCAAAGCCAAAATCGGTCACACCGATTCTTCCTATCCGGCGCCACCGATTCCAAAAGTCATAGCCACTGCCACAAACCCTAAGCAAATCAGTCTTACCGATAGGGATCTCGGTCTCACCGAGATGGGATTGTAATCTCTCTGTTTCCCTTCGTAACGTTTCGGTCTAACTGAAGTGAGCGATCGGTCCCACCGAGATTGCAATGTAAACTCTCTGTTTCCTTTTGGTAACATTTCGATCTCACTGAAAAGAGCAAATCGGTCCCACCGAGTTTGCCTGACCAACTCTCTGGAAAGCTCATTACCAAAATCGGTCTCACCGAGTTTGTGTAATCGGTCTTACCGAGATTACGTTATGCCCTAACCCTAACCGAATTGGTCTCACCGAGATGCACGTCGGTCCCACCGAAAATCACTAACGGTCACTAGGTTTACTAAATCGATCCGACCGTGTCTGTTGAATCGGTCCCACCGAGTTTGGTAAATTGTGTGTAACGGTTATATTTTGTGTGGAGGCTATATATACCCCTCCACCTCCTCTTCATTCGTGGAGAGAGCCATCAGAACGAACCTACACTTCCAACTTACCATTTCTGAGAGAGAACCACCTACTCATGTGTTGAGGCCAAGATATTCCATTCCTACAATATGAATCTTGATCTCTAGCCTTCCCCAAGTTGCTTTCCACTCAAATCTTCTTTCCACCAGATCCAAAACCTATGAAAGAGAGTTGAGTGTTGGGGAGACTATCATTTGAAGCACAAGAGCAAGGAGTTCATCATCAATGCACCATTTGTTACTTCTTGGAGAGTGGTGTCTCCTAGATTGGCTAGGTGTCACTTGGGAGCCTCCGACAAGATTGTGGAGTTAGAACCAAGGAGTTTTTAAGGGCAAGGAGATCGCTTACTTCTTGAAGATCTACCGCTAGTGAGGCAAGTCCTTCGTGGGCAACGGCCATGGTGGGATAGACAAGGTTGCTTCTTCGTGGACCCTTCGTGGGTGGAGCCCTCCGTGGACTCACAGTGCAGTTACCCCCTTCGTGGGTTGAAGTCTCCATCAACGTGGATGTATGATAGCACCACCTATCCGAACCACGCCAAAAACATCCGTGTCTCCAATTGCGTTTGAATCCTCCAAACCCTTCCCTTTACCTTCTTGCAAGTTGCATGCTTTAATTTCCGATGCCTATATACTCTTCACATGCTTGCTTGAATAGTGTGATGATTGCTTGACTTGTCCTAAAGTAGCTAAAATCTTCCAAACTCTAAAATTGGGAAAAGGTTAAGTTTTTATTGGTCAAGTGGTCTAATCACCCCCCTCTAGACATACTTCAAGCTCCTACAAGTGGTATCAGAGCTTTGGTCTCCATTTGCTTTGATTTCCATAGCTTTTGGTGGTCATAGCCTTGGTTTCACAACCTAGGAGAGTATGGCGTCTAGCGAGGGAAATTATCACCGTAGAGGTCCTTACTTTGATGGTACTAATTTTGCTAATTGGAAGCATAAGATGAAAATGCATATTCTTGGACATAACCCCGCCGTTTGGGCAATTATTTGTATTGGCTTGCAAGATGAATTTTTCGATGGGAGAGAACCGAACCGTGAAGCTAATGCGGAAGAATTGAAGATGTTGCAATACAACGCTCAAGCTTGCGATATCATCTTCAACGGATTGTGCCCCGAAGAATTCAACGAAATCAGCCGTCTTGAGAATGCAAAGGAAATTTGGGATACTTTGATTGACATGCATGAAGGTACCGAGTCCTTCAAGGAATCCAAGTTGGATGTGCTCCAAAGTCAGCTTGACAAGTTCAAAATGAAGGATGGTGAAGGTGTCGCTGAAATGTACTCTAGGCTTGCTCTTATTACAAATGAGATTGCCGGCTTAGGGAGTGAAGAGATGACTGACAAATTCATCATCAAGAAGATCCTAAGAGCATTGGATGGAAAGTATGATACCGTGTGCACGTTGATTCAAATGATGCCAAACTACAAAGATCTCAAGCCAACGGAAGTCATTGGAAGAACTGTTGCTCACGAGATGTCACTCAAGGATAAGGAGGAACTTCACAACAAGTCAAGTGGTGCTTACAAAGCCTCAAGTGAAACCCCGACATCATCAAGTGAGAAACAAACCTTCAATGAAGAATTGAGCTTAATGGTGAAGAACTTCAACAAATTCTACAAGAGTAGAACCAAAGAAAGAAGCTCCAAGTCAAGGTCTTACAATGACAAAAGATCTTCTAGTCGAGAGTGCAATTGCTACAATTGTGGGAGACCCGGACACTATTCCAATGAGTGTACGGCACCCTACAAAAGAAGAGAAGATTCTCGAAGAAGAAGGAGCAAAAGAGAAGAATCACCACCAAGAGAGAGGAGGAGTAGAGATGATCGTTATGAACGAAGACCCTCATGGAGAAGCAAGGATTCGGAAAGGAAGGACAAGTCATCAAGGAGCTACACAAAACGAAGACATCAAGCTCATGTTGGTGAATGGGTATCCGCTCACGACTCCGACAATCACTCGAGAGAAGCTATCACTCCGACTCGAATATACTCAAGATGAAGGTGTTGCGGTCTAGCACTTGTGTTAACCAACTCCTCGACATATTTGATTCACCAAATGAAGGTGTTGGAAGATGCTTCATGGCCAAAGGTCCAAAGGTAACACATCCCGAGTATGTTGATTTCAATAGTGATGAAGATGACTTGCTTGTGGATGATGATTTACTTGTTGACAACTCTAGTGATGAATACTATGATGAAACGTCAATTAATCATGCTAATCAAGATAAAACGAATGAAAATGATAAGGAGAAGATTGAGCTTCTAACTAAAGAACTAAACACTCTTAAGTTAGCTCATGAAACTATCTACGAAGATCATCGAGAACTTTTAAGGGCTCATGAGAAGTTACGCTTTGAAAAGCTCAATATTGAGCAAGAGCATGAGTTCTTAAAAGCAATCAATGATGATCTTCGCAAGAAAAGTTCTTCTTACATTGCCAAGCGTTTACTCTTATCTACTTACATGCCTCAACTCAAGTCTAGTAACAAGTACAAGAAAGATACTTCCTCTAGTAGTAACAATGATAATGTCAAATCCAATATTGTTTCTTCTAGTAGTTCTCTTGATTCCACTAATGATTCTCTTAGCCAAGTTACACTTGAGCAAGAAAAAAGCTTATTGAAGGGAATTATAGAGAAAGGTGTTTACAAGAGCCTTGCCGGGAGTAAGCAATTCGAGGAAATTGTACGCAAGCAAGGAAGGCACCGGAAGAATCAAGGTGTTGGTTTTGAACGCAAGTTCAATGCCAATGGAGTTGAGTGGGAAGAAGATCAATATCCCAAGACGAAGTTTGTTCCTCAACAAGAGAAGTATGACCCTACTTCCTTCAAGGGAACACAAGCTCAAGATGATCTTCCACCACAAGACCACAAGAACAAAGGCAAGGACAAGCTTCAAGAAGAGATTGATGCATTTGAAGAAGCACCTAAAGCCTCGTTCAAGTGGGTTCCCAAGACTACGCCAAGTTCTACTTCATCAAGTACAACTACAACTCCAAGGGTTCCCATCAAGATGATGTGGATCCCGAAGAAGAAGAACTAGAGAGTTCTTGAGGGTGACTCCGCCAACATTCTTCACTCATATCATTATGGCAAGAACGAGTGCAATCAACTTCCACATCTTGCACTAGTTCAAGGAGTCACAAACCCTCATGTTGGTAAGGCAAGGGACAAGGTAACCTAATGATTTCATGGACATCATCTTGTGTGTGCATCACTCTATGTCTATGGATATTCTTGTTTGTTCCTTGTGGGACTAACCCATACAGGTAAGTTGAAAGTGCAACTCACTCCAAAGGATTGCTCCAAATGATCTACATCAACATTGAGCATCCACATCTTCAACACCTACATGAAGTCATCTTCGACAAAACCTGAGGTTAGTTCATCCCTCTAAGGGGGGATCTCACATCTAGGGGGAGCTTAACTCTAAGAATTGAGTCAAAGCAACTCTAATGGTGTGAACAAATCAATGCATTATGTAAAAGTGGTAACCCCACTTGAGCTTAAACGATGAGTATGACCTATGATCAAATGTTCTCATTTGACTCCTAAGTCAATATACTCATATATAGATGACCGAGTCATCGCCAATTGTTTGATAGATGCTAGAATTGGTTGTGCATGCTTTGCCACATATTTCATTTGCCATTTTATTGTGTGAGCATGTTGGTGCATATTTTATTCATTCAAGGACATCCACTTGTTGTTTTGATTGCTTGGTTTTTCTCTTTGCCAAGTGGATGGACAAGAATGCCTACGAACCTTCTTTAGCTATCTATGGTTTTCTCGTCTCAAACTCTGTTCATGCTACATCACAAAATTTGATCAAGTCAGATTCGAACCACTCTGTGTGAGGAGCACTCGAAGTCCCCGATTCGTCATAGACTTAAACTTCCAAAACCTCTTTGTGACTCTCGGTCAGACCGATTCCTCCATTTCGGTCCTACCGAGATCATTAAGTTGATCTGAGTTTTCAATCTCGATGCAACCGATTTGAAATTTTTGGTCTCACCGATTTGCTGTAACTATACACAGTTATGCATCTCGGTGCCACCGAGTTGTTCCACTCGGTCACACAAACAGGGTCGGGCTATATATAGTCACGTGCAAAATTTTGGAAATTTCTCCGAAACCCTTCGCCCGCGCAATAGCTTGCTCTGCCATCGGAGGTCTCCGGATCGTCTCCTCGTCGCCAGCAGCCTCCTGTCACTGGTCTCCGCCGCCGTCAACGGATTTTGTCCCCGCCGTTGTCGCCATAGCAAGTTCACCGCCAAGTTAGGGTATGGACTTGATCTTTGTGCTATCCTCGTCTGATTCCTAGCACATTGTATTCTTATTGATTATTGCCACGATTGAAACACTCTTATCCAGCCAAAGTAATCCGTAGAGTAGATTAGATTCAAAATTTTAGGGTTAGGTTTCCGCCGAAACCATCTCGGACCCATTGAGTTGAAAAACATGGTCTCACCGATTTGGCTTATGCCATTGCACTAGTGACTCTCGGTCCAACCGAGAATTACTAATCATTGCGACCGATTTGAGGATTCTGTGAAACCCTAGCGGTCTCGGTGCCACCGAACTGTGACTCGGTCCAACCGAGTTCATCAGTTTAGGTTCCAAAACTGCTTCGGTATCACCGAGTTTGAAAATCGGTTGATCCGAAATGCTTTCTATGGAAAACTAAAACTGAATTTTTGAATCATTCTTTTGCAAAAATCTATGCATTTTGTGATGCTCATCCACTCTATCTCATCTATAACTCTTCACAGGGTCAGCGATCGACTTTTTGCAGCATGTCGCACGAGTGACAGCGAACAGTCGAGAGCAGATGGATTTGAGTGAAGGCACTAGTCCCTCAACTACAGATGAAGGGAGCAGAAGCACTCCTAGCAACCTGCCCAAGGCAGCTACCAGGCAGAGAAGGAAAAGAACATCAGACTCACAGGATGAAGATTACAAAGCTGAGGAAGATGAGGCTACTTCCAAGAAAAGTAGTGCTCAATAAGGAATATGGCTCTGCACATAGCACTAAGCCAGGTCTGAAGAAGAAAGTTCCAGCAAAGAGGAAACCAATGCCTAAAGCCAGAAAGTCCACTCAAGTGCCAGCTCAGACTCAACCCAAAGAGGCACCTAAGAAGAAAGTCACTTCTTCCAAACCTCAGAAAGTCCCCACTGGTGAGACTATGAAGTTCACAATTGAATCAGAGGATGAAGGTGGTCAGGACAAGAAGAAGAAGAGAGCAAGAACCACAACTGCCAAGGTCCTTGGAAAGCCCTCAATGAGAAGAGAATCTGAAGAAGAGGAAGAGGTTGCTGTACCAGCACCTAAGGCACCTAAGCTTATGGGTGATGCAATCAGATTAGGGGCTGCAACATCCAAGCCCAAGGAAGTACCCAAAGCTGCCTCCAAGGCCAAGCAAGTTCCTAAGAGGAATACTAGAAGTATTCCAGCTGCTGAGAAGAATAAGGCCCCAGTGCCCAATGTTGCTGAAGAAGAAGATGGATCACAATTCCATGGCTCACATGTACAAGGAAATCCCAGACAAGGTAGTAGAGACTCACAAGTTTGGATTAGTTCACTTTCTGCTGTCAGGGTTGCCAACCATTAATTGGATTCTGAGGCATACTCTGTTGCCCAAGTTTGGTGACCATAACATGATCAGAGGGCATGCCAACAACATGTTGCATGTGTTTGATGTGCCACAAAAGTTCAAAGTCATGAGCCTGATGATTGAAACAATTAAGAGGACTGCAACAGATCAGAAGAGGAGCTGTGGATATGCCCCTCAGATTCAGGAATTGATCAACTCAAAGATGGGCACAGGGAAACATCAGTTGGATAAGGAACACTTTCCACTTTATCCAGACTTTGAGGACAATGAGGTTGTCATGAATGAGAATGATCCACAATCAGTTCAAGCTCAGGAGAAGAAGGAGAAGGCAAAGAAGGAGAAGGCTGCCAGGATGCCAACTCAAGAGGAGGCATCTGAATATTTCTTGAAGACCAAACAGGAGCAGCTTGGTTACTTGATAGCATCAACACTGAGGATTGAGAAGGGACTGGCCACCCTCACTCAGAATCAGGAGAGCATGGAGAGAATCATGGAACTCAAATTCCATGACCTTGATGTCAAAGTAACTGAGATTTAGTCGGTTGTAGAGCAGCTGCAGGAGGACATGCAGGAGAAGCAGGGCAAGACAACAACTAATGTGTTTGCTAGAGTGCCCAGAGCCTAGAGGTCAGTTGCAGTGCCAGTGACAGACACTAGAGCAACAACTCTAGCACCAGCTACTACCCCTTTAGTTCCAGTGCAACCAGCTCTAGCATCCACTCCAGCACCTTCTACTTCAACTGAAGCCTTCGTCCAAGGAGCCATCAGGACACCACCACCACAAGATCAAGCCTGAGAGTCGATCTAGCACTATGCATTTTCTATGAACTTTTTGTTGGGGAACGTAGCAGAAATTCAAAATTTTCCTACGTGTCACCAAGATCTATCTATGGAGAAACCAGCAACGAGGGGAAGGAGAGTGCATCTACATACCCTTGTAGATCGCTAAGCGGAAGCGTTCAAGAGAACGGGGTTGAAGGAGTCGTACTCGTCAAGATCCAAATCACCGGAGATCCTAGTGCCGAACGGACGGCACCTCCAAGTTCAACACACGTACAGCCCGGTGACGTCTCCCGTGCCTTGATCCAGCAAGGAGAGAGGGAGAGGTTGAGGAAGACTCCATCCAGCAGCAGCACGACGGCGTGGTGGTGATGGAGGAGCGTGGCTATCCTGCAGGGCTTCGCCAAGCACCATGGGAGCGGAGGAGTAAGAGAGGTAGGGCTGCACCAAGAGGGAGAGATTCTCATGTGTTGGGCAGCCCCCAGACCTCTAGTATTTATAGGGGAAGGGGAGGGGGCTGCGCCCCCTCTAGGGTTCCCTCCCCAGGGGTGGTGGCAGCCCCCAAATCCCATTTGGGTGGCGGCCAGAAGGGGAGAGGGGGGAGGCGCACCTAGGGTGGGCCTTAGGGCCCATCTGCCCTAGGGTTTGCCCCCTTCCCCACTTCCCTGCACCTTGGGCCCTGTGGGGGGGTGCACCAGCCCACCTGGGGCTGGTCCCCTCCCACACTTGGCCCATGCAGCCCTCCAGGGTTGGTGTCCCCACTTGGTGGACCCCCGGGACCCTCCCGGTGGTCCCGGTACGTTACCGGAAAAACCCGAAACTTTTTTGGTGACCAAAACATGACTTCCCATATATAAATATTTACCTCTGGACCATTCCGGAACTCCTTGTGACGTCCGAGATCTCATCCGGGACTCCGAACAACATTCGGTAACCACATACAAACTTCCTTTATAACCCTAGCGTCATCGAACCTTAAGTGTGTAGACCCTACGGGTTCGGGAGACATGTAGACATGACCGAGACGTTCTCCGATCAATAACCAACAACGGGATCTGGATACCCATGTTGGGTCCCACATGTTCCACGATGATCTCATCGGATGAACCACGATGTCAAGGACTCAGTCGATCCCGTATACAATTCCCTTTGTCTAATGGTATTGTACTTGCCCGAGATTCGATCGTCGGTATACCGATACCTTGTTCAATCTCGTTACCGGCAAGTCTCTTTACTCGTTCCGTAACACATCATCCCGTGATCAACCCCTTGGTCACATTGTGCACATTATGATGATGTCCTACCGAGTGGGCCCAGAGATACCTCTCTGTTTACGGAGTGACAAATCCCAGCCTCGATTCGTGCCAACCCAATGAGACACTTTCGGAGATACCTATAGTGCATCTTTATAGCCACCCGATTACGTTGTGACGTTTGGTACACCCAAAGCATTCAGACGGTATCCGGAGTTGCACAATCTCATGGTCTAAGGAAAAGATACTTGACATTAGAAAAGCTTTAGCATACGAACTACGATCTCCGTGCTAGGCTTAGGATTGGGTCTTGTCCATCACATCATTCTCCTAATGATGTGATCCCGTTATCAACGACATCCAATGTCCATGGTCGTGAAACCGTAACCATCTATTGATCAACGAGCTAGTCAACTAGAGGCTTACTAGGGACATGGTGTTGTCTATGTATCCACACATGTATCTGAGTTTCCTATCAATACAATTATAGCATGGATAATAAAGGATTATCATGAACAAGGAAATATAATAATAACCAATTTATTATTGCCTCTAGGGCATATTTCCAACAATCTCCCACTTGCACTAGAGTCAATAATCTAGTTCACATCGCCATGTGATTAACATTCACAGGTCACATCGCCATGTGACCAACATCCAAAGAGTTTACTAGTGTCACTAAACTAGTTCACATCATCATGTGATTAAGACTCAATGAGTTCTGGGGTTTGATCATGTTTGCGTGCAAGAGAGGTTTTAGTCAACGGTCCGCAAACATTCAGATCCGTATGTACTTCGCAAATCTCTAGGTCATATTATAACGCTGCTTCCACGCTCCACTTGGAGCTATTCCAAATGGTTGCTCCACTATACGATCCGGTTTGCTACTCGAGTCATTCGGATAGGTGTTAAATCTTGCATTAGCGTAACCCTTTATGCGAACTCTTTATCACCTCCATAATCGAGAAACATGTCCTTATTTACTCCAAGGACAATTTTGATCGCCGTCCAATGATCCATTCTTGGATCATTCTTTACCCTTGAGTGACTCATGGCAAGGCACACTTCCGGTGCGGTACACAACATAGCATACTATAGAGCCTACGTCTGAAGTATAGGGGACGACCTTCGTCCTTTCTCTCTATTCTGCCGTGGTCGAGCTTTTAAGTCTTAACTTCATACCTTACATCTCGGGCAGAACTCCTTCCTTGATCGATCCATCTTGAACACCTTCAAGATCATGTCAAGGTACGTGCTCATTTGAAAGTACTATTAAGCATTTTGATCTATCTTATAGATCTTGATGCTTATTGTTCAATTAGCCTAATCCAGGTTTTCCATTGAAAAACACTTTTCAAATAACCCTATATGCTTTCCAGAAATTCTACATCATTTCTGATCAACAATATGTCAATAACATATACTCATCAGAAATTCTATAGTGCTCCCACTCACTTCTTTGGAAATACAAGTTTCTCATAAACTTTTGTATAAACCCAAAATCTTTGATCATCTCATCAAAACGTACATTCCAACTCCGAGATGCTTACTCCAGTCCTTAGAAGGATTGCTGGAGCCAGCATACCTTTTAGCATCCTTAGGATCGACAAAAACTTTCGGATTGTATCACATACAACCTTTCCTTACGAAGACTGGTAAGGAAACTCGTTTTGACATCCATCTGCCAGATTTCATAAATGCAACTAATGCTAACATGATTCCGACGGACTTAAGCATCTCCACGGATGAGAAAATCTCATCGCAGTCAACTCCTTGAACTTGTGAAAAACTCTTCGCCACAAGTCGAGCTTCATAGACGGTGACATCACCGTCCACGTCCGTCTTCTTCTTAAAGATCCATTTATCTCAATGGCTTGCCGATCATCGGGCAAGTCCACCAAAGTCCATGCTTAGTTCTGATACATGGATCCTTTCTCGATTTCATGGCTTCTAACCATTTGTCGGAATTTGGGCCCACCATTGCTTCTCCATAGCTCGTGAGGTTCATTGTTGTCTAGCAACATGACCTTCAAGACAAGATTACTGCACCACTCAAGTAGTACGCATCCTTGTCACCCTCGAGGTACGGTAGTGACTTGATCCAAGTTTCATGATCACTATCATAGCTTCTACTTCAATTGGTGTAGGCGCCACAGAACAACTTCACGTGCCTGCTACACACTAGTTGTAGTGATGGTTCAATAACCATATCAAGTCTCCACCATGCTCCCACTCAACTTTCCGAGACAAACTATTCTCGTGAAAGGCCCCAATTCAAGAAACAATCCCTATTGCTTTCGGATCTGAATTAGGAGATATACCCAACTGTTTTGGGTGTCCTATGAAGATGCATTTTATTCGCTTTGGGTTTGAGCTTATCAACCTGAAACTTTTTCACATAAGCATCGCAGCCCCAAACCTTTAAGAAGTGACAGCTTAGGTTTCTCTAAACCATAGTTCATACGGTGTCATCTCAACGGAATTACGTGGTGCCCTATTTAAAGTGAATGTGGTTGTCTCTAATGCCTAACCCATAAACGATAGTGGTAATTCGATAAGAGACATCATGGTACGCACCATATCCAATAGGGTGCAACTATGATGTTTGGACACACCATCAAACTATGGTGTTCCAGGCGGTATTAATTGTGAAACAATTTCCACAATGTCTTAATTGCGTGCCAAAGCTCGTAACTCAGATACTCATCTCTATGATCATATCATAGACATTTCATCCTCTTGTCACGATGATCTTCAACTTCACTCTGAAATTACTTGAACCATTCAATAATTCAGACTTGTGTTTCATCAAGTAAATATACTCTACATCTACTCGAATCATCTGTGAAGTAAGAACATAACGATATTCACTGCATGCCTCAACACTCATTGGACTGCACACATCAAAATGTGTTACTTCCAACAAGTTGCTATCTTGTTGAAAACGAGGCTTTTCAGTCATCTTGCCCATGTGGTATGATTTGCATATCTCAAGTGATTCAAAATCAAGTGAGTCCAAACGATCCATCTGCATGGAGTTTCTTCATGCGTATACACCAATAGACATGGTTCGCATGTCTCAAACTTTTCAAAACGAGTGAGTCCAAAGATTCGTCAACATGGAGCTTCTTCATGCGTTTACACCAATATGACTTACATGGCAGTGCCACAAGTAAGTGGTACTATCATTACTATCTTATACCTTTTGGCATGAAAATGTGTATCACTACGATCGAGATTCAATAAACCATTCCTTTAGGTGCAAGACCATTGAAGGTATTATTCAAATAAATAGAGTAACAATTATTCTCCTTAAATGAATAACCGTATTGCGATAGACATAATCCAATCATGTCTATGCTCAACGCAAACACCAAATCTCGATGGTAGAGGGAGCGTGCGATGCTTGATCACATCAACCTTGGAAACACTTCCAACACATATCGTCAGCTCACCTTTAGCTAGTCTCCGTTTATTCCGTAGCTTTTATTTCGAGTTACTAACACTTAGCAACCGAATCGGTATCTAATACCACAATGCTACTAGGAGTACTAGTAAAGTACACATTAACATAATGTATATCAATATACTTCTATCGACCTTGCCACCTTCTCATCTACCAAGTATCTAGGGTAATTCCGCTCCGATGGTTGTTCCCTTATTACGTAAGCACTTAGTCTCGGGTTTGGGTTCAACCTTGGGTTTCTTCACTAGAGCTGCAGCTGATTTGCCGTTTCATGAAGTATCCCTTCTTGCCCTTGCCCTTCTTGAAACTAGTGGTTTCACCAACCATCAACAATTGATGCTCCTTCTTGATTTCTACTTTTGTGGTGTCAAACATCGCGAATACCTCAAGGATCATCATATCTATCCCTGATATGTTATAGCTCATCACGAAGCTCTAGCAGCTTGGTGGCAATGACTTTGGAGAAACATCACTATCTCATCTAGAAGATCAACTCTCACTCAATTCAAGTGATTGTTGCACTCAGACGATCTGAGCACAAGCTCAACGATTGAGCTTTTCTCCCTTAGTTTGCAGGCTAAGAAAATCGTCGGAGGTCTCATACCTCTTGACGTGGGCACGAGCCTGAAATCTCAATTTCAGCCCTCGAAACATCTCATATGTTCCACGACATTTCGAAAACGTCTTTGGTGCCTCAACTCTAAACCGTTTAACTGAACTATCACGTAGTTATCAAAACGTGTATGTCTGATGTTCGCAACATCCACAAACAACATTTGGGGTTCAGCACACTGTGCGGTGCATTAAGGACATAAGCTTTCTACTGTCCGCATAATCGCTATTGTCAACTTTCAACTATATTTTCTCTAGGAACATATCTAAACAGTGGAACTAAAGCGCGAGCTTATGACATAATTTGCAAAGATCTTTTGACTATGTTCAGGATAATTAAGTTCATCTTATGAAATCCCACTCAGATAGACATCCCTCTAGTCATCTAAGTGATTACATGATCTGAGTCAACTAGGCCGTGTCCGATCATCACGTGAGACGGACTAGTCATCATCGGTGAACATCTTCATGTTGATCGTATCCTCTATACGACTCATGCTCGACCTTTCGGTCTCTGTGTTCTGAGGCCATGTCCGTACATGCTAGGCTCGTCAAGTTAACCCTAAGTGTTTTGCATGTGTAAAACTGTCTTACACCCGTTGTATGTGAGCGTAAGGATCTATCACACCGATCATCACGTGGTGCTTGAAACGCATTTAACTTTAGCAATGGTGCACGCTTAGGGAGAACACTTCTTGAAATTGTTGTAAGGATCATCTTATTTACTATTGAAAGTACTATTAAGCATTTTGATCTATCTTATAGATCTTGATGCTTATTGTTCAATTAGCCTAATCCGGGTTTTCCATTGAAAACACTTTTCAAATAACCCTATATGCTTTCAGAAATTCTACATCATTTACGATCAACAATATGTCAATAACATATACTCATCGAAATTCTATAGTGCTCCCACTCACTTCTTTGGAAATACAAGTTTCTCATAAACTTTTGTATAAACCCAAAATCTTTGATCATCTCATCAAAGCGTACATTCCAACTCCGAGATGCTTACTCCGGTCCTTAGAAGGATTCTTTGGAGCCAAGCATACCTTTTAGCATCCTTAGGATCGACAAAAACTTTCGGATTGTATCACATACAACCTTTCCTTACGAAGACCGGTAAGGAAACTCGTTTTGACATCCATCGCGAGATTTCATAAATGCAACTAATGCTAACATGATTCCGACGGACTTAAGCATCTCCACGGATGAGAAAATCTCATCGCAGATCAACTCCTTGAACTTGTGAAAACTCTTACGCCACAAGTCGAGCTTCATAGGCGGTGACATCACCGTCCACGTCCGTCTTCTTCTTAAAGATCCATTTATCTCAATGGCTTGCCGATCATCGGGCAAGTCCACCAAAGTCCATGCTTAGTTACGATACATGGATCCTTTCTCGGTTTCATGGCTTCTAACCATTTGTCGAATTTGGGCCCACCATTGCTTCTCCATAGCTCGTGGGTTCATTGTTGTCTAGCAACATGACCTTCAAGACAAGATTCTTGTACCACTCGAGTAATGCATCCTTGTCACCCTCACGAGGTGCAGTAGTGACTTGATCCAAGTTTCATGATCACTATCATAGCTTCTACTTCAATTGGTGTAGGCGCCACGGAACAACTTCCTGTGCCTGCTACACACTAGTTGTAGTGATGGTTCAATAACCATATCAAGTCTCCACCATGCTCCCACTCAACTTTCGAGACAAACTATTCTCGTGAAAGGCCCCAATTCAAGAAACAATCCCTATTGCTTTCGGATCTGAATTAGGAGATATACCCAACTGTTTTGGGTGTCCTATGAAGATGCATTTTATTAAGCTTTGGGTTTGAGCTTATCAACACAAACTTTTCACATAAGCATCATGCAGCCCCAAACCTTTAAGAAGTGACGACTTAGGTTTCTCTAAACCATAGTTCATACGGTGTCATCTCAGCGGAATTACGTGGTGCCCTATTTAAAGTGAATGTGGTTGTCTCTAATGCCTAACCCATAAGCGATAGTGGTAATTCGATAAGAGACATCATGGTGCGCACCATATCCAATAGGGTGCAACTATGATGTTTGGACACACCATCAAACTATGGTGTTCGGTGGTATTAATTGTGAAACAATTTCCACAATGTCTTAATTATGCCAAAGCTCAGTAACTCAGATACTCATCTCTATGATCATATCATAGACATTTCATCCTCTTGTCACGATGATCTTCAACTTCACTCTGAAATTACTTGAACCATTCAATAATTCAGACTTGTGTTTCATCAAGTAAATATACTCTACATCTACTCGAATCATCGTGAAGTAAGAACATAACGATATTCCTTTGCATGCCTCAACACTCATTGGACTGCACACATCAAAATGTGTTACTTCCAACAAGTTGCTATCTTGTTCCATTTCTTTGAAAAACGAGGCTTTTAGTCATCTTGCCCATGTGGTATGATTTGCATATCTCAAGTGATTCAAAATCAAGTGAGTCCAAGCGATCCATCTGCATGGAGTTTCTTCATGCGTATACACCAATAGACATGGTTAGCATGTCTCAAACTTTTCAAAACGCAGTGAGTCAAAGATTAATCAACATGGAGCTTCTTCATGCGTTTACACCAATATGACTTACATGGCGATTACCACAAGTAAGTGGTACTATCATTACTATCTTATACCTTTTGGCATGAAAATGTGTATCACTACGATCGAGATTCAATAAACCATTCCTTTAGGTGCAAGACCATTGAAGGTATTATTCAAATAAATAGAGTAACAATTATTCTCCTTAAATGAATAACCGTATTGCGATAGACATAATCCAATCATGTCTATGCTCAGCATAAACACCAAATCTCGATGGTAGAGGGCGTGCGATGCTTGATCACATCAACCTTGGAAACACTTCCAACACATATCGTCGACTCACCTTTAGCTAGTCTCCGTTTATTAGTAGCTTTTATTTGAGTTACTAACACTTAGCAACGAATCGGTATCTAATACCACAGTGCTACTAGGAGTACTAGTAAAGTACACATTAACATAATGTATATCAATATACTTCTATCGACCTTGCCGACCTTCTCATCTACCAAGTATCTAGGGTAATTCCGCTCCAGTGGTTGTTCCCCTTATTACAGAAGCACTTAGTCTCGGGTTTGGGTTCAACCTTGGGTTTCTTCACTAGAGCTGCAGCTGATTTGCCGTTTCATGAAGTATCCCTTCTTGCCCTTGCCCTTCTTGAAACTAGTGGTTTCACCAACCATCAACAATTGATGCTCCTTCTTGATTTCTACTTTTGTGGTGTCAAACATCGCGAATACCTCAAGGATCATCATATCTATCCTGATATGTTATAGCTCATCACGAAGCTCTAGCAGCTTGGTGGCAATGACTTTGGAGAAACATCACTATCTCATCTAGAAGATCAACTCTCACTCAATTCAAGTGATTGTTGCACTCAGACGATCGAGCACAAGCTCAGCGATTGAGCTTTTCTCCCTTAGTTTGCGAGCTAAGAAAATCGTCGGAGGTCTCATACCTCTTGGCGTGGGCACGAGCACGAAATCTCAATTTCAGCCCTCGAAACATCTCATATGTTCCACGACATTTCAAAACGTCTTTGGTGCCTCAACTCTAAACCGTTTAAGCGAACTATCACGTAGTTATCAAAAGCGTGTATGTCGATGTTATAACATCCACAAACAACATTTGGGGTTCAGCACAGCATGCGGTGCATTAAGGACATAAGCTTTCTCTGTCGCATAATCGCTATTGTCAACTTTCAACTATATTTTCTCTAGGAACATATCTAAGCAGTGGAACTAAAGCGCGAGCTTCGACATAATTTGCAAAGATCTTTTGACTATGTTCGGGATAATTAAGTTCATCTTATGAAATCCCACTCGGATAGACATCCCTCTAGTCATCTAAGTGATTACATGATCCGAGTCAACTAGGCCGTGTCCGATCATCACGTGAGACGGACTAGTCATCATCGGTGAACATCTTCATGTTGATCGTATCCTCTATCGACTCATGCTCGACCTTTCGGTCTCGTGTTACGAGGCCATATCTGCGTACATGCTAGGCTCGTCAAGTTAACCCTAAGTGTTTTGCATGTGTAAAACTGTCTTACACCGTTGTATGTGAGCGTAAGGATCTATCACACCCGATCATCACGTGGTGCTTGAAGCGACGAACTTTAGCAATGGTGCCGCAGTTAGGGAGAACACTTCTTGAAATTGTTGTAAGGATCATCTTATTTACTACCGTCGTTCTAAGTAAACAAGATGCATAAACATGATAAACATCACATGCAATCAAATAGTGACATGATATGGGCAATATCATTTTGCTCCTTTTGATCTCCATCTTCGGGGCTCCATGATCATCATCATCACCGGCATGACACCATGATCTCCATCATCATGATCTCCATCATCGTGTCTCCATGAAGTTGTCTCGCCAACTTATTACTTCTACTACTATGGCTACCGGTTAGCAATAAAGTAAAGTAATTACATGGCGTTGTTCAATGACACGCATGTCATACAATAATTAAGACAACTCCTATGGCTCCTGCTGGTTGTCATACTCATCGACATGCAAGTTGTGATTCCTATTACAAGAACATGATCAATCTCATACATCACATATCATTCATCACATTCTTCTTGGCCATATCACATCACATAGCATACCCTGCAAAAACAAGTTAGGCGTCCTCTAATTGTTGTGTGGGGAGCGTTGCGAGAAAATTAAAATTTTTCTCGGCTTCACCAAGATCCATCTATGAGTTCATCTAAGCAGCGAGTATTGAACTAGGAGAGAGTTTGCATCTACATACCACTTGTAGATCGCGTGCGGAAGCTTGCAAGGTGATGATGGAGTCGTACTCGAGCGTGATTCAGATCACCGATGTCCAAGTGCTGAGCGGACAGCACCTCCGCGTTCAACACGTGCAAGCGGAGACGACGGCGTCTCCTCCGTCTTGATCCAGCAAGGAGGAAGGAGAGGTTGAGAAGACAGCTCCACCGGCGGCCGGCGGGCGTGGTGATGGTGGAGAAGCGATACTCAAGCGGGCCGCCGGCGCTTACGGAGGAGGAGAAGTGTTGGGGAGGAGGGCTGCGCCTTGGAGATGGGTGCAGCAGCCCCCTCCTCCCCCTTTATATAGGCCCCACAGGCGGCCGGCCTGGAGATCCAATCTCCAGGCGGCGGCCAAGGGGTGGAGTGCCCCCAAGCCAAGTGGGCGCCCCCCCCTAGGGTTTCAACCCTAGGCGCGGGGTGGGCCTGAGGCGCACCAGCCCACTATGGGCTGGTTCCCTCCCACTTCAGCCCATGGGGCCCTCAGGGATAGGTGGCCCCACCGGTGGACCCAGGGACCCTTCCGGTGGTCCGTACATTCTGGGAGACCCGAAACTTTCCGATGGCGAAATACCACTTCCTATATATTATTCTTTACCTCCGGACCATTCCGAAACTCCTCGTGACGTCAGGGATCTCATCCGGGACTCGAACAACATTCGGTAGTCACATACTTGACTTCCTACTAACCCTAAGCGTCACCGAACCTTAAGTGTGTAGACCCTACGGGTTGGAGACCTTGAACATGACCGAGGCGACTCTCGGGCAATAACCAACAGCGAGTGCAGGATACCCATGTTGGCTCCCACATGCTCCTCGATGATTTCATCGGTTGAACCACGATGTCGAGATTGATCAAACCACTGTATGCAATTCCCTTTGTCAATCGATGCGTTACTTGCGAGACTTCGATCGTCGGTATCCCAATACCTTGTTCGGTCTCGTTACGGCAAGTCACTTTACTCGTCTTAGTAATGCATGATCCGTGGCCAACACCTTGGTCACCTTGAGCTCATTATGATGATGCATTACCGAGTGGGCGAGAGATACCTCTCCGTCATGCGGAGTGACAAATCGATCTCGATCCGTGTCAACCCAGAGATACTTTCGGAGATACATGTAATGCACCTTTATAGTCACCCGATTCGTTGTGACGTTTGATACACCAAAGGCACTCCTCGGTAACAGGGAGTTACGATCTCATGGTCGAAGGAAGAGATACTTGACATTGGCAAAGCTCTAGCAAGCGAACTACGATCTTTTATGCTATGCTTAGGATTGGGTCTTGTCCATCACATCATTCTCCTAATGATGTGATCCGTTATCAACGACATCCAATGTCCATAGTCGAGAAACCATGACTATCTATTGATCTGTGAGCTAGTCGACTAGAGGCTCACTAGGGACATATTGGGTCTAAGTGTTCACCGTGTATTACGATTTCGGATAATCTGATTATAGCATGAACAAAGACAATTATCATGAACATTGAAATATAATAATACTTTTATTATTGCCTCTAGGGCATATTTCCAACAGTCTCCCACTTGCACTAGAGTCACCAATCTAGTTACATTGTGATGAATCGAACACCCATAGAGTTACGGTGTTGATCATGTTTTGCCTTGAGAGAGGTTTAGTCAGCGGATCTGCGACATTGAGATCCGTGTGCACTTTGCAAATCTCTATGTCTCCATCTTGAACATTTTCACGGATGGAGTTGAAGCGGCAACGATGTGCTGGTCTTCTTGTGAAACACAGGCTCCTTGGCAAGAAGCAATAGCTCGGTGTTGTCCGAGAAGAGTTTGATCGGCCCGACGCATTGGGTATGACTCCTAGGTCGGTGATGAACTCCTTCACCCAAATCGCTTCATCGCTGCCTCCGAGGCTGCCATGTACTCCGCTTCACGTAGATCCCGCCACGGCGCTCTGCTTGCGGCTGCACCAGCTTCTTGCTCCACCATTCAACATATACGTATCCGGTTTGTGACTTAGAGTCATCGGATCTGAGTCGAAGCTAAGCGTCGGCGTAACCCTTCTGACGAGCTCTTCGTCTCCTCCATAAGCGAAAACATGTCCTTTGTCCTTTTCGGTGCCGGGATATTCTTGACCGCTGTCCGGTGTTCCTTGCGGGATTACTTTGGTATCTTGCAACCAAACTTACGGCAAGGTTTACATCAGTGCAGTACACAGCATGGCATACATAATAGATCCTATGGCTGAAGCATAGGGGATGACACTCATCTCTTCTTTATCTTTTGCCGTGGTGGGTGGTAGCCGAGCTCAATCTCACACCTTGTAACATAGGCAAGAACCCTTCTTGGACTGATCCATTTGAACCTCTTCAAAATCTTATCAAGGTATGTGCTTTGTGAAAGACCTATGAGGCGTCTCGATCTATCTCTATAGATCTTGATGCCTAATATATAACAGCTTCTCCAAGGTCCTTCATTGAAAAACACTTGTTCAAGTAGGCCTTAATGCTGTCGAGAAGTTTTGTATCATTTCCCATCAAGAGTATGTCATCTACATATAATAGGAGAAATGCTCTGAGCTCCCTCACTTTCTTGTAGCAGAGCTTCTCCATAAGTGCATAAACTAAGCGCTTTGATCATCTCATCAAGCGAATGTTCTAACTCGAGATGCTTGCACCAGTCCATAAATGGATCATTGGAGCTTGCATACTTTGTTAGCGTTACGAGGATCGACAAAACCTTCGGCTGCATCATATCAGCTCTTCCTTAAGATGTCCGTTAAGGAATGCCGTTTTGGCGTCCATCGCCATATCTCATAATCATAGTATCGGCAATTGCTAACATGATTGAGACGGACTTAAGCTTCGCTACGGGAGAGAATGTCTCGTCGTAGTCAATCCCTTGAACTTGTCGATAACCCTTAGCGACAAGTCGAGCTTTATAGATGGTAACATTACCATCGCGTCCGTCTTCTTCTTAAAAATCCATTTGTTTTCTATCGCTCGCCGATCATCGGGCAAATCTGTCAAAGTCCATACTTTGTTTTCATACATGGATTCTATCTCGGTTTCATGGCCTCAAGCCATTTGTTGGAATCCGGGCCGCCATCGCTTCTTCATAGTTCGAAGGTTCATTGTTGTCTAACAACATGATTTCCATAACAGGGTTGCCGTACCACTCAGTGCGGAGCGTGTCCTCGTGGACCTTGAAGTTCGATAGTAACTTGATCCGAAGTACCTTGATCATCATCATTGTTTTCCTCTTGATTGGTGTGGGCATCACGAGAGCGGTTTCTGCGCTGCACCACTTTCCCGTTCGAGAGGTAGTACTTCATCGAGTTCTACTTTCCTCCACTTACTTCTTTCGAGAAAACTCTTTTCGAAAGCATCCGTTCTTGGCAACAAAGATCTTGCCTTGGATCTTAAGTAGAAGGTATACCCGACGGTTTCCTTAGGGTATCCTATGAATCGCATTTTTCGACTTGGGTTCGAGCTTTTCGGGTTGAAGTTTCTTGACATAAGCATCGCATCCCCAAACTTTTAGAAGCGACAGCTTAGGTTTCTTCCCAAACCATAATTCATACGGTGTCGTCTCAGCGGTTTAGGCGGTGCCCTATTTAAAGTGAATGTAGCTGTCTCTAGGCGTATCCCCAAAATGATAGCGGTAAATCGGTAAGAGACATCATAGACCGCACCATATCCAATAGAGTGCGATTCGACGTTCGGACACACCGTTTATTTGAGGTGTTCGGTAGGCGTGAGTTGTGAAACGATTCCACATTTCCTTAAGTGTGTACCAAATTCGTGACTTAAGTATTCTCCTCCACGATCGATCGTAGGAACTTTATCTTTCGGTCACGTTGATTCTCTACCTCACTCTGAAATTCCTTGAACTTTTCAAGGTCTCGGACTTGTGTTTCATTAAGTAGACATACCCATATCTACTCAAGTCATCGGTGAGTGAGAACATAACGATATCCTCCATGAGCCTCAACGCTCATTGGACCGCTTTTACATCGGTATGTATGATTTCCAACAAGTTGGTTGCTCGCTCCATTGTTCGGAGAAGCGGAGTCTTGGTCATTTGCCTAAGAGGCATGGTTAGCATGTGTCAAGCGATTCATAATCAAGAGACTCTAAAGTCCATCGGCATGGAGCTTCTTCATAAGCTTGACACCAATGTGACCAAGGCGGCGATGCCACAAGTATGTGGGACTATCGTTATCAACTTTACATCTTTTGGCATCCACACTATGAACATGTGTAATATTACGCTCGAGATTCATTAGAATAAACCATTGACCATCGGACATGACCATAAAACATATCTCTCATATAAATCGAACAACCATTATTCTCGGACTTAAATGAGTAGCCATCTCGTATCAAGCGAGATCCGGATACAATGTTCATGCTCAAACTTGGCACTAAATAACAATTATTAAGGTTCAAAACTAATCCGTAGGTAAATGTAGAGGCAGCGTGCGGCGGCGATCACATCGACTCTGGAACCATTCCGCAGCGCGCCGTCACCTCGTCCTTCGCCGATCTCCGTTTATTCCGCAGCTCTGCTGTGAGTTACAAATATGAACAGCGGCACGGTATCAAATACCGGGAGTTACTACAGTCTTGGTAAGGTACACATCAATTACATGTATATCAAATATACCTTTGGTGTTGCGGCCTTCTTATCCGCTAAGTATTTGGGGCAGTTCCGCTTCGATGACCCTTCCCTTGCAATAAAAGCACTCGATCTCGGGCTTGGGTCCATTCTTTGACTTCTTCCGGCAGCGGGCTTACGGCGGCGGCAACATCTTTGCCGTCCTTCTTGAAGTTCTTCTTACCCTTGCCCTTCTTGAACTTAGTGGTCTTATTGACCATCAACACTTGATGTTCTTTCTTGATTTCAGCCTCTGCTGACTTGACATCGAGAACACTTGAGGAATGGTCTTTACCATCCCTGCATGTTGTAGTTCATCACAAAGCTCTTGTAGCTTGGTGGGAAGCGGCTGGAGGATTCTGTCGATGACCGCCTCATCAGGAGGTTAATGTTCAATTTGGGTCATCGGTTGTGCAACCCGGACATCTTGAGGATGTGCTCCTTGTGAGAACTGTTCTCCTCCATCTTACAAGCTGTAGAACTTGTCGGAGACATCATATCTCTCGACCGGGCATGAGCTTGGAAAACTAGTTTCAGCTCTTGAACATCTCATATGCTCCGTGATGCTCAAAATGCTTTTGGAGCCCGGTTCTAAGCTGTAAAGCATGCCGCCTTGAGCGAGGGAGTAATCATCGGCCGAGATTGCCAAGCGTTCATAACGTCTTGGTTCTCAGGGACGGGGCGTCACCTAGCGGTCCTTCTAGGACATATTGCTTCTGGCAGCTATGAGGATGATCCTCGGGTTAGGACCCGATCCGTATAGTTCTGCCATCATCTTTCAGCTTGGTTTTCTCTAGGAGCAGCGTTGAAGTTCATGTTGACATTAGCGTTGGCCATTGATCTACAAGACATATTTGCAAGGTTTTAGACTAAGTTCATGATAATAAAGTTCTAATCAAATTATGAACTCCCACTTAGATTAGACATCCCTCTAGTCATCTAAGTGTTACGATCGAGTCGACTAGCCGTGTCCGATCATCACGTGAGACGGACTAGTCATCGTCGGTGAACATCTTCATGTTGATCGTATCTTCCATCGACTCGTGTTCGACCTTTCGGTCTCCGTGTTCGAGGCCATGTGCGCACATGCTAGGCTCGTCAAGTTAACCCTAAGTGTTTTATTTGTGTAAAACTGTCTTACACCGTTGTATGTGAGCGTAAGAATCCATCACACCGATCATCACGTGGTGCTTAGAAGCGACGAACTGTAGCAGCGGTGCATAGTTAGGGAGAACACTTCTTGAAATTTTGTAAGGATCATCTTATTTACTACCGTCGTCCTAAGTAAACAAGATGCATAAACATAATAAACATCACATGCAATTATATAGTTGTGACATGATATGGCCAATATCATAAAGCTCCATTGATCTCCATCTTGGGCTCCATGATCATCTTGTCACCGGCTTGACACCATGATCTCCATCATCATGATCTCCATCATCGTGTCTTCATGAAGTTGTCCGCCAGCGACTACTTCTACTTCTATGACTAACGCGTTTAGCAATGAAGTAAAGTAGTTTACATGGCGTTCTTCAATGACACGCAGGTCATACAAAAAATAAAGACAACTCCTATGGCTCCTGCGGTTGTCATACTCATCGACATGCAAGTCGTGAATCCTATTACAAGAACATGATCTCATACATCACAATTCATCATTCATCACAACTTCGGCCATATCACATCACATGATCAATCGCTGCAAAAACAAGTTAGGCGTCCTCTAATTGTTGTTGCATCTTTTACGTGGCTGCGATTGGGTTCTAGCAAAACGTTTTCTTACCTCGAATCACCACAGCGTGATTTTGTCAACTTCTATTTACCCTTCATAAGGGCCTTGTTCATCGAATCCGCTCCAACTAAAGTGGGAGAGCGGACACCCGCCAGACCACCTTATGCAACTAGTGCATGTCGATCGGTGGAACCGGTCTCACGTAAGCGTCGTGTAAGGTTGGTCGGGCGCTTCATCCCACAATACCGTTGAGCAAGAAAAGACTAGTAGAGGCAAGTAAGATGACAAGATCAGCGCCCACAACAAATTGTGTTCTACTCGTGCATTAGAGAACTACGCATAGACCTAGCTCATGATGCCCTTTGTTGGGGAGCGTTGCGAGAAAATTAAAATTTTCCTCTGGCTTCACCAAGATCCATCTATGAGTTCATCTAAGCAGCGAGTCAGCGGGAGAGAGATTGCATCTACATACCACTTGTAGATCGCGTGCGAAGCTTGCAAGGTGATGATGGAGTCGTACTCGAGCGTGATTGAGATCACCGATGTCCAAGTCTGAGCGGACAGCACCTCCGCGTTCAACACACGTGCGGGACGAGTGGCGTCTCCTCCGTCTTGATCCAGCAAGGAGGAAGGAGAGGTTGAGGAAGACAGCTCCACCGGCAGCCTGCGGGCGTGGTGATGGTGGAGAAGCGATACTCAAGCGAGGCCGCCAAGCGCTTACGGAGGAGGAGAGTGTTGGGGAGGAGGGCTGCGCCTTGGAGATGGGTGCAGCAGCCCCCCCCCCCCCTTTATATAGGCCCCAGAGGGCGGCCTGGAGATCCAATCTCCAGGGGGCGGCGGCAAGGGGTGGAGTGCCCCCAAGCCAAGTGGGCGCCCCCCCTAGGGTTTCAACCCTAGGCGCGGGGGTGGGCCTGAGGCGCGCACCAGCCCACTATGGGCTGGTTCCCCTCCACTTCAGCCCATGGGGCCCTCAGGGATAGGTGGCCCCACCGGTGGACCCAGGGACCCTTCCGGTGGTCGGTACATTATCGGAGACCCGAAACTTTCCGATGGCGAAATACCACTTCCTATATATTATTCTTTACCTCCGGACCATTCCGAAACTCCTCGTGACGTCAGGGATCTCATCAGGGACTCGAACAACATTCGGTAGTCACATACTTGACTTCCTACTAACCCTAAGCGTCACCGAACCTTAAGTGTGTAGACCCTACGGGTTGGGAGACACTTGAACATGACCGAGGCGACTCTCGGGCAATAACCAACAGCGAGTGCTGGATACCCATGTTGGCTCCCACATGCTCCTCGATGATTTCATCGGTTGAACCACGATGTCGAGATTGATCAAACCACATATGCAATTCCCTTTGTCAATCGATGCGTTACTTGCGAGACTTCGATCGTCGGTATCCCAATACCTTGTTCGGTCTCGTTACGGCAAGTCACTTTACTCGTCTTAGTAATGCATGATCCGTGGCCAACACCTTGGTCACCTTGAGCTCATTATGATGATGCATTACCGAGTGGGCCCAGAGATACCTCTCCGTCATGCGGAGTGACAAATCGATCTCGATCCGTGTCAACCAGAGATACTTTCGGAGATACCTGTAATGCACCTTTATAGTCACCCGATTCGTTGTGACGTTTGATACACCAAAGGCACTCCTCGGTAACAAGGAGTTACGATCTCATGGTCGAAGGAAGAGATACTTGACATTGGCAAAGCTCTAGCAAGCGAACTACGATCTTTTATGCTATGCTTAGGATTGGGTCTTGTCCATCACATCATTCTCCTAATGATGTGATCCGTTATCAACGACATCCAATGTCCATAGTCGAAAACCATGACTATCTATTGATCTGCGGGCTAGTCGACTAGAGGCTCACTAGGGACATATTGGGTCTAAGTGTTCACCGTGTATTACGATTTCCGGATAATACGGTTATAGCATGAACAAAGACAATTATCATGAACATTGAAATATAATAATACTTTTATTATTGCCTCTAGGGCATATTTCCAACAGATACCCATGTTGGCTCCCACATGTTCGCGATGATCTCATCGGATGAACCACGATGTCAAGGACTCGGTCGATCCCGTATACAATTCCCTTTGTCTAACGGTATTGTACTTGCCGAGATTCAAGCGTCGGTATACCGATACCTTGTTCAATCTCGTTACGGCAAGTCTCTTTACTGGATCGTAACACATCATCCGTGATCAACCCCTTGGTCACATTGTGCACATTATGATGATGTCCTACCGAGTGGGCCCAGAGATACCTCTCCGTTACACGGAGTGACAAATCCAGATCTCGATTAGTACCAACCAGCGAGACACTTTCGGAGATACCTGTAGTGCACCTTTATAGCCACCCGTTATGTTGTGACGTTTGGTACACCCAAAGCATTCCTACGGTATCCGGAGTTGCACAATCTCATGGTCTAAGGAAAAGATACTTGACATTAGAAAAGCTTTAGCATACTAACTACTACGATCTACGTGCTAGGCTTAGGATTGGGTCTTGTCCATCACATCATTGTCCTAATGATGTGATCCGTTATCAACGATATCCAATGTCCATGGTCAGGAAACCGTAACCATCTATTGATCAACGAGCTAGTCAACTAGAGGCTTACTAGGGACATGGTGTTGTCTATGTATACACACATGTATCTGAGTTTCCTATCAATACAATTATAGCATGGATAATAAACGATTATCATGAACAAGAAAAATATAATAATAACCAATTTATTATTGCCTCTAGGGCATATTTCCAATACTTTTTGGTAACTTGTTGCCAAAGGGGGAGAAAAATGTATAGATCATAGGCTTCGAGAGAGAGAGTGTTGCTTTTGTTCTCTCTTGCTTTATTTGGTGGTTTTAAACTTTGTTTGCTTTGATTGGTTGAGATACTATGCTTGTGAGACATTGATGATCATGTGTTTGATCATAAGCTACACTTATGCATGCTTGATATTATCCTATATATCTTATGTGATCATTCACTATGCTTGGTGATGAGTGCATGTATTCAATGTTTATTATTTTGAGCACTCCACCAAGATGTATGTGACATGGAAAAATAACCCATGAGCCTAATTCATTGTGCATTTGCAGTCCAAGGCAAATCTTAACCCATGCACAAATTTAGGGGGAGCTCTTACTTATCACATACTTCTCAAAGCGACGATGTTATTCAATCTTATTATCATTTGTCGAAGCTTTGATCTATATGTTGTCATCAATTACCAAAAAGGGGAAGATTGAAAGTGCAACTATCCCTAGGTGGTTTTGGTAATTCATAACAACATATAGCTCATTGAGCTAATGCTATTCCAAGACTATTATTTCAGGAAAGCTCAATGAATGGCATGGCATGGATGACGAAAGTGGATCCCTCAAAATACTAAGGACAAAGGATTGGCTCAAGCTCAAAAGCTCAAGACTCTTCATTTTATATTTTAGTGATCCAAGATCACATTGAGTCTATAGGAAAAGCCAATACTATCAAGGAGGGATGAGGTGTTGCTTAATGGGCCTCTTGCTTCATGTGCTTAGTGATATGCTCCAAAACCCTCAACTACTTTCCCACATCCACAAATGACCTAAACCCAAAGCCAAAATCGGCCACACCGATTCTTCCTATCCGGCGCCACCGATTCCAAAAGTCATAGCCACTGCCACAAACCCTAAGCAAATCAGTCTTACTGATAGGGATCCACTATCGAGGACCCATTCAGTGGTTTTGGGTTGATCATCCTGTAGATGAATTAGTGTAGCTTACAATCTCATATGCTTCATCAGTGAAGAATATGATATCAAGTTCATCGGATGAATTTCATCAAGCGATAAATGATATAGCGGTATGAGGGCGTGTGAAATGAAAGTTCATTTCATCATGATTCGCTGCGTCCTTGAGCATTTTGTCGGGTCCCAGAAATTCTTGAGACGTTAGAGCACGTCCGGAGACCTGACCCTACGAAGAGATTAGTTCTTTTCTTCACCACCCACATCTAGAGGGGTGGCAAAGAGTTCATCATCCTGCGAGCACCATGTGAGAAAGGTGGCAAAGATGCCAAACCATTTCGCTTCACATAAGAGGGTTAGGGTAAGCATATGAATAAGCGAGTAATTCTTGAGGACTTATGAACATAATGGTTTGAAGAATAATGCACATATTCATTGCCCTTAGCTCTACCCTGTGAGACAGAGTTGTTAGCACGATGATAATCATATGAGGACTTTGATCCATATGAAGAATTTGGTCCATATGGAGAATTTTATGCAGGGTTCTGTTCTTCACAGGTGGTGTCATGAGAACATTCACCTGAAGACTTTCAACACAACTTTTGGGAACCCAGATTTTCTTCATAGGGGAGCCGTTCCTGCAGTTAGTGCCAACATATCTAGCAAATACTTCACCATTCTGATTTTTGAACAGTTTATAGTTGGAGTCAAATGACTCATCAGAAGAATGAGAAGATTCACATGTAAAGCCAGATAAGTTAGATGGATCAACTGGAGGTCCCTTTGCAGCAACCCATGAGGTTTTGGGGTACTGCTCAGGCTTCCAATATGTTCCATCGGCATTGAGTTTCCTCTCAAAGGCAATACCCTCTTTCCTAGGGTTTACATTGAGGATCTGCTTTTGAGCACATCACAAAGTGTCGATGCCCTTTGAGGCTTTTGTACATGCTGTCATGTACAATTCCTTCAACCTGCATTGTCGGTGATACTAGCAATGTCCTCGGATGAGGAATTAGTGATAGCGAGGCAAATGAAGAATTTGTAATACTTGAAGCATTTGAACATTCAGTGAAGAATTAGCGAGAATCACGTTCAATGCACTTTAAGCATGGAGGAACAAATTCTTCACGAGAAGCGCTGATTTGTTGAGCTAGTAATGAATCGCTCATTCGAAGATCTTCATAACACACTCTTAGCTTTTCAAGATCTTCCTTTCTTTGAAGAGATTCAAGAAAAGCTTCTCGTGATCTCGCTTTTCTTGAAGAAATTCATAAGAAAGTTTTTCATGATCAGACAAGAGAGAGTTATGATGACCTTGAAGGTTATCATACCTAGACTGAAGTCTCTGAAGATTTTCAGTCAAGGCTTTAGTGCGATCCATTTCTTCACCCAACATATCATCACTTTTATCTAGCATGTTTTGAACCTTTTCAAGAGCCCGTTGTTGTTTCACAACAATTTTAGCAAGTTTGGAGTAGCTGGGCTTAAGATCCTCATTAGATTCATTTTCGCTAGAGTCAGAGGAGTTGTATTTGAGTACCTTGGCTCCTTTCGCCATGAAGCAATAGGTGGGAGCGTAGCCATCATTATCTTCATCAGGCTTGTCGGTGGAGTTAGTTTCTTCAGAGTTGAAGATGGACTTGCTGACGAAGGCAGTAGCAATGGCCAGACTTGCAACACCAGACTCAGATTCCTCAGACTCCTCCTCTTCATCATTTTCCTCAGATTCAGCTTCAGAGTCCATCTCCTTGCCAATGAATGCCCGAGCCTTCTTGGAGCTGCTCTTCTTGTGAGATGAAGACTTTGAGGATTTTGATGACGAAGATTTTGACGATTTCTTCTTCTTCTTCGCATCATCAGAACTGTAATCCTTGTATTTCTTCTTCTTCATTTCCTTTTCCCACTAAGGACAATCTTGAATATAGTGACCAGGCTCCTTGCATTTGTGGCAAAGTCTTCTCTTATAGTCCTTTGGATGAGGAATCATTTCCTCTTGAGGATTTTCCAGCGACCACGTCTTGTGAATTTCTGGAATTTCTTCACAAGCGAGTGCTAGATCTGGCTCGATTCTTGAGGATCACCAAGGCTACTACCGAATCCTCATATTGAGTCGACACAACCTTGGCCCTCGGGGCACGTGGTTTGCCATAGTTTGAGCCATAGAGATCTCTCTTTTCAAAGAAGTCGAACTTCGTGAGTGTTTAGCCTTTCGAGGATATCGGCGGGATCAAGCGACTTGTAGTCGGCCGTTCTTGTATCATCGGTCCCAGAGTATCAAATGAGGAATCAAGCGATCTCGGCGGTTTCTTCACAACTTCATGATCGGTGATGTCGGTGGCACCGAGGGCTTGAAGCTCATTTGAGATGTCGATGAGGCGATCAAAGGTTTGTTGGACATTCTCATTGTCGAGTCTTTTGAAGCGGTTGAAGAGATTCCAAGAACATCGAATCGAGAGTGGCGCTGAGTTGAAACTCCTTCATTTACTTTGGACAGCCTATCCCGGATAAGCAGCGGTTTCCAAAGCACTCACTCTTCCATCTTGTCCTTTGCTCGGATGACCACATATGATATTCTTGGCTTGAGAATCGAGTTGTTTAAATCTCTTCACATCGGTGGCGTTCGGTGAGGGAGTGACGATGGGGACACCATTTTCCACAACATACCGAGATCATTATCAATTGCCTCAAGATGCATTAGCATCTTGTTCTTCGATAAGGGTAGTCCGTTCCATCAAAGGTAGGACACCCAGCCGAGACCTTGATCATACTGCGGTCGGCATAACTAAAACTCTAGGCGGTTAAACCAAAATCACACGAAACAAGGGAGTACCTTGCTCGATACCAATTGAAAGTCGTTATATCGACTAGAGGGGGTGAATAAGCGATTTTATGAATTCTTCACTAAGGAATTTGTTGGTGAGAAATTCCTTAGCGAAGAACTACTTGCGGAATAAGTACTCGAAGTAAACATAACAGGATACAAACATAGTCATCATGATGAAATGAAGACTTGCACAGAGTGCGGAAAGCGTAAACACATGATAGCAAGATGAAGACAAAGCGGTGAAGAAATTGAACGAGGAATTTGTGAAAGTCTTGATCAAAGTCTTCAAGCACGAGATATGAACAACATTCAACACGATAATGAGGAAATGAATGAGTTGAGGAAATAGAACCGGTCGGTTGGTGAAGACAATGATTTGGTAGACCAGTTCAACTCTTGCTGTCTCGGTTATGCGTCTGGTTGGAGCGGTGAGTATTTAAAATCGAGGACACAGTCCGGACACTCGATCTCGAGCGCAACTCAGGACACCCAGTCCTCACCGTATTCTCCTTGAACTAAGACCACGCAGGCCTCGTCCAATCACTCGTGGTAAGTCTTGGTGACTTCCAAACCTTCTCGAGACTTGGTCACTCGGCGATCCACAATTCCTCTTGGATGCTCTAGACCTTGGCGCCTAACCGTCTGGAAGAAGCACAGTCTTCAAAGGTAACAAGCGTCGGATCCACTCGGGATCAATTTCTTGATGATGCTCAATCACTTTGGGTTTGTGGGGGTTTGGTTTTGGGATTTTCCTCACTTGATGATTTTCGCTCAAAGTCCTCGGAGGATGGGTTGCTCTCGGATGACAAGTGTCAAGTTCTCTCGGAGCAGCCAACCAACTAGTGATTGTAGGGGCAGCTATTTATAGCCTAGGGAGCAGCCCGACATGATAAGACATAAATGCCCTTCAATGATATGACCGTTAGGTGGATAAGATATTTGGGACAGCGGTGGCGCAGACACGACAGCGATCGGAAATTTGACTCTCAAATTCCTCGGGGCTATCATGTTCCTCCTTTGTGTAGGCAATTACGCTGGCGAATTCCTAACTCCTCGATTAGAGAAAGTCCTCATTGACGGAAGAACTGCGTCTCACATCCTTTGAAGAAATTGACTGAATCGTATGAGATTTCCAATGGCTTCACTCGAAGGGATTGGTAGGTGTAGGATTTTGAGTTGAGCATCACATGGAAATTTTTCCTTAGTATTTCCTCGACCCCTTTAACGATGACGGTGTTTCCTATGACTCAAGAAAGAAAAATGAAACTACGAAAACAAAAGTCTTCACGCTTCATGTTCCTCGAATGAATACCAAGTCTTCAAGGTCACACCAATTTCTTCACTTTCAAAGTCTTTAGAAAATATTCAGAATATCAAAGTCTTCAGTCGAAGAACTTCATTTTTAGGGGTCGACTTTCTCTGTAAATATCAAACTCCTCATAGACTTATAGACCTGTGTACACTCACAAACGCATCAGTTACTTAACCTATAAGTCTTCAATACACCAAAGTCACTAAGGGGCACTAGATGCACTTACAATCTCCCCCCTTTTGGTGATTGATGACAACATAGGTTAAGTTTTCAACGGGGATAAACATATGAAGTGTAAATACTGATATTGAGGAATTTGATTGCAAGATATAGATGAACTCCCCTTGAATATGTGCATAGTGAGGAATTTGCTTTTGAGGCAATGCACATTTGAAGAATTGAATCATGGAGATCTCCCCTATATCTTGTAATTCATACGCGATTTGATATATAATATGAAGAATTTGAAATGCATGATGAAATATGGTGCTGATGAGATTCAGCATCGTGCAATAATATTAACGAGGAATAAGCATGCGAAATAGCACATCAAAAGTATCGAGCTCGATTGCATCAAAAGCATCGAGCACGACCAAAAGTATCAAGGCACCATCGGTTTAAGATTACAACTCGATCAATAAAAGTTTGGAAGAATGAGAGTTGTAACTTAACAAAACGCCCATAATATAAACCGGCTTGAAGACTAACTCAGATTTCTCCCCTTTGTCATCAAATGACCAAAAGGATCGGCGAGGACTAATGCCCTGAAGAATTTCAAGTTGATGGAGGCGCCCGGCGTTATCGGGTTGGTTGTTGAAGTAGGGCCTGCGCGATGTCGTTCAAATCTTCATGTTCATTAGTTTCACGCGATGAAGAATAAGAAGCGCCATCGGATCGGGAACTTTGACTCTCTTGAATTTCTTGGAGGTGGTGCGAGACCGGTCAAATGCTTCCTCGAGACCCATAGTCTTGATTCTTCCATGGAATATACATGAGTGAGAATAGCCAGTGCGGTTGAGGGTTTCATGAAGGTGATACTGATTTTTCTTCACCGCATTATGTGTTGAGGTCATGTTGTGAAGAATTGCAGCAAATTGGCGCTTCACCCATTTGTGATTGCGATCAACCTTCGATGGAGACGAGGAGTAACTCACGGTCGATCATCACCACAGGTCTTTGTGGCTTGAGGATTTTGCTTAGCTGAGGTATTGGCGGCAGTGTCATGTGTTGCAGAATCGTCATGGTGGAGTAAGAAGTAGCTAGACGGAATTGACCATCCAATGGACGAGTGCCTTCATCGATCACAGCAGCTGCCTTGCCCTTATCATCAGATGATGAAATTGGTCGCTTGAGGACTTCAATTGGCGGCAAGTAGCTACCATGGTTCAGAGTGTCAGCCTTGTAATTCAGTGAAGATCTTGCCCTTATGAATCTCATAATCCAAGGCGCATATGGCTTCAGCTCAAAAGGTGACATTGCAACATTAGCCAGAGTCCTCATGAAGAAATCATGGAAGTTGGCGGAGCGCCATGAATGATGTTGAAAAGCATGTTCTTCATGATGCCAACGACATCTTCATCATTTGAGTCGTGGCCTTTGATAGGACTCATTGTCTTCGTCAGGATGCGATAGACAGTCCGAGGCACATACAGCAATTCCTTGACGAGGAATTTGGTTCGAGGGGCCTGCCCTGGTTTCAAAGGCTTCATGAGCACTTGCATATAATGATCATTCAGTTCGCTTCATTGTAAATGCAACGTGCACTTTCATGGGGAGGATCAAGAGGAAGGACACGAAGCAATTCAGTTGCTGGTGCCTTATAGTGAGTGTTTTCTGTCATCCAATCCAGCACCCATGAATTGACATCTGCAGCATCTCCGGTGATATGTAAAGTGGCATAGAACTGAAGAATGAGTTCTTCATTCCAATCACAGATATTAGTGCAGAAGTTCAGTAGTCCTGCATCGTGAATAACTCTAAGAACTGGCTCGAAGCACGGCAGAGATTCCATATCCACATGAGGAATATGCTCATGATCGAAGATTTTGTCCGTGTCAAAGAGCACTGAGGAATAGAAGTTGGCTTGAGTAGCAGTCTAGAAACGTCTCTTCCTTATGCGAGAAGAGTCATATGGATTGTAATTAGTGAAGAACACATGCTCAGAAAAGAAGTCTTCAGCCTTGAATTTTTGCTTGCTCGAGAACGGATTCTTCGGTTTGGGCAGAGGAGTGTTAGTGATTTGCAGCACAACCTCGGAATCGCGATCTCGGTGCTTGGTGAGAATTTCTGGTTCCTCTTCTTGTGCAATTTGGGGATCGGAAGAGTTCTTGACACTAGCGGCTGGAATTTCTTCATGAGCAGAGCGATGTGGGATGAATTTCTTGAGCCCATTTGAGCAGTTGTAGCCGGGGTGAGGAATTTGTTGAATGGGGTGAAGAGAGGAGTATTGGGATCTTGACTTTCCCAAAAGTCATCGTTCATCACCGTGTAGTGCATCCAATATCCACGTCTTCATCTTATTTTCAATTTCCTCAACACCAGCCTCTTCGATTTGTGAACCGAGGCATAGGTGAGGAGCGATCGGCGTTGAAGGAATGCTTCCACTTCAATTTCTCCATCAAACTGTTACGAGGTAGCAGAGAATGATTTTCTTCATCGATCCGCTTGGGATCTTGTAGTCTTCTCCATAAGGAACAATTTCCTTAGGCGACATGGAGGAAATGGGGCGACATCAATAGGATTTTCAAGCGAGCTGGTCATTGGCTTCATTTTCTTGGCGGCGAAGAATTTGGCGCAGCTGATGCCTTCCTTTTCTTCACATCGCAGCTCGCTCTGCAGCCTTGGTCTTCTTCACTTCATAGCGAAGGAAGAATTGGAGTTGGTGTTGGCGCGGGAGGAGCCGAGGACTGTGGTTCATTTTCTTGGTATGGCAAGTGCGATTGCCTGATCTCTTCGATTTCTTGAGCGCACCACTAGTGGATGCCACAGGAATTTCTTCGGTGGTGGAATGGAGTCATCAGCCACGGAACTTGTATTCTCATCGGCGGTGAAAGTCATCAGCAGTCTTGGCATGTTCTTCAGCGAGTGAGCGAGTCTCAGTTCGAGGATTTTCTTGTTGCAATGGGGCTGCAGCAGTTGTCTTTTCTTCGTCAAATTGATGAATCTCACTTTGGCTCCTTGCCAATCAGCATTATATGCATCGAAATCCTTCTTTGAGGGCTTGGATCTCAGATTGAGCCTTGAGAAGTTCTTGAGTCGATCGATGATGTTCTTCTTGAAGCTTCTCCTTTCTAGCTTGTGCTCTCTTGATCTCACGAGCCTTTTCAAATTTCCATTTCTCTTCAGCGATGAAATGGGTCAGTATGTGACTTTGACCAGGAGTCAGAGGCAGATCAGGCATTGGAGTGTTTGGATCCTGATGCCATAAGTCGATGAAGTCAAGGATCTTCTTCGGATCCACAAACAGAGGCACAGTTGTTCCTTTGGCTCTAGCGGCCTTTGCTAGTCTGTCTCTGATGATTTCTGCAAGTTCTTCATCAGAAGCCTCGTCATCAGAGGGCACGTGGAAAGCAACTTGTTTCTTTCTAGGACTTGGCCGAGGACCACGTCCAGCTGTTGCTTTTGTCTTCAGCAGAGTGGGGCCTGATGAGGACATTGGTGCAGCTGAGGAACTTCTGAGACACGAAGCAATCGAGAAACCACGAGTCCTTTGACATGTAGCGGATGCACAGGAGTTGAGGACTTGAAGGGAGCTGCCGAGGACATTTGTGGAGCAGCGATGATCCGAGGAATTTGCCGTGAGGGCGGGGTGAGAACTTGGCCGTGAGGGCACTGATGGTGAAGCACTTGGCTTGCGAGCAGGCTTCTTCGGCATTGATTTCCTCGGCTTGACCGAGGGCTCAGCGGCAGCAGCAACAGCAGAATCCTCATTGAATTTCCTCACTGCCTCCTTAGCTTGTCTTGCCAGTTTTGCTTGACGCCTAGACCATTCTTCAGGAAAGTCTTCACCACGCTTGATGCTGGTGGGATCAGCGACTTGGCCAGGTGCCAATGGAGCTCTTGGGCATGGAGGGTTTAAGGCGAATTTCTTCATGTACTTGGGAGTAACATAGCGATATTCCCTCCACTCTCGTGCCCATCTTCGTTCTATCCTCTGAATGCGCACTTTGCGCTGATTTTTGTTCTCTTTGCCAAACTTGGCTTCATCAGGTGTGCAATAATCTTTGTATATTTCATCAGGGATTTCGAAAGCAGTCATGACCTCCGGTTTCTTTCCTCCTTTCTGCGGTCTCTTGCCTTACGCCATTTTCTTGGTGAGGAATTTGAACAATAGAACACTCAAAGAAGTATGCAGTTTTTCTTGAGGAATGCTGCAAATGAGTTAAGTTGATGAGAACCTAGTGATTGATGGCGGACATGAGTACTGTGAGCAGAGTGTAGGTGCGAGGAATTTGGAGAGGTCATATCGTTCTCGGAAGATTTTTCAAAAAGACAAGTTTTGAGAATTTGACCAGTTGAGCCTTGAGGAATTTCACTAAGCGTTCTTGTCTTAGGTTCGAGTTGTGCAGATTGAAAATCCGCACAATTGAGGAATCTTGAAGAAATGAGTGCTTAGAGAGATGAATCAAGAGCATACTGATGTGTGAGGTGTTCATATGTGAAGATTTGAAGAATAAAACACCTTTGAAGATTTTCGAAAAGTTTGAGAATCAAAGCGAGTAATAAAAGTGACTTTTAATTACCCGAATGAAGAACACGACGAACAGAGATGAACCGTGGTGAAGTTCGTCAAGTTAGATCTCCCACGCCCTAACTTGGCGAGAGGGAGACAGCTACGGCGGCGGAGTGAAGATTTCCGCAGCCGGTAGCGATACGACAATGACGAGGTCGAGGCGGTGAAGCTCTTCCTCACCGGCGGCGATGGAGTAGCGGCGGCGCTAGGGTTTGAGGAGAGCTAGGCGAGAGACAACGACCGAGTGGAGTAAATGAAGTAAGGAAGGAGAGGGTATTTATAGCCACGGTAAAACTGTTCGCCGAAGATTTTGGGACGAACATGCCCTGCCCTTTCTTCTTCACGACATGTGTCACCCACGCATTGTGCGAGATGAGATCGTGTAAGATCGTGGGTGAATAAACTAATGCATCGTGGGATGCGGAACGGTTTGAGCGGTAAAACCAAAAATCCGGATAAGATTTGTTTTAAAATTTCGTTCGCAATTTCTTCAGCTGTCAAGGACACAGTGAAGACTTTGAACGAGTTTCAATCAGAACGCACATGAAGAATTTGTGAATAGATTGGATTGAGTATAGCATAGAGGGGGAAGGGTCCGATCACATTCACTTAGCAGAAATCACAACTTGAAGAAATAGGAATAAGTGAATGCTGTAGAGGACATAAACTCACGTATATATATAGCCAATGAAGAAAAACGATGGAAACAGTGAAGATTTTGCAAAGTTGAAGAATTTGTAAGACTGAAGAATTTCAAAAATGAGGAAAAACTCAAATTGAAGATTTTCAACTTTTGTGGTGGCGTGACCCACCGTATAAGAATGATGATTTCAGACACCGCGTACAATTGTGGTAGGGTTCTGAGAATCAGATTCTTCATTAATTTCTTCACACTTAGAGTGTTATTCTTCATTGATTGAAGAAAAACGTTTCTTCATGTGTTGCACATCTAAGTCATCAATTCTGCATAAGGGTTAGGATGTGTGTCCTTTTCAAGAACATTCAAGATTCTAAGATATTTAGCTCACACCGCAACTTGCTAAATCTCTTCTCATCCAAGGGCTTAGTGAAGATATCAGCTAGCTGTTCTTCAGTCTTCACATGCTCAATGGAGATGTCGCCCTTCAACACATGATCACGAAGAAAATGATGACGAATCTGGATGTGCTTAGTCTTGAGTCTGAACGGGTTGTGAGCAATCTTGATGGCACTCTAATTGTCGCAGAGGAGAGGCACATTCTTCACGTTGACGCCATAGTCCTTGAGGTTTGCTTCATCCAAAGCAGTTGAGCACAGCAAGAGCCAGCAGCAATGTATTCAGCTTCAGCGATGAAGCGGTGATCGCAGATTCTGTTTCTTCGAGGACCAACGGACCAAAGATCGTCAGAAATGACAAGTGCGGATGTTAACTTGCGGTCCACACGATCACCAGCATAGTCGAGTCGAAATATCCAATGAGATCAAAAGCGAGCCCTTGGGGTACCATAATCCTAGTGTTGGTGTGTGAGCTAGATATCGAAGAATATGCTTCACAGCCTTATGGTGTGATTCCTTGATGCAGCTTGAAATCGGCACACATGCAAACACTAAGCATTATATCTGGCCTAGATGCACATAAGTACAATAAGGAACCAATCATGGGCGGTATACCTTGTGATCGAAGTCAATACCATTTTCATCGATTGCATAGATGGCCATTTGTGGGCATAGGAATTTTAGCGCCTTTGCAATCTTGCATGCGAATTTCCTCGATCATCTTTAAGTATTTCTCTGAGATATGAATATGCCATTCTTGCTGCCGATTTAATTTGAAGACCTAAGAAGAATTTCAATTCTCCCATCATAGACATTTGATATTCTTCACTCATCATATAGGCAAATTCATCACTATAACATTGGTTAGTACAACCAAAGATAATATCATCAACATATATTTGGCACACAAACAGTTCACCATCATATGATTTAGTAAAAAGAGTAGGGTCGAGTGAACCGGGTGTGAAGCCATTCTTCACGAAGAATTCCTTCAATGTATCATACCACGCCCGAGGGGCTTGCTTGAGGCCATAGAGGGCCTTATTGAGTCTGAAGACTTTGTCAGGATTCTTGGGATCTTCAAAACCTGGGGGTTGAGCAACATATACTTCTTCCTCAAGCATACCATTGAGGAATGCACTTTTCACATCCATTTGATATAAGATGATATCATGATGGTTAGCATAGGCAAGTAAAATCGAATAGCCTCAAGTCTAGCAACAGGTGCAAAAGTTTCATCGAAATCAATTCCTTGAACTGTGTGTAGCCTTGAGCTACTAGTCGTGCCTTATTCCTCACCACAAGGCCATTTTCATCTTGCTTGTTGAGGTAGATCCACTTTGTGCCAATGATATTATGCTTGCGAGGATCAGGCGATTGACCAATTCGGACATTGTTCAGCTCGAATCGATGTAATTCTTCTTGCATAGCCTGAATCCACTCCGGCTCTAGAAATGCTTCATCTACCTTAGTGGGCTCTGTGATAGAGACAAAAGCATAGTGCCCACAAAAGTTAGATAAATGTGAGGCTTTTGGCGTGTGAGAGGACTGGTGCGCTAATGTCATCGATGATCTTCTCCACTTGCACTTCTTTTTGCAGCGTGTATGAGTTGGTTGTCGTGAGGATTTTGATCAGCATTTTCTTGACACCATTTTCCTCATCTTGTTCTTGGTGCATCAGCTCGGCGTTCTTCACGAACAGGAATGAATTCTTCAGCAGATTCTTGATGAGGAATGACATCCTCGGTTTCCTTGAGCTTGATAGCATCCTCGGTGCTGGTTCATCTAACACGAAGGTAGGTGCTCTCTTTGCGAGCCATTAGTTTCATCGAACCGCACATCTATAGTGTCAACAATCTTGTGAAGAACAATGTTGAAGACTCTATAGGTGTGCGAGTCCTTTCCGTAACCAAGCATAAAACCTTCATGTGCTTTCGGTGCAAATTTAGAGTTGTGATGAGGATCTCTAATCCAACATTTAGCACCGAAGACTTTGAAATAACTCACATTGGGTTTCTTGTGAGTGAGGAGTTCATAGGCAGTCTTCTTGAAGAATTTGTGAAGATATACTCTGTTGATGATGTGGCAAGCAGTATCAATTGCATCAATCCAAAAACGCTGAGGCGTTTTGTATTCATCAAGCATAGTGCGAGCCATCTCAACAAGAGTTCTATTCTTGCGGTCCACGACGCCATTCTGCTGAGGAGTATAGGGAGCAGATAACTCATGAGTAATACCAAGTTCATCAAGATAGGCATCAAGACCAGAATTCTTGAACTCGGTTCCATTGTCACTTCTGATATGCTTGATCTTCACACCAAAGTTGGTTGAAGCCCTCGAGGAAAATCGTTTGAAGACTTCCTGCACTTCATGTTTGTAAGTAACAATGTGTACCCATGTATATCGAGAATAATCATCAACAATGACAAAACCATATAGAGATGCATCATTAGTGATAGCTGAATAATGATTAGGTCGAAGAGGTCCATGTGAAGCAATTGAATGGGCGGGTAGTGGTCATGATAGTCTTATTTGGATGCTTGGCCTTGGTCATTTTCCGCTTCACATGCTCCGCATAAGTGATCCTTGAGAATTTGACATTCTCAATGCCAATGACATGCTTCTTCTTCATAGCGTGTTCAAATTCCTCATGCCTGCATGACCAAGTCGTCGATGCCATAGCCAGCCTTACGAAGCTTTTGCAAGTAGACACACGGCTGGTTGTGGTCCCAGAGAGAAATCAACAATATCTGAGATCTCCTCTCCTAAAGCCTTTGAAGACTTTGGAATTGTCACTTCCATAATCACAACACAGTGATATTTGCCAAAGACAACAACCATATCAAGATCACAAAGCATTGAGGCCGACATGAGATTGTATCCTAAGGACTCAACAAGCATGACTTTGTCCATGTGCTTATCCTTAGAGATAGCAACCTTACCAAGACCCAATACGACTTTTGCCTTTGTCGGCAAAGATGATATGCTTCAGAGGTGATGGTGATAAGGAGCATCCATCAATAGATTCTTGTCACCGATCATGTGATTTGTACATCCACTATCGAGGACCATTCGGTGGTTTTGGGTTGATCATCCTGCAGATGAATTAGTGTAGCTTACAATCTCATATGCTTCATCGATGAAGAATATGATATCAAGTTCATCGATGAATTCCATCAAGCGATAAACAGATATGGCGGTATGAGGGCGTGTGAAATGAAAGTTCATTTCATCATGATTCGCTGCGTCCCTTGAGCATTTTTGTCGTCCCGACAAATTCTTGAGACGTTAGAGCACGCCCGGAGACCTGACCTACAGAAGAGATTAGTTCTTTTCTTCACCACCCACATCGGAGGGGTGGCAAAGAGTTCATCATCCTGCGAGCACCATGTGAGAAAGGTGGCAAAGATGCCAAACCATTTCGCTTCACATAAGAGGGTTAGGGTAAGCATATGAATAAGCGAGTAATTCTTGAGGACTTATGAACATAATGGTTTGAAGAATAATGCACATATTCATTGCCCTTAGCTCTACCTGTGAGACGAGTTGTTAGCACGATGATAATCATATGAGGACTTTGATCCATATGAAGAATTTGGTCCATATGAAGAATTTTATGCAGGGTTCTGTTCTTCACGGTGGTGTCATGAGAACATTCACCAAGACTTTCAACACAACTTTTGGGAACCCAGATTTTCTTCATAGGGGAGCCGTTCTGCGATTAGTGCCAACATATCTAGCAAATACTTCACCATTCGATTTTTGAACAGTTTATAGTTGAGTCAAATGACTCATCGGAAGAATGAGAAGATTCACATGTAAAGCCGGATAAGTTAGATGGATCAACTGGAGGTCCCTTTGCAGCAACCCATGAGGTTTTGGGGTACCGCTCGGGCTTCAATATGTTCCATCAGCATTGAGTTTCCTCTCAAAGGCAATACCCTCTTTCCTAGGGTTTCATTGAGGATCTGCTTTTGAGCACATCACAAAGTGTCGATGCCCTTTGAGGCTTTTGTACATGCCTGTCATGTACAATTCCTTCAGCCCTGCATTGTCAGTGATACTAGCAATGTCCTCAGATGAGGAATTAGTGATAGCAGAGGCAAATGAAGAATTTGTAATACTTGAAGCATTTGAACAATCAGGTGAAGAATTAGCAGAATCACGTTCAATGCACTTTAAGCATGGAGGAACAAATTCTTCCTGAGAAGCGCTGATTTGTTGAGCTAGTAATGAATCGCGCTCCTTCTGAAGATCTTCATAACACACTCTTAGCTTTTCAAGATCTTCCTTTCTTTGAAGAGATTCAAGAGAAAGCTTCTCGTGATCTCGCTTTTCTTGAAGAAATTCATAAGAAAGTTTTTCATGATCAGACAAGAGAGAGTTATGATGACCTTGAAGGTTATCATACCTAGACTGAAGTCTCTGAAGATTTTCAGTCAAGGCTTTAGTGCGATCCATTTCTTCACCCAACATATCATCACTTTTATCTAGCATGTTTTGAACCTTTTCAAGAGCCCGTTGTTATTTCACAGCAATTTTAGCAAGTTTGGAGTAGCTGGGCTTAAGATCCTCATTAGATTCATTTTCGCTAGAGTCAGAGGAGTTGTATTTGAGTACCTTGGCTCCTTTCGCCATGAAGCAATAGGTGGGAGCGTAGCCATCATTATCTTCATCAGGCTTGTCGGTGGAGTCAGTTTCTTCAGAGTTGAAGATGGACTTGTTGACGAAGGCAGTAGCAATGGCCAGACTTGCAACACCAGACTCAGATTCCTCAGACTCCTCCTCTTCATCATTTTCCTCAGATTCAGCTTCAGAGTCCATCTCCTTGCCAATGAATGCCCGAGCCTTCTTGGAGCTGCTCTTCTTGTGAGATGAAGACTTTGAGGATTTTGATGACGAAGATTTTGACGATTTCTTCTTCTTCTTCGCATCATCAGAACTGTAATCCTTGTATTTCTTCTTCTTCATTTCCTTTCCCCACTAAGGACAATCTTGAATATAGTGACCAGGCTCCTTGCATTTGTGGCAAAGTCTTCTCTTATAGTCACTGGATGAGGAATCATTTCCTCTTGAGGATTTTCCAAAGCGACCACGTCTTGTGAATTTCTGGAATTTCTTCACAAGCAGTGCTAGATCCTGGCTCAGTTCTTCAGGATCACCAAGGCTACTACCAGAATCCTCATATTCAGAGTCAGACACAACCTTGGCCCTCAGGGCACGTGGTTTGCCATAGTTTGAGCCATAGAGATCTCTCTTTTCAGCAAGCTGGAACTCGTGAGTGTTTAGCCTTTCGAGGATATCAGCAGGATCAACCGACTTGTAGTCAAGACGTTCTTGTATCATCGGTCCCAGAGTATCAAATGAGGAATCAAGCGATCTCAGCAGTTTCTTCACAACTTCATGATCGGTGATGTCGGTGGCACCGAGGGCTTGAAGCTCATTTGAGATGTCGATGAGGCGATCAAAGGTTTGTTGGACATTCTCATTGTCGAGTCTTTTGAAGCGGTTGAAGAGATTCCAAGAACATCGAATCGAGAGTGGCGCTGAGTTGAAACTCCTTCATTTACTTTGGACAGCCTATCCCGATAAGCTTAGCGGTTTCAAAGCACTCACTCTTCCATCTTGTCCTTTGCTCGAGATGACCACATATGATATTCTTTGCTTGAGAATCGAGTTGTTTAAATCTCTTCACGTCGGTAGCGTTCGGTGAGGGAGTGACGATGGGGACACCATTTTCCACAACATACCGTAGATCATTATCAATTGCCTCAAGATGCATTCGCATCTTGTTCTTCGATAAGGGGTAGTCCGTTCCATCAAAGGTAGGACACCCAGCCGAGACCTTGATCATACTGCGGTCGACATAACTAAAACTCCAAAGCGGTTAAACCAAAATCACACGTAACAAGGGAGTACCTTGCTCGATACCAATTGAAAGTCGTTATATCGACTAGAGGGGGTGAATAGGCGATTTTATGAATTCTTCACGAGGTATTTGCTGGTGAGGAAATTCCTTAGCGAAGAACTACTTGCAGCGAATAAGTACTCGAAGTAAACATAACTGGATACAAACATAGTCATCATGATGAAATGAGACTAGCACAGAGTACGGAAAGCGTAAACACAGAGAACAAGATGAAGACAAATGATGAAGAAATTGAACGAGGAATTTGTGAAAGTCTCAACAAAAGTCTTCAAGCACAGATATGAACAACATTCAACACAATAATGAGGAAATGAATGAGTTGAGGAAATAGAACCACCAGTTGGTGAAGACAATGATTTGGTAGACCAGTTCAACTATTGTCTCGGTTGTATGTCCGGTTGGGCGGCCGAGTATTTAAACTCGAGGACACACATCCGGACACCCGATCTCGAGCGCAACTCAGGACACCCATCCTCACCGTATTCTCCTTGAACTAAGACCACGCAGGCCTCGTCCAATCACTCGTGGTAAGTCTTGGTGACTTCCAAACCTTCACAGACTTGGTCACTCGGTGATCCACAATTCCTCTTGGATGCTCTAGACCTTGACGCCTAACCGTCTGGAAGAAGCACAGTCTTCAAAGGTAACAAGCGTCGGATCCACTCAGGATCAATTTCTTCAGTGATGCTCAATCACTTTGGGTTTGTGGGGGTTTTGTTTTGGGATTTTCCTCACTTGATGATTTTCGCTCAAAGTCCTCGGAGGATGGGTTGCTCTCAGATGACAAGTGTCAAGCTCTCTCGGAGCAGCCAACCAACTAGTGGTTGTAGGGGGCGGCTATTTATAGCCTAGGGAGCAGCCCGACATGATAAGACATAAATGCCCTTCAATGATATGACCGTTAGGTGGATAAGATATTTGGGACAGCGGCAAGCGACACAGAACGGTCGGAAATTTGACTCTCAAATTCCTCGGGGCTATCATGTTCCTCATTTGTGTAGGCAATTCGCCTTTGGCGAATTCCTAACTCCTCGATCGAGCAAAGTCCTCGGTGACTGGAAGAACTGCGTCTCATCCTTTGAAGAAATTGATGAATCAGTATGAGATTTCAATGGCTTCACTTGAAGGGATTGGTAGGTGTAGGATTTTGAGTTGAGCATCACATGGAAATTTTTCCTTAGTATTTCCTCGACCCCCATTAACAGTACGGTGTTTCCTATGACTCAAGAAAGAGAAAATGAAACTACGAAAACAAAAGTCTTCACGCTTCATGTTCCTCGAATGAATACCAAGTCTTCAAGGTCACACCAATTTCTTCACTTTCAAAGTCTTCAGAAAGTCTTCAGAATATCAAAGTCTTCAGTCAAAGAACTTCATTTTTAGGGGTCGACTTTCTATGTAAATATCAAACTCCTCATAGACTTATAGACCTGTGTACACTCACAAACGCATCAGTTACTTAACCTATAAGTCTTCAATACACCAAAATCACTAAGGGGCACTAGATGCACTTACAGTTGAATCGGTCCCACCGAGTTTGGTAAATTGTGTGTAACGGTTAGATTTTGTGTGGAGGCTATGTATACCCCTCCACCTCCTCTTCATTCGTGGAGAGAGCCATCAGAACGAACCTACACTTCCAACTTACCATTTCTGAGAGAGAACCACCTACTCATGTGTTGAGGCCAAGATATTCCATTCGTACCATATGAATCTTGATCTCTAGCCTTCCCCTTGTTGCTTTCCACTCAAATCTTCTTTCCACCAGATCCAAAACCTATGAGAGAGAGTTGAGTGTTGGGGAGACTATCATTTGAAGCACAAGAGCAAGGAGTTGATCATTAACGCACCATTTGTTACTTCTTGGAGAGTGGTGTCTCCTAGATTGGCTAGGTGTCACTTGGGAGCCTCCGACAAGATTGTGGAGTTGAACCAAGGAGTTTGTAAGGGCAAGGAGATCGCCTACTTCGTGAAGATCTATTGCTAGTGAGGCAAGTCCTTCGTGGGCGATGGCCATGGTGGGATAGACAAGGTTGCTTCTTCGTGGACCCTTCGTGGGTGGAGCCCTCCGTGGACTCGCGCAGCCGTTACCCATCATGGGTCGAATTCTCCATCAACGTGGATGTACGATAGCACCACCTATAGGAACCACGCCAAAAACATCCATGTCTCCAATTGTGTTTGAATCCTCCAAACCCTTCCCTTTACCTTCTTGCAAGTTGCATGCTTTAATTTCCGCTACCTATGTACTCTTTGCATGCTTGCTTGAATAGTGTGATGATTGCTTGACTTGTCCTAAAGTAGCTAAAATCTGCCAAACTCTAAAATTGGGAAAATGTTAAGTTTTTATTGGTCAAGTAGTCTAATCACCCCCCCCCTCTAGACATACTTCAAGGTCCTACAATATCATCCTCTGCTTGGTCTTGGGAAAGATATACTCTTGATACCCGGGTTTAAACACATTTTCCTGTCTATTGGTCTGATTAATATACTAATCATATTTTCCTTTCCATTCTTTTGTTTAACCTTTCCGGTAAACTAACTTATCTCAGCAGAGATAATTTCCTGCTTAGGTAAACACCTCGATGTACAACTCTATCAATAAGACCCTGTTACTATTATTGATGGCATTCTGGTAACCACCGATGGACGAGAACCTTGCCTATTGGTCCACCTCGTTTCAATGAGCAGGAAAATGGTTCTCTACGTCCCTCGCCCTTGGTACCAATGTTGTCGCCGACGTAGCTGACAAGTTATCCTCTGACATGTCTTGCTACCATGACCGAGCAAGATGGCACCGCTCTTCCTACTCTTAACCCAAATGGTGGGCCCATAACCCACAGTTCCACCGGATCGAAACCTGACTCTCATGTACATCCTTGATTCCGAAGTACCCTTTGCACTTGCCTTCTTATGTAATTCATGAGCCACCGTCCTAGAGATGGTCTATTCTGGTGTCACACGCAATACTTATTCCTTGGTCAGAACCCCTTCACACTCTATTCAGGAATCGAACTGTTGCTTACCCGTTTGAAACTTCCATACCATCTTATAATGCTCTTGATGTGTTTGATGTAATCAACTCGATAGATACTTCTGTCACACTCCCTGAATTGTCCGTCAGATAGAACCACCAAGGGCCTCCGTGTGAGCCTCGCGGTGAGCTTCTCCGCATCCCGCTCCTCTCTGTTAGCTCCCTCGCGCGTCGTAGCTAGTTTGCCACTGCGCCCGTCATTCCCCTGCAGCTCGTCCCCGCTTCGCCTACTGCCGTTGCGCTGCTCGCCCAGCTCCACCCCGGCCTCGCCCGCTCGACCGCACCCGCGCCGCGTCTAACCCCCTGCTCTGCCTATTGCCGGCCCCGGCTGTTGCCACGGGTGCCGCGTCGTGCTCCGGCGCCCGGCGACACAGCCCCGCAGCCTGACGCTCCCACGCGCCCGCCCCTGCACCCGTTGCCACGCGACCACGCCCCCTATGCATCCTAGTTGTGCGCCCGCCTCCACCTCGCGAGTCCCGCCTGCCCTGCCTGTGTTCGCTGTCGTCCACTCTAGCCGCCACCCCACTCGACCTCGTCGTCGCAGTAGGTGGCCCCCAGCCATCTTGCGGCCACTGCTCGATGCCCCGGAGCAGCAGCTGCTCGGCGCCCCCACCCGCGCGCCTGACCGGTGTCGGAGTTGGCCGGAAGGGCAACCTAGGGCGCCCCCTGTTGTTGGAAATATGCCCTAGAGGTAATAATAAATTAGTTATTATTATTATATCTCCTTGTTCATGATAATCGTTTATTATCCATGCTATAATTGTATTGATAGGAAACTCAGATACATGTGTGGATACATAGACAACACCATGTCCCTAGTAAGCCTCTAGTAGACTAGCTTGTTGATCAATAGATGGTTACGGTTTCCTGACCATGGACATTGGATGTCGTTGATAACGGGATCACATCATTAGGAGAATGATGTGATGGACAAGACCCAATCCTAAGCCTAGCACAAAGATCGTGTAGTTCGTATGCTAAAGCTTTTCTAATGTCAAGTATCATTTCCTTAGACCATGAGATTGTGCAACTCCTGGATGCCGTAGGAATGATTTGGGTTTACTAAACGTCACAACGTAACTGGGTGGCTATAAAGGTGCACTACGGGTATCTCTGAAAGTGTCTGTTGGGTTGGCACGAATCGAGACTGGGATTTGTCACTCCGTGTGACGGAGAGGTATCTCTAGGCCCACTCGGTAGGACATCATCATTATGTGCACAATGTGACCAAGGGGTTGATCACGGGATGATGTGTTACGGAACGAGTAAAGAGACTTGCCGGTAACAAGATTGAACAAGGTATCGGGATACCGACGATCGAATCTCAGGAAAGTACTATACCGCTAGACAAAGGGAATTGAATACGGGATTGATTGAATCCTCGACATTGTGGTTCATCCGATGAGATCATCGTGGAACATGTGGGAGCCAACATGGGTATCCAGATCCCGCTGTTGGTTATTGGCCGGAGAATTGTTCTGGTCATGTCTACGTGTCTCCCGAACCGTAGGGTCTACACACTTAAGGTTCGATGACGCTAGGGTTACAGGGAATAGATATACGTGGTTACCGAATGTTGTTCGGAGTCCCGGATGAGATCCCGAATGTCACGAGGAGTTCCGGAATGGTCCGGAGGTAAAGATTTATATATTGAAAGTTGTTGTTCGGGTTCCGGGAAAAGTTCGGTTTTTTTCGGTATTGTACCGAGAAGCTTCCAGAATTTTCCGGAGGATTCCGGAGGGGTCTGGAGGTCCGGAAAATGTTCCACCACGTCCAATACAGCAGCATGGGCTGTAAGGGGGCGCCCTAGCCTTAATGGGCCAGGGGCACCAGCCCCCCAAGGCCCATGCGCATGGAAGAGGGGAAACCCTAAAGGGGAGGGCCTCCACTTGACTTGGGAGGCACTCCTCCCCCCCTTGGCCGCCGCCCCCAACCCTTGATGAGATCTAGGGGGCCGGCCCCCTCTCTCCCCACCTATAAATAGTGGAGGGTGGGAGGGCAGCCGCACCCAAGTTCTGGCACAGCCCTTCCCCTCTCCCAAGTCCTCCTCTTCTCCCGCGGTGCCTGGCGAAGCCCTGCAGGATTGCCACGCTCCACCACCACCACGCCGTCGTGCTGCTGCTGGACGGAGTCTTCCCCAACCTCTCCCTCTCTCCTTGCTGGATCAAGGCATCGGAGACGTCACCGGGCTGCATGTGTGTTGAACGTGGAGGTGCCGTCCGTTCAGCACTAGGATCATCGGTGATTTGGATCACGACGAGTACAACTCCATCAACCCCGTTCACTTGATCGCTTCCGCTTAGCAATCTGTAAGGGTATGTAGATGCACTCACCTTTCCCTCGTTGCTAGATTACTCCATAGATTGATCTTGGTGTTGCGTAGAAAATTTTGAATTTCTGCTACGTTCCCCAACACCTGTTTCATGCCGGCGGCTAGTGGCGGCTAACCGGCCACTTATGCTAATTAGCCACTAACCCGCTCACTAATCAGCCACTAACAATCGGGCCCCACCGTTTTAATTAGTTTAAGTGGTTAATTAAATCATTTAAGTAAATGTATCCCTGACATATGGGGCCGTGGAACTGTTTAAATGGATAGGGCCAGCCCAGTCAGCTGCTGAGTCAGCAGGCTGGCCCACACGTCAGCCTCTACTGACTGGCCCTTTGACCTAGTCAATGGGCCCACTGTTCAGCCCCTGTGCTGGTTAGTTGGGTACAAAACTGGGTGTTCTTTGCATTTTCGTCCACTGTTTAAATTCGAATTTAGTAATTGAGATAATTTCAGAAAATTACTAAAACTTCGAAAAATCACAGAAAATAAACAGTAGGTCGGATGAAAAAGTTTTCTACATGAAAGTTGCTCAGAAAAATCCAACGAACCCGAATACGTGGTCCATTCAACTATCACATGCCCCTAGAAAGCTGAACATGGAACATTCCCCCTCCGGTCATCTGTCTGACACAGGTCTGGAACCAGGAAACATTCCCGGTTGAATTCCCCCTTCACCTATATCATGCAGCACTTCGTTAGGTTGACACTAGTTCTACTTTTTATCATGTCATGCTTTATGGATGCTTTGTTTGCTTTATATTTATTGTTTCTTCCGCATCTTCTCTCCGGTAGACCCGATACCGAGGCTGCCCCTGCGATCGACTACGTCGACGACGACCCTTCTTCCCTTTTAGCGGAGCTTCCCGGCAAGCCCCCCTTTGATCATCCCGATATCGCCCATTCCATTCTCTCATGCTTGCATTGGATTTTGCTACTATAATTGATTGCTCCTATTCTAATGCATAGCCTGCTTTTGTAACGTGCTTATTGTTACCTACCTGCTTATCCCAAACTGCTTAGTATAGGTTGGTTAGTGATCCATCAGTGACACCACCTTGTCCTTGTTGCCCCTGCTACATCATCGACGACTCGGTCAACATGATCGACGACCAGAGCCCGACACCTCACATCACATCACGCCCCTTTTGTTGCTCGACTCTGCAGAGTTACTATCGAGTGCCGAGGGTGGTACCTCAAGTGCCGAGGGTGGTACCTCATACATCACTCCTGATGAGATCTCTGTAGTATAGCTATTCGGTCGTGGTCATCGAGGGTGGTTCCTCCTTAACCACTTCCGATACGACTCTGTCGTGCAACCCCTCAAGTGTGATCCTCGAGGGTGGTTCCTCCTACGTTTAACTTGATGATTACATTAAGTGGAATCCACCGAGGGTGATTCCTCGGGGTTTCTCCTTAGTGTTTGGACACACATATACTTGGACTTTACAACTGTTACTTGGAAAGACGGGTTGACCCTGAGGGGTACCCGTGAGTGATGTGGAGACGGGTTGACCTGGAGGGTACCCGAGAGTTGAATACAAGGCGTGGCCGGGCATTCTTATCCCTTGCCGCAAGTCCTCGAGACGGGGCGATGGGGTCACATCTTTCGTGAGTCTTTGCTTGTGACCGCACTACCAACACATTAATGGTTCGGATATTTGATCTGAGGGGCCTCTGTCCTTATAGCACTAACCATCACGCGGGAATAAGATGGGCACTCTGCATCGTATATATCAGTCGAAAGCTCACTAATGTCAGCGATGGAGCGGCGTGCGCCGGGTTAGACTGCGTAAGCACCTTCCTTATTTAAAGGAGGTTGCCAGGTCTGTTCACCGGCCGCCCTCGCAACGCGCAGGATTGAAAAGGGCGATTGGCCCATGACCCCTTCGCATTTAGGATGTAGACCGGCGTGCTGGCCTCTCTGTTGAGCCTAGGTAGTGTTGGGTAACGTAGTAATTTCAAAATTTTCCTAGGCACATGCAAGATCATGGTGATGCATAGCAACGCGAGGGGAGAGTGTTGTCCACATACCCTCGTAGACCAAAAGCGGAAGCGTTATGACAACGCGGTTGATGTAGTCGTACGTCTTCACGATCCGACCGATCCAAGTACAGAACGTACGGCACCTCCGAGTTCAGCACACGTTCAGCTCGATGACAATCCCCGGACTACGATCCAGCAGGGTGTCGGGGATGAGTTCCGTCAGCATGACGGCGTGGTGACGATGATGATGTTCTACCGATGCAGGGCTTTGCCTAAGCACCACAACGATATGACCGAGGTGGAATATGGTGGAGGGGGCACCAAACAGGGCTAAGGAACGATCACGAAGATCAACTTGGGTGTTCTAGGGTGCCCCTGCCCCCGTATATAAAGGAGCAAGGGGGGAGGCCGGCCGGCCCTAGGGGGCACGCCAAGGAGGAGGAGTCCTCCTCCTAGTAGGAGAAGGACTCCCTCTTTCCTACTCCTACTAGGAGGGGGAAAGGAAGGGGGAGAGGGAGAGGGAAAGAGGGGGACGCCGCCCCCCTCTCCTAGTCCAATTCGGACCAGAGGGGGAGGGGCGCGCGGCCCATCCTGGCTGCCCCTCTCTCTCTCTCCACTAAAGCCCATAAGGCCCATTACTTCTCCCGGGGGGGTTCCGGTAACCCTCCGGCACTCCGGTTTTCTCCGAAATCACCCGGAACACTTCCGGTGTCCGAATTTAGTCATCCAATATATCAATATTTACGTCTCGACCATTTCGAGACTCCTCGTCATGTCCGTGGTCACATCCGGGACTCCGAACAACATTCGGTACATCAAAACTTATAAACTCATAATAAAACTATCGTCGTAATGTTAAGCGTGCGGACCCTACGGGTTCGAGAACTATGTAGACATGACCTAGAACTATCCTCGGTCAATAACCAATAGCGTAACCTGGATGCTCATATTGGCTCCTACATATTCTACAAAGATCTTTATCGGTCAAACCGCATAACAACATACGTTGTTCCCTTTGTCATCGGTATGTTACTTGCCCGAGATTTGATCGTCGGTATCCAATACCTAGTTCAATCTCGTTACCGGCAAGTCTATTTACTCGTTACGTAATGCATCATTCCGTAACTAACTCATTAGTTACATTGCTTGCAAGGCTTATAGTGATGTGCATTACCGAGAGGGCCCAGAGATACCTCTCCGACAATTGGAGTGACAAATCCTAATCTCGAAATACGTCAACCCAACATGTACCTTCGGAGACACCTGTAGAGCTCCTTTATAATCACCCGATTCGTTGTGACGTCTGGTAGCACACAAAGTGTTCCTCCGGTAAACGGAGTTGCATAATCTCATAGTCATAGGAACATGTATAAGTCATGAAGAAAGCATTAGCAACATACTAAACGATCAAGTGCTAAGCTAACGGAATGGGTCAAGTCAATCACATCATTCTCCTAATGATGTGATCCCGTTAATCAAATGACAACTGTTTTGTCCATGGCTAGGAAACATAACCATCTTTGATAAACGAGCTAGTCAAGTAGAGGCATACTAGTGACACTATGTTTGTCTATGTATTCACACATGTATTATGTTTCCAGTTAATACAATTCTAGCATGAACATTTATCATGATATAAGGAAATAAATAATAACTTTATTATTGCCTCTAGGGCATATTTCCTTTAGTCTCCCACTTGCCCTAGAGTCAATAATCTAGTTCACATCGCCATGTGATTTAACACCAATATTCACATCTGTATGTGATTAATACCCATAGTTCACATCATCATGTGATCAAGACCCAAAGGGTTTACTAGAGTCAATAATCTAGTTCACATCGCTATGTGATTAACACCCAAAGAGTACTAAGGTATGATCATGTTTTGCTCATGAGAGAAGTTTAATCAACGGGTCTGTCACATTCAGAGCCATATGTATTTTGCAAATATTCTATGTCTACAATGCTCTGCAGGTAGCTACTCTAGCTAATTGCTCCCACTTTCAATATGTATCCAGATTGAGACTTAGAGTCATCTGGATCGGTGTAAAAGCTTGCACCGATGTAACTCTTTACGACGGGCTCTTTTATCACCTCCATAATCGAGAAATATTTCCTTATTTCACTAAGGATAATTTTGACCAATGTCCAGTGATCTACTCCTAGATCACTATTGTACTACCTTGCCAAACCAGGGCAGAGTATACAATATGTCTGGACCATAGCATGGCATACTTTTATAGAACCTATGACTGATGCATAGGGAATGACTTTCATTCTCTTTCTATTTTCTGCCGTGGTCGGGATTTGAGTCTTACTCAATTTCATACCTTTGCAACACAGGCAAGAACTCTTTCTTTAACTTTTCCATTTGGAACTACTTCAAAATCTTGTCAAGGTATGTACTCATTGAAAATCTTATCAAGCGTCTTGATCTATCTCAATAGATCTTGATGCTCAATATGTAAGTAGCTTTACTGAGGTCTTTCTTTTAAAGAACTCCTTTCAAACACTCCTTTATGCTTTGCAGAATAATTCTACATTATTTCCGATCAACAATATGTCATTCACATATACTTATCAGAAATGTTGTAGTGCTCCCACTCACTTTCTTGTAAATACAGGCTTCACCGTAAGTCTGTACAAAACTATATGCTTTGATCAACTTATCAAAGCGTATATTCCAACCCTGAGATGCTTGCACCAGTCCATAGATGAATCGCTGGAGTTTGCACATTTTGTTAGCACCTTTAGGATTGACAAAACCTTCTGGTTGCATCATATACAACTCTTCTTTAAGAAAACCATTAAGGAATGCAGTTTTGACATCCATTTGCCAGATTTCATAAAATGTGGCAATTGCTAACATGATTCGGACAGACTTAAGCATCGCTACAGTTGAGAAAATCTCATTGTAGTCAACACCTTGAACTTGTCAAAAACCTTTTTGCGACAAGTCGAGCTATGTAGATAGTAACACTACTATCAACGTCCGTCTTCCTCTTGAAGATCCATTTATTTTCTATGGCTTGCCGATCATCGGGCAAGTCCACCAAAGTCCACACTTTGTTCTCATACATGGATCCTATCTCAGATTTCATGGCCTCCAGCCATTTCATGAATCTGGGCTCATCATCGCTTCCTCATAGTTCGTAGGTTTATCATGTTCTAATAACATGACTTTCGAAACAGGATTACCGTACCACTGCAGTGCGGACCGACTCTGGAAGACCTACGAGGTTCTGTAGTAACTTGATCTGAAGTTTCATGATCATCATCATTAGCTTCCTCACTAATTGGTGTAGGAATCACTGGAACTGATTTCAGTGATGAACTATTTTCCAATTCGGGAGAAGGTACAGTTACCTCATCGAGTTCTACTTTCCTCCCACTCACTTCTTTCGAGAGAAACTCCTTCTCTAGAAAGGATCCATTTTTAGCAACGAATATCTTGCCTTCGGATCTGTGATAGAAGGTGTACCCAACAGTTTCCTTCGGGTATTCTATGAAGACGCACTTCTCCGATTTGGGTTCGAGCTTATCAAGTTGAAAACCTTTTTCATATAAGCACCGCAACTCCAAACTTTAAGAAACGACAGCTTAGGTTTACTACAAAACCATAGTTCATATGGTGTCGTCTCAACGGATTTAGATGGTGCCCTATTAAACATGAATGCAGCTGTCTCTAATGCATAACCCCAAAATGATAGTGGTAAACCGATAAGAGACATCATAGATCGCACCATATCTAGTAAAGTAGGATTACGACATTCGAACACACCATTACATTGTGGTGTTCCAGGTGGCGTGAGTTGCGAAACTACTTCACATTGTTTCAAATGAAGACCAAACTCGTAACTCAAATATTCGTCTCCACGATCAGATCGTAGAAACTATATTTTTTCTTGTTACGATGATTTTCCACTTCACTCTGAAATTCTTTGAACTTTTCAAATGTTTCAGACTTATGTTTCATCAAGTAGATATACCCATATCTTCTCAAATCATTTGTGAAGGTCAGAAAATAACGATACACGCCGCGAGCCTTAACACTCATCGGATCGCATACATCGGTATGTATTATTTCCAATAAGTAAGTAGCTTGTTCCATTGTTCCGGGGAACGGAGTTTTAGTCATCTTGCCCAAAAGGCACGGTTCACAAGCATCAAATGAATCATAACCAAGTGATTCCGAAAATCCATCTTTATGGAGTTTCTTCATGCGCTTTACACCGATATGACCCAAACGGCAGTGCCACAAATAAGTTACACTATCATTATTAACTTTGCATCTTTTGGCATCAATATTATGAATATGTGTATCACTACGATCAAGATTCAATAAACCATCACCATTGGGTGTATGAACATAGAAGGTTTTATTCATGTAAACAAAATAACAATTTATTCTCTATCTTAGATGAATAATCGTATCGCAATAAACATGATCTTATCATATTTATGCTCAACGCAAACACCAAATAACATTTATTTAGGTTTAACACTAATCTCAAAAATATATGGAGGTTGTGATGATGATCATATCAATCTTGGAACTATTTCCAACACTCATTGTCACTTTCCCTCAACTAGTCTTTGTTTATTATGTAACTCCTGTTTCGAGTTACTAATCTTAGCAACCGAACAAGTATCAAATACTCAGGGGCTACTATAAACACAAGTAAGGCACACATCAAACACCTGTATATCAAATATACCCTTGTTCACTTTGCCATCCTTCTTATCCACCAAATATTTAGGGCATTTCCGCTTCCAGTGACCATTTCCTTTGCAGTGTAAGCACTCAGTTTCAGGCTTTGGTCCAGCTTTGGTCTTCTTCACGGGAGTGACAACTTGTTTGCCATTCTACTTGAAGTTTCCCTTTCTTTCCCTTTTCTTGAAACTACTGATCTCATCAACCATCAACACTTGATGCTCTTTCTTGATTTCTACCTTTGTCGATTTCAACATCACGAAGAGCTTGGGAATCGTTTTCGTCATCCCTTGCATACTATAGTTCATCACAAAGTTCTACTAACTTGGTGATGGTGACTAGAGAATTCTGTCAAACACTATCTTATCTGGAAGGTTAACTCCCACTTGATTCAAGCATTGTAGTACCCAGACAATCTGAGGACATGCTCACTAGTTGAGCGATTCTCCTCCATCTTTTAGCCATAGAACTTGTTGGAGACTTCATATCTCTCAACTCGGGTATTTGCTTGAAATATTAACTTCAACTCCTAGAACATCTCATATGGTCCATGACATTCAAAACGTCTTTGAAGTCCCGATTCTAAACCGTTAAGCATGGTGCACTAAACTATCAAGTAGTCATCATATTGAGCTAGCCAAACGTTCATAACGTCTGCATCTGCTCCTGCAATAGGTCTGTCACCTAGCGGTGCATTAAGGACATAATTCTTCTGTGCAGCAATGAGGATAAACCTCAGATCACGGATCCAATCCGCATCATTGCTACTAACATCTTTCAACACAATTTTCTCTAGGAACATATCAAAATAAACATATGAAAGCAACAACGCAAGCTATTGATCTACAACATAATTTGCAAAATACTACCAGGACTAAGTTCATGATAAATTTAAGTTCAATTAATCATATTACTTCAGAACTCCCACTTAGACAGACATCTCTCTAGTCATCTAAGTGATCATGTGATCCAAATCAACTAAACCATGTCCGATCATCATGTGAGATGGAGTAGTTTCGATGGTGAACATCACTATGTTGATCATATCTACTATATGATTCACGTTCGACCTTTCGGTCTCCGTGTTCCGAGGCCATATCTGTTATATGCTAGGCTCGTCAAGTTTAACTCGAGTATTCCGCGTTTGCAACTATTTTGCACCCGTTGTATTTGAACATAGAGCCTATCACACCCGATCATCACGTGGTGTCTCAGCACGAAGAACTTTCGCAACGGTGCATACTTAGGGAGAACACTTCTTGATAATTAGTGAGAGATCATCTTAAAATGCTACCGTCAAACAAAACAAAATAAGATGTATAACAAATAAACATCATATGCAATCAAAATATGTCACATGATATGGCCATGATCATCTAGCACCTTTGATCTCCATCTCCAAAGTACTGTCATGATCTCTATCGTTACCGGCACGACACCATGATCTTCATCATCTTGATCTATATCAATGTGTCATCACATGGTCGTCTCGCCAACTATTGCTCTTGCAACTATTGCTATTGCATAGCGATAAAGTAAAGCAATTATTTGGTGCGTGCATCTTATGCAACAAAGAGACAACCATAGGGCTTCTGCCAGTTGCCGATAACTTCAACAAAACATGATCATCTCATACAACAACTTATATCTCATCACGTCTTGACCATATCACATCACAACATGCCCTGCAAAAACAAGTTAGACGTCCTCTACTTTGTTGTTGCAAATTTTACGTGGCTGCTACGGGCTTAGCAAGAACCATTCTTACCTACGCATCAAAACCACAACGATAGTTCGTCAAGTTAGTGCTGTTTTAACCTTCGCAAGGACCCGACGTACCCACACTCGGTTTAACTAAAGTTGGAGAAACAGACACCCGCTAGTCACCTGTGTGCAAAGCACGGCGGTAAAACCAGTCTCGCGTAAGCGTACGCGTAATGTCGGTCCGGGCCGCTTCATCCAACAATACCGCTGAACCAAAGTATGACATCTTTGGTAAGCGGATGACTTGTATCGCCCACAACTCACTTGTGTTCTACTCGTGCATATAACATCAACGCATAAAACCTAGGCTCGGATGCCACTGTTGGGTAACGTAGTAATTTCAAAAATTTCCTACGCACACGCAAAATCATGGTGATGCATAGAACCGAGAGGGGAGAGTGTTGTCCACGTACCCTCGTAGACCGAAAGCGGAAGCGTTATGACAACGCGGTTGATGTAGTCGTATGTCTTCACGATCCGACCGATCCAAGTACCGAACGTACGGCACCTCCGAGTTCAGCACACGTTCAGCTCGATGACGACCCCCGGACTCCGATCCAGCAGGGTGTCGGGGATGAGTTCCGTCAGCACGATGGTGTGGTGATGATGATGATGTTCTACCGATGCAGGGCTTCGCCTAAGCACCGCAACGATATGACCGAGGTGGAATATGGTGGAGGGGGGCACCGCACACGGCTAAGGAACAATCACGAAGATCAACTTGTGTGTTCTAGGGTGCCCCCTGCCCCCGTATATAAAGGAGCAAGGGGGGAGGCCGGCCGGCCCTAGGGGGCGCGCCAAGGAGGAGGAGTCCTCCTCCTAGTAGGAGTAGGACTCCTCTTTCCTACTCCTACTAGGAGGGGAAAGGAAGGGGGAGAGGAGAAGGAAGAGGGGCCGCCCCCTCTCCTAGTCCAATTCGGACCAGAGGGGACGGGGCGTGCGGCCCATCCTGGCTGCCCCTCTCTCTCTCCACTAAAGCCCATAAGGCCCATTACTTCTCCCAGGGGGGGTTCCGGTAACCCTCCGGCACTCCGGTTTTCTCCGAAATCACCCGGATCACTTCCGGTATCCGAATATAGTCGTCCAATATATCAATCTTTGTGTCTCGACCATTTCGAGACTCCTCGTCATGTCCGTGATCACATCCGGGACTCCGAACAACCTTCAGTACATGAAAACTTATAAACTCATAATAAAACTGTCATCGTAACGTTAAGCGTGCGAACCCTACGGGTTCAAGAACTATGTAGACATGACCTAGAACTATTCTCGGTCAATAACCATTAGCGGAACCTGGATGCTCATATTGGCTCCTACATATTCTACGAAGATTTTCGGTGTCAAAACCGGCGGATCTCGGGTAGGGGGTCCCGAACTGTGCGTCTAGGCGGATGGTAACAGGAGACAAGGGACACGATGTTTTTACCCAGGTTCGGGCCCTCTCGATGGAGGTAAAACCCTACTCCTGCTTGATTGATATTGATGATATGGGTAGTACAAGAGTGGATCTACCACGAGATCAAGGAGGCTAAACCCTAGAAGCTAGCCTATGGTATGATTGCTGTAATGGTTGTGTGTCCTACGGACTAAAACCCTCCGGTTTATATAGACACCGGAGAGGGCTAGGGTTACACAGAGTCGGTTACAATGGTAGGAGATCTGCATATCCGTATCGCCAAGCTTGCCTTCCATGCCAAGGAGAGTCCCATCCGGACACGGGACAAAGTCTTCAATCTTGTATCTTCATGGTCTTGGAGTTCGGCTGACGATGATAGTCCAGCTGTCCGGACACCCCCTAGTCCAGGACTCCCTCAGTAGCTCCTGAACCAGGCTTCAATGACGATGAGTCCGGCGCGCATATTGTTCGGCATTGCAAGGCGGGTTCCTCCTCCGAATAATTCATAGAAGATTGTGAACACCAGGATAGTGTCCGGCTCTGCAAAATAATTTCCACATTCCACCGTAGAGAGAATAATATGTACACAAGTTCAATCTGCTGACGTATTTTGTGGCATGACGTCATACCACCACCAAGCCTTTACTTGAATCGTTTTTTATTATACCACCTCGGTAGCGTTTAGCGGCGGTTTCCTTGGCACGTCTTGTCGAGCGGATCGTGTTCCCCTTATTCCGGATTCCCATCAATACGGACGTGGGTAACCCAACCGCGCCATTGATGGTGGCGCTTGGGAGATAAGCAAGTTTTACCAGGCCGGTGGGGACGCATAGTCCTTGTCCGCCTATATATAAGGGGATAAGGATCCACCTTTTACCTACGCCTTCTTCCTCCTTTGCTTATCCATCTCCGCTTTTCGAGCTCCAGCGCCCAAGTCCGCACATCTCGTCTCAACCTCCTCCACCATGTCCGGAGCGGGAGGCAAGTGGTTGGCCTCCTCCGTTCTGGGAGGAGCACATCAAAAACTGTGCGGCGCGGATACCTTTCAGCGACATCACGCCTTGGCTGCCCGACGAGGGCAGCTCATCCCCACCCCCAGGCCCCATGAGAGGGTCGTATTCCTTCCCCACTTCCTCCACGGACTGGGCTTCCCACTTCATCCCTTCATCCGGGTGCTCATGTACTACTACGGCCTGGACTTCCACGATCTGGCGCCAAACTTCATCCTCAACATCTCGGCATTTATTGTCGTGTGTGAGGCCTTCCTCTGCATCCGGCCTCACTTCGGCTTGTGGCTCAAGACCTTCAATGTCAAGCCGAAGGTGGTGAAGGGCGCTCAAGCGGAGTCTTGGCGCCATGGTGGGCAAAATTCCCAACGTCATCGGCTCGAGGGGCCTTCGTGGAGTCCATCAAGGGATGGCAATCGGGGAGGTTCTACATCACCGAGCCGCGTGACCCTAAATGGGCAGCGGCCCCCGAGTTCAGATCTGGTATCCCTATGCAGCTCACCTCCTGGAAATAGAAGGGCTTGCTATGGGGCAGTTCGGAGGAGCTGACAGGACTTCAGTCCTGTCTCCAGACCTTGGTGAAGAAGAAGCTTAGGCTTGTCAATGTGATCCAGTCATGCTCGTCGCGGATTCTCCCCGCCAACAGCGGGCCTTCAATTTGTGGGAGTTCGATCCGGCACAACACGGACCCAGAGCGGGCTCTTGACCTGACGTCTGAAGCTGCACGGAGGGTGCTGTTCAAGGCGGAGAAGCCCCGCATCCGCTGACGGAAGACCGCGGATTCAGCACTGCCGCCCGGTGGCGAGGTAAGCTTTGTTATCCTCTATGGGACACTTATTTTCTTTCATAGTTTGACTCTATGTGGGATTTAAAACTCCCAATGCCTTTGACAGATGGCGGAGGACATCCGGACAGTAGACTGTCCGGCTCCCTTCCCGAAGACCAGCGGACGCCTTGCTTAACGGGCTGCTAGTCCCGACACTTTATGTGGTGCCGGAGAAGAAGGCCAAGAAGAAGGCCACGGGAACTCGAAGAAGTTCCTGGCGCCAGGTGATATCGGACTCATCGTCCGATGGCTCCGAGGCGGACTCCTCCCCCGAAGACGAGGAGGAGAAAGAGGACTCTCTCCCAGAGGAGGGAGAGAGGAAGAGGAAGGATTCCCAACGGGGGAGGCCGAAGGGTCCAAGAGGGGAAGGACCCTTCCCCCGGACAGCTCCGCCAATGACAATGTTGGCGACGAAGAGTGGCCCTCAAGGGCCAGGCCTCCGGCAAGATCGTAAGTATCCGGATTCTTGAATGATTTATAATTTATCTTTTGTGTCACATAGTGTCATTCTAATGCCGCACACTGCCTGTAGTCCGGCTGATGATGATCTTCCCGCTTCATCGAGCGGGTCCTTGGCTCCATCGGACGTGGATTCCATTCCGACCACCTCCACCCCTCGTGACGCTGACGACGTCGAGGTGGGATCCTAGGAGGGGACCCATCAGGAGGAGGCTCCGGAGGTGCCGCAAGGCAGCCTCCCGGACTTTGAGCCGGACTCCATGCCGGAACCCGCAGTGGTTCGGGAGTCCGGCAGGCGGCCCCTTCGTAAGAAGGGCAAGACCGTGACGCCGGCAGCCTCCGTCCAACCGGAGGCGCCGGACAACTTGTTGGAGGTGCTTAACGGCGCTTCCATCAAGGAAGAACACCGCACTATCATGAGTGCGGTGATTGAAAATTCACTCGCCAAGAGCGGGCTGACCGACGCTGCGAGAGCCTTCTAACGTGCTTTGAGGTAAGAAGTTTAAAATATGTAATGTAATACCGCATAGACAGTAGCCGATGCTCGGTTCGGTGTTGAAAAGAAAAACCGGATGAGGATCTAAAAAGATATCTGCAGGAGTGCTAAAATTATGTCAATATGGGTTTGCAGGCTGCGCTGCTGACCTCTGCCGTACTGACTGTGGAGGTCGGTGCTTTGAAGCAGGACCTCGAGCAGTCCGAGCAAGAGCTCGGCCTTGCCAAGAAGCAGCTCGAGGACAAAGAAGGTGAGTAACACCACTTTGAAATTTGTACCTTACAGAAAAGGATTTTGGTTGCAATAGAAATAACAAGGATAACGTGGGTCTGCAGGGGCCACGACCGAGGTGGCAACCCTGAAGGAGGCCGTGTCCGCGGCTGAACACAATCTTGACATGAACGAGAGAAGCGAGGCGCGGTGGCGGAGGTGCGGCAAGAGCTCCAGGCTCTCATGGAAAAGCATGAGAGTTTGGAGCGCGACTTCGAGACTCGAGTCCGAGCTTGCCTCGGCTCTTGAAAGTGCCAAAGCCGCTAAGGCCGAGGCCCGTAAGGCCCTCCAGGAGATTGAGGATGTGAAGAAAATAGCGGCGGGTAAGGCATTTTTCATGCAAAGCAAGCATGTTAATGTAAATTACACATTACTTACCCGAATCGGAGCTCTCGGGCGTTTGCAGATCTGCCTCATGGCGTGTCGATGCCGCTGCATTCTACCGAGCCGAGGAGGGAGCTCAACGGAGAAGGTCTTCGGTCTCGAGACGCTGAGGTCGGACATCCGGTGCCCCTAGCGACCAGGTGAAGCAGTGGTCGAACTCCTAAGGTAGCCGAGCAGGCCATGAAGGGCCGCATAGTCCGACTGTGGCTGGAGAGGCCATGCACAGGAGCTACTTCGGCCTCGTCGCGGCGGGTGGTGGATCGTGCCCTGGGTGGAAGTCATCAAGCGCTCCGCTTTGCATTGAAGGTGCCGTCGGGCCTTGCCAGCGCAAAAGGTGCATTAGGGCAGGCTGGATGCGGAGAGGCTTATCAGCACGCGCTCCAGCAGGCAAGGAGTATTGTATGCCCGAGATGTACTATAAGACTGTCCTGAAGGGTGCCCGCAAGATTGTGGATGAGTGCCCCAGAGATGTAATTATTGAGTAAACTCGCAATGTGTTATCCTGTGCGCTGAAAACTTTGTTCATATGCGCTAAGCAACGCTTATTGATTTAAAATATTACCTTCTGTGCGGCCGTTTATTAAATCTGAGAGATGGCAAGTCGTCGGCTTCAGTCCGCGTGCCACGAGTGCTGGGGTGTTCGGGATAAACTTGAGCACTCTTGTTCCCATTTTTGGGTCCATCTAGGGAGGCGCTCAACACAATGAACAAGGCAACTGGACTTATAATGCTTGAACACTCTCACTTAGCCATAGAATTCTATAATTTAAATTTCGGCGAAGCCCCTAGTATTCGGAAGACCGAGTTCGGGGCGCTATCCACGCCTGGGCCAGACACAGCCGGTTCTTCGCTCGAAGCGGCATAAGTCTTTAGGGACTCGAAAAGACCTCTCGAATAGCGACCAGTCTCGCCTTATCATGACAATCGGTTTAGCTTTCTCCTTCGAGCGCTCGCCCAGCTCAACCGGGCGCAATCGTAGTGGTTCTCCAGTGCTACCTTAGCCGATGAGCGGGCGTAAGGTACCAAAACATGGGAGCTGGGCAAACCCAACTATTGACCCAAGACATGATTCGGAGCCGATGCATATAATGCTATAAGTTCGGGGTGCCGCACTTGTGAAAGTGTTCGGACTTATCACACCATAATGTGGGGAACACAAGCCCCTGGTGTATTCTGCCGTACCAAAATGTACGGGTGCAAGATGTCATTAATGAACATATGTGTGAAAAAAGGAAATGCAATTATAAACAAAAAGTGATGCATTGTTTATTCAAGAGATTCTGCCATGAGTGCAGAACGATACAAATAGTGCGATAAGCAATGGTTGGACTATTAGAAGTGTCTCCCTCCAGGGGTAGGCTGCGGAATGGTGTATTTAACAAATTGAATGCTCGTAATGGAGACCACCTGAGTGTTCGTCATAGCCTTTGTCCCTCCCTGGCTGTTGCATCGTGAGTTCGGCAGATCTACTGCCGGACAGGGCCTCTGGTGAGCGGAGTCCTGTGAAAAAAAAGAAGAAAAAAAGAGTGACACACTTGGGAGCCCCTGGTGTGGTTAAGCCGCACTCTGGGCCTGTCGTGGTCGTGCCCCTCCCCCTATGATCATGGTATCTCCGGAGCGTAATGATGTACGCGAAGAGCTGGTCTTGCAATCATGCAAGGGCTGGGGTTGAGGCCGCATTGCTACGCGTGCTCGGAACATGCCAGGTGGTCTTGATTGATGTTACTCCGGGCGCGTTTGGCTATGTCCGGTCGTTTAACGGCCAGACTCGAAAATTGCCTTAAAAGGCTGCTCTGTACTTCTGCCGCGAGAGCCACTGTGTGTCCCTTCGTTCGGAGGGAGCGTTCAGTATTTCCATTGACCGTGATGACTCCACGAGGGCCTGGCATCTTGAGCTTGAGGTATGCATAATGTTGTACCGCGTTGAATTTTGCAAACGCGGTTCGTCCGAGTAGAGCGTGATAGCCACTGTGGAACGGGACTATGTCGAAGATTAACTCCTCGCTTCGGAAATTATCCGTGGATCCGAAGACCACTTCCAGTGTGACGGAGCCTGTACAATTGGCCTCCACACCTGGTATGACGCCTTTGAAGGTCGTCTTTGTGGGGTTAATCCTTGAGGGGTCTATGCCCATCTTGCGCACTGTATCCTGATAAAGCAGGTTCAGGCTGCTACCGCCGTCCATCAGGACTCTAGTGAGGTGAAGTCCATCGACCATTGGGTCTAAAACCAATGCGGTGAATCCGCCATGGCGGATACTGGTCGGGTGGTCTCTTCGATCGAAAGTGATCGGGCAAGAGGACCATGGATTGAACTTCGGGGCGACTGGCTCCATCGCATATACGTCCCTGAGTGCATGCTTCCGCTCCCTCTTGGGTATGTGGGTTGCGTATATCATGTTTACCGTCCGCACTTGTGGGGGAACCCTTCATCCTCTCTGTTCGGGCGGTCGAGTCTCCTCCTCGTCGTCGCTATGCAGCCCCTTGTCATTGTTTTCGGCAATTAACTTGCCTGCCTGCTTGAATACCCAACAATCTCTGTTGGTGTGATTAGCTGGCTTTTCGGGGATGCCATGTATCTGGCAAGAGCGCTCGAGTATTCGGTCCAAATTGGACGGACCCGGAGTAGTTCTTTTGAATGGCTTCTTCCGCTGACCGGGTTTGTAGCCTCTGAATCCGGTGTTGACTGCCGTATCATCATTGTTGTCGCCGTTAACGCGGCGTTTGTTTTTGTTTTGACGCGACCTGCCATTGTGGTCCTTAGTATCCGGACTGCCGGCATTTTTGCTGAGGTTGTTGCTGCGCGCTAGCCAGCTATCCTCTCCCGCACAAAAGCGGGTCATGAGTGATGTGAGGGCTGCCATGGATTTCGGCTTTTCCTGTCCTAGGTGCCGGGCCAGCCACTCGTCGCGGATGTTATGTTTGAAGGCTGCGAGGGCCTCTGCATCCGGACAGTCGACGATTTGATTTTTCTTTGTTAAGAACCATGTCGAAACTGTCGGCGTTGTCGCTGCTGAATTATGTGGCTTAGGTCATCGGCGTCGGTGGTCGCACGTATGTGCCCCGGAAGTTGTCGAGAATGCGGCTTCGTGTCCTCCCAACACCCAATTGACTCTGCGGGCAAGCTGTTAAGCCAATGCCGAGCTGGTCCTTTAAGCTTGAGTGGGAGATACTTGATGGCGTGGAGATGCGCCGCCGGGGCCATATGGATATGAAGGAGATAATCTTGATCCAAACCGCGGGGTCTGTTGTGCCATCGTAGGATTCAATGTTCACGGGTTTAAACCCTTCCGGATTTGATGATCCATTACTTCGTCATGAAGCATAGTGGGTGTCTTGGCGCCTCTATATTGAGCAATATCACGGCGTAGCTCAAGAGAGCGTTATCTGCTGTGTTCGCCCGGCGGAGTTCTTTGTATCCGCGCGGCGGTAGTCGTCGTGGGTCGTGGGCGCCCGTGATCCGTAGATAGATCTGGATTGTCTTGCCTTGTCCTCCAATATATCCCGCAAGTCCGGCGCATTCCTCGTGGCCGTACTTTTCGGCGGTGCGAGTGCGGTCTTGATGGAGGGCCTAGATGCCTCTCTGTCGCGACCACGGGTGGTCGATCCGCCAGACAGCGCTGGTGATGAAGGTTTGTATGCTTCGTCCTCTAGTCGGGGGAGCAACTTACGTTTTGGGTAGCTCTCGGAGGGGCGTTCGAGTTCATACTCTTCGGCCGCGAGGACCTCGGTCCATCTGTCGGCCAGCAGGTCTTGATCAGCTTGAAGCTATTGCTGCTTTTTCTTTAGGCTATTTGCCGTGGCGATAAGCCTGCGTTTGAAACGCTCTTGTTCGACGGGATCCTCTGGCACGGCAAATTCGTCGTTGTTGAGGCTTGCCTCGTCTCCGGAGGGAGGCATGTAGTCTTCATCCTCCTCGTCTGCCGCTCTCTCTCGAGGGCTGGCTTCCCCGTCCTCCTGTGCTGAATCCTGCTGGAGGGGGTTGTCTTCGGCACTCTCTGGGGTGTTATTAGCTCCGGTGCCGGAATCTCCATTCTTACTGTGGCGGGATTTAGAGCGGCGCCGCTGACGTCGGCGCTTGGGCTGTTTCTTAGCAGAATATGCCTCCGCTGCTTCCTCGCCGTCCCCATTCTTTGGGGTGTCCACCATGTATATGTCGTATGACGAGGTGGTCTTCCAGGGCCCTGTAGGCGCTGGTTCTTGATCGTCCCCGGCGTCGTCGTCCATACCGTCGATGTCTTTGGAGTCGTAGTCTAGCATGTCGGTTATATCGTCAACAGTGGCTACAAAGTGGGTGGTGGGTGGGCTTTGAATTTCTTCGTCGTCCGCATCCCAACCATCCTGACCGCAGTCCGGCCAGGGCTCTCCTGATAACGAGAGATGCTTTAAAGAGTTCAGGACGTCACCAAAGGGCGAGTGCTGAAAGATGTCCGATGCGGTGAACTCCATGATGGGCGCCCAATCGGATTTGATTGGTAGGGGCGCAGGAGGTTCGGAGTCCGGCGAGGAGTCCGGCACCTCGGAGCCACGAGCCTTACAAGGAACAAGGTTGGTATTCGGCTCCATCAGCGTAGAGGTTGTAGCTCCCGAGGCGGTGTCCAGCCACCCATCCTCGATCTGCGCGGTCGGCTCCGAACTATAGGTCGGAGCGGACTCGTGTGCGGCCTCCGAGGCACTGTCCGGCTGCAGAGCTAGATCATGCCCATCGTGACAGTGCGGCACGCCCGGCTGTGGCTCGAATCCATCGAAGATCAAGTCTCCGCGGATGTTGGCCGTGAAGTTTAGGCTTCCAAACCTGACCTAATGGCCAGGGGCGTAGCTTTCGATCTGCTCCAGATGGCCAAGTGAATCGGCCCGCAGTGCAAAGCCGCCGAACACGAAGATCTGTCCGGGGAGAAAATTCTCACCTTAGACTGCGTCATTGTTGATTGAAGGAGCCATCAAGCCTATCGGTGACGACACATAGGAACTCTCAATGAAAGCACCAATGTTGGTGTCAAAACCGGCGGATCTCGGGTATGGGGTCCCGAACTGTGCGTCTAGGCGGATGGTAACAGGAGACAAGGGACACGATGTTTTACCTGAGTTCGGGCCCTCTCGATGGAGGTAAAACCCTACTCTGCTTGATTGATATTGATGATATGGGTAGTACAAGAGTGGATCTACCACGAGATCAAGGAAGCTAAACCCTAGAAGCTAGCCTATGGTATGATTGTTGTAATGGTTGTGTGTCCTCGGACTAAAACCCTCCGGTTTATATAGACACCGGAGAGGGCTAGGGTTACAGTAGTCGGTTACAATGGTAGGAGATCTACATATCCGTATCGCCAAGCTTGCCTTCCACGCCAAGGAAAGTCCCATCCGGACACGGGACAAAGTCTTCAATCTTGTATCTTCATAGTCTTGGAGTCCGGCTGACGATGATAGTCCGGCTGTCCGGACACCCCCTAGTCCAGGACTCCCTCAAAGATCTTTATCGGTCAAACCGCATAACAACATACGTTGTTCCCTTTGTCATCGGTATGTTACTTGCCCGAGATTTGATCGTCGGTATCCAATACCTAGTTCAATCTCGTTACCGGCAAGTCTCTTTACTCGTTACGTAATGCATCATTCCGTAACTAACTCATTAGTTACATTGCTTGCAAGGCTTATAGTGATGTGCATTACCGAGAGGGCCCAGAGATACCTCTCCGACAATCGGAGTGACAAATCCTAATCTCAAAATACGCCAACCCAACATGTACCTTCGGAGACACCTATAGAGCTCCTTTATAATCACCCGATTCACGTTGTGACGTTTGGTAGCACACAAAGTGTTCCTCCGTAAACGGAGTTGCATAATCTCATAGTCATAGGAACATGTATAAGTCATGAAGAAAGCAATAGCAACATACTAAACGATCAAGTGCTAAGCTAACGGAATGGGTCAAGTCAATCACATCATTCTCCTAATGATGTGATCCCGTTAATCAAATGACAACTCTTTTGTCCATGGCTAGGAAACATAACCATCTTTGATAAATGAGCTAGTCAAGTAGAGGCATACTAGTGACACTATGTTTGTCTATGTATTCACACATGTATTATGTTTCCAGTTAATACAATTCTAGCATGAACATTTATCATGATATAAGGAAATAAATAATAACTTTATTATTGCCTCTAGGGCATATTTCCTTCAGGTAGGGCTACGGTGTGTAGATCGGTCGAGGCCGGTCATGACCTGATGGTGTGTCCGGCCAGAGTTGATCGAGCGTGTTGGGTAAGTTGGTGCACCCCTACAGGGAAGAAAACATCTATCGATAGCCTAACCTACGGTAATGGACACTCAGAGTTGTATCCCGATCGATACAACTAGAACTGGATACTGAATGCTGAGGCATGTAATGGAAATGATGGCTCCGGGATTGTTTCCTCGCAGGGAGTCGAGGAAGTGATCTCTAGGTGCTAATGTTACAACATGTTTGCTAAATATAAAATGCTATTCTATACTCTTCTGAATGCTGCAAGATGCTTGGAGCTGCTTGAAGATGCTAGTCTTTGATAGGCTAGGATTTCCCCTTCTTTTCTGGCATTCTGCAGTTCAGTGCACAGATACTACCCATTTCATTGATACCGATGCATATGTAGTGTAGATCTTTGCTTACGAGTACTTTGGATGAGTACTCACGGTTGCTTTGCTTCCCTTTTTCCACCTGTTTCCATTCTTCTTGGATGCTGCCACCAGATGGTGGAGCCCAGGATCCAGACGCCATCACCAAAGATTTCTACTACCCCGAGGGTGCCTACTACCACGTGACGGACGCCGACGATCATGAGTAGTTAGGAGGCTCCTAGGCAGTACGCCTTGCCTTTTCCATCGATGTTGCTTTTGTGCTAACCTTCTTAAGGCAAACTTGTTTAATTCATGTCTGTACTCAGATAATGTTGCTTCCACTGAATCGTTTGTATTCAGGCTTATGTATTTGAGCCCTCGAGGCCCCTGGCTTGTAATATAAAGCTTGTATTATTTTAATTTGTGTCTAGAGTTGTGTTGTGATATCTTCCCGTGAGTCCCTGATCTTGACCATACACATTTCCGTGTATGATTAGTGTACAATTGAATCGGGGGCGTCACACTTCCCGCCTTCATTTGGGAAGAGGACCAAGGCCACTATAAATAGGACCTAGCCACCACCATGGAAAGGGGGACGATCAAGTCGACTGAATCCATTCCACCCTTACCAGCTCACTTGAACTCAAGAACACACCTTCTGAGGTTGTTCACCACTGTACTAGTTCATCCTCAGCCCCACGAGGCAAATCCGACACAAAGCAGGAGTAGGGTTTTACACTGCAAGGTGGCCTGAACCTGGGTAAACTGCTGTGTCCCCTTTCCTTCGAGTTCGTGTACTATGCTGTGAGATTTGCGGGTAGGCAGACTGGGGAAGTTGAGATCTCCACACGCACCCCAGAGTTCGAACCTCTCAAGGGTTTGCGGAACCCGAAATCCGACAATGCCAAATATAGCATAGTTGAAAGACAAAAACTAAAGTCATAAATATATTTGCCAATGTGACGCAGACTAATTATCATATTGTTCAATGGACATAAATAAGTTAATTCTCAAGTATATTTATTAAACTAATTATCATGCTGCTCAATGGACCAAACAAATTCAAACCAACCACTACAGATTGCAGAAACCTTGATGATAATCAAACACCTTTTTTTCTTTTTGCGGGGAATCAAACACTAATGAATTGTTAAACTCGTTGTTTGTGTCGATGGAATCAAAAGAAGGAAGATTCTGGCAGCACTTAATTTTGACATTGCCGGAGTTAACATAATTGGATATCTTTTTATGGATGGGATGGAAGGAACCGGAATTAGAATCAGGGGCTGGTTCCGTCAGGCTTACCATCTTCAAGGCAAGTATCCTGTCGTATGGCTGGTACGTGGCGACCCCTGCTGATGGTGAGGTCCCTCTCCCTGGGCTCCTCCACACCCATGCCCTCACCAAATCCAAGGATAGTTGCACAATCATCAGCACCAGCTACGTCAAGCTATTGATACCGATTTCTAGTACAAAACATGAAAGGTTTTGAGAAGAGAACTGAACAGGAATGGAGGGAGAGGCACTTACGTGGTTCTCGGTGAGGCCGAGCTAGATGACACCGGCTAGGTTGGAGGCGGGTGGTAGGGGTCATCGGCGCAGTGGCGGAGGCCGGCGTAGTAGAGGGAGTCGTCGTCTAAATTTATTCTGTTTTTGGCAGAGAAGAGAGAATAGGGAAATGTACAGTCTTAATACTACTTCAAAAATAGTACAGACAACGTCATAGGAAATCTATGCAAAAAAGAAAATGGCCAAATCTATATACCCTGTTCGGAGTTTCATTCTTGTTAATTGCAGACGCATGGCAGGTCGGCACATTCTCTTAGAATTAGATTTGCTTTCAAGTGTCTCGTTGTAGTCAATTATCACAAATACATACTCCCTCCGTAAACTAATATAAGAGCGTTTAGATTACTATTTTAGTTATCTAAACACTCTTATATTAGTTTACAGAGGGAGTACTATGTAAAAACCTAGCTAGATCCAAATCTCCAGGACAACAAGGTACCAACATAACAAGACTGACCCAAAATTTATTTGGAACCTAGCTAGACCTGAGAATCTACTTCACAAGAAGAAACCAACAACCTCTTTACAAAAAACCTAGCCAGTACTTGACTCCTCTCCTCAAACGGGAAGGGAGCGACGCCACCAAATGGTACAAGAACATAACAGGAAAAGAATCTCACCCAGCTAGACTGTGGCCGGCGTCGTGGCTGGAAGTAGAGGCGGAGTGAGCGCAGTTGATGCGAAGACCAACTCCGGGAATGAGGGGGGCATCTTCTTCCTCCCACCTGGCTTCCATGTCCTCCTCTTCTTCCTCCCCTATGACCTCTTCTCCTTCCTCCCCCACAGCCTACTCTCTAGGGTTATCTGTGCGGGCGCAAGCGGGGGCGTAGACCAGTGGCTAGGGCGGGGCATTAGTAGACTAGGGCGAGGTGGAGTCCCGTCTATTGATGGCGGCACCGGAGACGGCCATGCCCAGGAGGAATCGGCGGCGGCGGCGGCGGCGGTGTTCGTGCGAGGAGAGGAGGCCCCGCGAGAGCGGGCGCCGCGTAGGAGGAGGCGGCGGCCGTGGGGGACCCTGGGGACGGGCGGGGCGAGCGGCTAAGAAGGGGAAAGAGAAGGACGCGCGGATGAGGAGGCGCCTAGAGTTCTACGGGAGCTGCTGGATTTTATATACCCATAGGTGAAATGACGAGTATACCCTTGGTGCACCGATTTTACACGCGGTGGCACGAGTTTTCTACCACTATTCATTGCTACAACGCTGGGTCTCGATCCGATGGCCCAAGCCCTTCAGTGGCTTGATCTGACGGCCTAAATAGGATCAAAAAAATGATCCGACAGCCAGAAGTCCCTGAGCCTGAGAGAGCTCCGTTTCCCGTCGGTTATTATTTCTGGATATGATGAGGTGGCATGCTTGCATGTTGAGATAAATAAGTTAGTGCGGATGACTCTCTTAGATTTATAGGATGAGTATTAAGATATTTCTTGATGATCGGTTTCACTACACATCAAGTTTGATCCTCAATAAATGGAGCAAAACCCTTCCGCCAACTGTCACTTCTAGGAATTAAACTCGGGTCGTTAGGCCCCAAACAATTATTTGTAGTACTTGATAAGATAACGTCCTTCAATCCGCCCATCTTTTTGGAGACTAAAAATACACTTCTTTTTATGTCGTCTATTGGCGACCATTTGAAAGTATTGTGTATTACTCTCCCTCCAAAATGAAGTCGGCGTTGGATCTTTGGTATCACTTGATTTTCTCTTCTAGCAATGGGGCAATCTTCTTATTGGATTGATTTTTCATATCAAACTCGTTTTGAGACAAGACATGAGTCTCCGTGATTTTGTCAACGCCATCAATAATACTCCCTCCGCCTCAAAATAAATGTCTTAACTTTGCACTAACTTTATTACGAGGTTATGTATTAATCGTGAGACATTTATTTTGAGACGGAGAGAGTAGTGAAGAGGCATTGTCTTTTTTTATGTAGCACTGGTGCGTTTTCCATGTAAAAGAACGATAAGAATGTTCAAGAAGAACATTCTTGCCAAGTATCTATCCTGACTCTGTTTGAGATGCAGATCCATAGGCGACATGTCAGTACCTAATCGCCGATCCCTTCCAGGCTAAGTCACCTCGCAATGTCCCCGAGCCGCAATACTTAAACGCCCGAAAAGGACGGCGAGCACGGCTCCAGACAGCCAAAGCAAAGGTGAGCCACCGTCCATTATTGCACCAAAAGCACCAAAGCGCCGCTGCTCTGCTTGCAGCTGCCGAGCTGATAATTAAGCATGGGTACCGCTCGCGCATGGCGCTGGAAGCTTCTGCCCTTCCACTCCAGGCCGCCGCCGCCGCCGCCGACGCCGTCCCTCCCTGCAACCCTGTCCCCGGTGGACAAGGAGGAGGACGTGCCACGGGAGTTCCTGTGCCCGATACTGGGCGCGCCCATGTCCGACCCGGTGATCCTGCCATCGGGGCGGACGTACGAGCGCGCCTGCATCCAGGCCTGTGCGGAGCTTTCCGTCTCTCCACCTGGCGTGGAGGGAGACTCGCCGGCATCGGGTGGGGTGGTTCCCATACCCAACGACGCGCTCGGAGCGGCCATCCGGACTTGGAGCGCGCGGTCCGGACGCGCGCCGCCTGAGGCCCCTTCCGCCGCGGCGGCACGGGAGGCCGTGCTACGCGCGGTTCCAACTCCGCGGCCCCCGGGCAGGTCGTCTTCTAACCTTTCCTGCTCCTCCAGGGCGTCCGCTGCGTCGACGTCGTCGTCGTCCTCCCGGTCGTCGTCAGAGATAACGGCGGTGGAGCAGCTGGACATGGCGTGCGCGAAGGAAACGAGGTCGTTGCGGGTTGGTGAGGGGGAGGAGGAAGTGGGCCAGTTGACAGTGAAGGCTGTGGGCGGCGGAGACGAGTGGGAGGTGGAGTCAGCGATGGCGGCGCTGCGACGGGCGACGCGGGAAAGCGCGCCGAGGAGGCGGGCGCTATGCGTGCCGCAGCTGCTCGCTGCGCTCCGTCGCGTGCTGCTGTCCGCGCGTCACTCCGCCGCGGCGCGCGCCGACGCCACCGCTGCTCTGGCCAACCTCTCCCTCGAGCCTGAGAACAGGGTGCCCATCGTTCGCGCGGGCGCCGTGCCGGCGCTGGTCGAGGTTGCCAGCTTGGGTGCTGCAGCCCCGGAGGCGTGCGAGCACGCGGCAGGCGCTCTGTTCGGCCTGGCCCTGCACGAGGGCAACCGCGCCGCCATCGGCGTGCTCGGCGCCTTGCCTCCTCTTCTGGCACTCCTTACCGCCGGCGACCAGGCCCCGCGAGCGCGCCGCGATGCCGGGATGGCTCTGCTCCATCTCTCCCTCGCCGCCGTTAACCAGTCTAAGCTCGCGCGCGCCCCGGGCGCCGCCAAGAACCTGCTCTCCATCTCCTCCGATTCCAACGAGCCGTTGCCCATCCGCAGGCTGGCCCTCATGGTGATCTGCAACGTTGCCGCCTGCGCTGAGGGCCGGACAGCGCTCATGGACGCCGGCGCCGTGGCGACGTTCTCCGTCATCCTTTCCAACGACGCTCACAGGTCGGAGCTTCAAGAATGCTGCGTCGCGGCATTGTACGACATGAGCAAGGGAAGCCCGCGGTTCCGGGGGCTTGCCAGAGCGGCCGGCGCCGACCGGCCACTCATCCTCATAGCCGAGCAAGCGGACCCCGGCGTTCACAAGGACATGGCGCGGAAGGCACTGCGAGCAATGCTGGGCCTGGGCGACATCAACGGCGGAGGCCTTCATGATTTCAGCAACAGCGAACGCAACGACGATGACAGCGGCACAATGGCGTCGTCCCTGCCGGTCCGCCGCCGGCGCGCCGCGAGCTGGGGAGCTCCTCCTGCCTCGAAGCTGTCAAGTTCACACCACTGGCGATCAGTATGTATCGATTAGCTTTAGTTCTTGAGCTGGGTGTTGCTGTGTTGTCATCATTGCAGTGGATTCATGCAGTGCTCCATTTTACCTGCTTGGTCTGTAATTTTGAATGGATGTGAAATTAAAGACAATTGTGCAGTGGAATCTGGCGCATATTTTTGTGCTCCACTTTGTTTATATATTTTTTCCCTGAAAAGGCTTTAGATCTAGATCAAACCATCGGTACAGCTATCCTAATAAAAGATAAAGAAAATACACCTAGATCTCTAGGGCTGATCATCTTTTTTGCAGATAGAAGATTATTCATGAACCCATCTATGCGTTGGATATACCTGCTCTACCCAGACAGGCGCATAAGTGGAAACCCCAAAGACAGGGGAACCAGATCCTCTAACATTAAGAAGGAATGTCACGGTGCTACAGTGTTAGCCTAGTGTAAAATGAAGAAGGGAAGTTAGAGAATGTTAGTAGATAACTAATAGGTTGTTTACTACTGAAATTACTGTAGATATAAATAATTTAAATTTCATTTTATTTCACCATCAATTTGTTTGTATGTAATTACTATAAATGTACACCGTAGATCATCAATTTGCAAATTAATTTAAGTTGTTTTAGACATAATCATATGAATAGAAAGAAGGAAAGTTAGGGTACTATAGCTTCTGTAACATTCCTTCTCAATGCTAGAGGATCCGGTTCCAAAGACAGGGTGCCTTCACATCAATGTAGATGGTGCATATGTTTGCAATAAAGGACTTAGATCTAGCTCAAATCAACAAATATTCCTAAAAAAATGAGGAAAATATATCGAGATCTCTAGGGCTGATCATCATCTTTGCAGATACACGAGATTATTCACGAACTCATCTTTGTATTAGATATACCTGCTCTGGCCTTGGTAAGCACGAGCAGACAAGTGCATAAGTGGGAACCCCGAGGCGGGGTGCTTTAAGATCGATTGAGATGTCGTATATGTTTATGCTTTACTTTGTTCATAAGTTTTTCATAAAAAGGCCTTAGGTCTAGATCAAACAAGTAGTATAGATATCCCTAAAAAGAATAAAGAAAACATATCAAGATCTTTAGGGCTAGTCATCTTCTTTGCAGATACAAGAAGATTATTCATGAACTCATCTTTGTGTCGGATCTACCTATTCCATCATTTGGTGCGCACGCGCAGACATGTGCATAGTGGGAACCCTCCGAGGTGGGGTGCGTTCAGATCAATGGAGATGGCACAATCTGAGAAGTAGTTGAATGTGCGGCATCAGAGCATGTCCAATAGCAGCAAAAAAATTGATGTCCTAAAAATGGTTTAGGTATGGATGGAGAAGGTTTTTTGGGCACCAACAAAATTTCTGCTTCTTTAGCAGCCCTAAAACGGGTGCCCTAAATTTTGTCCTTCTTCACATAGCACACAAATTTGAGCATATGCAATGTTATAAAATAATATCAAACTAGATGAATGGCCCATGCGTTGTTACCCTCATGTGTCATATACTACCATGTCCTAAAGTGAAAAAAAATGTCGCATCGCTTTGTGCTGTCGAGGATGCGCAAACTTAGGCACACCCACACACCGGATTCATTGAGTTGCACCCTTAACTTTGAATTGCATCGACAGATTTCTTGTGAGGTTCTCTTCCGTAAACAAATAAAGCACAACAAAGAATTAATGGATAATCAATCCATCAAACTTAAGAGGTGGTAGAAGATGAAGTAGATGAGATTTTTCCATCCATGACCGGCATGTATGCGTGCATCCTAGAGATGTGGAAGGACAAAGGGAAATCGGTGCAACCTATGCCACCCAATTTAGATTGCATGGCTACTAATGATTGGGGTGATGTGGGGGCACAGATGCGTTGTAAATATCAATTAATGACTTGTAATGGGGTTTGTCTGTATAAGATATATAGATTAATCTGAAACAAATAAAACACAAATAGTACTTAATTATTACATAGTTCATCAACTTGGAAATGGTGTCCTCCATTGATGGCAATGTGCAATGGCGAAGGGTACCTGGGTGGCGGCCGGACTAGGGATGGAAGGGAGGATGTAGGCAAAGCTTGGCTAGCGCCCGAGTGGAGTGTCTCCGTCCAGGAAGTCCTGGGAGACGGTTTGGGTGGTATAGTGGAGACATCGATATTTGACTACACGGATAAAAAGCAAAGGTGGAGGGACAAAGTGAGAAAATCGGGGCTCCGGGTCGGGTCATTGGGTGGGATGTGGGTGTTGAAGCCCTACGTGGCAGAGGTCCTGTTGGTGCAATGACAGGCCCCTTATGTTTTGGAGTTTGTTGACATAAACAGTATGGGCTTATGTGTTTGCTAGTGCACACAGAGTAACAGGTCCCTGAGAGATCGAGTCGTTTGATGCAAACGATGAAGATAATCTCCCTGAGTTGCAGCGAAGGTTATCACCGAAGAGGATGCTAACAAGAGTGACCCCTAAAAATTGTTGAAGTTCAAGCAATTGGTTCAGTGTCTGTTCGAAGAAAATGACTGCGCTCGAGGAAGAATGAAGACGAAGTGAAGACGTAGCATTTATTTCGTTGTTCTTCTTCTTTCATTTAGTCATAGGACCACCATACTATTAAGAGGGGTGTAGTGTTTGAAACTTTGATTCTCTAATGCTAAACCCAAATCCTATGAAAGTTGTAAAAGAAATCTCTTTCTGTTCCGAGCAAATACTTGCCAGCAAGAGAATTTGATCTTCTTTGCTGCAAGAGATTTGTCTCAGACCGAGGAGTTAGCATTACTTGTTACTCAAGTAATGTTACCGTTGCTCCAACCCCGACCGTTGTGAACATGTCGGTTGGCCATTGGCTGGGCCGAGTGTCAAAAATGGTCATTTCCCATCTGGGAAGGTTGTGGCTATAAATAGCTACCCCACGTCGGCTTTGTCCGGCGGCTGCTCCGTTTGATTCTGAGAAGATTGTTGAGCAACCCACTCTCTAAGAAATTTGAGATTAAAATCCACCGAGAGAAAAAACCTAGAGCCGAAGAATTAGATAATGGTTCATGTTGGGGAACGTTGCATGGGAAACAAAAAATTTCCTACGTTCACCAAGGTCAATCTAGGAGATGAATATCTACGAGAGGAGAGATTGCATCTCCATACCCTTGTAGATCGCTAAGAGGAAGCGTTAAGAAATGCGGTTGATGGAGTCGAACGTCTTCGCGATCCAATAATGATCCGTCCCACGAACTCCCTATCCAAGTGCCGAACAGACGGCACCTCCCCGTTGAACACACGTACGGCTTGATGATGTCTACTACGCAATCTTCTTCTTGTAGACGTTGTTGGGCCTCCAAGTGCAGAGGTTTGTAGGACAGTAGCAAATTTCCCTCAAGTGGATGACCTAAGGTTTATCAATCCGTGTGAGGCGTAGGATGAAGATGGTCTCTCTCAAGCAACCCTGCAACCAAATAACAACGAGTCTCTTCTGTCCCCAACACACCCAATATAATGCTAAATTGTATAGGTGCACTAGTTCGGCGAAGAGATGATGATAGAAGTGCAATATGGATGGTAGATATAGGTTTTTCTAATCTGAAAATATAAAAACAGCAAGGTAACTAATGATAAAAGTGAAACAAGATCTAGGGTTCATACTTTCACTAGTGCAAGTTCTCTCAACAATAATAACTTAAATGGATCATATAACTATCCCTCAACATGCAACAAAGAGCCACTCCAAAGTCACTAATAGCGGAAAACAAATGAAGAGATTATTGTAGGGTACAAAACCACCTCAAAGTTATCCTTTCTGATTGATCTATTCAAGAGTCCGTACTAAAATAACACGAAGTTATTCTTTCCGTTTGATCTATCCTAGAGTTGGTACTAGAATAACACCTTAAGACACAAATCAACCCAAAACACCTAGATACTCCAATGTCACCTCAAGTATCCGTGGGTATGATTATATGATATGCATCACAGAATCTCAGATTCATCTATTCAACCAACACAAAGAACTTCAAAGAGTGCCCCAAAGTTTCTACCGGAGAGTCAAGACGAAAACGTGTGCCAACCCCTATGCATAAGTTCACAAGGTCACTGAACCCGCAAGTTGATCACCAAAACATACATCAAGTAGATCGCGTGAATATCCCAATGTCACCACAGATAAGCACATGCAAGACATACATCAAGTGTTCTCAAATCCTTAAAGACTCAATCCGATAAGATAACTTCAAAGGGAAAACTCAATCCGTTACAAGAGAGTAGAGGGGGAGAAACATCATAAGATCCAACTATAATAGTAAAGCTCGCAGTACATCAAGATCGTACCATCACAAGAACACGAGAGAGAGAGAGAGAGAGAGAGAGAGAGAGAGAGAGAGGGAGAGAGAGAGAGAGAGAGAGAGAGAGAGAGAGAGAGAGAGAGATCAAACACATAGCTACTAGTACATACCCTCAGCCCCGAGGGTGAACTACTCCCTCCTCGTCATGGAGAGCGTCGGGATGATGAAGATGGCCACCGGTGATGGATCCCCCCTCCGGCAGGGTGCCGGAACAGGGTCCCGAATGGTTTTTGGTGGCTACAGAGGCTTGCGGTGGCGGAACTCCCGATCTATAGTGCCCCTGGATGTTTTCGGGATATATGGGTATATATAGGAGGAAGAAGTAGGTCGGTGGAGCTGCGAGGGGCCCATGAGGGTGGGGGCGCGCCCAGGGGGCAGGCATGCCTCCCTTCCTCGTGGCCTCCTCGCTTCTTTCTGACGTCCACTTCAAGTCCTCTGGATCACGTTTGTTCCAAAAATCACTCTCCCGAAGGTTTCATTCCGTTTGGACTCCGTTTGATATTCCTTTTCTACGGAACACCGAAATAGGCAAAAAACAGCAATTTGCACTGGGCCTCCAGTTAATAGGTTAGTCCCAAAAATTATATAAAAGTGCATAGTAAAACCCATTAAACATCCAAAACATATAATATAATAGCATGGAACAATAAAAAATTATAGATACGTTGGAAACGTATCAAGCATCCCCAAGCTTAATTCTCAATGTAATTTTCTTTATTGTGGCATGAATGTTCAGATCCGCAAGATTCAAGATTTAATATTGACATAAGAGTAATAATACTTCAAGCATACTAACAAAGTAATCATGTCTTCTCAAAATAACATGGCCAAAGAAAGTTATCCCTACAAAATCATATAGTCTGGCTATGCTCTATCTTCATCACATAAAATATTTAAATCATGCACAACCCGGTTTTAGCCAAGCAATTGTTTCATACTTTAGTATCCTCAAACTTTTTCAACTTTCACGCAATACATGAGCGTGAGCCATGGACATAGCACTATAGGTGGAATAGAATATGGTGGTTGTGGAGAAGACAAAAAGGAGGAAGGTAGTCTCACATCAACTAGGCGTGTCAACGGGCTACGGAGATGCACATTAATAGATATCAATGTGAGTGAGTAGGGATTGCCATGCAACGGATGCACTAGAGCTATAAGTGCATGAAAGCTCATCAAAAGAAACTAAGTGGGTGTGCATCCAACTTGCTTGCTCACGAAGACCTAGGGCACTCTGAGGAAGCCCATCATTGGAATATACAAGCCAAGTTCTATAATGAAAAATTCCCACTAGCATATGAAGGTGACAACATAAGAGACTCTCTATCATGAAGATCATGGTGCTACTTTGAAGAGTGTAGTAAAAGGATAGTAACATTGTCCCTTCTCTCTTTTTATCTCATTTTTTTGGTGGGCTTCTTTGGCCTCTTTTTTATTTTTGGCCTCTTTTATTTTTCATAAAGTCCGGATACTGATCCCAACTTGTGAGGGAATCATTGCTTCCATCATCCTTTCCTCACTGGGACAATGCTCTAATAATGAAGATCGTCACACTTTTATTTACTTACAACTCAATAATTACAACTCAATAATTAGAACAAAATATGACTCTATGTGAATGCCTCCGGCGGTGTACCGGGATGTGCAATGAATCAATAGTGACATGTATGAAAGAATTATGAATGGTGGCTTTGCTACAAATACAATGTCAACTACGTGATCATGCAAAGCAATATGACAATGATGGAGCGTGTCATAATGAACAGAACGGTGGAAAGTTGCATGGCAATATATCTCGGAATGGCTATGGAAATGCCATATTAGGTACGTATGGTGGCTGTTTTGAGGAAGGTATATGGTGGGTGCATGATACCGGCGAAAGTTGCACGACACAAGAGAGGCTAGCGATGGTGGAAGGGTGAGAGTGCATATAATACATGGCCTCAACATTAGTCATAAAAGAACTCACATACTTATTGCAAAAATCTTCAAGTCGTCAAAACAAAGTACTACACGCATGCTCCTAGGGGAAGGGTTGATAGGAGTTAACCATCGCGCGATCCCAACCTCCACACATAAGGAAGACAATCAATAAATAAATCATGCTCCAACTTCATCACATAACGGCTCACCATACGTGCATGCTACGGGAATCACAAACTTTAACACAAGTATCTCTCAAATTCACAACAACTCCACTAGCATGACTCTAATGTCACCATCTTCATATCTCAAAACTATCATAAGGAATCAAACTTCACATAGTATTCAATGCACTTTATATGGAAGTTTTTATTATATCCCTCTTGGATGCCCATCATATTAGGACTAAATTCATAACCAAAGCAAATTACCATGCTGTTCCAAAGACTCAAAAAATAATATAAGTGAAGCATGAGAGTTCATCTATTTCTTCAAAATAAAACCGCCGTGCTCTAAAAAGATATAAGTGAAGCACTAGAGCAAACGACAAACTACTCTGAAAGATATAAGTGAAGATCAATGAGTAGTTGAATAATTATGTAACTATGTGAGGACTCTCTAACATTTAAGAATTTCAGATCTTGGTATTTTATTCAAACAGTAAGCAAAACAAAAGAAAATAAAATAACGCTCCAAGCAAAACACATATCATGTGGTGAATAAAAATATAGCCCCAAGTAAAGTTACCGATGAACAAAGACGAAAGAGGGGATGCCATCCGGGGCATCCCCAAGCTTAGGCTCTTGGTTGACCTTGAATATTACCTTTGGGTGCCTTGGGAATCCCCAAGCTTAGGCTCTTGCCACTCCTTATTCCATAGTCCATTGAATCTTTACCCAAAACTTGAAAACTTCACAACACAAAACTCAACAGAAAACTCGTAAGCTCCGTTAGTATAGGAAAATTAATCACCACTTTTGGTACTGTTGTGAACTCATTCTTAATTCATATTGGTGTAATATCTACTGTATTCCAACTTCTCTATGGTTCATACCTCCGATACTACTCATAGATTCATCAAAATAAGCAAACAACACATAGAAAACAGAATCTGTCAAAAACAGAACAGTCTATAGTAATCTGTAACTGTCGAATACTTATGTAACTCAAAAATTCTACCAAATTAGGAAAACCTGAGAAATTTGTGTACCAATCAAGAGAAAAACGAATCAAATCAAAATCACGTTACTGTGAATTATCAAAACTAATTTACTCGATGCAAAAGTTTCTGATTTTCAGCAGGATCAACACAACTATCACCGTAAGCTATCCTAAAGGTCTTACTTGGCACTTTGTTGAAACAAAAGCTATAAAACATGATTACTACAGTAGCATAATCATGTGAACACACAAAACAGTAAAGGTAAATATTGGTTTGTCTCCCAACAAGCGCTTTTCTTTAATACCTTTTAGCTAGGCATGATGATAATTTTATTACAAGCTATTCCTACAAGCATATATTCCTCCCTCATAATAATTTTCAGTAGCATTCATTCAGTAGCATCATGAATGAATTCAATAATATAACCATCACATAAAGCATTATTTTCATGATCTACAAGCATATAAATTTTATTACTCTCCACATGAGCAAATTTATTCTCATCAATAGTAGTGGCAGCAAACTCGACAAAATAACTATCATGTGAAGCATAATCCAATTGAAAATTAAAATCATGATGACAAGTTTCATGGTTATGTTTATTCTTTATGGCATACATGTCATCACAATAATCATCATAAATAGGAGGCATGCTTTTACCATAATGAATTTGCTCATCAAAACTTGGGGGACAAAAAATATCATCTTCATCAAACATAGCATCCCCAAGCTTGTGGCTTTGCATATCATTAGCATCATAGGTCTTCAAAGAATTCATACTAACAACATTGCAATCATGCTCATCATTCACATATTTTATGCCAAGCATTCTATGTAATTCTTCTAGTACTTGAGCACAATTTTCCTTCCCATCCTTTTCACGAAAGACATTAAAAAGATGAAGCATATGAGGCACCCTTAATTCCATTTTTTGTAATTTTCTTTTATAAACTAAACTAGTGATAAAACAAGAAACTAAAAGATTCGATTGCAAGATCTAAAGATATACCTTCAAGCACTCACCTCCCTGCCAACGACGCCAGAAAAGAGCTTGATGTCTACTATGTAACCTTCTTCTTGTAGACGTTGTTGGGCCTCCAAGTGCAGAGGTTTGTAGGACTGTAGCAAATTTCCCTCAAGTGGATGACCTAACGTTTATCAATCCATAAGAAGCATAGGATGAAGATGGTCTCTCTCAAGTAACCCTGCAACCCAATAACAAAGAGTCTCTTGTGTCCCCAACACACCCAATACAATGGTAAATTGATATGTGCACTAGTTTGGCGAAGAGATGGTGATAGAAGTGCAATATGGATGGTAGATATAGGTTTTTGTAATTTGAAATATAAAAACAGCAAGGTAACTAATGATAAAAGTGAGCACAAACGGTATTGCAATGCATTGAAACAAGGTCTAGGGTTCATACTTTCACTAGTGCAAGTTCTCTCAACAATAATAACATAACTGGATCATATAACTATCCCTCAACATGCAACAAAGAGTCACTCCAAAGTCACTAATAGCGGAGAACAAACGAAGAGATTATTGTAGGGTACGAAACCACCTCAAAGTTATCCTTTTTGATCGATCTATTCAAGAGTCTGTAGTAAAATAACACGAAGTTATTCTTTCCGTTCGATCTATCCTAGAGTTCGTACTAGAATAACACCTTCAGACACAAATCAACCAAAACCCTAATGTCACCTAGATACTCCAATGTCACCTCAAGTATCTGTGGGTATGATTATATGATATGCATCATAGAATCTCAGATTCATTTATTCAACCAACACAAAGAACTTCAAAGAGTGCCCCAAAGTTTCTACCGGAGAGTCAAGACGAAAACGTGTGCCAACCCCTATGCATAAGTTCACAAGGTCACTGAACCCGCAAGTTGATCACCAAAACATACATCAAGTAGATCACGTGAATATCCCATTGTCACCACAGATAAGCACATGCAAGACATACATCAAGTGTTCTCAAATCCTTAAAGACTCGATCCGATAAGATAACTTCAAAGGGAAAACTCAATCCATTACAAGAGAGTATAGGGGTAGAAATGTCATAAGATCCAACTATAATAGCAAAGCTCGCGGTACATCAAGATCGTACCATCTCAAGAACACGAGAGAGAGAGAGATCAAACACATAGCTACTGGTGCATACCCTCAGCCCCGAGGGTAAACTACTCCCTCCTCGTCATGGAGAGTGTCGGGATGATGAAGATGGCCACCGGTGATGGATTCCCCTTCGGCAGGGTGCCGAAACAGGGTCCTGATTGGTTTTTGGTGGCTACAGAGGCTTGCGGCGGCGGAACTCCCGATCTATAGTGCTCCTGGATGTTTTCGGAATATATGGGTATATATAGGAGGAAGAAGTAGGTCGGTGGAGCTGCGAGGGCCCCATGAGGGTGGGGGCGAGCCCAGGGGCAGGAGCGCCTCCCTACCTCGTGGCCTCCTTGCTTCTTTCTTGACGTCCACTCAAAGTCCTCTGGATCACGTTTGTTCCAAAAATCACTCTCCCAAAGGTTTCATTCCGTTTGGACTCCGTTTGATATTCCTTTTCTACGAAACACTGAAATAGGCAAAAAAATAGCAATTTGCACTTGGCCTCCGGTTAATATGTTAGTCCATAAAATTATATAAAAGTGCATAGTAAAGCCCATTAAACATCCAAAATAGATAATATAATAGCATGGAAAATTCAAAAATTATAGATACATTGGAGACGTATCACTTGATGACGCCTTCACCTCCTCGATCCAGCAAGTGATGGTGAAGTACTAGCTCGAGTCCTCCAGCAGCATGACGGCGTGGTGGCAGCGGTGGTGGTGGAATCTTAGTAGAGCTTCGCTAAGCACTGTGAAGAGGAAGAGGGCTACGAGGGAGAGGGAGGGCAGCACCGTGGCATAGATGGGTGTGGCTACCCTCCCTCTACCCCTTTATATATAGGGGGAAGGAGGGAGGTGGAGGCGCCCTAGGGTTTCCCTAGGGGGCCAGTGGTCACAAGGTGCAACCCTAGATGGGTTTTGGGTGCCCTCCCCTTAGGCGGCTAGGCGCCCAAGGCAAAAGGATTTGGCATCCCTAGGGGATGCCTGCACCTGTTCTGCCTACGTGGGATAGGGTGAGGGGGTGGACACATCCCCTTAGTGGGCTGGTGTGCCTCCTCTCCTTAGCCCATGCCCCCCAACACTTGTTGGGGCCCTCGAAACCCCTTTCGGTCCTCCTGGTCATCATCCGGTAACACCGGAACACTTCCGGACTCCGATGCCCTTCATCCTATATATCAATCCGCACCTTTGGACCACTCCGGAGTTCCTCATCACGTCCAGGATCTCATCTGGGATTCTGAACAACCTTCGGTTACCACCATAACAACTCAACTATACTTATATCGTCACCAAACATTAAGTGTGTAAACCCCACGGGTTCGAGAACTATGCAAACATGACCAAGACACCTCTATGGTCAATAACCAATAGCGGGACCTAGATGTCCATGTTAGTTCCTACATATTCTACGAAGATCTTTATCGGTTGAACCTTAATGTCAAGGATTCAGACAATCCCGTATGCAGTTCCCTTTGTCTATCAGTATGTTACTTGCCCGAGATTCGATCATCGGTATCACCATACATAATTCAATCTTGTTACCGGCAAGTTTATTTACTCGTTCCGTAATACAAGATCCCATAGCTAACCCATTAGTCACATTGCTTGCAAGCTCATTTTGATGTTGTATTATCGAGTGGGCCTTGAGATACCTCTCCGTCATACGGAGTGACAAATCCTAGTCTTGATCCATGCCAAATCACAAACACCCTCGAAGATACCTGTAGAGCACCTTTATAGTCACCCAGTCTCGTTGTGACCCTTGGTACACATAAGGCACTCCTCCGGTATCAGTGAGTTGCATGATCTCATGGTCATAGGAACATATACTTGACATGCAGAAAACGATAACAATAAACTTGGTACGATCATATGCTATGTTTATAGTTTAGCTCTTGTCCATCACTTCTCCTAATGATGTGATCCTGTTATTAGATCAAAACTCATGTCTATGGCTAGGAAACCATAACCATCTTTGATCAACGAGCTAGTTAGGTAGAGGCTCACTGGGGACATGTTGTTGTCTATGTATCCACACATGCATTTGAGTTTCCGGTTGATACAATTATAGCATGGATAATAAACAATTATCATGAACAAGGAAATATAATAATAACCACTTTATTATTGCCTCTAGGGCATATTTCCAACAGTTCAGCATCACTGGAATCTAAGTCTAGTAGGCTCCACCTATTACTCTTGAGAGCTGCAAACTCTCTAGACGGTTAGGTGTCAATTTCTTTATAGACTAAGGGTGATTGTGATTCTCAAAGAAGAAGTTTGTAAAGGTTCAGAGATCACCTTCAAGTTTCTACCACAAGTAATCAGCATCGGTTGACGAATCGATTGTCGAGGAGAATAGGGTGAAGAGAGTTTATCTTCTGTGTTAACTCACAGCCCCTCCAACCAGACATAGTCCTTGTGCAGAAGGACGAACTGGTCGAACAAATACCTTATAGCGATCGAGCATCTTCAGTTATCTCTATCACTCATGTTTACCTTCGATGTATTTTCATTTGTGTGAATTGTATCAATGCATATCTTAGTTTCCTTTCAGTACTCTATTTCAGTTTGATGTAGTTTGTATTTCATTCGTTCTGCTGCTGGAATCTGAGGGGTTTGAGTTTTCCTTAGAAAAATTAAAACTCCCATTCACCCCCCTGGTGAACATACTCCGTTACTCCAATTGGTATCAGAGCAAGGTACTCCTTGACTCTTCTCATTTTAGTCTAGCGACTTTGGAGTTGAAGTATGCCTTTAGTGAACTACAACTTGCATCTCAAGATTCCAATATTCGATGGGACGGACTGCCCCTTCTGGAAGGAGAAGATGAAGATCCGTCTCTGAGTAATAGATGATGATATGTGGAACGTGGTGCACTTTGGGCTCACAATTGATGTACCTCAAGCCCCTACCGATGAAGAAAAGAAGCTCATTCAGCTGGATGCTCAAGCCAAAGATGAGATTGGCGGTCATCTCAATCGAGCGCAATTTCTTCGCTATTGCTAGTGTGAAACTGCGAAGGAATTGTGGGATGTCCACGAGAAGATAAATGAAGGAGTTTCATCTCAAAAAGAAGCTCGAACTGATACTCTACGAGCCAAATTCAATCGATTCAAGCACATGGAAATGAGAGCTGACAGCAAACCTTCAATCATCTGAGTGGCATTGAAAATGAGCTTCAAGGTCTCAGCGCCAAAGACATCACTAACCATGAAGTCGTGAAGAAACTGTTAATATCTCTCGACGGTTCTTTCGAGACACTTGTTCTGATGATACATGAACAAGCTGATTTCAAGAACCTTGACTCTGCTGATATCATGGAAAGACTGAATACCCATGAGGAATAGGAAAAAGAGAAAAGAGATATGTATGGCTCAAGTCAACTCAAAATCATGCTCTTAAGGCTGTGGCTGATTCTTCCTCCGATGGAAATGTTGAAGAAGATTCAGATGACCCAGAAAGACTCAGGAAATATCTCGCACTGATCACGTAAATATTCCGACGCTTTCACAAGAAGATCCAGTTCCAGAAAAGAAGTTCAAGCAACTTTGGGGGTTCAGAATTGTTGGGGAATGTAGCATGCAATTTCAAAAAAAATACCTACACTCACGCAAGATCTATCTAAGAGATGCATATCAATGAGAGGGGGAGAGTGTGTCTATGTACCCTCATAGACCAAAAGCGGAAGCGTTTGCCAATGCAGTAGATGTAGTCGAACTTCTTCTTGTTCAGACCGATCAAGTACTGAACGTACGGCACCTCCGAGTTCTGCACATGTTCAGATCGATGATGTCCCTCGAACTCTTGATCCAACAGAGTGTCAAGGAAGTAGAAGAGTTATGTCAGCACGACAGCGTGGTGACGGTGAAGGTGAAGTTATCCGCGCAGGGCTTCGCCTAAGCACTACGTGAATATGACAGGAGGCGTAAACTGTGGAGGGGGGCACCGCACATGACTAACAATTGTTGGTGTGTGTTCTAGGCACCCCCCTCCCCATGTATATATAGGTGGGAGGGGGAGAGAGGCAGCCTTGGGGTGCCCAAGTAGGACGAATCCTACTTGGGCTCCCTAGTCCAATTCGCCCCCCCCTTTCCTTTTACTGGAAGGGGGAAAAAGGAAGAGGGAAGGAGGAAGGAAAGGTGGGCTGAACCCCCACCTCCTTCTCCTATTTAGCCTCCTACCATAAGGGGGGCACGCCACCCCTTGTGGGCTAGTGTGCTCCCCTCCTATGGCCCATATGGCCTATTATTCCTCCGGGGGGTTCTGGTAACCCCCCCTCCCCCCCGATACTCCGATATGTATCTGATACACCCCGGAACACTTCTGGTGTCCGAATACTATCAATATTTACCTCTCGGCAATTTCGAGACTCCTCGTCATGTCCGTGATCTCATCTGGGACTCTGAACAATATTCGGTCACCAAATCACATACCTCATATAATACAAAATCGTCATCGAACGTTAAGCGTGCGGACCCTACGGGTTCGAGAACTATGTAGACATGACTGAGACACCTCTCCGGTCAATAACCAATAGCGGGACTTGGATGCTCATATTGGCTCCCACATATTCTACGAAGATCTTTCTCGGTCGAACCGTTATGACAACATACGTTATTCCCTTTATCATCGGTATGTTACTTGCCTGAGATTCAATCATAGGTATCTTCATACCTAGTTCAATCTCATTACCGGCACCTCTCTTTACTCGTTCTGTAATGCATCATCCTGCAACTAACTCACTAGTCAGTTTGCTTGCAAGGCTTCTTATGATGTGTATTACTGAGAGGGCCCAGAGATACCTCTCCGATACCCAACAAACACCTTCGGAGATACCTGTAGAGCATCTTTATAATCACCCAGTTACGTTGTGATGTTTGATAGCTGATACGTCTCCAACGTATCTATAATTTATGAAGCATTCATGCTATATTATTATCTATTTTGAATGTTTATGGGCTTCATTATACACTTTTATATTACTTTTGGGACTAACCTATTAATCAGAGGCCCAGCCCATATTGCTGTTTTATTGCCTATTTCAGTGTTTTGAAGAAAAGGAATATCAAACAGAGTCCAAACGGAATGAAACCTTCGGGAGCGTGATTTTTGGAACGAACATGATCCGGGAGACTTGGAGTACAAACCTGGGAAGCTTCGAGGAGGCCAGGAGATAGGAGGGCGCGCCCACCCCCCTGGGCGCGCCCCCTGTCTCGTGCACCCCTCGTGGCTCCCCCGACCGACTTCTTTCGCCTATATATTCCCATATACCTAGAACCATCGAATACGAAGATAGATCGGAAGTTCCACCGCCGCAAGCCTCTTTAGCCACCAAAAACCTCTAGGGAGCCCGTTCTGGCACCCTGCCGGGGGGGGGGGGGATCCCTCACTGGTGGCCATCTTCATCATCCTGGCGCTCTCCATGACAAGGAGGGAGTAGTTCACCCTCGGGGCTGAGGGTATGTACCAGTAGCTATGTGTTTGATCTCTCTCTCCCTCGTGTTCTCTCTATGGCACGACTTGATGTATCACGAGCTTTGCTATTATAGTTGGATCTTATGTTGTTTCTCCACCCTATAGTCTCTTGTGATGAATTGAGTTTTCATCTTGAAGTTATCTTGTCGAATTGAGTCTTTAAGGATTTGAGAACACTTGATGTATGTCTTGCCGTGTTTATCTGTGGTGACAATGAGATATAACGTGATCCACTTGATGTATGTTTTGGTGATCAACTTGCGGGTTCCGCCCATGAACCTATGTATAGGGGTTGGCACACGTTTTGTCTTGACTCTCCGGTAGAAACTTTGGGGCACTCTTTGAAGTACTTTGTGTTGGTTGAATAGATGAATCTGAGATTGTGTGATGCATATCGTATAATCATGCCCATGGATACTTGAGGTGACAATGGAATATCTAGGTGACATTAGGGTTTTGGTTGATTTATGTCTTGTTATTCTAGTATGAACTCTATGATAGATTGAACGGAAAGAATAGCTCCATGTTATTTCACTACGGACTATTGAATAGATTGAGCAGAAAGGATAACTTTAAGGTGGTTTCGTACCCTACCATAATCTCTTTGTTTGTTCTCCGCTATTAGTGGCTTTGGAGTGACTCTTTGTTGCATGTTGAGGGATAGTTATATGATCCAACTATGTTATTATTGTTGAGAGAACTTGCACTAGTGGAAGTATGAACCTTAGGCCTTGTTTCCTACCATTCCAGTACCATTTATGCTCACTTTTATCGCTTGCTACCTTGCTGTTTTGATAATTTCAGATTACAAATACCTATATCTTCCATCCAAATTGCACTTGTATCACCATCTCTTTGCCGAACTAGTGCACCTATACAATTTACCATTGTATTGGGTGTGTTGGGGACACAAGAGACTCTTTGTTATTTGGTTGCAGGTTTGTTTGAGAGAGACCATCTTCATCCTACGCCTCCCACGGATGATAAACCTTAGGTCATCCACTTGAGGGAAATTTGCTACTGTCCTACAAACCTCTGCACTTGGAGGCCCAACAACGTCTACAAGAAAAAGGTTGTGTAGTAGACATCAAGCTCTTTTCTGGCGCCGTTGCCGGGGAGCTTAGGTAAGCGGCACTCACTGTCGGTGATAAAACCGGCGGATCTCGGATAGGGGGTCCCGATCTGTGTGTCTAAGGCTGATGGTAACAGGAGGCAGGGGGCATGATATTTTACCCAGGTTCGGGCCCTCTCGATGGAGGTAAAACCCTATTTCCTGCTTGATTGATCCTGATGATATGAGTATTACAAGAGTTGATCTACCACGAGATCGTAGAGGCTAAACCGTAGGGGTTAGCCTATGATGATTGTGATTGTCCCTCTATGGACTAAACCCTCTGGTTTATATAGACATCGGAGGGGGCTAGGGTTGACAAAGAGTCGGTTACAAAGATGGAGATCTAAGTTCCGGATCGCCAAGCTTGTCTTCCATGCAAAGGAGAGTCCCATCTAGACACGGGACGAATTCTTGAGTCTTGTATCTTAACGGTCCATCAGTCCGGCCAAAGTATATAGTCCGGCTGTCCGGATACCCCCTAATCCAGGACTCCCTCAGTAGCCCCTAAACCAGGCTTCAATGACGATGAGTCTGGCGCATAGATTGTCTTCGGCATTGCAAGGCGGATTCCATCTCCGAATACTCCAAAGCAGATTAAGGATTGTGTCCGGCTCTGTGAGATAATTTCCGCACACCACCGTAGAGAGCATAACTCTTCACAAATCTGATTTGGTGACAATTTTTTACGGTGTGCCCTTATGTCGTGGCCTGACTCAATACGAACCGGTTTTTCTCGGCCTGCCTCGATACGCGTTGCGAGGCGGTTTCATGGGCACACCTTGCCAAAGCAGAGAACGTGTTCCCCTTATCTCGGGATCCTCCATCAATACGGGCGCGTGCAACCCCATGGCGCATGTTGGTATGACTCCGTGTTTTTAGGTAAGTCCCAAGCAGTTTCGATGAGGACGCTTGATATTCACCCCCTTTATAGAGGGGCCGAGGCCTATCCCTCTTTTCTACCACGCTTGCGCCTTTCCGCATCTCGAGTTCCAACACCCGAAGCCCAAGCTTAAGCACTTCAGATCTTCAATCACGTCCGGATCCAACCTTCAAGGCCGGTGGATGGCCTCCTCATCCTGAGGAGGACATTCTGGCTTAGGGAGGTCAGATATCTGACCGCCGACATCAAGCACAGGCTTCCTGCTCCAGGGCAGGTCATCCCTACTCCCGAGCCCAACGAGAGTGTCGTATTTGTTTCTCACTTCCTCCGTGGCTTAGGCTTCACCCTTGATCCCTTTGTGAGAGGGCTCATGTTCTATTACGGGCTAGATTTTCATGATCTAGCTCTGGACGCCATTCTTCACATCTCGTCGTTCATCGTTGTGTGCGAAGCCTTCCTCCACATCACCCCGCACTTCGGCTTATGGCTCAAGACCTTCAATGTGAAGCCGAAGATGATTGAGGGGCAACACGTGGAGTGCGGAGGTGCTGTAATAAGCAGGAACGCCAACGCCCCATGGCCAGAGGGCTTCTTCCCGGAGGGGTCCGATCTATGGCAGCGGAGGTGGTTTTACGTCCCGACTCCCAGAGGCACAAAGTGGGTGGCTGCCCCCGACTTCCTTTCAGGCCCTCCACCTCAACTGATGTCATGGGCCAATGTGGGACTGGATTGGGGGCCTGCTCACGATGTACCAACATTGGAGAGCCGCATTTGGGAGCTTCTTGAGAGGGACATTAGCCTTATCAGCGTAATTCAGGTAATGCTAGTCCGATGGATCTTGCCGTGCAAACGCCGGCCTCTTCGGATGTGGAGTTCAATCCGGAAGGTCCGCGGACTATTCTGCACTTCTTCGGCATGACGCTCGAAGGGATGTGTAAGTTATTCTTCGGACCACAAGTAAAGTGTCCGGACACCATTGAGGATGCGGGCCTGAGCTGCAACCGCTCAGATACCCGAGTAAGTAACCCAGAAACCGAACACTTCGTTTATATTTATCATAACATTATTCTGAAAACCATCCGTGGCCAGTGAATGGCTCGGCAAAGCGGAGAGAATCGGTATCCGGCGCCACTTCCCGAAGGCTCGCCTAGTCCTGCCGTAGCTAGGATGCTTAGTCGTGTGCTAAGTCAAGTGCCCACGGGGAAAGATGAAGGCAAGAACAGAGAAGCAGAACTTCACACATTGCACATCCAAACCGGGGGAATTACTACCTCCACGAAGGAGGATAGTCGGGGAGAGGAATCTAAGGTCTCCTCCCCCCGCGGGAAGAAGAGGGGCGCCTCCGAAGACTTGGAGACGGAGGTGCCCAGACAAGGGAAGAAGGCTTCATCAGGGGGCCCTACCCCGAAGGGCGTCCTCACCGCGCCATGCCCGCAAACGGGCCAGCCCTCAGCCGAGCTATAAGTTAATTGTAAATACAAAGCTACTGCTTCCTCCTCCGAGAACAATAACCAGGATCCATTCTTTGCAGTCCGGCTAGCAGCTCTTCTCGATAGAGTTCATCGTCGGGGGATCTCCTTCCGGAGATGATGGAGAGTGAAACCCCACCAGCCTCTCCGCCTCATGGGGCGGGCGACCCCGAGGTGTCATCACGGAGGAGTCCAGATTTGCCGAGGCCGGAAGCTAGTACTTCGGCCGCCCTAAGCCCGGAGCGTTCGGCTCCCATGGGAGGCGATAAGAAGGGTCCAGCACAGCTCGACGACCGGCCGGACACGCTGACGGGCCTTCTGGAGCAAGCTGCTCTCTCGGAGGATCACCATTCATTAATGAGCATGGTGCTTGAGAATATTTCATCCGCCACAAGCGGGTTGAATGAAGCTTTTACAAGCCTGCTCAAAGGCTTTGAGGTATGTAATGAAATACGTAATTTTTTGTTGTGGCGCACGCGCTAGGTGTGCTCCGTATAGATAGTAGCCCCTAAGACTCTGGTTGCCAGCCCTAGGCGGCAAACGGAGGATCACATTGTTAAGTAATGATCGCATTAAATTCATGCGCAGGTGGCTAAGGGTCCGGCGGCCGACCGGACTGTTGAAGTCGCCGAACTGAGGCGGCAGATTGATGTTGTAGATGTCGACATCACGCTTGCAAACGAGCGGCTTAACGAGTCATAGAGTATGTGCTCCGTTTTCCTTGTTTTTATAGGAAATATTAAGGGGAGCATAATGTTAATATGATATGCTTTGACTGCAGGCGGAGTTGCTGCCGTGGAGGCCCTGAGGGCGGAGCTAGCTTGCCGTAGCCAAGGAACAAGCCCGGGCTAGCAATGCGGCTGCCCTAAAGGCGGCCGAAGAGTTGAGAGCCGAACAGGCTGCTCATCGCCGCAGCAAAGATAAAATAGCCGAGATGGCTGTGGAGCTGAAAAACGCCGCCAGCCAGTATGAGCTCCTTGAAAAAGAGAATCAGGTGAAGTCAGCTGACCTGAAGAAGGCCCTTGACGCGGCCAAGGAGACGCATTCTGAAATTAGGGATGCGCGGGAGGAGCTTCGACAGGCCGGAGAAATCACGGCTGGAAACCCCTATTTGTTACGGATGAAGTTCTTAGACCCAAAGTACGCTCCTCTGGATCGACGCTGGAGCCCTGCAGATGCGTATGCAGATCTGGAGAAGAGTACGGCTGATGCAGCCAAGTTTTTCGAGGATCAAAAAGATAATGAAGTGGAAAGGTTGTTCTGGTCACAATTCAGTGCTCCAACGCGCCCGTTGCCATTAAGTGAAAGGATGGCTGCTGTGGCCGAGCTCCATAGGTTGTCCGGTCTTGCGATGAGATCTGTAATAGACCATCTATGGCCGAAGGGGCCGAAGCCGGACAGTTATTTTGGTTTAGTGCAACAATTCCTTGGTGCCGTATCATGAATCGATGCCATGAAGAGGTCGCCATGCATAGAGGGTGCGCGGATGGCTCTTGCCCGTGTTAAAACATACTGGACAGATATGGAGGCCACCATCATTGCAACCTAGAATCCGGCGGGAAGCCAGGATCCAGCCGAGCACTACTTGGAGCAGGTAACCGAAGGTGCTCGTTTGATAGAGGCTCAGTGCTCGAAGAATGTCATGTTCGGGTGACCAATCTTTCTGTTGTAAAAACAATTGTATTTTAATTATGGAGGCTATGTTTATACTTTCGCCCGAAAGTGTTATTGTGCCTCCTATGCGGCCATTTGATGTATATATAACCTGAAAGTTAGCAGTCGTTGGCTTCAGCCCCCCCGCATACAATGTGGGGGTGTTCGCAAAAAGATGCGTAATCACACTTGATCCAACGTCTTGGTCCGTTAAGGAGGTGATCGCACGTCGAACTAGGCAACCAGACTATATAGCTGAACACTTTCACTTAGCCATAGGAGTTTGACGGTGGGGCTACTATGTAGCCCCTGGTACCTTCGCATGCATCCGGATACGGGCGCGTGTGTACATGACCGGGAAACGGTCCTTCGTTATCTTGGAGGAATCCTAAGGATTCGATGAGTCCTCAGTGGTTGACCAGTCTCTCGCTATATCATGACAGTCAGTTTTCGGCTTTCTCTACTGAGGTGCTCGTCCGGAATAACCAGGGCACAATCGCAGTAGTTCTCCTTTGGCCACCTTAGCCGATAAAAATGGAACGTAAGGCAACAAACCCAGGAGCCGGGCAAACCCAACATTTGACCAAAGACATGATTCGGAGCTGATGCATATAAGGCCAAACTCATGACGCCGAACACTCCCGAGGGTATTAGGACTTTATAACATATACTGGGCTGAGTAACGCCCTTTATTATGAACCTTGTATTTCCAGGTACATGCATTATTCTGTCGTGGCGAAATGCCAATAACGCCAGTATCCCCTGTGGGTATATTGGATGTTAAGCAACAAGAGACAATAAAGAAGGTTTACACAGGGGCTTAATCTAAAGAGAAACCTTTGAGCGGGGCCCTGCTGCACGTCTGCGCCTTTGTCTCCGTTGTGTCGTGTCCTGGGAGGGTATCGCACGAATGGTGTCTGTAAAAAGGAAAACTCGTGTAAAAGAGTATGACGTAAGCATGCAAAGAGTTGGCTATTATCAATGGATAGTAGAAGTGTAAGACATTGGCCTGTTAGTAAGGTCAAGCCAAAAGGTGGGCTTTATTGAATATCTGTAGCCCCTGGTGTCCTCTATGGGATTACATATATAGCACCCAGCTCAGGTTTATTTGGGCTATTACCGATGGTGGTGTACCGGACTCGTCTAACCGTGTCTGTGACGACCGATCATGCGTTCTCATGTTGGAAGCCGCTTAGTGTCCGGCTACTAGAGCCGCCGCATACTCTTCCGCGCGTAAGGAACACTCTGTATTTCCCTTAACGGTGATGCGCCACGTGGACCGGGCATCTTGAGTTTAAGGTAGGCGTAGTGCGGTACTGCGTTGAAGCGGGCGAAGGCTATTCTATCGAGCAATGCATGATAACCACTTTGGAGGGGAGCGATGGTGAAGAGTAGTTCTTCGCTTCTGAAGTTGTCTGGAGAACCGAATATCACCTCTAATACAAGAGAGCCACTGCAGCGGGCTTCAACGCCTGGTATCACCCCTTCAAAGGTGGTGTTACTTTGGCTGATTCTGGATGGGTCTATTCCCATCCTACGAACAGTGTCCTAGTATATTAGATTGAGGCTACCACCGTCCATGAGGACATGAGTGAGATGGTATCCGTCGATTATTGGGTAGAGCACCAAGGCAGCCGATTCCTCATGCTGCATACTAGTCGGGTAGTCCCTGTGATCAAAGGTGATCGAGCAGGCCGACCAGGGGTTGAGTTCGAGGGCGACGGGCTCTACAGCATATGCGTCTCTGAGCGCGCCTTTGCGCCTTCTCTTGGGTATGTGAGTCGCGTAGATCATGTTTACTATTTTTACCTCTGGTGGGAATTTTTTCTGTCCCCCAGTGTTCGGCTGGCGAGGCTCATCCTCGTCTTCACTTGGTGTTTCCCTTCCTTTGTGTTCGGCATTTAGCTTGTCGGCCTGCTTAAAGACCTAGCATTCTCTGTGAGTGTGGTTCGCAGGTTTTTCGGGGGTGCCATGAATTTCGCACAGTCTGTCCAGGACTTTGTTCAGGTTGGACGATCCCTCTTTGCTGCCTTTAAATGGCTTCTTTTGTTGGCCGGGTCGAGAGCCCCTGAATCCGCGTTGACCGCTGTGTTGTCCGGACTTTCTTCCTTGTTTCGACGCTTGTTTTTATTGCCGTGGCTTCCCGTTGCCATCCCTAATTTTGGATATGCCTGGGTCGCTGGTGCCTCTACGGGCCAACCAGCTGTCTTCACCCGCACAAAAGCGGGTCATAAGGCTTGTTAAGGCTGCCATTGTCCTCGACTTTTCTTGGCCGAGGTGTCTGGCGAGCCACTCATCCCAGATACTGTGCTTGAAGGCCGCTAGGGCTTCGGCGTCCGGACAATCGACGATTTGATTCTTCTTGGTGAGGAATCTATTCCAATGCTTGCGGGCGGACTCTCCGGGCTGTTTAATTATGTGACTTAAATCGTCAGCTTCTGGAGGTCGGACATAGGTTCCTTGAAAATTGGCCCTGAAAGCATCCTCAAGTTCCTCCCAACTTCCAATTGAATTTTCGGGGAGGCTTTTCAACCAGTTCCGAGCTGGTCCCTTCAACTTGAGGGGAAGGTATTTGATGGCGTGGAGGTCGTCCCCACGAGCCATGAGGATGTGAAGGATAAAATCCTCAATCCAGACCCCGGGGTCTGTCGTTCCGTCATATGCCTCTATGTTCACGGGTTTGAACCCCTGTGGAAATTCGTGGTCCAGTACCTCTTCGGTGAAGCACAGAGGGTGAGTAGCCCCTCTGTATTTGGACATGTTGTGGCATGCTTTCGACTGTTGTTGTGTCCGGTGCTGATTCCGAACCGGTATTTGATCAGTCTGATCATTTTGGTGACCATAATCCTGTGCCGGAGCGTGTCCTCTAGATCCATAGATGGACCTAGTCGCGCCAGCCTTTTTATCCAGGAGCTCACGTAAATCGTGTGCGGCGTCAATAGCTGCTCTGTTGCGGTCGTGAAGTGGTTCGTCCGGCCTACTGACCGTATTGTTCTTCGGCGGAATGGCCTCATCGTCGAATTCTGGCAGCAGCTTGCGCTTTGGATAGCTCTTTGTGTGGCGATCGTCGCTGTATTTTTCTTCAGTGTCTAGCACTTTATTCCATTTGTGGTTGAGCGTTTCATGCGCGGTCTTAAGTCTTTGCTTCTGCTTCTTTAGACTTCTCGCAGTGGCCATAAGCCTTATGTGGAGGTTATCTCGTTCCACACGTTTTTCCAGGATGACGAATGCATCGTCGTTGGACTATGCTCCTCTCCCGGGGCAGGTTGATGAGTTCATCCCTCGGGATCGCTGTGATCGGACATCTGCTCTGGGCTATGTTCGGCGTGACCTGGCTCATCCTGCTCCATCGCTGGGTCCATATGGTCGTCGTTGCCCTTGGAGTTGACTGGTATGTCGATCTTTCGGGCGCTGTTATCGTTGTTCTTACTGTGGATGGACTTAGAGCGGCGTCTGCGCCGTCATTTTGGCTTTTGTCCGGGGGTTTTATCCTCTGTTTTGTCGCCATCGTCCTCCTTAGGCGTGTCCACCTTGTATATATCATATGATGAGGTGGCAGTCCAGCGCCCCATGGGCGGTGGTTCTGAATCGTCCCCTGCGCCGACGTGCATACCGTCGGTGTCATCGGAGTCAAAGTCAAGCATGTCTGTTACGTCATCAACAGTGGCTATGAAGTGGGTGGTGGGTGGGGAACGAATTTATTTGTTGCCTTCTTCCCCCTCAAGCCGGACATAGTTTGGCCAAGAGTCTCCTGACAAAGAGAGAGACCTTAATGAATTCAGCATGTCGCCGAGGGGCGAGTGCTGGAAGATATCCGCAGCGACGAATTCTATTACCGGAGCCCAACCAGAATCGGCGGGCTCGGGGGCGCGCGGTCTGGAACCTACAGCCGGACACAAGTCCGGGGGTCCGGAGACACAGGCTTCCTTGAGGGTGAAGTCTGTGTTCGGCTCTACCGCCGATGAGTGTGCGGCCTCCGTGGCGGAGTTCGTCCACCCGTCCTCAGATGACGCGATCTACCCCGGATTTAGGTCCGGAGCTATCGCGGGTGCGACATCCCACGTATTGTCTGACAGCAGGTCTAAGCCGTGCCCATCGGGACTATTCGGTGCTCCTGGCATAGGCCCAAATCCATCGAAGATCAAGTCTCCGTAGATATCGGCCGTGTAGTTCAAGTTTCCGAACCTGACCTGATGTCCATGGGCGTAGCTGTCGGTCTGCTCTAGATGGCCAAGCGAATTGGCCCGCAGCGCAAAGCCGCCAAACACGAAGATCTGTCCGGGGAGAAAAGTCTCACCCTGGACCGCGTTGTTGATGATTGAGGGAACCATCGAGTCTTGCAGCGACGACACAGAGGAACTCTCAATGAAAGCACCAATGTCGGTGTCAAAACCGGCGGATCTCAGGTAGGGGGTCCCGATCTGTGCGTCTAAGGCTGACGGTATCAGGAGGTAGGGGACACGATGTTTTACCCAGGTTCGGGCCCTCTCGATGGAGGTAAAACCCTACTTCCTTCTTGATTGATTTTGATGATGTGAGTATTACAAGAGTTGATCTACCACGAGATCGTAGAGGCTAAACCCTAGAAGCTAGCCTATGATGATTATGATTGTCCCCCTATGGACTAAACCCTCCAGTTTATATAGACACCGGAGGGGGCTAGGGTTTACACAGAGTTAGTTACAAAGAAGGAGATCTAATATCCGGATTGCCAAGCTTGTCTTCCACGCAAAGGAGAGTCCCATCCGGACACGGGACGAAGTCTTGTATCTTGTATCTTCACAGTCCATCAGTCCGGCCAAAGCATATAGTCCGGCTGTCCGGATACCCCCTAATCCAGGACTCCCTCACTCACACCCCGTCAACTAAGCTCTTTTCTGGCGCCGTTGCCGGGGAGGTGAGTGCATGAAGGTATATCTTTAGATCTTGCAATCGAATCTTTTTGTTTCTTGTTTTATCACTAGTTTAGCTTATAAAAGAAAATTACCAAAAAAATGGACTTAAGCTTGTCCCATACGCTTCATCTTTTTAATATCTTTCGTGAGTTTGATGAAAAGGAAAATTGTGCTCAATTGCTAGAAGAAGAATGCATTAAAATGTTTGGTACTAGATCTTTGTATGATGAGCATGATTGTAATGTTGTTAGTATGAATTCCTTCAATATCCATGATGCTAATGATATGCAAAGCCACAAGCTTGGGGAAGCTATGTTTGATGAAGATGATATGTTTAGTCCCCCAAGTTTTGATGAGAATATTTATTATGATGAAAGCATGCCTCCTATTTATGTTGATTATATTTATGAAAGTGGATTTGGAGAGGTGATGACTTTATTTAGTGTTGAATCCACTATTTCGGAAGAGGTTCCAATTGATTATGAGAACAAAGTTGCTACCTACGATGATTATTGTGATAACTTGTATGCTATTAGGAATAATGATAACCATGAAACTTATCATCATGATTTTAGTTTTCAATTGGATTATGCCTCACATGATAATTATTCTGTTGAGTTTGCTCCCACTACTATTCATGAGAAGAAATTTGCTTATGTGGAGAGTAATAAAATTTCTATGCTAGTAGATCATGAAAAGAATGCTTTATGTGCTGGTTATATTGTTGAATTCATTCATGATTCTACTGAACATTATTATGAGGGAGGAATATATGCTTGTAGGAATTGCAATAATATCAAATTTCCTCTCTATGTGCTTAAAGTTTTTAAGTTATGCTTGTTTTGCCTTCCTATGCTAGTTGATTGTTGTTCCCATAAGTTGTTTGCTCACAAAATCCTTATGCATAAGAAGTGGGTTAGACTTAAATGTGCTAGTCATATGCTTCATGATGCTCCCATTATGTTTCAATTCTTATCTTTTATGTGAGCATCATTGTCATCATCATGCCTAGCTAGAAAGACAGTAAAGAAAAGCGCTTGTTGGGAGACAACCCAATATTTACCCTTACTGTTTTTGTGTGTTCACATGATTATGATATTTTAGTAATCATGTTTTATAGCTTTTGTTTCAATAAAGTGCCAAGTAAGACCTTTAGGATAGCTTGCGGTGATAGTTGTGTTGATCCTGCTGAAAATCAGAAACTTTTGCACCCAGTAAATTAGTTTTAATAATTAACGTAAACATGATTATGATCTGATTCCATTTGATATGGATTGGTAAATGAATTTCTTAGGACTTCCTAATTTTGTAGAATTTTTGGAGTTTCATAAGTATACGTTTGATACATATTACTACAGACTGTTCTATTTTTGACAGATTCTGTTTTCTATGTGTTGTTTGCTTATTTTGATGAATCTATGAGTAGTATCAGAGGGTATGAACCATAGAGAAGTTGGAATACAGTAGATATTACATCAATATGAATTTATAATGAGTTAATTACAGTACCTAAGTGGTGGTTTTATTTTCTTATACTAACGGAGCTTACGAGTTTTCAGTTCAGTTTTGTGTTGTGAAGTTTTCAAGTTTTGGGTAAAGATTCAATGGACTATGGAATAAGTAGTGGCAAGAACCTAAGATTGGGGATGCCCAAGGCACCCCAAGGTAATATTCAAGGACAACCAAGAGCCTAAGCTTGGGGATGCCCCGGAAGGCATCCCCTCTTTCGTCTTCGTTCATCGGTAAACTTTACTTGGAGCTATATTTTTATTCACCACATGATATGTGTTTTGCCTGGAGCGTCATTGTTTTTTGTTAGTATTTGCTTTCTGTTACTTAGACTAATGTTTTGAATCTTTATTTTCAATAAAAATCTCAAGGATAGCCTTTACCATGCTTATTTTGCTAGTATACATGTTGCTGTTTGAAAACAGAAAGTTTACCGCTGTTGCGAAAATTCCCTAGAAAAGTCAGAGAATGGTATAATGTTGAAACTTTTTGCATACTCAGCTCTGATAAATCTTCTACAGCGTATATTTTTCTAATAATTGTTGGAGTTAGGTAAGTATGATGAATCTTGCTTCTTTACAGACTATACTATTTTGGCAGATTGCTGTTATGTTTGCATTGTTTGCATATGCTTGCTTGTTTAATGATCCTATTTGAGGATAGGGGTATTAAGTAGTCAGAGGCATTTAGTATGCAATGTTGAATAATAATTTTAGTGATTTGTTACAGTAGAAAATGATAAGGTTTTGCACTGGTTTATACTAACCTATCTCACGAGTTCTTGTTGAGTTTGGTGTGGATGAAGCTTTTGATAAAAAGAGAAACCATGATATGAGAGGAATTAAGGAGACACAAAATTTCAAGCTTAGGGATGCCCAAGGCACCCTAAGATAATATTTCAAGAAGTCTCAAGCATCTAAGTTTGGGGATGCCCCGTTAGGCATCCCACCTTTCTTCTTCAACAATTATCGGTTAGTATCGGTTGAGCCTAAGTTTCTGCTTCTTCACATGAGTTGTGCTATCCTTGCAATGTCATTTTATTTTGTTTTGCTTTCTGTTTGAGTAAAATACCAAGATCTGAAATTCTTAAATGAGAGAGAGTCTTCACATAGTTACATATTTATTTAGCTACTCATTGATATTCACTTATATATTTTTGGAGTAGTTTTTCATTTACTCGTGTGCTTCAGTTTTATCCTATGAGTAAATTATTGAATGAGTTGATTGTCATGAATCTGAAATTATATACGTTTCATTTCCTTATCCCATGGGGAGTAATGAATTCACATCTAAGAAGTAGAGGTTGTAAATTTATTGAAGGTTAGCAAGCATTGTATTGGTCATTTGAACAATTCATGAAAGAATATTGAAGAAAAAGATATTTCACATATAAATATACTATCTTAGACATCTTTTATAATTGTGAGCACTCATAAGGAATGACATGCTAAATAGTTGATGTTGGACAAGGAAGACAATGTAATGGGTTATGTTTTCTCACATCTCAGTTAAAGTATATTGTCATGGATCATTCAAACATGTTGATCTTGCCTTTCCCCCTCATGCTAGCCAAATTCCTTGCACCAAGTAGAGATACTACTTGTGCTTCCAAATATCCTTAAACCCAGTTTTGCCATGAGAGTCCACCATACCTACCTATGGATTGAGTAAGATCCTTCAAGTAAGTTGTCATCGGTGCAAGCAATAAAAATTGCTCTCTAAATATGTATGATATATTATGTGAAGAAAATAAGCTTTATACGATCTTGTTATGGAAGCAATAAAAGCGACGGACTGCATAATAAAGGTCCATATACAAGTGGCAATATAAAGTGATTCTTTTGCATTAAGATTTTGTGCATCCAACCATAAAAGCGCATGACAACCTCTGCTTCCCTCTGTGAAGGGCCTATCTTTTACTTTATGTCTTTTACTTTATGCAAGAGTCAAGGTGATCTTCCCCTTTCCCTTTTCATTTTATTCTTTGGCAAGCACCTTGTGTTGGAAAGATCCTGATATATATATCCAATTGGATGTAAGTTAGCGTGAACTATTATTGTTGACATCACCCAAAGGTGAATACGTTGGGAGGCAACACCATAAGCCCCTATCTTTCTCAGTGTCCAATTAAAACTCCATAACCATTAGTATTGCGTGAGTGTTAGCAATTGTAGAAGACTATATGATAGTTGAGTATGTGGAATTTGCTAAATCAAAGCTCTGACATAGACCCTTCCTAAAAATAAGATGAATTGTAATTGTTTGATGACTGAGAATGAAGTTTGCTAGTTTTCAAGAAAGTTTATGGTCTATGCTTTAACATGTGAATTGCTTGTTGCTTGTTCGTGAGAAGTTTTATGAGATGAACTACTGTTATGACATACAATCATGCTAGAAAGGTGATTGAAATTATCATTGAGCAAACTTGTGCACCTGCTAGCATTCACACTTCATAAATTCTTTCTTTTATGATTTACCTACTCGAGGACGAGCTGGAATTAAGCTTGGGGATGCTGATACGTCTCCCACGTATCTATAATTTATGAAGCATTCATGCTATATTATTATCTATTTTGAATGTTTATGGGCTATATTATACACTTTTATATTACTTTTGGGACTAACCTATTAACCGGAGGCCCAGCCCATATTGCTGTTTTATTGCCTATTTTAGTGTTTCGAAGAAAAGGAATATCAAACGGAGTCCAAACGGAATGAAACCTTCGGGAGCGTGATTTTTGGAACGAACATGATCTGGGAGACTTGGAGTACAAGCCTGGGAAGCTTCGAGGAGGCCAGGAGATAGGAGGGCGCACCCACCCCCTGGGCGCGCCCCTCTATCTCGTGGGCCCCTCGTGGCTCCCCCGACTGACTTCTTTCGCCTATATATACCCATATACCCTAAAACCATCGAATACGAAGATAGATCGGGAGTTCTGCCACTGCAAGCCTCTATAGCCACCGAAAACCAATCGGGACCCTGTTCTGGCACCCTGCCGGATGGGGGAATCATCACCGGTGGCCATATTCATCATCCCGGCGCTCTCCATGATAAGGAGGGAGTAGTTCACCCTCGGGGCTGAGGGTATGTACTAGTAGCTATGTGTTTGATCTCTCTCTCTCTCTCTCTCTCTCTCTCTCTCTCTCGTGTTCTCTCTATGGCACGATCTTGATGTATCGCGAGCTTTGCTATTACTGTTGGATCTTATGTTGTTTCTCCCCCCTCTACTCTCTTGTGATGAATTGAGTTTTCCTCTTGAAGTTATCTTGTCGGATTGAGTCTTTAAGGATTTGAGAACACTTGATGTATGTCTTGTCGTGTTTATCTGTGGTGACAATGGGATATCACCTAATCCACTTGATGTGTGTTTTGGTGATCAACTTGCGGGTTCCGCGCATGAACCTATGCATAGGGGTTGGCACACGTTTTCGTCTTGACTCTCCGGTAGAAACTTTGGGGCACTCTTTGAAGTACTTTGTGTTGGTTGAATAGATGAATCTGAGTTTGTGTGATGCATATCGTATAATCATGCCCACGGATACTTGAGGTGACAATGGAGTATCTAGGCGACATTAGGGTTTTGGTTGATTTGTGTCTTAAGGTGTTACTCTAGTATGAACTCTATGATAGATTGAACGGAAAGAATAGCTTCATGTTATTTTACTACGGACTCTTGAATAGATTGAGCAGAAAGGATAACTTTAAGGTGGTTTAGTACACTACCATAATCTCTTCTTTTGTTCTCCGCTATTAGTGGCTTTGTAGTGACTCTTTGTTGCATGTTGAGGGATAGTTATATGATCCAACTATGTTATTATTGTTTAGAGAACTTGCACTAGTCAAAGTATGAACCTTAGGCCTTGTTTCCTACCATTGCAATACCATTTACGCTCACTTTTATTGCTTGCTACCTTGCTGTTTTTATAATTTCAGTTTACAAATACATATATCTTCCATCCATATTGCACTTGTATCACCATCTCTTCGCCGAACTAGTGCACCTATACAATTTACCATTGTATTGGGTGTGTTGGGGACACAAGAGACTCTTTGTTATTTAGTTGCAGGGTTGTTTGAGAGAGACCATCTTCATCCTACGCCTCCCACAGATTGATAAACCTTAGGTCATCCACTTGAGGGAAATTTGCTACTGTCCTACAAACCTCTACACTTGGAGGCCCAACAACGTCTACAAGAAGAAGGTTGTGTAGTAGACATCAATAGCACATAAGGTATTTTTCCCTGGAGTTGCATAATCTCATAGTCAAAGGAATATGTATACGACATGAAGAAAGCAATAGCAATAAAACTGAACGATCATAATGCTAAGCTAACGAATGGGTCTTGTCCATCACATCATTCTCCTAATGATGTGATCCCGTTTATCAAATGACAACACATGTCTATGGTTAGGAAACATAACCATCTTTGATCAATGAGCTAGTCTAGTAGAGGCTTACTAGGGACATAGTATTTTGTCTATGTATCCACACATGTATCAAGTTTCCGTTAATACAATTCTAGCATGAATAAAAACATTTATCATGATATAAGGAAATATAAAATAACAACTTTATTATTGCCTCTAGGGCATATTTCCTTCAAAAATCTTCATCAAAACCTGCTGGAGAATACACCTATTTCAAGTGCAAAAAGCATGGGCACTTTATTTCGGACTGTCCTCTCTGGGAAGCAGAAATTCGTGCTAGTGGAAGATATGATTCAGGCAACCATCGAGGCAAAAGCAAGAGCAAGAACTACGAATCCGATGACGGGAAGAAAACGAAGAAATTCTTCAAGAAGAAGGAAAACTCCACTTCAAAATCTTCGCCAAGATCTTCATCAAGGAACACTTCCAAGTTCTCATTGAACCGCAAGAATAACTCTCGCAAGGCAAAGGCGTACATCGGCAAGGAAATGGACTATGATGAAGAAGAACTATCAGAATCTGAAGAAGAATAAGAATCCTATGAGGATTTCGACTCCGCCATGGCTGGCATAGCATGTGCCTCCTCTCGTGCAACCAACCTCTTCGGGAATCCGTCAAACGAGGATGAATCTCCTGCCTACTAATTCATGGCCAAAGCCTCGAAGGAAAAGGTATCCTCCATAAATCACAAGATTCGCTCTAGTGATCAATATTCTTTTGATGAGGATGACCATGCTATGTTGATCAAGATTGCTAATATTCAACAAAACTCACTTGAGAAAATTGAGAAAACCCTCAGGAAATTTGAAGGGTTGTTGGTTGAGGAGATGGAGAAAAATCTGTCGCTGACCGAGTACTCCACCCTGAAGTCACGGATGGATGAACTGACAAATCGTCATGATTTTCTCTCAGCAGACCACGAAAAATTGACCTATGATTACCTGAAAAGGAAACAGGAACTCAAGAGGCTGAGAGAGGCTCGTGAGGATTTGATTAGAGAAAATTCTCTTCTCACCCAACAACTTAAAGTGAAACCTGAAGTGTTTGTGCCACCTTGCTTAAAATGTATTGAACGAACCAATGTTGAATCATCTATTAGCGCTAACCCCTCGATCAAGGAAAATGGTTCTGTTTCTGATGAGAATGCTAGGTTGAAGGATCTTCTTTAGACAGGAATGTTCAAATCTCTCAAGGGGCATCAAACCCTTTGTGATGTTTTGAATAAATCCATTCTTCACAAAAATCCCAGGAAAGAAGGCATTAGTTTCAAAAGGAAACTGAATAAAAATGGCACCTACTGGGAACCTCATCAATATCCTCAAACTGTGTGGGTTCCTGCAAAGAGCAAAAAGCTCGTTCCAGCATTGCTCTCAGGATATGACTCTCCCGTCGATGAATATCCTGATGATGATTCTCCGGACAAATATAAGTTGTTTAAAAATCAACATGGTGTGACTGTTGCTCGCTATGTTGGGCCAAACATCAGAAATGCCCCCCCAAAGAAAGCTATTTGGGTGCCTAAGAAAACTATTGATGCCTTGCCTATTACTGCTCGACTAACCATGCAGGCAGAAAAAGCTCGATAGAATGAGTACATTCATACCTCATTCAATCATTATACACATGCTTCTGGAAGGAATTGCATATTCTCTCAATTATGCTCGTACCTCATCGAGAAACAATTATGCTTATCGAAAGAAATCATATCCTGGTCACTCTACTGTTTCGAAGCCACCTGCAAAGATGTCGGTGGTTAAGGTAGCCTAATTCTTCTGCGGGGCTATGTCTCCGAGTGTACAGAGATAGTGGATAGTGGATGCACTAGTCATATGACCAGAGACAAGTCGTTGTTTGTCGACCCCAACTTAACTGCTTCTCCTCTAAAGTATATCACTTTTGGTGACAACAACAAAGGAAAGGTAAATGGTCTAGGTAAAATTGCTATATCCAAGGACAAGTCCATTGATGATGTTTTACTTGTTCAGTCTCTTGGATTCAATCTTATATCAGTTGGCAAGCTATGTGATTTAGGCATGCTAGTTCTATTTTCAATACCCAAATGCATTGTCTTCATGGCCTCTGACAATTCCTTCGTCTTTGAGGGAATTAGAAAGGGTGATCTTTATATTGTGGATTTCTCTAAGGGTCCCTCAGTCCAAACTTGTTTGCTTGCAAAAGCAACCTAAGGATGTTCGTAGCCCCAAAGACTTGGTCATGCAGGTATGAGAAATTTACAGACACTGGTGAAGAAAAATCATCTCCGTGGCATTCCTGATGTAAAATTTGACAAGAATCGTCTTTGTGCTCCATGTGAGGCTGGTAAGTTGGCCAAGAAGAATCACTCATCCAAGACAGTTATGTCCACAACAAGACCATTGAAAATTCATCATACAGATTTATTCGGTCCTCAAAATTATGCAAGCTTCGGTGGCGGTCATTATGGTCTGGTTATTGTTGATGATTTCTCTCGGTACACTTCGGTATTCTTTCTCAAAGATAAGACCTTCACCCAAGATATCTTCAAAAGTTTCGCTAAGAAGGCCCAGAATGAATATGATGTGCGAATCAAGCATGTCCGAAGTGACAATGGAACTGGGTTCAAAAATAATCATATTGCTGAATTTCTTGATGAACATGGTATTACTCATGAGTTCTCTGCTAGATACACTCCCCAACAAAATGGAGTTGTTGAAGGAAAGAACAAAACTCTCATTGAAATGGCAAGAATAATGCTCAGTGATTACAAAACTCTCGTTCGCTTCTGGGTTGATGCTATAAACACTGCTTCTCATGTTATGAATCGTGTTTATCTTCACAAGTTTCTTAAGAAAACTTCAAATGAGGTTATCACTGGCAAGAAACCAAATGTTTCTTATCTACGTGTTTTTGGTGCACCTTGTTACATTCTTGATATGAATCATTCTTCCAAGTTTGCACCTAAGGCACATGAAGGTTTTCTTCTCAGTTATGGCTCAAACTCGCATACGTATCGTGTCTATAAGTCTCACCACATAAAAGTTATGGAAACGGTAAATGTGCAGTTTGATGAGCCTAACGGCTCCCAAAAGGAGCACCTGCCAAATGTGATAGATGAACCACTGATTTCGGATGCTATTCGGCAAATGGCTATTGGGAGCGTCAAGCTTGTTGAAGGAAATGCACCTGGATCCTCTGATGATGATGCTCCTATGAGTCGAAGCAGAACTCGTCAAGCCACTACCAAAGCAAATGCTCCTCTGAATTGAAATGGCAATCAAAATCCAAATGCCGATCAAAATGGCAATCCTGAAGGAAATGATGATACAAATGTTGATGCTGATGAAAATGATAGTGATCATCAATATGAAAATACTCATCCACGAGTGGAAAATCAAGTTGATACTTCATTAATTCTCGATGAAATTGAGAATCCAGGTTATCAACGCACAACTCGTTCACGCACTCGTTTGACTAACTACTGTGGCAGTTTCTCCTTTGTTTCATTGACAAAACCTACATAGTATGAAGAAGCCATGTACGATCCAGATTGGATGAATGCCATGCAAGAGGAGTTGGTGAAATTCGAACTGAATGATGTATGGGAACTGGTTGACAAACCGAATCCCAAGAAGCACAATATCATCGGCACGAAATGGATTTTCCGCAATAAGCAAGATGAAAATGGCATTGTGGTGAGAAACAAAGCATGAATTGTTGTTCAATGGTACACACAGGTAGAAGGTATTGATTTCGGTGAAACATATGCTCCTGTTGCGCGCCATGAGGCAATTCGCATTATTCTCGCTTATGCAAATTACAATGATATCTCGTTTTATCAAATGGATGTGAAAAGTGCTTTCCTAATGGTGAAATTGATGAGGAAGTTTATGTTAGATAGCCACCTAGCTTTGAACACCCTGAGTTTCCTAACAAAGTTTTGAAGTTGATGAAAGCTTTATATGGGCTAAAGCAGGCCCCTCGAGCTTGGTATGACACCTTGAAGAAGTTTTTGCTCGACAAAGGGTTCAATCCAGGATCCACTGATCCCACACTTTTCACTCGTGCTATTGATAATGATCTATTCGTATGTCAAATCTCTGTGGATGATATTATCTTCGGTTGTACTAACAATGCTTGCATCTTAGAGTTCGGGAAAATGATGTCTGGTAAATATCAAATGTCTATGATGGGGAACTCAAGTTCTTTCTCGGACTGCAAATTCGTCACCAGGAAAATGGAATTTTCATGTCTGAGGAGAAATATCTGAAAGAATGCCCGAAGAAGTTCAAAATGCAAGATTCCAAAATGAAGGGCTATAAAACCCCTATGCCCACGAATGGTAAGCTAGATGCAGATGTGTATGGTAATGATTATGATCAGAAACTTATCGTTCGATGATTGGTTCTCTTCTTTACCTATGTGCATCCAGACCTGACATTATGTTAAGTGTTTACATGTGTGCCCGCTATCAAGCTGCAATGAAAGAATCACATCACCAAGTGGTCAAGCGCATTCTGAGATATTTGGCTCACACCCTCACGTTAGGTTTATGGTATCCTATGGGAGCATAGTTTGATCTCGTTGGATATTCAGACTCAGATTGGGCTGGTGACTTGGTTGACAGAAAATCTACTTCAGGGACATGTCATTTCGTCGGTAGATCATTGGTCTGTTGGTCATCAAGGAAGCAGAATTGTGTGTCTCTTTCCATGGCTGAGGCCAAATATATTGTTGATGGCGCTTGTTGCACCCAGTTATTGTGGATGAAGCAGACACTGAAGGATTATGGCATCAAGGTCAAGCATATTCCTCTATATTGTGACAATGAGAGTGCCATCAAAATTGCACATAATCATGTGCAGCATTCTCGTATGAAGCATATTGCCATCAGGCACCATTTCATTCACGATCATGTTGCTTGAGAGGATATTGTCATCAATCATGTCAAGACCGAAGACAATCTCGTCGATATTTTCACCAAGCCTCTTGATGAGAAAAGATTTTGTGTGTTATGCTGTGAGCTAAATATCCTAGACTTCACAAACGTGTAGTAAGATGGACTCGGCACCCGTGCTAACACTTCCACATCTTTGAAGGAATGGGTGCATAACACTCGAAGAGTTTGAAAATTTCGACAAAGTGAAATTTTCTTTCTAAGAGTGAATACATTATCGAAGAACTAGACTAGCTGGGTGCCACAATAATTGTGCAATGCTCGGGTTCATACAGTTCTTATACGGTGGGTCATGCCACCATAATTCTCTTTCGTTGGTTTTCTTTGTGATTGAAAGTTTTAGTGTTTGTCCGAATGCATTTCCCTCATGGCCATTTGCTCGAGTGTTTTTGTTTATCTGTCTGAGAGAAATGCCTAGGACCCAGTTTTCCCTCTGTTCTATCTCTTCCAGTCTATGTTATTTCGTTACAAATGGTCAAATTTTATCTGGAACGAAACTTTATCTGGTGTCCTTGACCACGATTAAGATTCAGTCCAAACATTAATCTGTTTTGGTGAAAGCTGTCCAAAATTTGGGGTTTCCCGCCCAAGTCAGGACCACGATCTTTTATGACGATTGCCACGTGCAATACATCAACTACCACTCCATCTTGTCCATTGAATCACAATAGTCTCTTAATAGAGGCCATTCGATCAAAATTTACTGTGTGCGGTTAATTCCTCTGGCATATAAAAACTGCACACCCCTTCTTCCTTCCAGTTCACTTATCTTTCTCCTCGCCTCCACTCCGCTGAAACCCTTGCCGCAGTGCTCCACCTTGAGCTCGACACCGACGACCTCTTCGTTACTTCACTGCCGGAATGTGGTCACCGGAGTCTTTCCACGCCGTCATGGGACATCTTCTTCCCTGCGCCGCTGTAGCTGCTACACGTCACCAAGCTAGGGTACGTGTGGTTCGAACTCGGGCCTCCGTCCTTCATGATTCGAGTTCATCTATGGTTATTTCCTCTTATTTTACTGCATATCTTAGATCTAGGTTTTTACCTTTACTAGTGTGGATGTGGTTTGTAGTTGTCCCTCACATCCAAATCACTTTAGATCTAGGGTTTGTGTTACGTTTCGCTTGAATGGAATGCCTAGCACGCTGTTTAGTATATTCTTCGGACCTACTAGCTCGTTCTACACGTTTCCTTCATTTGAAACATCTCTCATTGTCTGCATCTATTTTTATTCAAAATGCTTTTTGTTTGGAAAAATATTCGATGTGAGCATTTGTAACCCTGTCCCCATTTTCCCTCGCACCTATCCTAATTCACAGGTGTATACATTCTGTTGAGGATTCTGCTCGACCAATGAGCATGGCAGATGAAGATGAGGTACTCATGGGCACAACTGACGAATCAAAGGCTCCAAATGCCAAGGGCCCAACGGTAGGCCCATCAACCAGCAAAAGAAAGAGATCCGAAACAAATGAAAACAAGCAAGAAAGGAGGCAGACAACCTTATGCAAATTCAGCTGAGTATATCTCTCATGATGACTATAAAACTGTTCTAGGCGAGATAAAAAGAGAAAGAGATAAGCGTCTGCAAAAGATTCGACACCACTGGGTGCGCAAGTGGTTCCACTATAAAATGGATCATCCTCGGTTTGCTAAGAACTTTGCTTTCCATCCTCCGTGGGGTGACTGTCGTGAGATTGGACTCATTCATCCAGGTGATCCTCAAGAGAGATCACCGCCACCTGCAGATGCTGACAAATCATCTCTTCGCACTCCCGAATCATATCCTGATGAGTTTGCCAAGTGCCAAAAGAATGCCGAAAGGAGAGCCAAGAAGGCTGAGGAGAACAAGTTATAGAAGAAAGAAATAGTCACCTTATCAAGTCTGATGTTGAAGAGAAGAAGGCTGAAGGAAAAGCAGAACATCATTCTAAGCTCAAGCATGATCTGAGCTCTGATTCTTTGAATAAAAAGAGCGCATCGAAGAGAAGGCTAGCTAAATCAATTGGTTGGAATGATGAAAGTGAATCCTCCGATCAAGATGATCCTTCACTCACAAGAGAAGAAGTTGATGCAACTCCTTCCGAGCAAGTGAACATTACTACTTCCACTATACTGTCCAATCTTCGAGCAAGTGTAGTTCCTATAGCACCTCCGAAGAAGATTTGTTTGAAGGGGAAAACGCCTCGTACCACTGTCACTATGGTAGATCATGTGAATACAACCCCTCATCCTGAGGCAATTGATATGCAAGATTTAGTTGTTGATGCTAAGGCAGGAGAGAAAATTCCAAAACCGAAGGTGAATCAAATCACAACTCCTTCAGCCGAGCAAAATGCTCCATGAGCTACTGTTGTGAAAGAAAAGGCTGCTCAATTTGCTCCAAAGTTGACACAACCATTGGCTTCTATGCCTCTAACCGAGCAAACTATAGTGCAATCTACTCCTGTTGCACAGACCAATGATGACTCTGATGCACCTCATTACTTCAATCAAGTGTTCATCATGGAGTAGTTTGACAGATTTGTGGAAGACCTGTTTAATGGAGAAGTGGCATCTTTGCTCATTCCACTTAAGTGATTGCTCAAGCCACTAATCTGGTTCGAGACATGAGAGATGATTATGTTGAGATCAACAACCTCACTGCCCAGCTTAATGAGCTTGACAACCGTATGAAGGCTAAAAAATCCAAGTTTGTCATCAAGCAACTTGAAGAATCGCATGTGGATGTCAATCGAGCTTTGAATATCTTTCGAAACCGGAGATTAGGATTTCATTCTGACCTGGATCAAATTGTTCCAAGATCTGCCTCGATCATCAAGCCCAAGCCACTGGCTACAATAATCTTGTCAAAGGGCATGTTGATCATACGAAGCAAAAGAAGAAGAACAAAATTGCAACAAAGAATGCTCCTCCTCCTCCTACGAAAGAAAAGTCTCCCGATGATGTGCCCCATAAGGAAAACTCACCGGAGCCTGCAATTCCCTCGATAGTTCATGAACCAGTCATAGATGCTCCTACTTTGCCAAGGCCAACTGAACCAGTGCATGTGGCCTCCCCTGTTCATGAAGCAAATCCTTCTCAGCAAAATGTATCAAAAGAAGGTGAATTTCCTCAGTCTGGGCACCAAGCTTCTCCAACTTATGTCGAACCTCCCTTTGCACCTCAACCGTCTGTCGAAGAACATCCCCATCAGTCCGTAGTGCCTGATAAAGCTCTAGTGCCTGATAAAGTGTCTACTCCCTCTCCACTGCGAGTTCCCTCAACACTACAAAAAGAACTTCAGATGTTGGTCCTTCTACAGTAAAGTCAGTTTCTGCTCATCATTCAGAATCTGTCATTTATGGCAATGAAATGATTTTCGTTGAAGATGTGATCAAATATCCATATCCACATGAGCAACTGCCTTTATTCTCTATAGGCGTTGGCGTCAAAGGGCCTCTTTTCAATCGGAACACTCATCCTCTTTTCTTTCAAGAGAGTCCATACAGCAAGCCTCGCACTTCTGAGTCACCTCAGTTCTAGACTCAAGAACATGCTATATATTATTCTCGGATCCTATATGACAGCTGCAAGATTTTTCCTCATGAGTTCCCGGATATTGCTGCTATGAAGAACATATTGGCTGCTTTAATTAAGTATTACAAGATATCAAAGATTTTGGCCTCACGCATGTCTTTGCATTTCAACATCCATGGAACAGGGAGATTATACTTCAATTCTATGCCACACTGTACATGACTGGTGATGAATCTGATAGTACCAAATGGATCATGGAATGGATGACAGAAGGGAAACGCATAAAATGCTCTGCAATGGACTTTATCTATCACTTTCATTTCCCTTGGTTCGAGCATGGCAGGACTGAAATTCGAGTTCACAATATTGATGCCATCTCCGATGAAGATTTCCGTTGCACCATGGACCAAGAGAAAATTCACTACAATGGTCCTCCCTTGCCCGAGCATTTAACTTTTGACAATCATACTCTATATCACATACTTATTTATACCATCTGTCCTCTGGCTAGGATGAATGCTGACAATGCTATATCTGATGTTCTTCGAAATACCATTCATGCCATCTCCCGAGGATATATTTTTGATGTCGAAGACATGTTCCTGCGCATACTGATGGACTCTGCTCAACATCCGTAAACCATCAAAGTCTTTGCGCCTTGGATTCAGAAAGTGGTTGATTATGCGATGCACACTGAATATTTGGCAAAAGTTAGTCACAAAAGCTTCATTCCTCCGGTACGGGATACATTGTGAGTCATGGAAGATTTTTCTTTGGGCAAAGCACCAGTGTCAAGCCCTCCAGATTATAACAATACATTTGATGGGCCACGGCTACCTCAGCATGATCGCCAAGCAAATACCCAACCTCCTTCACATCTCAAAGTGAGTTTGCATACTCAACAGCTAATGTTGAAGCATATGGCTGAGGATCACCGAGAGATCTGGCTGCCAAACTGAATGCCATCCACAACCGAACGAAAGTTGTGCACATGATCACGGCTGAAAATAGGAAGCGCATATGGAAACTGCTTCGAAAGTTCTTCTTCAAGAAACAACTCAGCAACTCAGATCTTAAAGAACACTACGAGTATATTGATCAAGGTTTCTCTGCCGAAGAGTTTCAAGATTTGTCACTCCAGCTTTGCCAGCTCATGAACCAACAACTGATTTACTTCGGTTTCAGCTGCGCAAGTTGCTCGATGAATCAGAAGCTATATCACAAACTAAGAAACCAGCTGAAAGGAATGTGCTATCTCACAAGAATCAACATGCTGATCCCACTGTGCCTTCATCCTCAACCTCAAGCCAGTCTCTAAGGAACATCTGCTGCTGCTGACGATGAAGATATTCCAGTTGCTTCCAAATCAGAAACCTCTTCAGCTAGTTCTTCTGGAGATGCCTTAGAGTGAATCAAATTCACCTCTTTTGCACTCATGTTCTTCGTCACCTTTTTGACACTAGTTGAAAAAAGGGGAGAATTACATCGAGTTTCGATAGATTTGCTCTCTCTGTTTATTTGGTTTGATTTATGAGACTTTTGTGATATATGCCTTAAAGACTATCTGTGCTCTGATGTAAAACTTATGATCTGTGATGTAATATTAATAACCCCGCCTGCTGCACTATTTCTCTCGAAGCATTTGTTTTGCAGGTGGAATTATTACCAAAAGTTATGAATGATTGCACTACATTCTCGATGGATTATATATCATCAGTGCGAATCATTACCTCGATTGTTTGAAAAATCCTACACATACTTCAATGAATTGTAGAACATTTCATATCATATTTCTGATCCTGCATACATCTAGGGGGAGTATATTTCACCATCGAGGCAAGTAACGCAACTTTACTCTTGTTAGATTTACATTTCACTTATCTATCTTCACTTTGATGATTATCTGTTTTGTAAATAACTGTCCAAAAAGGGGGAGATTGTTGGTGCAATAATAGGCCCCTTATGTTTTGGAGTTTGTTGACATAAACAGTATGGGACTTATGTGTTTGCTAGTGCAAACAGAGTAACAGGTCCCCGAGAGATCGATGAGTTTGATGCAAACGACAAAGATAATCTCCATGAGTTGTGGAGAAGGTTATCACCGAAGATGATGCTAACAAGAGTGGCCCCTAAAAATTGTTAAAGTTCAAGCAATTGGTTCAGTGTATGTTCGAAGAAAATGACTGCGCTGGAGGAAGAATGAAGACGAAGTGAAGACGTAGCATTTATTTTGTTCTTCTTCTTCTTTCTTTGAGTCATAGGACAATCGTACTATTAAGATGGGTGTAGCATTCGAAATTTGAATCTCTCATGCTAAACCCGAATCCTATGAAAGTTGTAAGAGAAATCTCTTTGTGTTTCGAGCAAAAAATTGCCAGCAAGAGACTGTGATCTTCTTCACTGCAAGAGATTTTTCTCGGAACGAGGAGTTAGCATTACCTGTTCCTCAAGTAATGTTACTGTTGCTCCAAATTCAACCGCTGTGAACATGTCGCTTGGCCATTGGCTGGACCGAGTGTCCAAAATGGTCATTTCCCATCTGGGAAGGTTGCGGCTATAAATAGCCACCCCGCGTCGGCTTTGTCTGGTGGCTGCTCCGTTTGATTCTCAGAAGATTGTTAAGCAACTCACTCTCTGAGCGATTTGAGTTTAAAATTCATCGAGATAAAAACCCTAGAGCCGAAGAATTAGATAGTGGTTCAGCATCATTGGAATCTAAGTCTAGTACGATTCGCCTATTACTCTGGAGAGCTGCAAACTCTCTAGACGGTTAGGTGTCAATTTCTTCAGAGACCAAGAGTGATTGTGGTTCTCGAAGAAGTTTGTAAAGGTTCAGAGATCGCCTTCAAGTATCTACCACGAGTAATCGACATCGGTTGACGAATCGATTGTCTAGGAGAATAGGGTGAAGAGAGTTTATCTTCCGTGTTAAGTCACAGCCCCTCCAACCAGATGTAATCTTTGTGCAGAAGGACGAACTAGTCGAACAAATACCTTCTCACCATCGAGCATCTTCGGTTATCTCTGTCACCCATGTTTACCTTCGATGTATTTTCATTCGTGTGAATTGTATCAATGCATATCTTTGTTTCCTTTCGATACTCTATTTCAGTTCGTTGTAGTTTGTTTTTCTTTTTTTCCGATGCTGGGTTCTGAGAGTTTTGAGTATTCCGAAGAAAATTTAGAACTCCCATTCACCCCCCCCTCTAATAGACATACTTCGTTCCTATAGGTCCGGGCACCTGTAAACCTCCCCCGGCTTTGCTTCCAGTTTGTGGGATTTCAGACGTCCGGACCGTGCCGCAAATGTTTGGTGCATGACGATGGCCTAAAGGGGCCGAACCACGCAATCCGGACATTTAGGGGTGTTTTGGTGCACAGTTTGGGAGTTGCCCTAATAGAGTTGCCCATATCTATGCGAGAGAGGCGCTTAAGCTTAATGTTAATTCTTGCAATCTTGAAAACTGTATGTTGTTCATCTAACACTGAAATAAAATACCATGATAGCAGTTCTAAAAAAACTTCACCGTGAACAAGTTGATGACATGTTATTGCATCTCCATTGCAGGAGCCAACCAGTTATTGTTGGTCATGAATAGGAAGCATCAAGGCCACAGTCCTACCACACCAGCATCCACTATTAGTTTTAGAAGATCCACAGATCCAAGATCTGAACCTCCAAAACCGCTCCTTTGCAGGTTATTTTTCATTGTACGCACTCACTTCGTACGTGGTCTATGCTACATCGAACAGAGTATCAACCATTGTTCAATATAGAGTGTACACGGTTGGAGCGGGGGAGGGGGGTAGGGAGGTCTTCACCTAGCATGGGTGGCAGCATAATCTCCAGATTGGTGCACCACCTCCTTCGACGTAGGCATAGTATCAGTCCTACATGATCCTATTGTTGCTGATATGTCACCCCTTTTATCTTCTTTCAGTTTGTTTTTGTTTGGTTGTGTGCACCTTAGTAGTGAAGAAGCGGGGCGATGCTCATGATCTTGGTTTGTATCCGCTTGATGCTAAATTTTGAGTCAATAAAAATTCCCTTTTGTTGAAAAAAGATATGAACCTCCAAAACCGCACACTGTACCAACATGACGGAGAGGAGGCTGGAGTACCTAACTGTAAAGGGAAGCCTTCTTCAATGCAACTCCGACAAGCCCTTCAAACCTAACCTCACCGGCAAGAGAGGTCGGCTGGAATCTACACTAATGAGCCACAAACACCGTCGCAGTCGAAACCGTCAAGATTGTAAGGCTTGACGAAACTATATTCGCTATATCATTGCCACCATATAACCCTACTAAAAGATCCAAAGCGGGGGGAATAGAGCTCCATCCGGTATATCGGGGCCTTCGTGCACTTCCACACCGATAGATCCAATGGAGGAGGAAGCAGGCAACAACATATTGGCGGAGGAGGTATGGTAGTGGCGCGGTGAGCCCACAAAATCTCCTCTCTAGGGTTTGGAGATGAGAGAGATGTGAACATAAGTGCTATGTACCCCTACCAATTTGAAAAATGTAGAGTGCATGTTAACATTGTTCGTACATTATGGTAGCCAAAGTGTATATAGGTGTCATGCTCTGAGTTAGATATAGTGCTTAGGCTACTATTAATACAATTTTGAAACACGGTCATGGTAGAAGGATGCGTATCAACTCTCACAGGAGGCCGCATGATTTTTATTTATTGAGGGCAGGAGAAGCCGCATGATTTATATTGATTGAGCACAGGAACAACCATTGTCTGGCAATAGAGTCACACTACACTAGTGCAGAACCGGGCTATAGCACTGGTTTGTAAGGACCTTTAGTGTCGGTTCTGTAATCGGCACTAAAGGGTGGGGACTAAAGATCCCCCCTTTAGTCCCGGTTCAACACGAACTGCCACTAAAGGGCCACCACGTGGCACGAGCCCGCGCCAGGGGCTGGGAGACCTTTAGTACCGGTTGGTAACACCAACCGATACTAAAAGGTTTAGGGGGGTTTGGGTTTATGATTTCTTTTTCCTTTAATTTTGTGTTTTCCATTTAATTCTTTTTTATTTGCTGGTATTTCATGATACTACATATTGTACACATTATGCATATATATAAATAGAATTTCTCGTAGAACCGATCATATACACATTCACACATATATATATCATCGAATGTCTTGCACCACCATTCACACATACACATGTATATATATATATATATATAAAATTTGGTATATACAATTTCTCCTACATGGAGGCATTACTGCGATGGTAGCGGGTAATGGAATTCTCCTTTGGGACCTATGACCTGGTCAAGCAAAAATCCCGATATTTCTTCTTGAATTGCTCATACGCGATACGCTGGTAGGAGCTTCTCCTGCACGTCCTTGAACTTTAAAGAAGGAGATCAAATATGCATGTATTAGTTTTGTGTGTATATATATATTAGATATCGATAATGATGTAAAAATTGTGAATAGTGCTCTGGCAAACGTACCCATTGTTGTCTTTCAGATCTGCTCCTTTCGGACGCCATCATGCGAATGTTCTCGCAAACGTAGTATGCACATAAATCATTCCCCGGCAACTGCTTCATGCACTTTATGAGAATTGAATTGTCACATCCCTAGTTCTGGTATGCTCAAGGCTAGCTAGTCATGTGTGCATCATGTTTAATTCCATCTAAATTTGAAATGAGGATTTGTGAAACCCTCAGAATCATCTCTAGAAATGACCCAAATGAAAAGTGCTCCAAGAAGGTCCAAGAAAATGCTCATGTTGCTCTCTGAAAATATTGGACAGAGATAAAAATCAAACCAATATTTTTAGGAGCTCATAAGTATTTATTTTGGGCATTTGGAATTAATGCATAATTATTTGCATTGGATATATATATATGTTATATATATATAATATATGTCCAAAAATTATGCCATTTGTTCAGGAGCTCTGGAATAATACCACTAGCCCCTACAAAAATTGGCATAAGAAAAATAAATGATTTAGTATTTTTATTAAATCAAAACAAATGTCAGAAAATAGAAAGAAAAACAAACAGAAAAAAAGAGGAACTACCTGGACTTACCCGCGGCCTGGCACCGTGCGGCCTGGCCGGCCCAGTTGGCAAGCCCAGCCCACCTGGCCCCCTCCTCTGTCGTCTTCCTCCTCGACAAGAGGACGGGCGCGTGCCCGACGTGCGCGCACCGCCGCGCCGTGCCACCTCCCTCCTTCCTGCCTGCCTGTCCTCCCTCTCGTCGCTCTGGATGCCCCGCGCGACGCCACGCGCCGCCCCGTACCCCTCCCACTCTCCCCGGTCCTCTCCTCTCCTCTCCCTCGCTTTCTCTCTCGTGTCCGAACACGCCCGCTGTCGGTGTCAAAACCGGCGGATCTCGGGTAGGGGGTCCCGAACTGTGCGTCTAGGCGGATGGTAACAGGAGACGAGGGACACAATGTTTTTACCCAGGTTCAGGACCTCTCGATGGAGGTAAAACCCTACGTCCTGCTTGATTAATATTGATGATATGGGTAGTACAAGAGTAGATCTACCACGAGATCAAGGAGGCTAAACCCTAGAAGCTAGCCTATGGTATGATTGTTGAGATGTATGTTCGTCCTACGGACTAAGGCCCTCCGGTTTATATAGACACCGGAGAGGCTAGGGTTACAGTCGGTTACAATGGTAGGAGATCTACATATCTGTATTGCCAAGCTTGCCTTCCACGCCAAGGAAAGTACCTTCCGGACACGAGCCGGAGTCTTCAATCTTCTATCTTCGTAGTCTTGGAGTCCGGCGGATATTGATAGTCCGGCTGTCCGGACACCCCCTAGTCCAGGACTCCCTTAGTAGCCCCTGAACCAGTCTTCAATGACGATAAGTCCGGCGTGCATAATGTTCGGCATTGCAAGGCGGGTTCCTCCCTTGAATAATTCGGAGAAGAGAATGAACACCAGGATAGTGTCCGGCTCTGCAAAAATAATTTCCACATTCCACCGTAGAGAGAATAAAACATATACATCGACTCAATCTGTGGCGTATTATGCGGCGTGACATCACACCGCTACCAAGCCCTTGTTTGAATCGTTTTTACTATCCCACCTCAAAGACGCTTAGCGGCGGTTTCCTTGGCATGTCTTGTCAAAGCGTAGATCGTGTTCCCCTTATTCGGGATCCTCATCAATACGTGCGTGGGTAACCCAACCTTTCCTGCCGCCACGCCTCCTATCGAGGGGAATCTCAAGCGGTCACGGAGACGGCCCTTGGTATTTCTTCCCCTTATAAGGGGACCAAGGCCTGTCCTTGTTCTTTAATCTCGCATCGAATCTTTCCTCCGCTCCCAGTTCCAACACCCAGAGCATCAGATTCGAGCGCCTCGGATCCTTAACCATGTCCGGCTCCGACCTCCAGGGCCGGTGGATGCCTTCCTCCATCACGGAGGAGGACATATTGAAGTTGCGTGAGGCCAAGTACGTGGCCTATGAGGTTTCGCACAGGTTGCCTGACCAAGGGCAGGCCGTGCCAGCCCCCGAGCCCGGGGAATACGTCGTTTTCGTATCCCACCTCCGCCGGGGTTTAGGCTTCCCGACGGATCCCTTCGTAAGAGGACTCCTGTTCTACTATGGGCTAGACTTGCACGACTTGGCTCCGGAGTCTATCCTCCATATCTCCGCATTCATCATCGTCTGCGAAGCCTTCCTCCGTGTCATCCCCCACTTCGGCCTATGGCTGAAGACCTTCAAGGTGGAACCAAAGATGATCGGGGGGCGTCAAGCGGAGTGCGGCGGGGCGACCATAAGCAAGAAGGTCGATGCCCCGTGGCTCGAGGGTTTCTTCCAAGAGGAACTTGGATTGTGGCAGCAGGAGTGGTTCTACATCACCGCTCCAAGGGGACAAGCAAAGCCGCCGCCCTCATTCCGCCGGGACCTCCACGCCAACCGATGTCGTGGGTCAACCAAGGGCTCAACCGGGGCCGTTCAAGACGTGCCAGCTGCAGGGCAGGATTCGAGATCTCCAAGCGAGGGAGATCGACCTGACCAAGGTGATACAGGTTATGCTAGTTAGGCATCTTCCGCCCTGCAAACGCCGTCCTCTCCGTCTATGGGAGTTCAATCCAGAGGGACCTCGTATTCTCCAGCATTTTATGGGTGCGACACCCACGGAGATGTACAAGTTGTTCTTCGGACCGCAGGTGGCGTGTCCGGATTCGGCCGAGGACGCAGGCCTAAGCCGCGATCGCCCGGATACTCAGGTAGATAGCTCAAAGTTCGGACATTCTATTTATATGCCTTTCAAAAGTTCGTCTCCTAACCCTTTGTTCTTTACAAGAATGGGTGGCACGATCCAGGCTGATAAGGTGTCCGGCCCCCCTCCCAAAGACCGCACTGGAGCCCGTGCTGGTCAGAATGTTGGAGGTTGCGTCCGCAGAAGGGGGCGAGGGGGAAATAAAGGAGCTAATACTTCGCCCAGAGGGGCGAATGAAGAGGAGGGAGACAAGGACCCCTCCCTTCAGCGGGAGAAGAGGACCGCCTCCGGAAATCCGGAGGCCCAAGCCCCTAAGCGTGTGAAGAAATCCTCACCGGGGGGTCCGGCGTCCGGAAAGAGTCCAGACGCGCAATCATCGCCGAAGGACCAGCCCTCCAACGAGCCGTGAGTATGAAAGAGAAAATTAAGTAGTAAGGGAGTACCTTCATTTATGCTTCATGGGTAACGAAATATTTATATTGCAGTTCGGATCTGCAGCCTTCTCGATGGGTTCATCTTGAGGATCTTCTTCCGGAGATGATGGAGAGCGATCGCCTCCACCCGCAGCGCCGCTAAGCGGCGGCGAGCCCGTGTCATCACGGAGGGTATCCCGAGTCCGGAGGGGCCAGAGTTCGGCGCTGCCGGTGTCCGCCGGAGGATCAAGAGTCTGCCGAGAGGGCGCCCATTTCGAAGATCACCGCGTTAATGCGTATGGTGATTGGAAGGATTTCGTCCGCGGAAAGCGGATTGCGCAATGCCGCCCTGAGCTTGCTGGCGGGATTTGAGGTATGCGAAAATAGCGCACCCCTTTGTCTTTTAACAGTTTTGCATATGAAAAATGTGCCCTGTATAGATAGTAGCCCCTGAGACTCGGTAGGTTGTCGGAAAAGACAGCGTGCCGATGATCAAAATCTCAAAATCTCAATTAATGAATACCGCCGTCCTTGTGCAGGTGGTAGATAGTCCGGGGCCAGCCAGGTCGATGAGTTTGCGAATTAAGTCGGCAACTTGACATGGCGATCTTGACATCGCACTTGTCAATGGGCGACTTGACGAGTCGCAAGGTAAATAAATTCTCCGCAGATTGCTGTATTTAATGGGGTCAAAGCCCACCTCGATAAATTATATGCTGTGTATACAGATGGTGCTGCTGCGGTGGAGGGTCTTCGGGCCGAACTTGCTCTAGCTAAGGAGCAAGCCCGAAGGAGTGACGCGGCTGCCTCGAAGGCAGCCGAGGAGTTGAAAGCCGAAAAGGCTGCGCACTGCCTAAGCAGGGCGGAGGTGGCTGAATTGGCCAGAAATTAAAGGATGCTACCGACCACAATGAGGCTCTTGGAGGGCGCTTATCGGAGCGGGAAGACCTGAATAAGGCCACCGCTGAAGCCAAGGATGCTCGCTCTGCAATGCGGGCTATGAAGGAGGAACTGCGCCAGGCCGGAGAAATCACGGCTGGCAAGCCTTTTCTGATGCGTCGCCGGTTTATGGATTCCAAGTATGCTCAATTTGAGCGGCTGTGGAGTTCGGAGGATCCGTATATGGACTTGGCTGCGAGTGCGGCTGATGCCGTTAAGCACTTCCGGAGCCAGGGGGATCACGAGACGGAAGAGTTATATTGGTCTCAATTCCACAGTCCGGGTCGCCCACTTCCGCTGACGGACCGGTTGGCCGAATGGGCCGAACTGAATAGGTTGTCCGGACTAGCCATGACTGACATCGTGGCCCATGTATGGCCAGAGAGGTCCAAGGCGACGAGCTACTTTGGCTTACTACAGCAATTCCTTGGGGCGGTGCCGCATATGAAGGAGATGAAGCGGTCGGCCTGCATGGAGGGCGCGTGGATGGCTTTGGCCCGTGTGAAGGCGCATTATCCGGAGATGGACGCCACCGCTGTTGCTGCCCAGAGTTCGGATGAAAACCGACTCCCTGCCGAGCACTATTTCGGGGAGGTCATGCACGGTGCTCGTAAAATAGAGGCGCAGTGCTCAAAGAATGTAACGTTCAAATGAACGCATTAGCTTGTAAATCAATGATTATGGCATAACTGCTTTTTATACTTGTGCGTCCAAGTAGTAAAACTTCTCCTGTGCGGCCGTTTACGTATACTTGTGTATAACCTGAAAGATGCGGTCTTCGGCTTCAGCCCCCTCGCACAAGGTGCTGGGGTGTTTGCAAAATGGCGCGTTTTCACACTTAATCCGACGTCTCGGTCCTGTTATAAGGAGGTGGTAGCGTAGCGAACGAGGCAATCCGGACTATAATGCTTTATCTCTTTCACTTAGCCAATGGAGCTCGAGGGTGGGGCTACGATATAGCCCCTGGTGGCACCGCACATCTCCGGATTCGGGGTGCATATGTGCCTGACCGGGAAACGGTCCTTCGTCAAAGCGGGGAATTTTAAACATTCCGATAGTCGATCGAGTGGCTGACCAGACTCTCGCTATATCATGACATCAATTTTCGCTTTCTCTCGAGGTGCTCGCCCGGCCGAACGGGGCACAATCGCAGAGTTCTCCGGTGCCGCGTTAGCGGGTGATACTGAACGTAAGGCAGCAAAACACGAGGAGCCGCAAACCCAACATTTGACCAAAGACATGATTCGAGCTGATGCATATAATGCCTAACTCGAGATGCGAACACTCCGAAGGTGTTCGGACTTTATAATAACGGGCAGAATTACGCCCTAAGCCCCTAGTGTCGAATGCGGGCATGGTCTTCGACGCGCCAATGCCAAAGCGTCCAGCTCGCTTTGGCTATAGGAAGAAGCCAAGGAGAGTAACAACAAGAGACAGTGATAAAAAGGTCTACGCAGGTCTTAATCTAAAAGAATCCTTGCAACGGGTCCCTCTTGCACGCTGCGCTGTGTCTCCGTTATGCCGTTATCCCGGCGGTGCGCACGTTGTTCATCCGGAGAAAGAGAGGAACGTTTAGCTTTAGAAATAGTTCGTGCGAAAGATATGAAAAGAGGAAATATAAATAAGTAAAGTAAGGTTTATATGAAACCACGGTGGTTTGTCGCGCAGCCCACAGGAAAGGGTATGCGGCTAGGGAGCCCCTAACTGCTGAGTCCGGATTCGCCTATCCGAGTCCGGGGTCCTAAAGTGACCTTCAGACCAAATGGTGCCATGTGGACCGGCATCTTGAGTGTAAGAGACGCGTAATGTGGTATGGCGTTGAAGCGGACAAAAGCCTTTCGTCCCAAGAGTGCTTGATATTCACTTTCAAATGGGACAATGTGAAAGATTAATTTTTCACGTCGAAAATTGTTCGGCGATCCGAACACGACTTCTAGTAGTATCGAGCCTGTGCACTTAGCATAAGGGCCTGGCTTCACTCCTTTGAAGGAAGTGCGGCTGTGTCGAATTTTGGTAGGGTCTATCCCCATCCTGCGGATTGTGTTTGAATATAGCAGGTTTAAATCACTGCCTCCGTCCATGAGGACGTTACTGAAGTGTAATCCGTCTATTATTGGATTCATTATCAGGGGAGTCCGTCCCGCGTTTCGAACGCTTCTGGAATAGTCCAGGTGGTCAAAAGTGATTGGTTTGGATATCCAATCTCTACGGTCTGCTGGGCTGGACCGTGCGAAGCTCTTTTTAGGAAGTGCCACACTATTTTTCCGTGTTACCACATGAAGTGAGTTTACTGCTTTGACCCCTTGTGGGAAAGTCTTTTGTTTTCTGGTGCCCTATTGGCGGGGTTTCTCTTCTTCGCTTGACGCGTCGAGCCCCTTGTGTTCGGCATTTAATCTGCCGGACTGTTTTAAAACCCAACAATCCCTGTGGGTGTGATTTGCAGGCCTTCCGGGGGTGCTATGGATTTGACATATCCGACCCAGGATTTTGTGTAGGTTGGACAGTTCGTCACTGTCATCCTTGGGGGCTGAGTTTTGTTATTGGACCGCGAGCTTTTGAATCCGGCGTTGACTGCCGTGCTCTTTGGGCTTTTCTCTTTATTCCGGCGCTGTTCTTTTCTGCGCCGTGATTTTCCGTTTCCATCTCTTATCTCCGATGTACTTGGGTCGCTGGTGCTGCTTCTTGCTAGCCAGCTATCCTCTCCCGCATAGAAGCGGGTCATGAGGCTTGTTAGTGCGGACATTGTCCTCGGTTTCTCTTGGCCGAGGTGCCTGGCGAGCCATTCGTCTCGGACATTGTGCTTGAAAGCTGCTAAGGCTTCGGCGTCCGGACAGTCGACTATTTGGTTCTTTTTGGTAAGGAACCTGTTCGAATTCTTGCTACGACTCTCCGGGTTGTTGAGTTATATGACTTAGATCGCTCAAGTCCGGAGGACAGACATAAGTCCCTTGAAAATTTGTTCAATGCTTTCTCGAGCTCTTCCCAACTTCCAACAAGTGTTTTACGGGAGGCTTTTGAGCCAATGACGGGCTGGCCCTTTGAGCTTGAGGGTAGATATTTTATGGCGTGGAGATCGCCTCCTCGGCCATGTGTATATGCAGATATAATCTTCTATCCAGACTCAAAGGTCTGTTGTTCCATCATAGGCCTCTATGTTTATGGGTTTAAACCCTGCTGGAAATTCATGATCCAGTACCTCATCGGTGAAACATAGTGGGTGTGCGGCGCCCCTATATTTGTGTGTGCCGTTATCGTCGGACACTTGGCGTGTTGCCTTGCTTTTTGGGGCCTTCTCCTTTGGCCCATAAATGGACCTGGCTGGGCCACCTATCCTTCCAAGTTCATTGGTGGAGTTGTGTGTGGCGCCGCTTTCAGAATTTGGCCTGTCGTCTGGCCGTCTATCCAGCCAGGCAGCCCTTTTATTTTTGGACGGTGAGGGTTCTATGGCCTCCTCGTCGAATTCCGGTAGCTGCTTGCGCTTAGGGTAGCTCTTTGATTGATGGCCATTGTCGTACTTATCTGCGGTGTTGGGCACTTTGCCCCATCTCATTCTGAGTGTGTCTTCCGCCGTTTTGAGCTTCCGTTTTTCCTTCTTGAGGCTTCTTGTAGTGCTGCTGAGTCTTTTCCGGAGGTTCTTCTTCTCCGGCGATGTGTCCGACATGTGGTCGTCCAGACTATTGTCTTCGCCGGGCTTTGATTGACTATCTGACTCGTCGTGTTCGGACGGTTGCTTATGTGCATGTTCGTCGTCCGATTGTGAGCCCTGCCGTATAGCGAGCTCGTTGGGAGCGTTGTTGTCGTCGAGGCGGGACTTAGTGCGGCGTTTGCGCCGTCGCTTTGGTCGTTTATCGGCGGTTTTATCTTCTGCCGTGGCCCGTTGGTCCTCGTTATCGCTCCCCTTTGGGGTATCCACCATATATATGTCATGCGACAAGGTGGTCTGTTGTCTGTATAAGCTCTGTTTTTGTTCGTCTCCGGCATCGCCGCTCATTCCGTCGATGTCTTGGAGTCGCAATCCAAAGATGTCGGTTAGATCGCTGATGGCTACAAAGTGGGTGGTGGTGGGATCTGAATTTCTTCGTCGTCCGAACCCCAACCATCCCGGCGTAGTCCGCCAGGCTCTCTTGATAACGAGAGATGTTTTAGTGAATTCAGGATATCGCCCAAAGGCGTAGTATCGAAAAGTGTCCGCGCGGTGAATTCCATAACCGCGCCCAATCCGAATCGATTGGCGGGCGCGGGAGGCTCGGAGTCCGCAAGGAGTCCGCGCCGGAATCACGAAGTTCGCAGGGACAAGATCGGTGTTCGCTCCATCGCCGTAGATGTTGAAGCCCCAGTGGCGTCTAACCACCGCCCTCGATATGGGCGATCGGCTCGGGCTGATGGCAAGCGGATCTGAATGCGCCATCAATGCGCTGTCCGTGGCGAGCTAGATCATGCCCATCGTCACAAGTCTTGGCGCTTGGCTCAGGGCTCGAGTCCGTCAAGATCAAGTCCCGCGGCATCGGCCGTGAAGTTTAAGCTTCGAATCGACCGACAGCCAGGGCGTAGCTTCGATCTGCTCCAGATGGCCAAGGGAATTGGCCCACAGTGCAAAGCCGCCGAATACGAAGATCTGTCCGGGGGGAAAATCTCACCCGGGACAGCGTTGTTGGTTGAAGATGCCATCGAGCCTATCGGTGACAACACAGAGGAACTCTCAATGAAAGCACCAATGTCGATGTCAAAACCGGCGGATCTCGGTAGGGGTCCCGAATCTGTGCGTCTAGGCGGATGGTAACAGGAGACGAGGGACACAATGTTTTTACCTGTGTTCAGCCCTCTCGATGGAGGAAAAACCCTACGCCCCGCTTGATTAATATTGATGATATGGGTAGTACAAGAGTAGATCTACCACGAGATCAAGGAGGCTAAACCCTAGAAGCTAGCCTATGGTATGATTGTTGAGATGTATGTTCGCCCCACGGACTAAGGCCCTCCGGTTTATATAGACACCGGAGAGGCTAGGGTTACACAGTCGGTTACAATGGTAGGAGATCTACATATCCGTATTGACAAGCTTGCCTTCCACGCCAAGGAAAGTACCTTCCGGACACGAGCCGGAGTCTTCAATCTTCTATCTTCGTAGTCTTGGAGTCCGGCGGATATTGATAGTCCGGCTGTCCGGACACCCCCTAGTCCAGGACTCCCTCACCCGCCGCCGCCAACGGGCACCACCGCGCCCACCGGCCACCCCTCGCCCTGCCGCTGCGCCCAAAAGATCCGCCTCGTCGCCCTAGCCCTCTCCGCCGAGCCACGCGGCACGGGAAGCCCCTGAACGGCCTCACCAAGCTCGTATTCAACCTCCCAACGCCGGAGATCCGCCTCGCCGCCCCGCTCAGCTCCGGCCTCCCCCGAGCACGCTGACACCTCCGTCGAATCCACTGTGAGCTTCGCCGCACTCTCCCCCTAACCCCGCCATCTATTGCCCCCTCTAGACCCTCTGCCGCTCGAGCCCGACCTCCGGCCGCCGCCGCGAGCTCCGCTCCGGCGAGCTCCGGCGCCCCCGCGGCTTCCCGTCTGCTCCCCTGGATGCAGGAGAGCATGGGCTATGCCCCGGTGCTCTCAGACGCCACCCCCGTGGCCCCCAACGCGGACGCTGCCGCGTCGTGTGGTCGCCGCCGACGACCTCGCCGGCCTGACGGGTGGGCCCCGTCGGCCAGGCGATTAGCTTAGTGCTAATCACCGCCTATCTAACCCCTGACACTGACCAGTGGGCCCCGTGCCCCTAATCCTTTTAATTAAGCAAATAACCCCCTGTTTAACCCCGTGTCACTGACGTGTGGACCCCACACATTAGGTTTGACCTAGAGCGACCTGTTGACATGCTGACATCACTCAGACGTCATGCTGACGCAATTAATCCTTTTTTGGTTTAAATTTAAATCAGGAAATTCCAGAAAATTAGCAAAACTTCAAAAAAATCATAGAAATTCAACCGTAGCTCAGATTGAGATAATTTATATATGAAAAATTATCAGAAAAATGCAATCTTTCCATCGGTACTAGTTTCATGCATGACAAACCAACTTATACATGCTGTATATGAGAAAACACATTATGGCATTTTAAGAGACTTAATTTAGAGTTGCATTTGAACCCTTGGTTCAAATGGATCTCTTCCAAATAGAATGCTAGATGCATTAGCACAAACAACATCGCATCTACATGCCATGTTCATGCATCATATTGTTGCATATGCTTGTGTATTGATTGTCGGCACCGTTCCTTCTCGATAGGTCCTGCTCCGGAGACCCTTCCAGAGTACCTGTCTGAGGAGCAGTGTCCCCTCTGTTGATCTACCAGGCAAGCAAACCCCCTTGTTCATTCTAATATAATCCTACTCTCTCGCTCCTGCTCTCAGTTATTGCATTAGGACAACAACGAATCATCTGCTACTTTATGTTGCGGTAGTTGAACCCATTCCTCTGCATGACCTGTCATTGCCACAGTAAATAGTTGAAACCCACTAGCATGTGTAGGAGTTGATTGAGCCATGTTGTGTTCCTACCATGCTATGCCTGCTATTGCTTAGAGTTGTGTCAGGTCTGATTCATTGGGAATGAATTAGAGTACAGTGTTCTATGTTCTGATGATGAGAGTGAATGTGTGAACACGATTTGGTAAAGGTAGCTATGAGAGGCCATGTAGGAGTACATGGTGGGTTGTCTCACTGGAACCATCCTTAAGCACCTAGTTCTATATATGTTGTCCAATGACTCGATACTACCACACATTGGACTCCGGGCGCTCCAAGCCCTGTCGACTTATTAACCAACTTGATCTCTATCCAGGAGTCGCAACTAGTCTCTGGTGTTTGTAGGTAGTGCTATTTTTCTACCAAGTGGCACCCGGCAGGGTGGGCTTGGGACAGACTAGGCACACGTGGCCTGGTGTACCGAGTGGCACCCGGATGGTGGGCTCGGGAACCCTGCACACATCGTTTGGGGCCATGAGCGACACCCCGGCCGGATCTCCTTGCGGATGGAACCCGAATAGGCGATAAACCTGGACTAGAATCTTGTGTGGTTAGTCAGGTCGTGGCCGACACCCTCGCCAGGCTTCCGCTTGAAGGTTGCCGAGATACATGATGTGTACATGGCGGTAAGTGGCGAGAGCGTGTGTGAAGAAGTACACCCCTGCATGGTTAACATGATCTATTCGAATAGCCGGGTCCGCGGTTATGGACTTCTTGGATGCTTACATGGTACATAGACAACTTGAAGTGGATACTATAAAATGCTCAAGACAAGTGTGAGTGCTATGGATGGCCTTCTCGTAGGGAGACGGGGATGAATCCATTGTAGTGTGTTGTGTGGTGATTAGTGGACTCGTGTGCACCATATCACCTCAAAGAAGTTCTCGTAGTCGTAGAACAGGATAGCCACTGAGTCAAAGCTGGCTTGCTGCAACTAAACCCCACATTATCTTTTTGATACAAATGCATGTATGATAGGATTTGATGTAAGTCTTGCTGAGTACCTTTGTACTCATGTTGCTTTATTTATGTTTTTTGCAGCACATACTACGGTCTTACTAGTGTTCTCTTGGACTTCGACAAGTAGCTTGTACCTCAGCTACGATCTTGATAGGATGTTGTAGATAGTCAGGCTCATCAGCCTTTTTCATTTGTAGATGTCTATACTCAAACATGTAATGCTTCCGCTTGTTGCTTGTTTGCTCTGCATGTTGGGTCATGTGACCCCTGCTTGTAATAAATGCTATGATGGCTCTTCTGAGCCTTTATATATATGAGTTGTTGAGTTATGCTGTGATGCCATGTTGTACAGCACATACTTGCGTGTTATGCGTACGTGTAATGTGTATTGCTATGTGTGGGATCTGACTATCTAGTTGTTTATCCATAGTAGCCTCTCTAACCAGGAAATGTCTCCTAGTGCTTCCACTGAGCCCTGGTAGCTTGCTACTGCTCCGGAACACTTAGGCTGGCTGGCATGTGTCCTTCTTCGTTCATGTGTCTGTCCCTTTGGGGATACGCGATATCTACCGGAGTCCTGTTAGCTTGCTACAGCCCGCTTTACCGGAGTCCTACTAGCCCAGCTGCTACAGCCCGGATTCACTCACTGATGACCGATACGTTCAATGCTGGGTCATGTATGCCTGTCCTTGTAAGTTAGTGCCACTTCGGCTTCACGACTAGCCATGTCAGCCCGGGTTCTTGTCATATGGATGCTAGAGACACCATCATATACGTGTGCCAAAAGGCGCAAACGGTTCTGGGCATGGTAAGGCGACACCCGTGGGAATACCGTGCGTGAGGTCACAAAGTGATATGAGGTGTTACATGCTAGATCGGTGTGGCATAGAATCGGGGTCCTGACAAGAATTCAATCAGATCATAATTAATCAAGCATGATAACTAATGGTATTGAAACTAGAGTTAAAGAGATGGTAGCTAGCTAGTACTACTTAATTAATTATACCTTGGGTCGGTACCAATACAGCTTTTCTTTCCATTCGCCTGGAACCTCTTTCTTGAACTTTTTCCAAGCCCTACCCGCCGGCAAATAAAATGAACAAAGGAGTTATTAATTAGTTGATATCAGGAAATGACGAACTAAAGAGGCTGAAATATAGTTCGATAATGATTGAAATTACCTGTCGACTATCCCCTTCACGATTTCGTACTGCTCGACTGGTTTAAGTAGCGAGTCCAGAACTTCAATTTCAGCATCTTCAACTCGAATGATTAACAAGATCCAGTGGAAACTGCATGCGTACACGTTTGCATGTATAAAAGTTAAGCGGGCATGTGCATAACACGCATCAACTACCCTAAACCTATACACTTACTCCCTCCATCCCATAATATAAGAACGTTTTTAACACTAGTGTAGTGTTAAAACATTCTTATATTATGGGACAAAGGGAGTATTAATTAACATCTAGCTAGTAAGAAAAAACAGAATTTGTAGTACAAGACAGTGTGACTCACCCGAAGTTGTAAGGAAGTAGTATATCTCGATTGGTATTTAGGCGCTTCAAGAACTCTAGGAAGCTATTCCCTGTATCATCTCGATAGAATGGCTCTAACCATGTCTCTTGATTAACGGTATTTGGGTCAATGAACCCAATGCCATAGCGTCCAGGGCATAGAATCGGGGTCCGGATATGAGGTTCACGTGATTCTATGCCGCAAAGTGATATGAGGTGTTACATGCTAGATCGGTGTGGCATAGAATCGGGGTCCTGATAGCTTTGGTATCAGAGCCTGACTGCCTGTAGGATTACCAAGCCAAACTGGTCGAAGTTGAGTCTAGAAATTCTTTAGTTATGTAAGGGAATTGATTGTGGGAAGGAACATAAGGCACTTTTTACTCCTTTACCTCATGGCCTTCTGATCTGAGTCATCCTACCTTTCCTACGGGGGTTAAGGAACTAGGCTTTCTCTTCCGTCTATCAGAATCATGTGTTACTACTCTGTAGTCCCATAGGATTGGTTGATCAGAGTCATATCCAAGTTTTGAGTACCTCCGGTGTAGCATGTTTAGTATGATCTCAGAACCTTGACTGGTGATGTTGAGTTGTTACTACCCCATTTTAGCAGGATGTCCCATTTTGAGCATTCTACTGCCGTTATGCTGCCGGAATTGTCCTAGGAGTTCGAGGGATACTAATTTCTTTGTCCTACATTCTACAGCCTTTAGTTGATGCTGATTCCGTCCTTAGTTTCGTTTCTCAGGATGTCATCAGTTAAGCAAAGTTCTGTTGCTCGTAGCCAGAACCACGGAGATGGTAGGGATGAGGATCCTCCCGACCAGCCTTCGTTGGCAGAGTTCATGTTAGAGATGGAGAGGAACAAGCGTGAGTCGAACCGCTTGTTGGCACGTATCGAGGAGAACACCGCACATCAGTTCAAAGGGTCTGCAACCATTCATGACTTCATTCGCTTGCACCCACCCACCTTTCATCATTCTATTGAGCCACTCGATGCAGATGACTGGCTCCGTAGCATCACTCATAAGTTGCGTTCCGCGAACGTAGCTGAAGATGACAAGGTCACCTATGCCACATATCATCTGGAAGGTCCTGCTAGTATTTGGTGGCAAAACTATGAGGCTATGCTTCCAGCTGGCCAGATTCCTACCTTGAGAGATTTCATTGAGGCTTTTCGCGAGCATCAGATTCCCCAAGCCCTCATTGATCGCAAGAGAGAAGAGTTCCGTAGTTTCACCCAGAGTAAGATGGCTGTTGATGCTTACAGCAGAGAGTTTGAGAACCTCGCCCACTATGCCACAGAAGAGGTGTCTACGGACGCCAAGAAGCAGGCTAGGTTCCGGAAGGGTCTCAACCCCAAGTTGCGTCGTGATCTCCACCTACATTATTGTGATACATTCCAAGCTCTTGTGAACAAGGCCATTAATGCAAAGACAGCTCAGCTCACTCACGAGGACTCTCGTAATCACACCCGTGAATTGGGATCTTCTTTCGGTTCAGGCTCGCAGAAGCGCCGGATTTGGGTTCCAAACTCCGCTCTTCCTTCTGATATACACCGAGGCCATCCCATGTGGTGCCTTCCCTAGCTTAGTCGTATGTTCCACCCAGGCCTACTGGTAGACCGCCTATCAGTGCGGGTCCACGTCCAACCTCAGGGACTTGCTTCACATGCGGGAAGCCAGGACACTATGCACGTGACTGCCCTCAGGACAGTTATGTTCCACCCTAGCCCGATAAGTCTGTTGGCTGCGTTAAGCCATCAAGCAAGATGATTAGTGCCAAGCCAGCTTGCACTAAACGTGGACGTGTGCATTACGTCTCAGCTAAAGACTGTAGGACCTTGAAGTATGTCTAGAGGGGGGGTGATTAGACTACTTGACCAATAAAAACTTAACCTTTTCCCAATTTTAGAGTTTGGCAGATTTTAGCTACTTTAGGCCAAGTCAAGCAATCATCACACTATTCAAGCAAGCATGCAAAGAGTATATAGGCAGCGGAAATTAAAGCATGCAACTTGCAAGAAAGTAAAGGGAAGGGTTTGGAGGATTCAAACGCAATTGGAGACACGGATGTTTTTGGCGTGGTTCCGATAGGTGGTGCTATCGTACATCCACGTTGACGGAGACTTCAACCCACAAAGGGTAATAGTTGCGCGAGTCCACGGAGGGCTCCACCCACGAAGGGTCCACGAAGAAGCAACCTTGTCTATCCCACCATGGCCGTCGCCCACGAAGGACTTGCCTCACTAGCGGTAGATCTTCACGAAGTAGGCGATCTCCTTGCCCTTACAAACTCCTTGGTTCAACTCCACAATCTTGTCGGAGGCTCCCAAGTGACACCTAGCCAATCTAGGAGACACCACTCTCCAAGAAGTAACAAATGGTGCGTTGATGATGAACTCCTTGCTCTTGTGCTTCAAATGATAGTCTCCCCAACACTCAACTCTCTCTCATAGGTTTTGGATCTGGTGGAAAGAAGATTTGAGTGGAAAGCAACTTGGGGAAGGCTAGAGACAAAGATTCATATGGTAGGAATGGAATATCTTGGTCTCAACACATGAGTAGGTGGTTCTCTCTCAGAAATGGTAAGTTGGAAGTGTAGGTTCGTTCTGATGGCTCTCCCCATGAATGAAGAGGAGGTGGACGGGTATATATAGCCTCCACACAAAATCTAACCGTTACACACAATTTACCAAACTTGGTGGGACCGATTCAACAGACTCGGTCGGACCGATTTAGTAAACCTAGTGACTGTTAGTGATTTTCGGTGGGACTGACATGCATCTCGGTGAGACCGATTCGGTTAGGGTTAGAGCATAACGTAATCTCGGTAAGACCGATTACACAAACTCGGTGAGACCGATTTGGTAATAAGCTTTCCAGAGAGTTGGTCAGGTAAACTCGGTGGGACCGATTTGCTATTTTCGGTGAGACCGAAATGTTAAAAAAAGGAAACAGAGAGTTTACTTTGCAATCTCGATGGGACCGATCGCTCACTTCGGTTAGACCGAAACGTTACAAAGGGAAACAGAGAGATTACAATCCCGTCTTGGTGAGACCGAGATCCCTATCGGTAAGACCGATTTGCTTAGGGTTTGTGGCAGTGGCTATGACTTTTGGAATCGGTGTCGCCAGATAGGAAGAATCGGTGTGGCCGATTTTTGCTTTGGGTTTAGGTCATTTGTGGATGTGGGAAAGTAGCTGAGGGTTTTGGAGCATATCACTAAGCACATGAAGCAAGAGGCTCATTAAGCAACACCTCATCCCTTCTTGATAGTATTGGCTTTTCCTATAGACTCAATGTGATCTTGGATCACTAAAATATAAAATGAAGAGTCTTGAGCTTTTGAGCTTGAGCCAATCCTTTGTCCTTAGTATTTTGAGGGATCCACTTTCATCATCCATGCCATGCCATTCATTGAGCTTTCCTGAAATAATAGTCTTGGAATAGCATTAGCTCAATGAGCTATATGTTCTTATGAATTACCAAAACCACCTAGGGATAGTTGCACTTTCAATCTCCCCCTTTTTGGTAATTGATGACAACATATAGATCAAAGCTTCGACAAATGATAATAAGATTGAATAACATCGCCGCTTTGAGAAGTATGTGATAAGCAAGAGCTCCCCCTAAATTTGTGCATAGTTTAAGATTTGCTTTGGACAGCAAATGCACAAAGAATTAGGCTCATGGGTTACTCTTCCATGTCACATACATCTTGGTGGAGTGCTCAAAATAATAAACATTGGATACATGCACTCATCACCAAGCAAAGAGAATGATCACATAAGATAGATAGGATAATATCATCAAACATGCATAAGTGTAGCTTATGATCAAACACATGATCATCAATGTCTCACAAGCATAGTATCACAAGCAATCAAAAGCAAACAAGTTTAACCACCAAATAAAGCAAGAGAGAACAAAAGCAACACTCTCTCTCGAAGCCTATGATCTATACATTTTTCTCCCCTTTGGCAACAAGTTACCAAAAAGTTCATAGAAAATGCATAGTGCTAGATCGACTCTCAGGCTTGATCTTCAGGTGGTGGTGTCCGGATAACTCCAAGAACGAAGGCTTCAGTTGAAGTAGAGGGTGCTGGAGTGGATGCTGGAGCTGGTTGCACTAGAGCTGAAGGGGCTGTAGGTGGTGCTGAAGATGTTGCTCTAGTGTCATCACGAGCCTTTGAATCGACCTCTGGGCTCTAGGCACTCTGGCAAACACATTTGTGGTAGTCTTGCCCTGCCTCTCCTGCATATCATCTTGCAGCTGCTCCACAACTGACTGAATCTCAGTTACTTTGACACCAAGGTCACGGAATTTGAGTTCCATGATTCTCTCCAGGCTCTCCTAATTCTGAGTGAGGGTGGCCAGTCCCTTCTCAATCCTCGGTGTTGATGTTATCAAGTAACCAAGCTTCTCCTGCTTGTTCTTCAAGAAATATTCAGATGCCTCCTCTTGAGTTGGCATCTTGGCAGCCTTCTCCTTCTTTGCCTTCTCCTTCTTCTCTTGAGCTTGAACTGATGATGGGTCATTCTCATTCATAACAACCTCATTGTCCTCAAAGTCTGGATATAGTGGAAAATGTTCCTTATCCAACTGATATTTCCCTGTGCCCATCTTTGAGTTTATCAACTCCTGAATTTGAGGGGCATATCCACAGCTCCTCTTCTGATCTGCTGGAGTCCTCTTAATGGTTTCAATCATTAGGCTCATGACTTTAAACTTTTGTGGCACATCAAACACATGCAACATGTTGATGGCATGTCCTCTGATCATGTTATGGTCACCAGACTTAGGCAACAAAGTGTGCCTCAGAATCCAGTTGATAGTGGGCAGCCCTGACAGCAGAAAGTGGACTGATCCAAACTTGTGGGTCTCAACTGCCTTGTCTGGGATCTCCTTGTACATGTGAGCCATGGAATTGTGATCCATCTTCTTCTTTGCATAGATATCCAGGTCATCCTCATTTTCCTTAGGGGCATTGATCAGACTTGCCCATTCTTCAACAGTTGATTGGTACCTTGTACCTTCAGACATCCAAACAATTCTTCCATCTGGATAAAAGTGTGCTATGGAGTAGAATTGCATGATAAGCTCATCATTCCAGTGGGTGAACTTTTGTCCAACAAAATCAGCAACTCCACAAGCAACAAAGCTGTCTTGCACTCCAGGATGGTGCTCTTCATTGTCCTTGATGTAGTTCCAGTCGACCCACCTCATATCACAAATTATGGGCTTCTTGTCCAACAGAATTGTCTCATAGAAGTCATGCTATTCCTTTGTATGGAACCTGTAGTCAACAGCAGTCCTTCTCCTTGAAGCATATGGACCTTCCATCCTCCACAGCCTCAGCCCTGAATCCTTCCTGATCCTCATGTCCTCAGCCACAGGATGGGCATCATTGTGGTCTGGTATCTTGGGCTTGAGCTTCCTTAGGACTTGACCTTCTTCATCTTCTTCTTCTGCAACATTTGGCACTGGGGCCTTGTTCTTCTCAGTAGCTGGAATACTCCTAGTATTCCTCTTTGTCACTTGCTTGGACTTGGAGGCATCTTTGGGTGCTTCCTTGGGATTAGATGTTGCAGCCCCTGATCTTATAGCATCACCCATAAGCTTGGGTGCCTTAGGTGCTGGTGCAGCAACCTCTTCCTCTTCTTCAGAATCTCTTCTCATTGAGGGCTTTCCAAGAACCTGGGCAGTTGTGGTTCTTGCTCTCTTCTTCTTCTTGTCCTGAGCACCTTCATCCTCTGATTCAAGGGTAAACTTCATTGTCTCTCCAGTGGGAAATTTCTAAGATTTGGAAGTTGTGACTTTCTTTGCAGATGCCTCTTTGGGTTCATTCTGCTTTGGCACTTGAGTGGACCTTCTGGCCTTGGGCATTGGTGTCCTCTTGGCAGGAACTTTCTTTTTCCGTCCAGGCTTTGTGCTATGTGCGGAGCCATATTCCTTCTTGAGAACTACTTTCTTGGAAGTAGCCTCATCTTCTTTAGCTTTATAGTCCTCATCCTCTGAGTCTGAAGTTCTCTTCCTCCTTTTCCTGGTAGCATCCTTGGGCAGGTTGCTAGGAGTGCTTCTGCTCCCTTCATCTGAGCTTGAGGGACTAGTGCCCTTGCTCATGTCAATCTGCTCTTCTGACCTATTCTGGCTGTCACTCTGGTCTGACATGCTGCAAAACACTGACTGCTAACCCTGTGAAGAGTTATAGATGAGATAGAATGGATGAGCATCACAAAATGCAGAGATTTTTGCAAAAGAATGATTCAAAAATTCAGTTTTAGTTTTCCACAGAAAGCATTTCGAATCAACCGATTTTCAAACTCGGTGATACCGAAGAAGTTTTGGAACCTAAACTGATAATCTCGGTTGGAACGAGTCACAGTTCGGTGGCACCGAGACTGCTAGGGTTTCATAGAATCCTAAAATCAGTCGCACCGATTAGCAATTCTCGGTCAGACCGAGAGTCACTAGTGCAATGGCATAAGCCAAATCGGTGAGACCGAGTTTTTCAACTCGGTGGGTCCGAGATGGTTTCGACGGAAACCTAACCCTAAAATTTTGAATCTAATCTAATCTACAGACTACTTTGGCTGGATAGGAGTGTTTCAATCGTGGCAAGATTCAATAAGAATACAATGTGCTAGGAATCAGACGAGGATAGCACAAAGATTGAGTCCATACCCTAGCTTGGTGGTGGACTCTCTACGAAGGCAACGGCGGGGGTGAAATCCGTTGACGGTGGCGGAGACCAGCTACAGGAGGCTGCTGGCGACAAGGAGACGATCCGGAGACCTTCGATGGCAGAGCGAGCTATTGCGCGGGCGAAGAGGTTCGGAGAAATTTCCAAAATTTTGCCCGTGAGTATATATAGCCCGACCCTGTCGGTGTGACCGAGTGGAACAACTCGGTGGCACCGAGATGCATAACTGTGTGATTCTGACAAATCGGTGTGATCGAAAAGTTCAAATCGGTTGCACCGAGATTGAAAACTCAGATCAACTTAATGATCTCGGTAGGACCGAAATGGAGGAATCGGTCAGACCGAGAGTCACAAAGAGGTTTTGGAAATTTAAGTCTATGACGAATCGGGGACTCCGAGTGCTCCTCACACAGAGTGGTTCGAATCTGACTTGATCAAATTTTGTGATGTAGCATGAATAGAGTTTGAGATGAGAAAAGCATAGATAGCTAAAGAAGGTTCTTAGGCATTCTTGTCCATCCACTTGGCAAAAACAAAAGAACCCAAACTATCAAAACAACAAGTGGATGTCCTTGAATGAGTAAAATATGCACCAACATGCTCACACAATAAAATGGCAAATGAAATATGTGGCAAAGCATGCACAACCAATTCTAGCATCTATCAAACAATTGGCGATGACTAGGTCATCTATATATGAGTATATTGACTTAGGAGTCAAATGAGAACATTTGATCATAGGTCATACTCATCGTCTAAGCTCAAGTGGGGTTACCACTTTTACATAATGCATTGATATGTTCACACCATTAGAGTTGCTTTGACTCAATTCTTAGAGTTAAGCTCCCCCTAGATGTGATATCCCCCCTTAGAGGGATGAACTAACCTTGGGTTTTGTCGATGATGACTTCATGTAGGTGTTGAAGATGTGGATGCTCAATGTTGATGTAGATCATTTGTAGCAATCCTTTGGAGTGAGTTGCACTTTCAACTTACCTACATGGGTTAGTCCCACAAGGAACAAACAAGAATACCCATATACATAGAGTGATGCACACACAAGATGATGTCCATGAAATCATTAGGTTACCTTGTCCCTTGCCTTACCAACATGAGGGTTTGTGACTCCTTGAACTAGTGCAAGATGTGGAAGTTGATTGCACTTGTTCTTGCCATAATGATATGAGTGAAGAATGTTGGCGGAGTCACCCTCAAGAACTCTCTAGTTCTTCTTCTTCGAGATCCACATCATCTTGATGGGAATCCTTGGAGTTGTAGTTGTACTTGATGAAGTAGAACTTGACGTAGTCTTGGGAACCCACTTGAACGAGGCTTTAGGTGCTTCTTCAAATGCATCAATCTCTTCTTGAAGCTTGTCCTTGCCTTTGTTCTTGTGGTCTTGTGGTGGAAGATCATCTTGAGCTTGTGTTCCTTGAAGGAAGAAGGATCATACTTCTCTTGTTGAGGAACAAACTTCGTCTTGGGGTATTGATCTTCTTCCCACTCAACTCCATTGGCATTGAACTTTCGTTCAAAACCAACACCTTGATTCTTCCGTGCCTTCCTTGCTTGCGTACAATTTCCTCGAATTGCTTACTCCGGCAAGGCTCTTGTAAACACCTTTCTCTATAATTCCCTTCAATAAGCTATTTTCTTGCTCAAGTGTAACTTGGCTAAGAGAATCATTAGTGGAATCAAGAGAACTACTAGAAGCAACAATATTGGATTTGACAGTATTATTGTTACTACTAGAGGAAGTATCTTTCTTGTACTTGTTACTAGACTTGACTTGAGGCATGTAAGTAGATAAGAGTAAACGCTTGGCAATGTAAGAAGAACTTTTCTTGCGGAGATCATCATTGATTGCTTTTAAGAACTCATGCTCTTGCTCAAGATTGAGCTTTTCAAAGCGTAACTTCTCATGAGCCCTTAAAAGTTCTCAATGATCTTCGAAAATAGTTTCAAGAGCTAACTTAAGAGTGTTTAGTTCTTTAGTTAGAAGCTCAATCCTCTCCTTATCATTGTCATTCGTTTTATCTTGATTAGCATGACTAATTGACGTTTCATCATAGTATTCATCACTAGAGTTGTCAACAAGTAAATCATCATCCACAAGCAAGTCATCTTCATCACTATTGAAATCAACATACTCAGGATGTGTTACCTTTGGACCTTTGACCATGAAGCATCTTCCAATTCCTTCATTTGGTGAATCAAATATGTCGTAGGAGTTGGTTGACACAAGTGCTAGACCGGCAACACCTTCATCTTGAGTATATTCGGAGTCGGAGTGATAGCTTCTCTCGGAGTGATTGTCGAGTCGGGCGGATACCCATTCACCAACATGAGCTTGATGTCTTTGTTTTGTGTAGCTCCTTGATGACTTGTCCTTCCTTTCCGAATCCTTGCTTCTCCGTGAGGGTCTTCGCTCATAACGATCATCTCTACTCCTCCTCTCTTGGTGGTGATTCTTCTCTTTTGCTTCTTCTTCTTGGAGAATCTTTTCTTCTTTTGTAGGGTGTCGTACACTCATTGGAATAGTGTCCGGTCTCCCACAATTGTAGCAATTGCGCTCTCGACTAGAAGATCTTTTGTCATTGTAAGACCTTGACTTGGAGCTTCTTTCTTTGCTTCTACTCTTGTAGAATTTGTTGAAGTTCTTCACCATTAAGCTCAATTCTTCATTGAAGGTTTGTTTCTCACTTGATGATGTGGGGGCTTCACTTGAGGCTTTGTAAGAACCACTTGACTTGTTGTGAAGTTCCTCCTTATCCTTGAGTGACATCTCATGAGCAACAATTCTTCCAATGACTTCCGTTAGCTTGAGATCTTTGTAGTTTGGCATCATTTGGATCAATGTGCACACGGTATCATACTTTCCATCCAATGCTCTTAGGATCTTCTTGATGATGAATTTGTCGGTCATCTCTTCACTCCCTAAGCCGGCAATCTCATTTGTGATCAGAGCAAGCCTAGAGTACATTTCAGCGACACCTTCACCATCCTTCATTTTGAACTTGTCAAGCTGACTTTGGAGCACATCCAACTTGGATTCCTTGACAGATGCGGTTCCTTCATGCATATCAATCAAAGTATCCCAAATTTCCTTTGCATTCTCAAGACGGCTGATTTTGTTGAATTCTTCGGGGCACAGTCCGTTGAAGATGATATCACAAGCTTGAGCGCTGTATTGCGGCATCTTCAATTCTTCCGCATTAGCTTCACGGTTCGCTTCTCTCCCATCAAAGAATTCACCTTGCAAGCCAATACAAATAATTGCACAAACGGCGGGGTTATGTCCAAGAATATGCATTTTCATCTTATGCTTCCAACTAGCAAAATTATTACCATCAAAGTAAGGACCTCTACGGTGATAATTTCCCTCGCTAGACGCCATACTCTCCTAGGTTGTGAAACCAAGGCTATGACCACCAAAAGCTATGGAAATCAAAGCAAATGGAGACCAAAGCTCTGATACCACTTGTAGGACCTTGAAGTATGTCTAGAGGGGGGTGATTAGACTACTTGACCAATAAAAACTTAACCTTTTCCCAATTTTAGAGTTTGGCAGATTTTAGCTACTTTAGGCCAAGTCAAGCAATCATCACACTATTCAAGCAAGCATGCAAAGAGTATATAGGCAGCAGAAATTAAAGCATGCAACTTGCAAGAAAGTAAAGGGAAGGGTTTGGAGGATTCAAACGCAATTGGAGACACGGATGTTTTTGGCGTGCTTCCGATAGGTGGTGCTATCATACATCCACGTTGATGGAGACTTCAACCCACGAAGGGTAACGGTTGCACGAGTCCACGGAGGGCTCCACCCACGAAGGGTCCATGAAGAAGCAACCTTGTCTATCCCATCATGGTCGTCGCCCACAAAGGACTTGCCTCACTAGCGGTAGATCTTCACGAAGTAGGCGATCTCCTTGCCCTTACAAACTCCTTGGTTCAACTCCACAATCTTGTCGGAGGCTCCCAAGTGACACCTAGCTAATCTAGGAGACACCACTCTCCAAGAAGTAACAAATGGTGTGTTGATGATGAACTCCTTGCTCTTGTGCTTCAAATGATAGTCTCCCCAACACTCAACTCTCTCTCATAGGTTTTGGATCTGGTGGAAAGAAGATTTGAGTGGAAAGCAACTTGGGGAAGGCTAGAGATCAAGATTCATATGGTAGGAATGGAATATATTGGTCTCAACACATGAGTAGGTGGTTCTCTCTCAGAAATGGTAAGTTGGAAGTGTAGGTTCGTTCTGATGGCTCTCCCCACGAATGAAGAGGAGGTGGACGGGTATATATAGCCTCCACACAAAATCTAACCGTTACACACAATTTACCAAACTCGGTGGGACCGATTCAACAGACTCGGTCGGACCGATTTAGTAAACCTAGTGACCGTTAGTGATTTTCAGTGGGACTGACATGCATCTCGGTGAGACCGATTCGGTTAGGGTTAGGGCATAATGTAATCTCAGTAAGACCGATTACACAAACTCGGTGAGACCAATTTGGTAATAAGCTTTCCAGAGAGTTGGTCAGGTAAACTCGGTGGGACCGATTTGCTCTTTTCGGTGAGACCAAATGTTACAAAAAGGAAACAGAGAGTTTACATTGCAATCTCGGTGGGACCGATCGCTCACTTCGGTTAGACCAAAATGTTACGAAGGGAAACAGAGAGATTACAATCCCATCTCAGTGAGACCGAGATCCCTATCGGTAAGACCGATTTGCTTAGGGTTTGTGGCAGTGGCTATAACTTTTGGAATCGGTGGCGCCGGATAGGAAGAATCAGAGTGACCGATTTTGGCTTTGGGTTTAGGTCATTTGTGGATGTGGGAAAGTAGCTAAGGGTTTTGGAGCATATCACTAAGCACATGAAGCAAGAGGCTCATTAAGCAACACCTCATCCCTTCTTGATAGTATTGGCTTTTCCTATAGACTCAATGTGATCTTGGATCACTAAAATATAAAATGAAGAGTCTTGAGCTTTTGAGCTTGAGCCAATCCTTTGTCCTTAGTATTTTGAGGGATCCACTTTCATCATCCATGCCATGCCATTCATTGAGCTTTCCAGAAATAATAGTCTTGGAATAGCATTAGCTCAATGAGCTATACATTGTTATGAATTACCAAAACCACCTAGGGATAGTTGCACTTTCAAAGACGCTCATGATGATCCGGATGTCGTTCTTGGTACACTCCTTGTCAATTGTCATCCAGCATCGGTTCTGTTCGATACTGGAGCATCTCACTCCTTCATTTCTGAAGGCTATGCTCGTTTGCACGACATGTCATTTTGTGATATGCCAACTCCGCTTGAAATCCAAACCCCAGGGTCTAGATGGCAAACCACCAGAATCAGCTATGGTAATGAAATCCTTGTTGATAGACTTGTATTTCTTGCGTCACTTGTAGCCCTCAAGTCCTCGGATATTAACATCATCTTGGGTATGGACTGGATGACAGCTCATCATGCCAAGATTGATTGTTACACCAGGTCTGTTCAGCTTACACACCCATCTGGCAAGATAGTCACTGTCTCCACTAGAATTGCAAAGCGTCAGCTCTATTCTCTTAATGCCAGCCCTCTTCCAGACCTTGAAGATATCCCGGTAGTCCGTGACTTTCCAGATGTCTTTCCAGAGGAACTGCCAGGTGTTCCACCTGACAGAGATGTAGAGTTTGTTATAGATCTTATCCCAGGAACCACTCCAATCTCTAGGAGACCTTACAAAATGGCACCCTTAGAACTAGCTGAGCTTAAGAAACAACTTGATGAGTCCTTGCAAAAGGGTTTCATCCGTCCTAGTTCTTCTCCCTGGGCTTGCCCCGTCCTCTTCGTCAAGAAGAAGGATGGTACGGACCGGATGGTTGTCGATTATCATCCCGTTAATTTGGTCACGATAACAAGTATCCGCTCCCCGGAATCAACGACCTGTATGATCAGCTCGCTGGATCCATAGTCTTTTCCAAGATGGATTTGAGGTTAGGCTACCACCAAATCAAGATCAGAAACGGGGACATCCCTAAGATAGCCTTTGTCACTCGTTATGGCCAGTACGAGTACACTGTCATGTCCTTTGGTCTAACAAACGCTCCAGCTACATTCTCCCGCTTGATGAACTCAATCTTCATGGAGTACTTAGATAAATTCGTCGTGGTTTACCTCGATGATATTCTTATTTACTCGAAGAACGAAGAAGAGCATGCCGAACATCTTAGACTTGTGTTGGAAAAACTCAGAGAGCACCGCCTTTATGCCAAGTTCTCCAAGTGTGAATTTTGGTTGCCAGAAGTGACCTACCTAGGCCACGTAATCTCTGGTAAGGGTATTGCTGTCAATCCCGAGAGAGTTAAGGCCGTTCTTGATTGGACTCCACCTGAAACCGTTAAACAAGTTAGGAGTTTCCTTGGTCTAGCCAGCTATTGTCGCCGCTTTGTTGAAAACTTCTCCAAAGTAGCCAAACCCCTCACGGAACTTCTCAAGAAAGATAAAAAGTTCGAGTGGTCCCCGCAGTGTGAATATAGTTTTCAGGAACTGAAAAGACGCCTGACTTCTGCTCCCATACTTGTGCCACCGGATTTCACTAAAGACTTTGTTATCTACTGCGACACCTCACGACAGGGACTAGGTTGCATCCTTATGCAGGATCGTCATGTGATTCCCTATGCATCTCGACAGTTGCATCCACATGAGGAGAATTATCCTACACATGATTTAGAGCTTGCAGCCGTAGCCTATGCACTCAAGACCTGGCGACATTACCTTCTTGGTAAACGTTGCGAGATCTACACCGATCACCAGAGTCTCAAGTATATCTTCACCCAACCAGATTTAAACCTTAGGCAAAGACGTTGGTTGGAAGTGATCTAAGATTATGATCTAGGGATTACTTACACTCCAGGCAAAGACAATGTCATGGCTGATGCGCTAAGTCGTAAATCCTATTGCAACAATCTCATGTTGCAGCAGCGCCAACCACTTCTCCATGAGGAATTCTGTAAGCTTAACCTTCACATTGCTCCTCACGGATTCCTTTCTACCTTGGTGGCAAAACCTACCCTCGAGGATTAGATCACTACTGATCAGAAGTTTGATAGGGGTGTTATTGATCATAAGTTTGATCAGAAGTTTGATAGTGATCTAAGAAGGGAGTTGGTGGATGTTTCTCTATGGATGATCGCGGTGTTGTTTTCTTGAGAATCGCTTGGTGGTTCCCAGGAATCAACATCTGCGACAATTGATTCTTAAGGAGGCGCATGAATCTCCTCTCATGATTTATCCCGGTAGTACTAAGATGTATCAGGACCTACGCCAGAGGTTCTGGTGGACTAGGATGAAGAGAGAAATTGCTCAGTTTATTGCTAACTGTGACATTTGTCGTCACGTTAAGGCAGAGCATCAGAGACCTGCTGGCACCCTTCAGCCTTTAGCCATTCCTGAGTGGAAATGGGATAAAGTTGGTATGGACTTCATCACCGGCTTTCCCAGGACCAAGAGAGGGAATAATGCTATCTTCATAGTCATTGATCGTCTCTCCAAAGTGGCGCACTTCCTACCTGTTCGAGAGAGTATCACTGCTAGTCAGCTTGCTGACTTATACATTTCTTGAATAGTGTCACTTCATGGCGTTCCACTATAGATCAATTCAGACTATGGTAGTCTTTTCACTTCTCATTTCTGGGAGAGTTTCCAGACTGCCATGGGAACCCATCTTTCCTTCAGTACCGCTTTCCACCCTCAGCCGAGTGGTCAAGTGGAAAGGGTCAATCAAATTCTCGAAGACATGCTTAGAGCTTGCGTTATCTCATTCGGTATAGATTGGGAGAAATGTCTTCCTTTCACCGAGTTTGCTTACAACAATAGCTATCAATCCAGTCTCAAAAAAGCTCCTTTTGAGATTCTCTATGGACGAAGATGTCGAACACCTTTGAACTGGTCAGAAACCGGTGAAAGACAATTCTTTGGACCAGACATGATCCAGGAGGCAGAAGAGCAAGTCTGCATCATTCGTGAGAACTTGAAAACAGCCCAGTATCGTCAAAAGAGCTAGTATGATTGTCATCATAAGGATATGACTTATGAAGTTGGCGACAAAGCTTACCTTCGGGTTACTCCTTTGAAGGGTACCCATCGTTTCGGTATCAAGGGCAAGTTAGCTCCTCGTTACATTGGTCCTTTTCGCATTCTCGCTAAATGAGGAGAGGTTGCCTACCAGTTGGAACTACCCCCACATCTTTCTCGAGTTCAAGATGTCTTACACGTCTCTCAACTCGGGCGTTGCTTCCGGATCCCATCCGCGGAGTGGCCCACGAAATGCTTGATCTCCAAAATAACCTCACATACCAAGAGTACTCGGTTCACATTCTTGATCAAGCAGAGCGTGTCACTCGACGTCATAACATCAAGTTTCTCAAGGTTCAGTGGTCTCATCATTCCGACAGAGAAGCTACTTGGGAGCGAGAAGATCGTCTTCGACTGGAGTACCCCACTTTCTTTCCGTCGACCCCTGAATCTCGGGACAAGATTCTTTCAAGTGGGGGCGAGTTGTCACATCCCTAGTTCTGGTATGCTCAAGGCTAGCTAGTCATGTGTGCATCATTTTTAAATTCCATTTAAATTTGAAATGAGGATTTGTGAAACCCTCAGAATCATCTCTGGAAATGACCCAAATAAAAAGTGCTCCAAAAAGGTCCAAGAAAATGCTCATGTTGCTCTCTGAAAATATTGGACAGAGATAAAAATCAAACCAATATTTTTAGGAGCTCATAAGTATTTATTTTGGGCATTTGGAATTAATGCATAATTATTTGCATTGGATATATATATGTTATATATATAATATATGTCCAAAAATTATGCCATTTGTTGAGGAGCTCTCGAATAATACCACTAGCCCCTACAAAAATTGGCATCAGGACAATAAATGATTTAGTATTTTTTTATTAAATCAAAACAAATGTCAGAAAATAGAAAGAAAAACAAATAGAAAAAAAGAGGAACTACCTAGACTTACCTACGGCCTGGCACTCTCCGGCCTGGCCGGCCCAGTTGGCAAGACCAGCCCACCTGGCCCCCTCCTCTGTTGTCTCCCTCCTCGACATGAGGACGGGCGCGTGCCCGACACGTGCGCACCGCCGCGCCGTGCCACCTCCTCCCTACTTGCCTGCTTGTCCTCCCTCTTGTCGCTCTGGATGCCCCGCGCGACGCCACGCGCCGCCCCGTGCCGCTCCCACTCTCCTCAGTCCTCTCCTCTCCTCTCCCTTGCTTTCTCTCTCGCGTCCGAACGCGCCCGCCGCCGCTGATGAGCACCACCGCGGCCACCGGCCACCCCTCGCCCTGCCGCTGCGCCTAGAAGATCCGCCTCATCGCCCTAGCCCTCTCCGCCGAGCCATGCGGCACCGAAAGCCCCCGAACAGCCTCACCAAGCTCGTCTTCAACCTCCCAACGCCGGAGATCCGCCTTGCCGCCCCGCTCAGCTCTGGCCTCCCCCGAGCACGCTGACACCTCCGCCGAATCCGTTGTGAGCTCCGCCGCACTCTCCCCCTAACCCCGCCGTCTTTTGCGCCCTCTAGCCCCTCTGCCGCTCGAGCCCGAGCTCCGGCGCCCCCGTGGCTTCCCGTCTGCTCCCCTGGATGCGGGAGAGCACGGGCTACGCCCCGGTGCTCTCAGATGCCGCCCTCGTGGCCCCCAACGCGGACGCCGCCGCGTCCTGTGGTCGCCGCCGACAACCTCGCCGGCCTGACGGGTGGGCCCCATCGGCCAGGTGATTAGCTTAGTGCTAATCATCGCCTATCTAACCCCTAACACTGACCAGTGGGCCCCATGCCCCTAATCCTTTTAATTAAGCAAATAACCCCCTGTTTAACCCCGTGTCACTCACGTGTGGACCCCACACATCAGGTTTGATCTGGAGCGACCCGTTGACCTGCTGACATCACTCAGACGTCATGCTGACGCAATTAATCCTTTTCTGGTTTAAATTTAAATCAGGAAATTCCAGAAAATTAGCAAAACTTCAAAAAAAATCATAGAAATTCAACTGTAGCTCAGATTGAGATAATTTATATATGAAAAATTATCAGAAAAATGCAATCTTTCCATCTTTGCTAGTTTCATGCATGACAAACCAACTTATACATGCTGTATATGAGAAAACACATTATGGCATTTTAAGAGACTTAATTTAGAGTTGCATTTGAACCCTTGGTTCAAATGGATCTCTTCCAAATAGAATGCTAGATGCATTAGCACAAACAACATCACATCTACATGCCATGTTCATGCATCATATTGTTGCATATGCTTGTGTATTGATTGCCGACACTGTTCCTTCTCGATAGGTCCTGCTCCGGAGACCCTTCCAGAGTACCTGTCTGAGGAGCAGTGCCCCCCCTCTGTTGATCTACCAGGCAAGCAAACCCCCTTGTTCATTCTGATATAATCCTACTCTCTCGCTCCTGCTCTCAGTTATTGCATTAGGACAACAACGAATCATCTACTACTTTGTGCTGCGGTAGTTGAACCCATTTCTCTGCATGACCTGTCATTGCCACAGTAAATAGTTGAAACCCACTAGCATGTGTGGGAGTTGATTGAGCCATGTTGCGTTCCTAGCATGCTATGCCTGGTATTGCTTAGAGTTGTGTCAGGTCTGATTCATTGGGAATGAATTGGAGTACAGTGCTCTATGTTCTGATGATGAGAGTGAATGTGTGAACACGATTTGGTAAAGGTAGCGGTGAGAGGCCATGTAGGAGTACATGGTGGGTTGTCTCACTGGAACCGTCCTTAAGCATTTAGTTCTATGTATGTTGTCCAATGACTCGATACTACCACACATTGGGCTCCGGGCGCTCCAAGCCCTCTCGACTTATTAAGCAACTTGATCTCTGTCCAGGAGTCGCAACTAGTCTCTGGTGTTTGTAGGTAGTGCTATTTTTCTACCAAGTGGCACCCCGCAGGGTGGGCTTGGGACAGACTAGGAACACATGGCCTGGTGTACCGAGTGGCACCCGGATGGTGGGCTCGGGAACCCTGCACACATCGTTTGGGGCCGTGAGCGACACCCCGGTCGGATCTCCTTGCGAATGGAACCTGAATAGGCAATAAACCTGGACTAGAATCTTGTGTGGTTAGTCAGGTCATGGACGACACCCTCGCTAGGCTTCCGCTTGAAGGTTGCCGAGATACATGATGTGTACATGGCGGTAAGTGGCAAGAGCGTGTGTGAAGAAGTATACCCCTGCAGGGTTAACATGATCTATTCGAATAGCCGGGTCCACGGTTATGGACTTCTTGGATGCTTACATGGTACATAGACAACTTGAAGTGGATACTATAAAATGCTCAAGACAAGTGTGAGTGCTATGGATGGCCTTCTTGTAGGGAGACGGGGATGAGTCCTGTTAGCCTGCTATAGCCCGATTTACCGGAGTCCTGCTAGCCCAGCTGCTACAGCCCGGATTCACTCGTTGATGACCGACACGTTCGATGTTGGGTCATGTATGCCTGTCCTTGTAAGTTAGTGCCACTTCGGGTTCACGACTAGCCATGTCAGCCCGGGTTCTTGTCATATGGATGCTAGTGACACCATCATATACGTGTGCCAAAAGGCGCAAACGGTTCCGGGCATGGTAAGGCGACACCCGTGGGAATACTGTGCGTGAGGCCGCAAAGTGATATGAGGTGTTACATGCTAGATCGGTGTGGCATAGAATCGGGGTCCTGACAAGAATTCAATCAGATCATAATTAATCAAGCATGATAACTAATGGTATTGAAACTAGAGTTAAAGAGATGGTAGCTAGCTAGTACTACTTAATTAATTATACCTTGGGTCGGTACCAATACAGCTTTTCTTTCCATTCGCCTTGAACCTCTTTCTTGAACTTTTTCCAAGCCCTGCCCGCCGGCAAATAAAATGAACAAAGGAGTTATTAATTAGTTGATATCAGGAAATGACGAACTAAAGAGGCCGAAATATAGTTCGATAATGATTGAAATTACCTGTCGACTATCCCCTTCACGATTTCGTACTGCTCGACTGGTTTAAGTAGCGAGTCCAGAACTTCAATTTCAGCACCTTCAACTCGAATGATTAACAAGATCCAGTGGAAACTGCATGCGTACACGTTTGCATGTATAAAAGTTAAGCGGGCATGTGCATAACACGCATCAACTACCCTAAACCTATACACTTACTCCCTCCATCCCATAATATAAGAACGTTTTTAACACTAGTGTAGTGTTAAAACATTCTTATATTATGGGACAAAGGGAGTATTAAATAACATCTAGCTAGTAAGAAAAAACAGAATTTGTAGTACAAGACAGTGTGACTCACCCGAAGTTGTAAGGAAGTAGTATATCTCGATTGGTATTTAGGCGCTTCAAGAACTCTAGGAAGCTATTCTCTGTATCATCTCGATAGAATGGCTCTAACCATGTCTCTTGATTAACGGTATTTGGGTCAATGAACCCAATGCCATAGCGTCCAGCTTTTTTCATTTCATAGATCTTCATTCTACATAATACCACAGAAAAGAATATAGTGAGGATAATTACAAGTAATGATCAACAAGCACTACAGCTAGCTTGAGACCTAAATTACAGAAAGAAATCACTTACGACAATAGCAACTGATGATAGATTTGTCGAGTGCGTCTTGATTGAATAACTGAAATAGTTCTGTAAACTCAACATATAGAGCATTCTCATGGTGGTAATGATCTCCTTGACTTTCACCATGAGGGACTCTCGATTGGTAGTCTTGGTAATTTTCATGTACCATTCATGCAATTCATACATTCTCGTTGAGAGGTTCTTGACCTCCTCAGGCTTGACCAAAGGTTCGCCACGGGCATATTTTTGTTTTAGTTCTTGCTCTGTAAAAGTATCCATGGGCTCGAGCCCTAGGAGTTGTTCTATAGTGCATCCGATCTCTGCAGCCTGCCTTCTATGATCGTCGGTTATTACCAGATGATCGTCCGCGCTGATACTACTCATGTGTGTTGGTACAATGAGCGGGGGGGTCGACTCCAGCAGACGGCAAAGAGGCTATATAGCCCCTTTTTTCTTGAATTCATTCAATTTGACAGACTTTCACACACACACACACACACACATACATACATATATATATATATATATATATAGAGAGAGAGAGAGAGATTCGAAAATAATTTCAACAATAAGTTTCCAACGACATAAGAAACATACAAGTTTCCAACAACATATCCATATATACATACATATCCAAAAGAAGTTTCCAACAAGTTTTCATAAACAAAAAGGAAGCACAAGGAGAAGAGTACACTCCATCAATGCAAGCTTCCTCATCTAAAGCAAATATGCAAATTGGGAAAGATGAAAGTTAGTAGTAGTAGTAGTAGTAGTAGTAGTAGTAGTAGTAGTAGTAGTAGTAGTAGTAGTAGTAGTAGTAGTAGTAGTAGTAGTAGTAGTAGTAGTAGTAGTAGTAGTAGTAGTAGTAGAAGAAGAAGAAGAAGAAGAAGACTAGCTAGAAGAAAAAGAAGAAAAGGAAGATGAAGAAGAAAAAGAAGAAGAAGAATTTAGCTTCTCTTTCTTTTTCTCCTCTCCTCTTCTTTATCTTCTTCTTCTAACTAAGGTAGTTAAAAATGCCATTTTTTTTGCTAAGCTAGGTAAAAATGCTAAGTGTGTAGGTCATTTTAGACCTAAGCTAGGTAAATAGGTAATTTTGGAGCTAACCTAGGTAAAATGGATCATATTGGAGCTAACCTAGGTAAACTTGGTCATTTTGGAGTTAACCTACGTAAAATGGATCATATTGGAGCTAACCTAGGTAAAATTGGTCATTATGGAGCTAACCTAGCATATTATGTGTTAACTAAGCATATTATGCCATTTTGGACATAAGTAAGCTAAGTATAGGTCATTTTGGAGCTAACCTAGGTAAAATGGATCATATTGGAGCTAACCTAGGTAAACTTGGTCATTTTGGAGCTACCCTAGGTAAAATGGATCATATTGGAGCTAACCTAGGTAAAATTGGTCATTTTGTAGCTAACCTAGCATATTATGAATTAACTAAGCATATTATGCCATTTTTGACATAAGTTAGCTAAGTATAGGTTTTTCTTGAGCTAACCCAGGTAACTAAGCATATTATAGCTAATTTAGCATTTTAGAGCTAACTGAGGTCATTTTGGAGCTAAAAATTGATCATTTTGGAGCTAATTAGGCTTATTATGTCATTTTCGAGGAAAATAAGCTACCTATATGACATATATGAGGTTACCAAGATTGTTATGCCATTTCAAACCTAAGTAAGCTAATTATGCCATTTTTTACATAAGTAAGCTAAGTGCATGTAATTATTGAGCAAACCTAGGTAACTAAGCATATTAGAGCTAACTTAGGTCATTATGGAGGAAACAAAGCTAAGTATAGATCATTTTGGAGATCTGACATACCTGACATACTTCACTCCTCCTTCTCCTTCTCCTTCATCATCGTGATGCGCTTAGAGCGGCGAGGCAGTGGGATGTAGTCTTCTACCACAATTGGCATGGTCATGTCGCCCAGCTGTGGGATCGCGAGGTCATTGTCAGGCACCACCACCATCCGAGGCCATCTTCAGGCAGCACCATTGCTAGGTCATCGTCAGCCACCACCATATATTGCCCATCGTCAACCACCACCATCGCTTGCCCATCGTCAGCCAACACCATCGCTTGGCCACCACCATCAAGAGGTCATCGTCAGACAGAATAGGCTGCACCTCCTCATCCCCACTCTTCTCCTCTTCTTCCCCACTCCATTCTGGATCATCCTCGCTGCTACTTTTGTTGTAGCCAGAGTCGCTGCTGCTTTGGCTGTAGCCAGAGTCGCTGCTGCTACTCCCATTGCCTGACCAAATGCAACAATGACCGTTGACAATCGATGTGGGACAAAGCCAAATGTAGAGGAAGAAGAGGCAGAACGTACTGGCATCATCGTCGTCCTTGTAGAGCATGCGGCACATAGTCGTCTTGAACACCTTCACAATGAGCATGGTGTCGTCGTCATACCTAAAGAGAAGGAAGTACCCGTCCCACAGGTCGTAGGCACATTAGAACTGCTCCCAGCCATGACACAGGTACATGCGGCCGTACCTGATCACCACCTTCATGTCCCATTGCCTGCGAAGCCCGCTGCCGGCCTGTCACAGCTTCACATTCTTTGGTCGATGGCCGTCCAGCATCTTCATAAAAGTGTCAGGAAGCCTCTGCAGCGTGGGACAAGGAGTGATGTAGCAAACATCATAGTTATCATAAAGAGATGGGTGAAGGGGAGATCTCTCATTTTACATACCTACCTCCTGGAGGAATTCTCAAGTATGATAGTGAAGAACACGAAAGCATCCAACTCGTACTCCGGTGTGGCAGAGCGCAGCCTACGGTGGTGGTCTCCCCCCATCTCTGATAAGCAGCAGAAGAGACCAATTACTACCCTTACAACATTATCATACAACATTACAGCAACAGATGTTTTGAGCAGAAGATAATCAACTACACCAAGTTACCATTTCACATTCAAAAAGCAATGCACTTGTAGACATATGATGGCAACAGCTTGAACCCTTCAAAACTAGGGATTTCTTTAGACATGAAACAAAACTGAAAATGTAAATGTAAACCAAATTAACAAGTTTCAGTTACTTGGAGTAAACCAAATTTGACTAACAATATGTTATAATTTGATCTACTCCCAGCAATGCTCGGTTGTACTCTCCAACACAATGAAACATTTGTTACAAAATGAGCCATGATTACAACTTAAGTAATTACAATAAAAAGATCTGCCAAACAACACAATTATTGCAGTTCCCCTTTTAACTTTCTAAGCACATCTACTAAAGAACCTACACAAAGTAATACAGCCCTGGCCATGTGTTTTACCATTGAGCTACCCAGTGATTCCCACAGCTACTAAATATTTAACCACGAGGGAAGCCGGCTAGGCTCAACTTAGGTATGTGGAATTTTCTATGCATGTAGAATCAAGTAAATTTTCACTCTACTTAAGCTTCGTTCACCTTTCAGGCATCGTTCAGCAGCAGCTGAAAGGATCTAACCGGTCTAATTATATCATGAACTTTTCTTGGAAAATCAAAGTTCACTATGAACCAACTAGGATATATTCTCCTTCAGTAAGAACATTTCCTTAAAAATATTTTACATCTATCTAACCCTAGCTGGAGTAACCTTAAAAATCCTAGTTGTAGTAACCCGACATTTGTATGGAATTCAAAAACCGCCGCAATTGGGGCACCATGAAGAGTGTCACACTTACTTGAGGGCGAGGAGCGGTCAAGGTCGAGGTCGGGGTGGCGTGGGGCGAAGGAGGGGGTCGCCGGGGCGGCGGGGGTGGCGCGGCGATGGGGTTGGCGCGGGGCGGAGAGGGGGTCGCTAGGGCGGCGCGGCGATGTGGGTGGCGCGCGGCGGCGGTGGCACGGGGGTGGGGCGGCCGGTAATGGGGATGGCGCGGGGCGGCGGTGGCTCGGGCATGGGACGGAGAGAGGGGACACAGAGAGAGTGGTCGGGCGCGGGCGTGTTTGTTTTATTTAGGGCACAATTCTTTGATGTCTGCTAGCAGACGACAAAGAGCCTAGCTAACGGACGTCAGTTTGTGCACTTTCTTTGCCGTCTGCTAGCGGACGGCAAATAAAGTGGCCATTAGGTGGTTCTCACTAGTGGGCCACCCTCCCTCTTTGTCGTTTGCTAGCAGACGGCAAAACTTCTATGTCGTCCGCTAGCAGACGGCAAATACTTGGCTGACGACAAACGTGTTCTTTGCTGTCAGCTCTTTCTTTGTCGTCAGCTTTCTGTATACTGATGGCAAACTGATGGCAAAGATCTGGCTGACGGCAAAGATCCTGATTCCAGTAGTCCATCCGCCCGCTTGTTTGCCTCAGCTGCAAGCAGAAAAGTTTGCACGCCATTAATGAACTGGGGAGAGTATCGGTCATCGTACATCCATTGCTGACTCATCTTCATTTACACAACACCGAAAAGACCAAATTAATACAAGTTCATACATAAAGTTCATACAACACATATTCTCATAAAACAGCATACAAATAACTCTCTAGATAAAGCATTTAAATGCAACAACAAATGTGATCAGGATCACAACTAAGGTAACAATTGATCCAACAGCATAATGATACGAAGCCTCACTATCGATGGCATATTTTCTAATCTTTCTGATCTTCAAGCGCATTTTCTCCATCTTGATCTTGTGATCATCGACGACATCGACAACATGCAACTCCAATTCCATCTTCTCCCCCCTCAATTCTTTTCAATTTTTCTTTCAAATACTCATTTGCTTTTTCAACTAAATTTAACTTCCCGACAATAGGATCGATTGGAATTTCCGGTTCACATACCTCCTAGATAAAAATATCTATGTCAATTTGATGGGCATAATTTGTGATAAACACGAAATACAACAAATAGTTATAAAAGAGAATATACCACATCCAAATCATAACCCGGACGAGGGCCGACGGGGATGGATATCAAAACCATGGCACTATGTATAACAAACAACGTATGAATAAGATAATTATACAAGTAACTATATATCTAAATCACACAAACATGATTTTTTTTATATATTAAAAAGATAAGAACAAGAGGCTCACAACAACGTGGAGCCGGTGACGGGACGGTGCGGGCGATCGACGGTGGTTAGGACGGAGACGGGAAGGCACTAAGTAAACCACACCTACATATGCAACTGAGTTATTTTGACCTCAGATTGCATATAAATCAAATACTACCACATATAATTCCTCCCAAAATAAAACCCACAAATCACTATACTTATAGAGCATTGCAAGAGCTAATCTAGCAATGAGAGATGAAAGGACAAAGTTGCCAACCTTTGTGATCACTTGGATGGACGGGGTGCCTTCAAATCTTCACAAATTTTTGGTAAAAATGGGGTGTGAGCTCGAGAGGAAGACGAAGAAAACAGAGAAGAGGAAAGGGGAAGAACAGAGCGTTCGGGCTGGACGAAGGGGTTTATATAGGAAGACCTTTAGTACCGGTTTGTTAGACGAACCGGAACTAAAGGTGAACTTCTAGTTCCAGTTCATGGCATGAACCGGTACTAGTGCTGGTGGGGCCGCAGCCTGACACCAGCCTGCCACCACCTCTTTAGTACCGTTTCGTGGCACGAACCGGTACGACAGGTTAGCCATGAACCGGTACTAATGAACGCCGCCCGCCTAGCCGTTGGAACAAGCACCGGTCCAGTTACAAGTCAGGACTAATGTGCTTCACATTAGACCCTTTTTCTACTAGTGCTAGAGAGGAGGAATAGATCAGTACAAGCCTATATAATAACTATGATGATCCCAACCATAACTCAAGCAATTACAAGTTAAGACAACTTTTGTTCAAAGAAGAAATTACCGATAACATAACAACATTGAGATGGCTCCCTCCCACCCACCCGAACCATACGTACTGGCTCCGCCCTTGATTTTTCAATCCTCACCAGCTCTGTGGGGACCCCGACTCATAAGTTGAGATCACCGAATGCACATGTATAGTGATCCCAGAGATCAATGCTCACTGAACACACAGAAGCTGAATAACAAGAGTCTTACATCCATACATACCGTTTTACACAAGTAGGACCATTATGGTCAATTCTTGAGTGTATCATCGCAGCGGAAATCTTCAATAACAACTTGGACCCATGCCATCTGCCTTAACCCTACAGGCATTCTGACTGGGAAAGCATCCTAGATCGCACGATCGTCACCAAAGAACTCTTCAATATATCTTGTCCTTTCATGCCTGGCCAATAAAATAACCAGTGGCAAGCCAATGAGTACTTTGAATGTACTCGCAAGCAACCCATGTTTTGGTTCAAGATACAACAATGCATGATATAGGTAAATTTTTGTAGAAAGCTAGTTTTGAGTGCAATGACATGTTCAACAATTTGTAAGACATGCATCAGGAGAATTCAAGTAACCATGAGGACAGGTCACAGATATCAACATAAATAGAGTGGGCATCAACCCAACTCAGTCATGTCAAGTCCTTTGACTTGACCCAAGTAGTTATCCAAACACACACACTGGTTTGTAAACAAGTGGATGTAGCCCAAGAGCGGTTACCCAACTGTCCTCGACCATGGACACGGCTATTCGAATAGTTTTACACTCTGCAGAGGTTGCACACTGTACCCACAAGATCCGGGGAACTTCCGTGTCATCCACGACCCGCGATACCTCAAGTACCCGGGGTAAGCACCCGATCACTACCTTTCCCTAGACGACACTAACATGGAGTCCACTCGATTGGTAGTAACCCCCGTGCCTAACATTTCACATCATAAAGTTGTGGAGCCTCGCTCCCATATTCATCACATACCACAAGCATGGGGTACCAACGGTGTGTCTGGTACCCTGTGAAAACAGTCATGGCCGCCCTACCTGGCACGACCCCGTCCCGAGAGAGCGCACCAACAACTCTCCAGTCACTAGTAATGCGGGCTCCAAGCTAGTATCGGTCTAGGTAATCAATAATGCCCTTTCCCATATAAGGGTAGAGTGGTTGCGCATGTAAGGTTGGAATAACGGTTGCAACTTCAACCAATCCGTTTTGAAAACAACACAGACTTGCCTCGGTAAACCACTTCGTCATCAAGTGGCTACCCAACTCATCATCTCCCCCGAGCATAAGTGGCACCCGATGGGGTTTTTGAAAAGTCATTTGAAAATACTTAGTCTCCTTCACCATGCATATTCCCCTCCCCTTTTGCGTAGCACTACTTTAGCATCCTATCTACTCCCACCGTCATAACCCTCATAAGAAGGTAGGGTCATGCACAATGCAAGTATCAAGGAGGAAGTACGGTGGCAAACCATCAAAGTGGATACCACCTCATCATGATTCGGTTGCAACAACAATATGGTGCTATATGACATGCATAAAAAGGGTTTCATAGACATGGTCAAAGGGCTGCTTGCCTGTTTTAACAAAGTCTTCGAGGTCTTCGGATATCTCTGGTCCAACTCCGAGCATTTTGTCTACTTCGTCAACTATCGTCGAAAGCAACCATAATAAGCAACACAACAAGGCAGGAAATAAAAGTGCTCTAAAAATATGAGTTGGACTTTTCTAGGATACTCTGGTCATATGAGGGATACCAAAGTGGTTTCATTAGGATTTGATCAATGGACATCTCTAAACATTTCAATATGATGGAATCAAGGGGTTTATGGATTTGTAAGAAGTGTACAGAAATATATTTTGGAAAAATGAGCAAAGGAACCCATTTAAAAAATCATAATTTTAGAAGCATCTAGGAGTTGGTTTCACTGGATTTGGAATTCAAATGAATATTCTATGGATTCGCAAAGTTGACAAACATGAAGAAATGGCTCATTATTTTGTGGGGCACAGAAGGTATTAAGAAAAATGTTCAGAAACTAAGTTATGAACTTAGAAGCATCTAGGAATTTGAATCATGGCATTTGGATCAATTTTGAGCCCTCTGTGATTTTCTAAACTTTATCACAGAAATAGAAAAATAGGATTTGCTAATTATTTGTGAAAGAAATATTTCTGTAGAAATGTGCAAGCTGCACACTGTGATAGATAATGAATTTATGAACTAGTAGAAATTTGAATCATCAAATTTGGGCATGAAATGAATGAACTATGGATTTTAGAAACTCACTGGAAAAGAATAAAAAGAAATATAAGGCATTACCCTTATCCTGCGCACCGGCGAGAGATAGCAGTGGGCCGGCCCAGTGGCTCAGCTGCGCTGGTGACAGGGGGTGACGTTGAAGACGGCTTCACAGGAGGGCGCTTTCGCCATGGAAACACGGGAGTAGCGCGGCCCGCCTCCACTTACGCGAGCGAGCAGGCGCGCGGTGGAGTTTTAAAACTGACAGGCAGGGCCCCCTGTCAGGATGTGAGGCTGACCAACGGGCCCCATGGCCATCGTCGTCAACCTCCATCCATAGAGGACGGCGAGCTCACCGGCGGTGATTCCGGGCACGGCGAGGCGAACAGATGGCACCGACGTGTTCAGCGTCGAAGCGCACTTCAGGTGGAGGTGGTGACGGTCGTCGGGGAGCAGTGGTTCACCGGCGACCAAGAAGTCGGCGGCGAGGCTTTGGGAGGTGGATGGATAGCTCACTCCGGGCTGTAATCGAAGCAGTGCAAGAAGAGGAACGAGTCAGTGGAGTCTTCTGGCTCCAGATTGAGAGAAAGGGGAGGCGGAGGAGGCTTATACCCCTGGATCGACGGGGACCCAAGGCGGCGGAGCTCGAGCTCGATCTCGAGCTCGGGCATCTCTGGGCATGAACTGGTGGTGCGGGTGGACGATTTGGAGTGGGGGAGAGCGAGCAGGAGCAAAAGGATGGCTTGGGGAGGCCTTAGATAGGCAGGCCGAGGTCCACCGTGGGTGCGGCCTACGGGTCCCACGAGATCGGCTCTGGTGGCTGTTGGAGAGGGAAGGAAAGACTCGGGGGTACTCGTGGGGGTGGTCTAGGTACCAGGGAGAGAGGGGAAGGAGCAGGGAGGCACCAGAGGGGTCGCGCGTGTGAGCCCGCTCATTGGAGCTCCTGGGCGGCCGGCGCGTGTGGTAGGAGGCAGCAGGAGGGAAGAGAGGAAGGGGACAGGGGTTTAGCGTGTCTCAGACGCCGAGGCACCTCGTCGGGCGCGCTGGGGAGGCCCGAGGTGGCCGGAGGTGCTTGGCAGGGGGCGGCTACAGTGCGGGGGCACACTGTAGCGCGCTCCAGAGCGTGCCTTTGGCTGCCATGGCATTGTTTAAGGGGCAGGGGCGTGCCCACTCATGTCTGGTAGCGCTAGGGAGAAGTAAGCAAGTGGGGGTGGGGCATTGGATGCCCTGGAGATCCACTGGAGTGAGGAGGGAGGTGAGAAAAGAGAAGAATGATGCTGTCCAGAAGGGTAAATGGGGATGTTTCACCCTTCAATCATTGAGTTGAGGCCAGGGAAGAGTCGCTGGAGGTGCAAGGGAACTCTGATGGGCTGTGGTAAAAAGATGAGGCCATGGAGAAGAGTGGAAGTGGTCAAAACAGGTGTTTTAGTAAAATGGCAAAAGGTGTTTGATATTGGTTTGGGCAAGTAGTTGATCTCCATTTGTCATGCAAATATATTCTCCTTGATGCACCACTTGGTGTAGTGTCATCATTTGAGGATATAAACATGTCCACAAAAGTTGAGATCAAAAGGAGAAAGTTTCCAATGTAGAGTTGCTCAAACTTGGTTCTGGACAGGAATGGTTTTGGGGCACTTTGATCAAATTAACTTGTTCTCCAACTTGTGTCACTTGGTCTAGATGAATAATTAGAACATTTGAGCATGTTAACAAGGTTTGAGAACATTTGGACATGTTTGGCAATGTAAAGTTGCTCAAACTTCAAAATGGACAGAAATGGTTTTGAGGGGATTTCATGGAGTTATACTATTCTCCATGACATGATACTTGTCAAGATCATCTAATATGTCATATGGGACATGCTAGAATTTTCTTGGAATTTTTGGAGAATGTTTCCTTTGTAAATATTTCAAAAGCTTGAAATATTCAGAAAGGGTTTTTGAGGGATTTGACCAATATTTTGAACATGACCATGTGTTGAAACTCTTATATATGGACAACATATGTCCACTGAGTTTCCCTAGTTTTTATAAAATATTTTTGAAACAATAACATAATTTTTCCCTATTAAAGACCATTTCTGGCCTTAAGAAAAAGCTTTTAAATAAAATAGGAAAATAACTTTTAAAATTATATTTTTGTGTTTTATGGGTATCCTATATCTAATAGGAGTCAAATATATTTTTGGAAAGATTTTTACTGCCCTTAATTAAGTACTTGCAGTGCAAACCTCAATTCAAGGGTTTTTGAAAAACTAATTTGTGAAAATACTATTTGGCCGGATTATTTTTGTAAGAAATTATTTTTATGTCCTATACACATGGCATGATCATTGGTTCAAGTGTTTGGAGCAAGGAGATGGAGTATAAGGGTTGGAGAATTTATTTGATTTTTAGAGCACTTGCAAACAGCAGTCAAACATTCAATCAAAGCAAAGACAAAACACTCAAAAGTTTTTGTCAAACCACATTTTAGCATGATTTATTGACTTAAGTGTTGTGGCATGAAAATCAGGGTGTGACAGACCTACCCCCTTACAAGAATCTCGTCCCCGAGATTCCCAAACTAGGCGTGGAAAGGAATATGAAAACTGGATCCGGGGTAGTCTTCAAGTCCTCATGTTGCTTCTGCTTCCGTGTAGTGCTCCATTGAGCTTGAAGTACTTGATGGTGTGGCTTCATGTATGACGCTCTTCTTGATCCAGGTTGCTAATGGGTTTCTCGCATATGCCAGGTTGGGCTGGAGGTCGGTGGCTTGACGATCGATGTTCTTGCAGAGGTCGGGCTAGTTAGGAAGTTGGAAACACTTCCGGAGTTGTGACGCATGGAAGATGTTGTGCATCATGGGTAACTCGGGTGATAACTCTAGCTGGTAGCCGTCTATTTCTCGTCTTGCAGTGATCTCGGAGGGGGCTGATGAATCTTGGTGTGGGTCTCCTTGTCATGGAAATGCTTGGTTCCTTAGAGAGAAGTGGCTTGTAGATACACCTGATCTTCAACGCGGATGTTTACTTCTTGGTGATGGGGGTAGTTCTTCCTCCTTGGCATGGCGGTCTTCAAATGTTCCTAGACTAGCTGAACGGCTCTTCTTCCGTCTTCAGGTGGACAAGTAGGTCACCAAATTATGATGAAAACTATCTTGTCTAAGCACTCCGTGAAGACTTTGTTCACGGGGTACATAAAGTAGGCTAGGGAATTAGTGGTGGTCTTGTTGAGTGTGGGCCAAGGTGTTCTAGATCCAGTGTCAAGGCCCTAAGGTCCTAATCCGACCATGTTGTAGCTTGGTAGGGCTTAAGGGTTTCAAGGATTCTAGTGTGCGAGTGAACGTTTATCATCTTATCTTTAAGCACGGTTTCTGAGATGCCAATAGTCTATCTATTCCTTTAAACAAATCACATCATATCACCGATAGCATCATTTTGCATAGGTCAACTCCAATCATCACTCATGCTATTCATATCCTCATGGCTCCCAAGAGGAGGTCTAACAAAATCATATATGTCTACGATCCCCAAACTCATGCGTGTGGCTACCCCTAAAAATCCATGGGTAGAGCATACAAGCTTCCAAGCTGGAATAAAACAGGACAATCCAAGTGCTCATCCTATTATTCCAAGGTCCAAGATAAAGCACCTCTATCCTAAGGAAACACGCCGTATGCCACTCCAAGATCTTGTTTCCTTCCTATGATTCAACTCCAACAGCCCATTAACTTCCATCAATCGCTACATAATCCATTTAATTCTACAAATCCAATGTTTATGGTGTTCCACATGATCTTCTAATGTCCTATAATCCCCAACACTTGAAAGGGCTACCTTACTATAGTCATTCCACCAATTTCCATTATCATGGTCAAGTAAACTCCAAGGTCAAGCTTATATTTAACTCTAAATCAACTCCGATAATTAATCCAATCTCCTAGTTTATTGTCCACCGAGAAACATGGTATCATGATCGAGATCATTAGTCTAAATCCAATTTACTCTGAACCATGTAGACATACTCAGCATCTATATTCAACTAGAATCACCTACTTAAATCCAAATCTCTTGTCCAACGAGAATTCCTACATGTTCCCCAAGTCATTATCGTAATATCAACTATCACCTATCAATATCCCCTGCCTAAGACAAATCCAAATACTTCCAAGAATTTCAGCTTGCGATCATAATTGTCCTATTAAATCCAATTTACTCAGGGGTAATGAAAGCTATGCTACTCTATAATCATGATCCCACCATGTTCATCTACCAACATGGAAGCCTTATAATCCACCAAAGAGTCTCAGATAATTCCTCAAGGTCACTGATATAACCTCATCAAGTCATTTGTCCACTGTTCCTATATCCTTAAATTGGTCTTCCCTATGGCATCGTCAGTTTTGGTGCTATCTTAGGATGATAATGTGCTCGTTCACTATGTCCACTAGTTCCATAATGAACCCAGTGATAAGCAAGGTTATGGAGGCTTAACAGGTTCTCTTGCAATTCCGTAGGTTAAGCTCATGGTTAAGGATTCGAGCTGGGGTATCTCGTGAAGTCCCGTAGGGTCTAGGGATAGGGTTCCAGTCTTGAGGTGTAAACGTACGGGGTTGTACTTGGTCGAGGAGGTTGTAGCAAAAGTCTTCAGTGCTTGTTGGTCGCCGAGTTGGAATCCTTGGTGCATATTGTCTTGCTTGTCTTCAGTTGAGGAGAGAGATGAGAGGGAAAAGTAGCATAGAGGAGGGGGATGCCTAAAGGGGGTTCTATAGTGCTAGTGCAAACAAACAGGTGCAAAGAGGGCCAAACAAAAGAAACAAGGTGAGGAAGGTGATATAGTCGCATGCTTGTCGCCTAGGGCAAAGTGCGACCTATATCAAAACATAAACAAATGAAAACAAGCAACACACAATCATGGTTCTATTTGAACTATCATACGGACTCGACTGCGCATAGGGGGTACACGACTCATCCTACCCTAGGGGTTCTCGGACTCGGTAGTCGTGCCTTGTGCCTCATGCAGTCTTCTGAGTTTTCCTCAGGTGTTGCTACGTCTCTTGTAGTTGTTCGATGAAACAATCCGGGTTGAGCCTGAAGATTCTTCAACAACTTCTCACCTGTTGAAGTGATGGGGTGAAGGTGGCTCCTCGTAACTGGCATTGACTTGGTCTTCTATTGTCTTCTTAATCACGACGATCCCTTTTTGTCTTCTAAGCCGTCGATGGTACCAGGTAGGTAATCCTTTATGCAATGACATTATCAAGGCGTAATAGAGGTCCATCATGTCGGTTACGTTGATGACAACATCGACACCAAGAGCGGGGATGAGGAGAACTGCTTCCTGCTCACTATGGTGAGGCGCACCAAATGGCTAGGTTCTCATCCATCGGTGGTTGCCGATACAACAACGGTAGTGACAGGGTTACTCTATTAGCGATGTATATCATGATCTTGCATATTCTATGCCCTGATCATCGTAGGCTATGGTTGCATCATCTTGGGGCAGTGTCAAGGGTGTCACCATCTCCTGGGTCTTCAGGTCCTCATTCCTCGAGGATGTATCTTTTGTTGGTATCGTCTTGTCGTGATGTCACCAATCTTGTGTTCAGGAGGTGTGGGTGAATGTCTGGCAAGGCATCTTCCTTCTAGATTATCCACGAGGATTACAAGGAATCCAGTGGTCAGGGGTATAAGGGTTCTAGCGACCAAAGGTTTTGAAGGGGAAGAGATCAATAAGGAAAGTATACCTTAGTTTTTGAAAAACTGAGAAGGGAAGAGAAGTATAGATTGTTTTGAAAACTAGTAGTAGTTTTGGAAATATTTTACCCTAATGAAATGATACTTTCAACAGTATGATGTGATTTGTTTAAAGGACTAGATAGCACAATTGGCATCTTAGGAATCGTGCTTAAAGATAAGATGATAAATGTTCACTCGCACACTAGAATCCTTGAAATCCTTACGTCCTACCAAGCCACAACATGGTCGGATCCTGACCTTGGGCTTTGGCTCTAGATTGATAAGACCTTGGCCCACACTCAACAAAGACCACCACCAATACCCCCATCCTACTTTATGTACCCCGTGAACAAAGCCTTCATGGAGTGCTTAGACAAGATAGTTGTCATCATCATTTGGTGACCTACTTGTCCACCTAAAGACGGAAGAAGAGCCGTTCAGCTAGTCCAGGAACATTTGAAGACCGCCATGCCAAGGAGGAAGAACTACCACCATCATCAAGAAGTAAACATCCGCGTCGAAGACCAGGTGTATCTGCAAGCCACTTCTCTCTAAGGAACCAAGTATTTCCATGACAAGGAGACCCACACCAAGATTCATCGGCCCCCTTCGAGATCACTCCAAGATGTAACAACCCCTCTGAGATCACTACGATACGAAGAGAAGACAGTTACCAGCTGGAGTTGCCACCTGAGCTACCTGATGTGCACAATGCTTTCCATGCATCACAACCCCGGAAGTGTTTCCAACTTCCTAACTTGCCCGATCTCTATGAGGGCATTAACCACCGAGCCATCGACCCCTAGCCCGATCTAACCTACCGCGAGCTACCCATTAGCAACCTGTATCAACAAGAGCGTCATACACGAAGCCACATCATCAAGTACTTCAAGGTCCAGTGGAGCAACCACACTGAAGCAGAAGCAACTTGGGAACGTGAAGACTACCTTAGATCCGAGTTTCCGTATCTCTTTAAAGCCTAGTTTAGGAATCTCGGGGACGAGATTCTTGTAAGGGGGGTAGGTCTGTCACACCCTGATTTTCATGGCACAACACTTAAGATGATAAATCATGATAAAATGTGGTTTGACAAAAACTTTTGAGTGTTTTGGACCTTGCCTTGATTGGTTTTTGTCTGTTGTTTGCAAGTGCTCTAAAAATCAAATAAATCCTCCAACTCATATACTTCATCTCCTTGCTCCAAACTCTTGAACCAATGATCATGCCATGTGTATAGGACATAAAAATAATTTCTTACAAACATAATTTGGCCAAATAGTATTTTAAAAAAAATTAGTTTTCCAAAACCCCCTGAATTGAGGTTTGCACTGCAAGTACTTAATTAAGGGCAGAATTTTTTTCCCAAAAATATATTTGACTCCTATTAGATATAGGATACCCAGAAACCACAAAAATATAATTTTAAAAGTTATTTTCCTATTTTATTTCAAAGCTTTTTCTTAAGGCCGGGAATGGTCTTTAATAGGGAAAAATTATTTTATTGTTTCAAAAATATCTGACAAAAACCTAGAGAAACTCAGTGGACATATATTGTCCATATATAAGAGTTTAAACACATGGTCATGTTCAAAATATTGGTCAAATCCCTCAAAAACCCTTTCTGGATATTTCAAGCTTTTGAAATATTTACAAAGGCAATATTCTCCAAAAATTCCAAGAAAATCCTATCATGTCACATATGACATGTTTGATGATCTTGACAAGTATCATGTCATGGAGAATAGTATAACTCCATGAAATCCCCTCAAAACCATTTCTGTCCATTTTGAAGTTTGAGCAACTTTACATTGCCAAACATGTCCAAATGTTCTCAAACCTTGTGAACATGCTCAAATGGTCTAATAATTCATCTAGACCAAATGGCACAAGTTGGAGAACAAGTTAACTTGGTCAAAGTGCCCCAAAACCCTTCCTGTCCAGAACCAAATTTGAACAACTCTACATTGGCAACTTTCTCCTTTTGATCTCAACTTTTGTGGGCATGTTCAGAACCTCAAATGATGACACTACACCAAGTGGTGCATCAAGGAGAATTGATTTGCATGACTAAATCTTGGTAAAGCCATTTCTGCTAATTTCTAGGGTTTACCAAAGTTGCATTGTGAACTTCCTCCAAATGAGCTCCAACTTGGTGATCAACCCCATTTCTATATGACACTTGATCCTATTAATCTTCACATCATTTGGAACCCATTTGCTTGCTCAAACCACCATCAAACACCTTCTGGCAGAAATTTAAAATGCATGTTTTGGCCATTTCCACTAATCTCCATGAGCTAAGATTTCTCCCACATCATCATCTGGTCCTCCTCTAACCCATGCATCTTTCCCTACCCGAGGAGCCATGATTATGGGGGTGAAAAGCTCTTTTTCCCTCTCTGGACAGCACCATTTCTCTCTCTCTCTCAACCTCCTTCCTCACTCCAGTGGATCCCCAGGGCATCCAATGCCATTCTCACATTGTTTACTCCCCCCTGCAGCCACTAGACACAAGTGGTCGCGTGAGGACGCGCGGAAAAGCCGCGGATGCCGGCCATTTGCGCGCTCTGGAGCACGTCAGCGTGCTCCCGACCGTTGACGCCGCGTCCCCCGACCACCTCGAGCCTCCCCCTCGCGCCAGTCGAGGTGCCTCGACGTCCGCAACACGCCACCGTGCAGGCCCCCTTGTCTCTTCCTCTCTCTCTCTCTCTCACCCCCTGCGGTGCGTGCCTAGAGCCGCCCGGCTCGGCCAATGCCCAGCCTCGCACGCGCGAGCACCAGAGCCTCTCCCCGCTCCCTCTCTCTCTCTTCCTGGCACCCTAGTCGACTCCCACGAACGCCGTAGACAGCCCCGGGCCTCCTCCCGTGGCCACTGCGGCCATTCCCGCGGGTGCCCGTAGGCCACGTCCACGGTGAGCCATGGCCTCACCATTTAAGGGCTCCCGAGGCCTCCCTCTGGATCCCCTTCGCCCTCTCTCACTCCCGGTGACCCCCTGGACCAATCCAACTCTCTCCCCGTGCCCTCCATCCACCTCCATGGCCGGAGCCGAGCCGCCGGACTTCGGTTAAATTCGTGCCAACCCGAGCCCCTCCTCTCCACCTCATGGCCTCAGATCATCTCCACCACCATCATGCATATCTCCCCCGCTTCATTTCGTCCTCTCCGCGGCTGCAGCGCCATGCCCCAACCTCACTGTCGCCCCCGTTCGCCGCGAGTGATGCACCGCTCGCATCCCGCCACCCCAGCCATCGTGGCGCACCTCGGCAGGTGCGTCACGCTCTCCTGAATCCATCGGCATGCTGGGCGTCGCCGGAGGTGGCCGGTACCGCCGGAGAGAGCGCTGGCGCCGCTCGGCCTCGCCTCCCCTACCTCTGCTCTGTCCGAGCGGGAGGTAGGAGATGGCCTGAGCGTCGGGCCCCGCTCGTCAGCGACCTGGTGGGCGGGCCCCGCCCGTTTATGTGGAGACGGGCCGCGAGTAAACCCGCTTCACGCGCAGCGAAGGCATACTCCGCCCGGGCCGCCTTCGACATCACCCTGCCACACGCGCAGCTGAGCCGCTGGGCCGGCCCACTGCTAACTCCCGCCCGGTGCGCGGGATAAGGGTAAAACCCTTTCCTTTTTCCTTTTCTTTTACTGTAAACTTGTAAAAATCCATAAACAATTCAAATGAACTCCAAATTTGATGATTCAAATTTCTAGTAGTTTCTAAAATCATGCCCTACCACATGGTGCTATTGTCACATTTTTACAGAAGCATTTCCTTCACAAATATTTATCAAAACCCCATTTTCCATTTCTGTGATGAACTTTAGAAAATCACAGAGAGCTCAAAATTGATCCAAATGCCATGATTCAAATTCCTATATGCTTCTAAGTTCATAACTTAGTTTATGAACATTTTTCTTAATACTTTCTGTACCCCACAATATAATGAGCCATTTCTTCATGTTTGTCAACTATGCAAATCCATAGAATATTCATTTGAACTCCAAATCCAGTGAAACCAACTCCTAGATGCTTCTAAAATCATGATTTGTTAAATGGGCGCCTTTGCTCATTTAAAAAAATATATTTCTGTACACTTCTTGCAAATCCACAAATCCCTTGATTCCGTCATATTGAAATATTCATAGATATCCATTGATCAAATCCCATTGAAACCACTTTGGTCATGCCTCATATGACCAACTTGCAATTTTAGAGCACTTTTATTTTTGCCTTGTTGTGTTGCTTATTGTGATTGTTTCCGACGTTAGTTGACGAAGTAGACGGAGTACTTGGAGAAGGACCCGAAGACTTGAAGACTCTGATGAACCAGGCAAGCAGCCCTTTGACCATGTCCATGAAACCCTTTTTATGCATGTCATATAGCACCATATTGTTGTTGCAACGGAATCATGATGAGGTGGTATCCACTTTGATGGTTTGCCACCGTACTTCCTCGTTGATACTTGCATTGTGCATGACCCTACCTTCTTATGAGGGTTATGCCTGTGGGAGTAGATAGGATGCTAAAGTAGATGCTACGCAAAAAGGGACGGGTATATGCAGGGTGAATGAGACTAAGTATTTTCAAAAGACTTTTCGAAAACCCCATCGGGTGCCACTTATGCCCGGGGGAGATGATGAGTTGGGTAGCCACTTGATGACGAAGTGGTTTACCGAGGCAAGTGTGTGTTGTTTTGAAAACGGATTGGTTGAAGTTGCGACCGTTATTCCAACCTTACATGCGCAGCCACTCTATCCTTATATGGGAAAGGGCATTATTGATTACTTAGACCGAATCTTGGAGCCCGCATTACTAGTGACGGGAGAGTTGTTGGTGCGCTCTCTCGGGACGGGGTCGTGCCAGGTAGGGCGGCCATGACTGTTTTCACAGGGCACCGGACACACCGTTGGTACCCCGTGCTTGTGGTATGTGATGAATATGGGAGCGAGGCTCCACAACTTTATGATGTGAAATGTTAGGCACGGGGGTTACTACCAATCGAGTGGACTTCATGTTAGTGTCGTCTAGGGAAAGGTAGTGATCGGGTGCTTACCCCGGGTACTTGAGGTATCGCAGGTCGTGGATGACACGGAAGTTCCCCGGATCTTGTGGGTACAGTGTGCAACCTCTGCAGAGTGTAAAACTATTCGAATAGCCGTGTCCACGGTCAACGACAGTTGGGTAACCGCTCTTGGGCTACGTCCACTTGTTTACAAACCAGTGTGTGTGTTTGGATAACTACTTGGGTCAAGTCAAAGGACTTGACATGACTGAGTTGGGTTGATGCCCACTCTATTTATGTTGATATCTGTGACCTGTCCTCATGGTTACTTGAATTCTCCTGATGCATGTCTTACAAATTGTTGAACATGTCATTGCACTCAAAACTAGCTTTCTGCAAAAATTTACCTATATCATGCATTGTTGTATCTTGAACCAAAACATGGGTTGCTTGCGAGTACATTCAAAGTACTCATTGGCTTGCCACTGGTTATTTTATTGGCCAGGCTTGAAAGAACAAGATATATTGAAGAGTTCCTTGGTGACGATCGTGCGAGTTAGGATGCTTTCCCAGTCAGAATGCATGTAGGGTTAAGGCAGATGGTATGGGTCCAAGTTATCGACGAAGATTTCCGCTGCGATGTTATACTCAAGACTCGACCATAATGGTCCTACTTGTGTAATACAATATGTATGGATGTAAGACTCTTGTTATTCAGCTTCTGTGTGTTCAGTGAGCATTAATCTCTGGGATCACTGTACACGTGCATTCGGTGATCACGACTTATGAGTCGGGGTCCCCACAGAGCCACACACACGCACGCGCGCGCGCGCACACACACACACACAAATTCGTTCAACAATTAATCTTGAGATATAATTTTCAACTTAAGTTTGGCTAGTCAAATCAAGAACCAAAAATCCGATGCCCGACTTATATTCCAATCCAAAGGAGTATGATCTCAAAGAACGGAATTGGCCTAATAGAGTTTAAATGTTCCTTCCATCCACAGGAAGGAGACGGTAATCAGGATTCACAAATTCGTTTTGTCATTCAGATATTTTGAATGCGAAAACGCCATCACAACTTGACCATCCACAGGAATAAATTTCCAACAGCGTATCATATACTTGCGGCCTAAAAACAATAACAATCTGCTGATTTTGAGGAGCTGCCACGATTCATCACAATTGCGCCTCAGAGTGCAGATTTTGGCACCAATGAAATTTTCGTAGAACTACCATCTGCTTTCCCCACATATAGTCAATCAGTCTTCCCTTCCTGTGCGCCAACCTCCTGCAGGTAGTGCTCCGCGTCCAAAGCAGCCATACAACCTGCACCACCAATGCATATAACATCGAATTAGAAACTTATTCCACGTCACTATAGTGAACTAATTCCACAAAACAAGCATCGCGAACAGATACTGCAGACATATGACTGAAGCTTTCAAGTAGAGAACCATAAAGAGTGCCATAATTGGGAGAATGATGGGGCCCCTTTTTTGGAAAACCGACGAGAGGCCCCTATGGTGTAATTTTACAAAGAAAAAAAATGATGGCTACATGGTGATGTGCAGAGGAGGGGAGAGTTCCCCTCAAAGCATGTCACAGTTCTGTGTTCATAAAGCCGGTTAGTTTTGATGTCCATAGCCAGGTTGGGATATTGTGGCAACTTTTTCGAACAATGGCAGCACCCTTATCCTACATCTTGATATACTACTCCTGTTGTGCAACTTTAAATCAATAATCAATGGTAATGTTCCCTGGCGAACGTTCGCTGGCATTTCAAATGTTTTTTATGGCATTTTTAGTTGTGTGCCGGGTGGCAGTGTCTTAAGAGCGACATGGAAATGCCATGTCACTTTGAAGAAACTGCGACCCCACATAACTAAAAATGCCATCAAAACGTTCGCAAATGCAACCCCTCCTGGCGAACGTTCGCCACATAAGAGGGTCCATAATCAAAGAGATGAAGCCATGGAGGCTTCACCGTTTCACAATATGCTTCTATCTTGTAATGTCGACACATCCTTATTGCAGGGCATGTGATGGAACATGGAAGAACACAATTATGTCTTGGTATTTTACTATGATTTCTGTTGGTTGGCATAACTTATTTATTATACTCACTCATGAAAGTTGAGCCTGACTCCTTGTTTGCTACAGTAACCCCAATGATTTATATCAAATTATTCACATAAAGGACAATGGCATCAAACCTATACCATAAATGACAGGTGCCAGAGTGATGCAACTACACCATGCCTGACAAAATCAACTAAATCAATGCTGACAATGTGGCTGTGGTAATTTCAATGATGACAGTGTGGCTTATAATTTCAATGCTAAAAGTGTCCCAAAAAAACTGTTAGAGAAAAGTTGATACTCTAGTCTAGATTTAATGACTCAAACAGTCCTAGCCAGCCCAGATCAACGTACAACAATCTATAAATTGCACAACAGACTCCATATTTTATTAGCTTAAAGTTTTAGTATGACTCTTAAGTCCCATTGAGTGTCTCCTAAAAGGATCTACCAAATTCATGGAGTTCTTCCAAAAAATATGCTCCTGCAAGTTTCTCGGAAAAAAAACTGGGCGACTTGGAAGAACAGATGATGTTTGCAAAATGAAAGTGACTATATATTGCTTGCATTCCATGTAAAGGAAGCCAGCATACCAAGTCCAAAATAGATGTTGTGTTTTCTCCAAAAAAAAAAAAAACTGCCCTTAGTGCAGATTATTTGCTTTTAATTATAAAAGTACTTCATATTGCTTCGTAATCACAAAATCAGCCACATTGGGCTATTGCACTTGCATTTTTTTTAAACCCTGCACTTGCATTTTGGTGTAACAGTGACATGATTCTACGTCTAAAATGACTGGTCAATACTTTTGCAACCACATATAACAAATTAACATGTTCAGATTAATTGCCACAATGTCACAACTTAGGATTTACCCGCGAAGCTCGTTGAAGTCCTCTGATATTGATATTGTTTGAAAAGAATGGCATAGAAAATAATCTCATGGTCTGAATGAGAAGTAAGCAGATTTTCTTAAGGCTTTGTACGGTGAGACTTCGTTTGTACTGGCTGGTCATCTAATAAGAACCAGGGGAAAGCCCCCATCAGGCAAAACAATGAAAAGAGAGAAACCTAATGAGAAAACTCTGTATGAAAAAGCTAGAGGGATGCTGATGCTTATAGGTCATTTTACTTTCAAGTAAACGCATAGGCTACATGGGCTGCTGCCATTCCGTCACTACTTCAAACGGGCTTTGGTTAGCGGAGCAAGAGTTGTGTTCCCTCTCCAGCCCATCCAACTGCCATTTAATCTCATAGCAAGACTACTAGACTGGTGTTCGGTGGAGCTCAAAACCCTCCTTAAAGGGAACAGAAAATGCCCAGTGCTCAGCAGCCTCAGCTGCATGATCTTGCAGTGCAATTCCTAGGCAGGACCTTGGTGGCCTGGATGCTAGGCACTGGGTTGCCGCTGACCCGACACCTAGACCTTGTTAAAAACTCTGCTCACATGTGCAAAGAAATATGAGCCCACTGAGGGGAGCAAAATTGGGGCTCACCTGTGGTCATGCTGTGGTCCACTAAAGAGTATCAAACAAATATTATACAATATTTTGAAGAAATAATTATATGTTTCTGAAAATGAACACTCATTTTACACTTTAAAGACAACATAACCAAATATCTTGAGCTACTAATCATGTGGGGCTAGTTTTTCATTCCTTGGCAAAGCAAGTTGTACAAAGAATCTAAACATGCCCAAAGTTCTATGATTCGGCTACTCCAGTCTGGGCTTAGGAAAGTGTAGGGAACAACTTTATGTATAAAACCAAAATGGAGCATCTCCTATTATTCCCCAAAGAAACCAAGACAGCATAACTATTTTCATGTGATTACTATGGATGCAGCTAGAAGGGATACTATGCTATTGCTCCCCAATTCCACACATAATGGTCAAAGATTCACAAGAGCAGGCCCAGTAGTTCAGATTTCTCTAGCTGGGTCCATAAATAAACCTTATCATTAAGCAATACTAAGGTTCCGTGTTTCACTTTTCTTCCAACCACCTGTTCGTCCAACTTTCTCCGTATGATAATCAATCACCTTAATTTATATACCTTCTAAACCAATCCCACTTTAGTTTACTTACCAAACTTCTCATCAAACTATAAGGTAAATCACGGGCAGGATTTGATAAGCATTTATTTACGTAATCACATTAGTATGGGCAGGTAAATCACAGACTAGCTTACTAGAATATTTATACCCCATTGCAACGCACAGGCATTGTCCTGGTACAATATCATAACTCAACATGGCATATCTTCAACAGCTGATGCATCATAAATCAATACACAAATTACCTACTATACTCAACAATATAATTACTAGGAACTATGGTAGGTTGCGTGAAAACAACGTAGCTAGATGAGGGTGCCAAAAAACAAAGGATTGCAGGTGGACAGTGTTCTTCAAGATGCTAGCAAATAGAGTGCAGAGCATGACCTAGTAAAATAAGGTTGATGACCCAACTAAAGTAGGACGACTCCTTATACAAGTAATCAAGGTTGATGGCCCAAGTAAAGTTAAATGATACCTTATACAAGGCAAGTGTCTTTGGAAAAAAAAGGATAATAGGAGAAGCAAGAGCAGGACGAATCAGAAGCCATCTGGGCCGGGTTTTCCCTTCTCCACCACCTCACTCAATCCCTTCCTGTCTCGTTTCTCCCATAGTGCTGCCTTCTCAGAACCACCAGCACCCCAGCGCCCCTAAGCCTTCGGAAAAGAAAAGGAATAATAGAAGGACAAGTGAGAGGAGGATGAATCGGAGGTTCATTGGGCCTGGCTGTTCCTTCTCCATCACCACACTCAACCCCTTCCTACCATGCCATGCTCAACTTGCTCCTCTGCTAGTGCTGCCTTCCCAGGAAGCCTCCTCCTCCCGGTATACCTCTCTTGCTTGTGAAGCAGTTACCAACTGTAGTGGTGGGCAACAATGAGCAGATGACCACCACAAGGAACAACAATGGCAGGAACAAAAATGACATAAAGTCAGTGGTCTGAATGGCTAGGCTACATCACTCTCCTCTTCCCATATCCTCTGGCCTCATCCCCCTCCCTTAGATCATGATAAGTGAGGTACGGCTAGCGAATCATTCAATGGCAACCAAGAACAACAATGCAGGATCCTGACCCCAGACCAGACTATACTTGAACAGCACAAATGACTATCTCCAGCAAGGGATACCTATTTGGTTATTCCTTGCATATGAATTTCCAGACTATACTTGAACAGCACAAATGCTTGAAAACGAGATAGTAGATATAATATCTGATCTAACATAGTGACAAGCCGCTAGAAATTTCTATATTTAAACTAGATGTGTCAACCATCTGCATGTTCTATAAATGGGAAACTACAATGCAGGAACGTATTTAATTCTAAATTTATGAAAACATCATACCCATGATTGGCAGTGATTTCTAGTCGTAACTACAATGCAGCGTCATCAAAGGCAACTTAAACAAAAGTCAGAAAGCATTTTATATACCTGATCCTGCGGCAGTAATGGCCTGGCGGTACTTCTTGTCCTGAACGTCCCCGGCAGCGAAGACCCCCTTCACACTGGTGTGCGTGGAGCCCGGCTTGGTGGCCACGTACCCATCGGAGTCGAGCTCGAGCTGTCCGGCGAGAAACTTGGTAGCTGGCTCGTGCCCAATGGCAAAGAAGAGCCCGGCCACCTGGAAGTCGGATACCTCGCCGGTCACCAGGTTTTTGACCTTGACGCCGCCCAAGGGGCCGCCGTCCGAGCCGCCGTAGGCCTCAACGACCTCGGAGTCCCACACGACCTGGATTTTGGGGTTGGAGAGAGCCCGTGCCTGCATGATCTTGGAGGCGCGGAAGGCGTCGCGGCGGTGGATGATGTAGACGCGCGAGCCGTACTTGGTGAGGAAGTTGGCCTCCTCCATGGCAGAGTCCCCGCCACCGACGACGGCAATGGGCTTGTTCCGGAAGATGGGCGCGGCACCGTCGCAGACGGCGCAGGCGGAGATCCCGCGGTTCCAGAACGCGTCGGAGCCGGCGAAATGGAGGCGGCGGGCGACGGCGCCCGTGGCGACGACGACGGAGTCGGCGTGGACGACGGTGTCGTCGGAGGTGACGCGGAAGGGGCGGGAGGAGAAGTCGACGGAGGTGACGGTCTCGGAGAAGATCTTGGTCCCGAAGCGCACGGACTGCGCGCGGCAGCGGTCCATGAGGTCGATGCCGAGGATGCCGTCGGGGAAGCCGGGGAAGTTCTCGACGTCGGTGGTGGTGGTGAGCTGCCCGCCCGCCGCGATGTCGTTGGCGAGCCAGCCCTCGAAGAGCACGGGCTTGAGCTCGGCGCGCGCCGCGTAGACGGCCGCCGTGTGCGCGGCGGGGCCGCTCCCGATGATGCACACACGCGTGCGCAGCGGGCCCGCGGCCGCCTCCTCCATCCCGTTGGCGGCCGCGGCGGCGGTGGCGGTCGCGGAGACGGACGCGGCGGCGGTGGCGGCGGCGAACGGGCGGGACCTCCGGAGCAGCGCGGCGAGCTTGGAGCAGAGGCGCATCAAGGCCGGCGGGGGGTGCGGGCGGGCGGCGGCGGCCGGGATTTGGGTGGGTTTTCGGTGGCGCGGGTCGTCGGGCCGGGCCGTGTCAGGTGGTGACTGGAACGGGCCGACGCGCGCGTGGCTTTGCTTCCGCCGTGGTTTTGCGCGGGATTTTATGCAACCGGTCGCCGACGTGTGGTCCTACTCGGCCGCTCCCTTGAGTCTCGAGAGCAAATGTTCGACACGGCTAGCTATGTCGACCAGGATTTCAATCTCGTCTGGTTTGTTGATTTTTACATCTGTTCATACATATGACGTGCGTTTTCATTTTTGGTAAAACTACGAACAAAATATCGGCAAAATATTATGTATGTCATCACCAGGATTTACCTGCCATTTTTATTATAATGTGATTATACATAAAAAACTTTGGTTGTCAGTTCAATCAGAATTTCTTAAACATCGGTTTCAAAACAAAAAAGAATTCCTTAACAAGAAGCATCACTACTTGACTACTTGTCTTATAAAAAGAACATAATTCATTTGGTAAAGCAATAAGACACAGTCCTTGCAAAAAAATAAGATATAGGCGGTTTTCAGCAAAAATCAGTGAGGAACAACCAAGGTGGAAAGAAAAATACATTAAAATAGAAATAGGGAGGAAGAGAGGAGGGGTTGGAACCTATCAAAAAAAATATCTAGTGCGAACCAATCTATGGTTTGATGGTTAGAGGGACAGTGGTATCCCTAGCCCATCAGGATTCAAGTCCTGGTGCTCGCATTATTCCTGGATTTATTTCAGAATTTCCGACGATGCGCTTTTAGTGGGAGGTAAATTTCAAGATGACATATCGGCTCAGTCTCTCGGAGGTGCTCATAGCGGGTGGGGTGTGCGTGTGTGCGTTCATAGGGGTGAGTGTATGAGCGCTTGCGAAAAAGAAAAAATACCTAGTGGGGTTGGACGAAAGTGAAAAGCGAAAGACTGGAGGATAAAAAAGAATGTTATGTTTTATCCGAATATATAAATAGTAAAGAAGAGATAGAAATGGAGATTTGGCATGTGCGTTGATGTCATCTATGATATGAACATCGATGCTCATGCATGCCACCGGGGTTCAAGTCCTAGTGCTCGTATTTATTTTGTACTTATTTCAGAATTTCCGGCGATGAGCATTCATTGGAGAGATGTCATCGTCACTATGAGGCGCCTACGGTGACTTCGTAAAATCTCAAGATGATAACCGGTTCTGTCTCTCATAGGTGCTCATAGGGGTAAGGTGTGCGTTCATAGGGGTGACTGTATGCGCGTATACATGAGCTCTTGCGTCTGTATTGTGTTAAACAAAAAAATGCTCATGCATGCATGTGAACGCGGGAATGTACCTTGCGGCGTGGAACTTCTTTTCTGATCGAATCTTTTGATATATCGACGTTGTCTTCCTCCTGCACTCGTCGTTGGCGTGTCATGAGCAAAACTGGATGTCGCATTTAAATTTTCGAAACATTCTCGGAGTTAAGATAATGTTATTCATGCAATGGTCGAGAAATCATCATTGAGGGCCAGAAGAAGCTGGCAATGGTGGCTTGAGGATCATGTCACCATTCCGGGAAAAAATCGATAAGGAGGGCTGAACAACCATCCCCGGCCTGCCAAGACAGAACTAGCGAGTGTAACCTAACAAGCTTCCCGACATGCCAAAACTGACACTGTTTCACCGAACGGGGAAAGAATCAGATGACCCAAACACCAACCATTGCCGTCCACTTTGTCGAACGACGCCGTTGAAGACCATGTCTTTGGCCGGATGGAAAACAAAAGGATAGAAGCTTCCACAAAGAAGATAAGAGGATACGGAGCTAAGCATTGGCTATTGCCGTCAAAGTTCGTTGCTTGGTAGTACGTAGTTCGGCAGAGTAGTTGGTAAAGCGATCTTTTGTCTTTGTTTACTTGGACTCTGTCGTCGCAACAGTGCCCCGGTGATACCAATGATCGTCTCTTGACTCTTCCTCTTATTTTTGTCTTTCCTTTTGCACGGATCAACGTCCCTGTAGAGTTTAAAATATTAGCATCCATACTCTGGTGTTTTGTCTTTCTAAAGTTGGAAATGAGTGAAGGAAGCACGAAGCAGCAAAGGGGAAAAGGCATGGGGCATGCTTACTGAATATCCTGAACTATTTTCCACTGCAGCGTACTCTTGTTTTGGAGATTTCCAGCGAGATTCAGGTTTGATATCGTGGCCACCTTTGTTCAGATGAAAGGCAAACAGAAGATTACCCGGCCCCTATGGCGGGATTGTGTTCCCAAACTCGATCGTGGTGCTAATTATATAAAGATAAAACGGGTCGAAAGACCCATCAGCTTTTGGATTAGTGCCGCAGTGCCTTTCATGAGCACTTTGTACACCTTGAAGAATCGGTGGCCATGCAGCTGGTCTTGGACAGCATACCTGCATGAACGATGCGTTGGTCTCCGAGCTCAAGTCGCAGGTGATCATCAAGAACGCATTGTTCAAAAATGTTCTCGACCAAGGCTCCTGGGCTGACGGTTTTTCGGCGCACTTCTTTCTATGTCATTGGGATTTGTGTGGTGAGGAAGTTACGGTGGTGGTGCTACGTATACTGCACAGCCAGGACTTTCATTGTTCTTGTACCAATGGTGGTAAGCACCGGCGACCTCGGCCAATTTAGGCCTAGTACTCTATGTAATACGTACTCCCTCCGTCCGAAAAAACTTATCCCAAGCTTGTTCCTCAAATGGATGTATCTAGCACTAATTGCTGTCACTTTCAGATAAATGTGTGCGAGCGTAGAGGGGCAGCGGAAGCGACCAAAACAGTAAGCTAGTTCTTCACAAGCATTCAGCAAACAATTTGTGTGCATGTAGGAAATATGATAAAATCCACAAGCACCAACTTATCCAATGTTTACCACAACAATATACTTGCAAGAGTAGTTCACTACAACATCAATACCCCAACATAATCATCAACATATCGAGAAACTCATGTATGCCATGCCTTCGATGTTAACACAAAGAAACCATACCAAACTTGAGCAATAAGCACCAATATCAAGCAAACACTTGAGTAGCAACTAATGTGGCAAGAGAAACACCAAATCAAGGGGAGACACAAGGATTTACATAGAAAACCCTTGCGGAGAAAAATCACGGGCGGTAGCGAGCAATCTTCCACTATAGAGATGAATCTGGTATAAGGTGGAAGCCAACAAGGAGGGAGGCTCCAAATCCCAATATTAGCACTCATACTTTCGGTGGATTTGTGGATAAAATGGCCTCATTTGTCGCCCTAACCCCAGAGCTCTCAAAAGAACAGAAAAGCTAAATCTATTCCCGAGCTAGGTCAAGAGGCCTAAATAAAAAACTATCCAGAGAGCCCCCTCAGCTTGGTAACAATGTCAAACAACCTCTATTTCAGCCTACAACATTCCTATGTGTTGTTTTGCATGTTTCAATGGCCAAAATGGCTTCCAAATGGTGAAATAAGAGCCGCACATTATCACATGGTGAAAGCTCACAATAAGTGCGGGAGGTTTTGGAGGCTTGCTACAGTGCTCCAGGACAACAGACAAATAGAGACAAGTCATCCATTCACTTAAGTAAGGGATGTTCAGCAAATAGGAAAGATGATATCAAGGCTATCATGAATGTATCCAATAAATCCTTGAACGAGAAATACCTCGGCATGTCGTTCAATATTGGGAGATCAAATAATGGAATTTTTAAATACCATGGAGAAAAAGCATGGTCTAAGGGCTTCTCTAGGCGACACCCTAAAAAATAAAAGAGCAAACTGATACGTCTCCAACGTATCTATAATTTTTATTGTTCCATGCTATTATAGTATCAATCTTGGCTATTTTATATGCAACTTTATGTAATTATACATCTTTTTTGGGACTAACCAACTTAGTGCCCAGTATTAGTTGCTGTTTTTTGCTTGTTTTTGGCTTTTTAGGAAATCAATATCAAACAGAGTCCAAACGGAGAAAAAAAATTGGATTAATTTTTTCTGGACCAGAAGAGACCCTAGAAGGTTTGGGAGAAAATCTGAAGAGTCACAAGGGAGCGACAAGCTCGGGAGGCGCGCCCCCAGGCTTGTGGGCCCCTCGTGACACCTCTTTACCTAATTCCGCCTCTATAAATTCTCAAATATTCCCCTGATATCAGGAAGCCACCTGAAATACTTTTTCCGCCGCCGCAAGTTTTTGTTCTCATGAGATCCCATCTGGAGGCCTTTTTGGGTACTCTGTCGGAGGGGGAACCGATCACAGAGGGCTCTACACCAATCTTGTTGTCCTTCCGATGATGTGTGAGTAGTTCACCATGGACCTACGGGTCCATAGCTAGTAGCTAGATGGCTTCTTCTCTTTTTTTTTATCTTCAATACAATGTTCTTCTTGATGTTCTTGGAGATCTATTCGATGCAATCACTTTTTGCGGTGCGTTTGTTGGCATCCGATGAATTGTGAGTTTATGATTAGATTATCCATGAATATTATTTGAGTCTTCTCTGAACTCTTTTATGCATGATTATTATAACTTCGTATTTCTCTCCAACCTATTGATTTGATTTAGCCAACTAGATTGATTTTTCTTGCAATGGGATAGGTGCTTTGTAATGGGTTCGATATTACCGTGCTCAATTCCAGTGACAGAAAGGGACATGGCACGTATTGTATCGTTGCTATTAAGGATAAAAGGATGGGTTTTATTCATGCCTGAGTTTACTTTGTTTACATCATGTCATCTTGCTTAAGGCGTTACTCCGTTCTTTATGAACTTAATAGTCTAGATGCATGTTGGATAGCGGTTGATGTGTGGAGTAATAGTAGTAGATGAAGGCAGGAGTCGGTCTACTTGTCTTGGACGTGATGCCTATATACATGATCATTTCCTTGGATATCGTCATGATTATTTGTTTTTCTACCAATTGCCCAACAGTAATTTGTTACCCACCGTATGCCATTTTCAAGAGAGAAGTCTCTAGTGAAAACTGAAGGAAATATGCCCTAGAGGCAATAATAAAGTTATTATTTATTTCCTCATATCATGATAAATGTTTATTATTCATGCTAGAATTGTATTAACCGGAAACATGATACATGTGTGAATACATAGACAAAACTATAGTCACTAGTATGCCTCTACTTGACTAGCTCATTAATCAAAGATGGTTATGTTTCCTAACCATAGACATGTGTTGTCATTTGATTAGTGGGATCACATCATTAGAAGAATGATGTGATTGACATGACCCATTCCGTTAGCCTAGCACTTGATCGTTTAGTATTCTGCTATTGCTTCTTCATGACTTATACATGTTCCTGTAACTATGAGAATTATGCAACTCCCGTTTACCGGAGGAACACTTTGGGTACTACCAAACGTCACAACGTAACTGGGTGATTATAAAGGAGTACTACAGGTGTCTCCGAAGGTACATGTTGAGTTGGCGTATTTCGAGATTAGGTTTTGTCACTCCGATTGTCGGAGAGGTATCTCTGGGCCCTCTCGGTAATGCACATCACTATAAGCCTTGCAAGCAATGTAGCTAATGAGTTAGTTACGGAATGATGTATTACGTAACGAGTAAAGAGACTTGCCGGTAACGAGATTGAACTAGGTATTGGATACCGACGATCAAATCTCGGGCAAGTAACATACCGATGACAAAGGGAACAACGTATGTTGTTATGCGGTTTGACCAATAAAGATCTTCGTAGAATATGTAGGAACCAATATGGGCATCCAGGTCCCGCTATTGGTTATTGACCGAGAATGGTTCTAGGTCATGTATACATAGTTCTCAAACCCGTAGGGTCCGCACGCTTAACGTTACGATGAGAGTTTTATTATGAGTTTATAAGTTTTGATGTACCGAAATTTGTTCGGAGTCCCGGATGTGGTCACGGACATGATGAGGAGTCTTGAAATGGTCGAGACATAAAGATCGATATATTGGAAGCCTATATTTGGACATCGGAATCGTTCCGGGTGAAATCGGCATTTCTACCGAGTACAGGAGGTTACGGAACCCCGGGGTTATTGTGCCTACATGGGCCTCGAGGAGAAGAGGGAAGGAGCCAGGAGGGGGCCACGCGCCCCTCCCCTTCCTAGTCCGAATAGGACAAGGGAAGGGGGGCGGCCCCCCCTTCCTTCCTCTCTTCCTCCTCTTTCCCCCCTTCTCCTACTCCTACTTGGAAAAGAAGGGAGTCCTACTCCCGGTGGGAGTAGGACTCCCCCCTTGGCGCGCCCTCCTTGGCCGGCCGCCTCCTCCCCCTGGCTCCTTTATATACGGGGGCGGGGGGCACCCCATAGACACACAAGTTGACCTACGGATCGTTCCTTAGCCGTGTGCGGTGCCCCCCTTCACCATATTCCACCTCGGTCATATCGTCGCGGAGTTTAGGCGAAGCCCTGCGCCGGTAGAACATCATCATCGTCACCATGCCGTCATGCTGACAGAACTCATCTCCGGAGCTTTGCTGGATCGGAGGCCGGAGATCGTCATCGAGCTGAACGTGTGCTTAACTCGGAGGCTCCGTACGTTCGGTGCTTGGATCGGTCGGATCGTGAAGACGTACGACTACATCAACCGCGTTGTGCTAATGCTTCCACTTACGGTCTACGAGGGTACGTGGACGAACACTCTCCCCTCTTGTTGCTATACCATCAACATGATCTTGCGTGTGCGTAGGAATTTTTTTGAAATTACTACGTTCCCCAACAGTGGCATCCGAGCCTAGGTTTTATGCATTGATGTTATATGCACGAGTAGAACACAAGTGAGTTGTGGGCGATACAAGTCATACTGCTTACCAGCATGTCATACTTTGGTTCGGCGGTATTGTGAGATGAAGCGGCCCGGACCGACATTACGCGTACGCTTACGCGAGACTGGTTTCACCGTTACGAGCACTCGTGCTTAAAGGTGGCTGGCGGGTGTCTGTCTCTCTCACTTTAGCTGAATCGAGTGTGGCTACGCCCGGTCCTTGCGAAGGTTAAAACAACACCAACTTGACGAACTATCGTTGTGGTTTTTGATGCGTAGGTAAGAACGGTTCTTGCTAAAGCCCGTAGCAGCCACGTAAAATTTGCAACAACAAAGTAGAGGACGTCTAACTTGTTTTTGCAGGGCATGTTGTGATATGATATGGTCAAGAGGTGATGCTATATTTTATTGTATGCGATGATCATGTTTTGTAACCGAAGTTATCGGCAACTGGCTGGAGCCATATGGTTGTCGCTTTATTGTATGAAATGCAAACGCCCTGTAATTGCTTTACTTTATCACTAAGCGGTAGCGATAGTCATAGAAGCAATAGATGGCGTAACGACAACGATGCTACGATGGAGATCAAGTTGTCGCGCCGGTGACGATGGTGATCATGATGGTGCTTCGAAGATGGAGATCACAAGCACAAGATGATGATGGCCATATCATATCACTTATATTGATTGCATGTGATGTTTATCCTTTATGCATCTTATCTTGCTTTGATTGACGGTAGCATTTTAAGATGATCTCTCACTAATTATCAAGAAGTGTTCTCCCTGAGTATGCACCGTTGCGAAAGTTCTTCGTGCTGAGACACCACGTGATGATCGGGTGTGATAGGCTCTACGTTCAAATACAACGGGTGCAAAACAGTTGCACACGCGGGATACTCAGGTAATACTTGACGAGCCTAGCATATACAGATATGGCCTCAGAACACGGAGACCGAAAGGTCGAGCGTGAATCATATAGTAGATATGATCAACATTGTCATGTTCACCATTGAAACTACTCCATCTCACGTGATGATCGGACAAGGTTTAGTTGCTTTGGATCACGTGATCACTTAGATGACTAGAGAGATGTCTGTCTAAGTGGGAGTTCTTAAGTAATATGATTAATTGAACTTAAATTTATCATGAACTTAGTACCTGATAGTATTTTGCTTGTCTATGTTTGTTTGTACATAGATGGCTCGTGCTGTTGTTCCGTTGAATTTTAATGCGTTCCTTGAGAAAGCAAAGTTGAAAGATGATGGTAGCAATTACGGACTGGGTCCGTAACTCGAGGATTATCCTCATTGCTGCACGAAAAAGTTACATCCTGGAAGCACCGCTGGGTGCCAGAACCTCTTCTTGATGCAACCGACGGCGTTAAGAACGTCTGCGAGCAAAGCGATGACTACTCGATAGTTCGATGTGCCATGCTTTACGGCTTAGAACCGGGTCTTCAACGACGTTTTGAGCGTCATGGAGCATATGAGATGTTCCAGAGTTGAAGCTAATATTTCAAGCAAATGCCGGATTGAGAGATATGAAGTCTCCAATAAGTTCTATAGCTGCAAGATGGAGGAGAATAGTTACGTCGGTGAACACATACTCAAAATGTCCGGGTATAATAATCATTTGATTCAACTGGGAGTTAATCTTCACGATGATAGTGTCATTAACAGAAATTCTCCAATCACGCCACCAAGCTACAAGAGCTTCGTGATGAACTATAATATGCAAGGGATGAATAAGACTATTCGAGCTCTTCGCAATGCTGAAAGCTGCGGAGGTAGAAATCAAGAAGGAGCATCAAGTGTTGATGGTTAACAAAACCACCAGTTTCAAGAAGAAGGGCAAAGGGAAGAAGAAGGAACTTCAAAAGAACGGCAAGCAAGTTGCTGCTCAAGAGAAGAAACCCAAGTCGGACCTAAGCCTGAAATCGAGTGCTTCTACTGCAAGCGATCGACACTTTGAAGCGGAACTGCCCCAAGTATTTGGCGGATAAGAAGGATGGCAAAGTGAACAAAGGTATATGTGATATACATGTTATTGATGTGTACCTTACTAATGCTCGCAGTAGCACCTGTGTATTTGATACTGGTTCTGTTGCTAATATTTGCAACTCGAAACAAGGACTACGGATTAAGCGAAGATTGGCTAAGGACGAGGTGACGATGCGCGTGGGAAACGGTTCCAAAGTCGATGTGATCGCGGTCGGCACGCTACCTCTACATCTACCATCGGGATTAGTTTTAGACCTAAATAATTGTTATTTGGTGCCAGCGTTGAGCATGAACATTATATCTGGATCTTGTTTGATGCGAGACGGTTATTCATTTAAATCAGAGAATAATGGTTGTTCTATTTATATGAGTAATATCTTTTATGGTCATGCACCCTTGAAGAATTGTCTATTTTTATTGAATCTCGATAGTAGTGATACACATATTCATAGTGTTGAAACCAAAAGATGCAGAGTTGATAACGATAGTGCAACTTATTTGTGGCACTGCCGTTTAGGTCATATCGGTGTAAAGCGCATGAAGAAACTCCATACTGATGGGCTTTTGGAATCACTTGATTATGAATCACTTGGTACTTGCGAACCATGCCTTATGGGCAAGATGACTAAAACGCCATTCTCCGGAACTATGGAGCGAGCAACGGATTTATTGGAAATCATACATACTGATGTATGTGGTCCAATGAATGTTGAGGCTCGCGGCGGGTATCGTTATTTTCTCACCTTCACAGATGATTTGAGCAGATATGGGTATATCTACTTAATGAAACACAAGTCTGAAACATTTAAAAAGTTCAAAGAATTTCAGAGTGAAGTGGAAAATCATCGTAACAAGAAAATAAAGTTTCTACGATCTGATGTGGAGGAGAATATTTGAGTTACGAGTTTGGTCTACACTTGAAACAATGCGGGATAGTTTCGCAACTCACGCCACCCGGAACACCTCAACGAAATGGTGTGTCTGAACGTCGTAATCGTACTTTACTTGATACGGTGCGATCTATGATGTCTCTTACCAATTTACCGCTATCATTTTGGGGTTATGCTTTAGAGACGGCCGCATTCACGTTAAATAGGGCACCATCAAAATCTGTTGAGACGACACCTTATGAACTGTGGTTTGGAAAGAAACCAAAGTTGTCGTTTCTTAAAGTTTGGGGCTGCGATGCTTATGTGAAGAAACTTCAACCAGATAAGCTCGAACCCAAATCAGAGAAATGTGTCTTCATAGGATACCCAAAGGAGACTATTGGGTACACCTTCTATCACAGATCTGAGGGCAAAATTTTTGTTGCTAAAATCGGATCCTTTCTAGAGAAGGAGTTTCTCTCGAAAGAAGTGAGTGGAAGGAAAGTAGAACTTGATGAGATAACTGTATCTACTCCCTTATTGGAAAGTAGTTCATCACAAGAACCGGTTCCTGTGACAACTACACCAATTAGTGAGGAAGCTAATGATATTGATCATGAAACTTGAGATCAAGTTTCTCTTGAACCTCGTGGGTCTACGAGTAAGATCCGCACTGAGTGGTACGGTAATCCTATTCGGAAGTCATGTTACTTGACCATGATGAACCTACGAACTATGAGGAAGCGATGATGAGCCCAGATTCCATAAAATGGCTAGAGGCCATGAAATCGAGATGGGATCCATGTATGAAAACAAAGTATGGACTTTGGTTGACTTGCCCGATGATCGGCAAGCCATTGAGAATAAATGGATCTTTAAGAAGAAGACTGACGCTGATGGTAATGTAACTGTCTATAAAGCTCGACTTGTTGCGAAAGGTTTTCGACAAGTTCAAGGGGTTGACTACTATGAGACTTTCTCACCCGTAGCGATGCTTAAGTCTATCCGAATCATGTTAGCTATTGCTGCATTTCATGATTATGAAATTTGGCAAATGGATGTCAAGACTACATTCTTGAATGGATTTCTAGAAGAAGAGTTGTATATGATGCAGCCGGAAGGTTTTGTTGATCCAAAAGGTGCTAACAAAGTGTGCAAGCTCCAACGATCCATTTATGGACTTATGCAAGCATCTCGGAGTTGGAATAAACGTTTTGATAGTGTGATCAAAGCATGTTGTTTTATACAGACTTTTGGAGAAGCCTGTATTTACAAGAAAGTGAGTGGGAGCTCTGTAGCATTTCTGATTTTATATGTAGATGACATATTATTGATTGGAAATGATATAGAATTTCTGGATAGCATAAAGGGATACTTGAATAAAAGTTTTTCAATGAAAGACCTCGGTGAAGCTGCTTACATATTGGGCATCAAGATCTATAGAGATAGATCAAGACGCTTAATAGGACTTTCACAAAGCACATACCTTGACAAAATTTTGAAAAAGTTCAAAATGGATCGAGCAAAGAAAGGTTTCTTGCACTGTGCTACAAGGTGTGAAGTTGAGTCAAACTCAATGCCCGACCACAGCAGAAGATAGAGAGAAATGAAAGATGTTCCTATGCTTCAGCCATAGGCTCTATCATGTATGCAATGTTGTGTACCAGACCGACGTATGCTTAGCAATAAGCTTAGCAGAAGGTACCAAAGTAATCGAGTGGATCATCGGACAGCGGTCAAGAACATCTGAAATACGAAAAGGACTAAGGATATGTTTCTCGTATATGGAGGTGACAAAGAGCTAGTCGTAAATGGTTACGTCGATGCAAGCTTTGACACTGATCCGGACGATTCTAAATCGCAAACCGGATCGTGTTTATATTAAGCGGTGGAGCTGTAAGTTGGTGCGATTCTAAACAAAGCGTCGTGGCGGGATCTACATGTGAAGCGGAGTACATAGCTGCTTCTGAAGCAGCAAATGAAGGAGTCTGGATGAAGGAGTTCATTTCCGATCTAGGCGTCATACCTAGTGCATCGGGACCAATGAAAATCTTCTGTGACAATACTGGAGCAATTGCCTTGGCAAAGGAATCCAGATTTCACAAGAGGACCCAGCACATCAAGAGACGCTTCAATTCCATTTGGGACCAAGTCCAAGTGGGAGACATAGAGATTTGCAAGATACATACGGATCTGAATGTTGCAGACCCGTTGACTAAGCCTCTCTCACGAGCAAAACATGATCAGCACCAAGACTCCATGGGTGTTAGAATCATTACTATGTAATCTAGATTATTGACTCTCGTGCAAGTGGGAGACTGAAGGAAATATGCCCTAGAGGCAATAATAAAGTTATTATTTATTTCCTCATATCATGATAAATGTTTATTATTCATGCTAGAATTGTATTAACCGGAAACATGATACATGTGTGTATACATAGACAAAACTATAGTCACTAGTATGCCTCTACTTGACTAGCTCATTAATCAAAGATGGTTATGTTTCCTAACCATAGACATGTGTTGTCATTTGATTAGTGGGATCACATCATTAGAAGAATGATGTGATTGACATGACCCATTCCGTTAGCCTAGCACTTGATCGTTTAGTATTCTGCTATTGCTTTCTTCATGACTTATACATGTTCCTGTAACTATGAGAATTATGCAACTCCCGTTTACCGGAGGAACACTTTGGGTACTACCAAACGTCACAACGTAACTGGGTGATTATAAAGGAGTACTACAGGTGTCTCCGAAGGTACATGTTGAGTTGGCGTATTTCGAGATTAGGTTTTGTCACTCCGATTGTCGGAGAGGTATCTCTGGGCCCTCTCGGTAATGCACATCACTATAAGCCTTGCAAGCAATGTAGCTAATGAGTTAGTTACGAAATGATGTATTACGTAACGAGTAAAGAGACTTGCGATAACGAGATTGAACTAGGTATTGGATACCGACGATCAAATCTCGGGCAAATAACATACCGATGACAAAGGGAACAACGTATGTTGTTATGCGGTTTGACCGATAAAGATCTTCGTAGAATATGTAGGAACCAATATGGGCATCCAGGTCCCGCTATTGGTTATTGACCGAGAATGGTTCTAGGTCATGTCTACATAGTTCTCGAACCCGTAGGGTCCGCACGCTTAACGTTACGATGACAGTTTTATTATGAGTTTATAAGTTTTGATGTACCGAAGTTTGTTCGGAGTTCCGGATGTGATCACGGACATGACGAGGAGTCTCAAAATGGTCGAGAAATAAAGATCGATATACTGGAAGCCTATATTTGGACATCGTTATTGTTCCGGGTGAATTTGGCATTTTACCGGAGTACCAGGAGGTTACCGAAACCCCCCGGGGGGTTATTGGGCTTACATGGGCCTCGAGGGAGAAGAGGGAAGGAGCCAGGAGGGGGCCACGCGCCCCTCCCCTTCCTAGTCCGAATAGGACAAGGGAAGGGGGGCGGCGCCCCCCCTTTCCTTCCTCTATTCCTCCTCTTTCCCCCCTTCTCCTACTCCTACTTGGAAAAGAAGGGAGTCCTACTCCCGGTGGGAGTAGGACTCCCCCCTTGGCGTGCCCTCCTTGGCTGGCCGCCTCCTCCCCTCTGGCTCCTTTATATACGGGGGCGGGGGGCACCCCATAGACACACAAGTTGATCTACGGATCGTTCCTTAGCCGTGTGCGTGCCCCCTCCACCATATTCCACCTCGGTCATATCGTCATGAGTTTAGGCGAAGCCTGCGCCGATGAAAATCATCATCGTCACCACGTCGTCGTCTTGTGTAACTCATCTCCGGAGCTTTGCTGGATCGGAGGCCGGAGATCGTCATCGAGCTGAACGTGTGCTGAACTCGGAGGCTCCGTACGTTCGGTGCTTGGATCGGTCGGATCATGAAGACGTACGACTACATCAACCGCGTTGTGCTAATGCTTCCGCTTACGGTCTACGAGGGTACATGGACGAACACTGTCCCCTCTCGTTGCTATACCATCAACATGATTTTGCGTGTGCGTAGGAATTTTTTTGAAATTACTACGTTCCCCAACAAAAACTATGGGCCTCGGGTCTATTTTCATCATATATCAAAAACCAAAAATACATTGTTGCAATTTTGTTTACTTTATTTTATTTATCTATCTACCTATATAAGGTTTGATCCTTGCAATTAACCGCCGAGGGATTGACAGCCCCTTGTTTGCATTGGGTGCAAGTATTTGTTATTTTGTGTGCAGGTGCTGTTAACGAGGTGTTGCATGCTTCTCCTACTGGATTGATAACCTTGGTTCTTAAGTGAGGGAAATGCTTATCTCTATTGCACTGCATCATCATCTCCTTTTCAAACAAATCCCAACGCAGCTCACAAGTAGAAGGAAGAATTTCTGGCGCCGTTGTTGGGGAAACATCATCAATATCTATCAAGTACCTACACGTAAGCTTTCATCTCCTTGCATTTATATTATTTGCCATTTGCCTCTCGTTTTCATCTCCACCACTTCTAAAAGGTTTTCACAAAAATACAAAAAAATTATTTTTCGTTTGCCTCTTTTCATGTTTGCTTGTTGCTTGTCTGAAACTGTTATCATGGGTGATTTTGGCATGGAAAAAAGTGAGGATGGTAAACCTCCTAAAATTGACCAATCTAGATTCTAAAACTTTTGTGATGGGACATGGGAATATCATAGGAAAAAGTGTTATCCAATAATTCTTTAATTGCACGGGGACTATAGCTTGTGATGACGCTTCTATTCTTAAAAGAACTAAAATTATGCTGAAGCCGTTTTTGCACTTGTTCTTAAACTTGAAAGAAGATTCATCCATACCCATCCAACTTTGCAAAGATTGTTTTATGAGTTACCAGTTATAAAAAATCCGAAGGCTAAAAAGATAGCTACTCTTATCCTCAGGAATGAATTTGACTAGATAGTTCAAGAAGCTAGAGAAATTCTTGGTTTTAATGATATGAATCATGAAAAACCGGTAATAGATGAGATTTTATACAGTAGTGATTACTTGTTGATATATTTATTTCATGATGATCACTCCTTTGACGAAAAATACCAAAAAAGAAGTCTCTCCTTTGAATATAATCCAACAAGTTTTTAGTGGTATTGATAAACAATATTCATGGATTGTAACCGGTAACCAACAGGGATTTGTGGATTCTCTTCTCCCGCCAGCGTCGCCGCCAGTCCGTCCCATCTCTGATGGCCTCTAGGCTATGGAGGTGCAGAGGATCTCACCCACCCCCTGTTGGGGAACGTAGTAATTTCAAAAAAATTCCTACGCACACGCAAGATCATGGTGATGGTATAGCAACAAGAGGGGAGAGTGTTCGTCCCACGCACTCCTGAGATCTGTGGCGGAAGCGTTAGCACAACGCGGTTGATGTAGTCGTACGTCTTCATGATCCGACCGATCCAAGCACCGAACGTACGGAGCCTCCGAGTTCAGCACACGTTCAGCTCGATGACGATCTCCGGCCTCCGATCCAGCAAAGCTCCGGAGATGAGTTCCGTCAGCACGACGGCGTGGTCACGATGATGATGTTCTACCGGCGCAGGGATTCGCCTAAACTCCACGACGATATGACCGAGGTGGAATATGGTGGAGGGGGGCACCGCACACGGCTTAGGAACGATCCGTAGATCAACTTGTGTCTCTATGGGGTGCCCCCCGCCCTCGTATATAAAGGAGACAGGGGGGAGGAGGCAGCCGGCCAAGGAGGGCGCGCCAAGGGGGGAGTCCTACTCCCACCGGGAGTAGGACTCCCTTCTTTCCAAGTAGGAGTAGGAGAAGGGGGGAAAGAGGAGGAAGAGAGGAAGGAAAGGGGGGGCGCCACCCCCCTTCCCTTGTCCTATTCGGACTAGGAAGGGAAGGGGCGCGCGGCCCCCTCCTGGCTCCTTCCCTCTTCTCCCTCGAGGCCCATGTAGGCCCAATAACCCCCCGGGGGGTTCCGTAACCTCCCTGCATCGGTAAATGCCGATTTCACCCGGAACGATTCCGATGTCCAAATATAGGCTTCCAATATATCGATCTTTATGTCTCGACCATTTTGAGACTCCTTGTCATGTCCGTGATCACATCCGGGCTCTGAACAAACTTCGGTACATCAAAACTTATAAACTCATAATAAAACTGTCATCGTAACGTTAAGCGTGCGGACCCTACGAGTTCGAGAACTATGTAGACATGACCTAGAACCATTCTCGGTCAATAACCAATAGCGGGACCTGGATGCCCATATTGGTTCCTACATATTCTACGAAGATCTTTATCGGTCAAACCGCATAACAACATACGGTTTTCCCTTTGTCATCGGTATGTTACTTGCCCGAGATTTGATCGTCGGTATCCAATACCTAGTTCAATCTTGTTACCGGCAAGTCTCTTTACTCGTTACGTAATACATCATTCCGTAACTAACTCATTAGCTACATTGCTTGCAAGGCTTATAGTGATGTGCATTACCGAGAGGGCCCAGAGATGCCTCTCCGACAATCGGAGTGACAAAACCTAATCTCGAAATACGCCAACTCAACATGTACCTTCGGAGACACCTGTAGTACTCCTTTATAATCACCCAGTTACGCCAGTGACGCTTGGTAGTACCCAAAGTGTTCCTCCGGTAAACGGGAGTTGCATAATTCTCATAGTTACAGGAACATGCATAAGTCATGAAGAAAGCAATAGCAGAATACTAAACGATCAAGTGCTAGGCTAACGGAATGGGTCATGTCAATCACATCATTCTCCTAATGATGTGATCCCGTTAATCAAATAACAACACATGTCTATGGTTAGGAAACATAACCATCTTTGATAAACGAGCTAGTCAAGTAGAGGCATACTAGTGACACTATGTTTGTCTATGTATTCACACATGTATTATGTTTCCGGTTAATACAATTCTAGCATGAATAATAAACATTTATCATGAAATAAGGAAATAAATAATAACTTTATTATTGCCTCTAGGGCATATTTCCTTCAGGCTCCCACTTGCACTAGAGTCAATAATCTAGTTCACATCACCATGTGATTTAACACCAATATTCATATCTGTATATGATTAACACCCATAGTTCACATTGTCATGTGACCAACACCTAAAGGGTTTCCTAGAGTCAATAATCTAGTTCACATCGCTTATGTGATTAACACCCAAAGAGTACTAAGGTGTGATCATGTTTTGCTCGTGAGAGAAGCTTAGTCAACGGGTCTGTCACATTTAGAGCCGTATGTATTTTGCAAATATTTTATGTCTACAATGCTCTGTACGGAGATACTCTAGCTAATTGCTCCCACTTTCAATATGTATCCAGATTAAGACTTAAGAGTCATCTGGATCGGTGTAAAAGCTTGCACCGTTGTAACTTTTTACGACGAGCTCTTTTATCACTTCCATTATCGAGAAATATTTCCTTAGTCCTCACTAAGGATATTCTTGACCAATGTCCAGTGATCTACTCCTAGATCACCATTGTACTCCATCGCCCAATTCAGTGCAAGGTATACAATAGGTCTGGTACATAGCATAGCATACTTTATAGAACCTATGACTAAGGCATAGGGAATGACTTTCATTCTCTTTTCTATTTTCTACCGTGGTCGGGATTTGAGTCTTACTCAATTTCACACCTTTGCAACACAGGCAAGAACTCTTTCTTTGACTGTTCCATTTTGAACTATTTCAAAAACTTATCAAGGTATGTACTCATTGAAAAATCTTATCAAGCGTCTTGATCTATCTATATAGATCTTGATGCTCAATGTGTAAGCAGCTTCACTGAGGTCTTGCTTTGAAAAACTCTTTTTCAAGTATCCTTTCATGCTATCCAGAATTTCTATATCATTTCCAATCAACAATATGTCACCCACATATAATATTAGAAATGATACAGAGCTCCCACTCACTTTCTTGTAAATACAGCTTCTCAAAAGTTCAGATAAAACCATATGCTTTGATCAACTCATCAAAGCATATATTCCAACTCTGAGAGGCTTGCACCAGTCCATAAATGGATCGCTGGAGCTTGCACACTTTGTTAGCACCTTTAGGATTGACAAAACCTTCTGGTTGCATCATATACAACTCTTCTTTAATAAATTCATTAAGGAATGCAGTTTTGACATCCTTTTGCCAGATTTCATAAAATGTGGCAATTGCTAACATGATTCGGACAGACTTAAGCATCGCTACAATTGAGAAAATTTCATTGTAGTCAACACCTTGAACTTGTCAAAAACCTTTTTGCGACAAGTCGAGCTTTGCAGATAGTAACACTACTATCAATGTCCGTCTTCCTCTTGAAGATCCATTTATTTTCTATGGTTTGCCGATCATCGGGCAAGTCCACCAAACTCCACACTTTGTTCTCATACATGGATCCTATCTCAGATTTCATGGCCTCCAGCCATTTTGCGGAATCTGGGCTCATCATCGCTTCCTCATAGTTCGTAGGTTTATCATGGTCTAGTAACATGACTTTCAGAACAGGATTACCGTACCACTCTGGTGCGGAACGTATTCTGGAAGACTTACGAGGTTTTGTAGTAACTTGATATGAAGTTTCATGATCATCATCATTAGCTTCCTCACTAATTGGTGTAGGAATCACTGGAACTGATTTCAGTGATGAACTATTTTCCAATTAGGGAGAAGGTACAGTTACCTCATCAATTTCTACTTTCCTCCCACTCACTTCTTTCGAGAGAAACTCCTTCTCTAGAAAGGATCCATTTTTAGCAACGAATATCTTGCCTTTGGATCTGTGATAGAAGGTGTACCCAATAGTTTCCTTTGGGTATTCTATGAAGACGCACTTCTCCGATTTGGGTTTGTGCTTATCAGGATGAAACTTTTTCACATAGGCATCGTAGCCCCAAACTTTAAGAAATGACAACTTGGGTTTCTTTCTAAACCATAGTTCATATAGTGTCGTCTCAACGGATTTAGATGGTGCCCTTTTAACGTGAATGCAGCTGTCTTTAATGCATAACCCCAAAACGATAATGGTAAATCAATAAGAGACATCATAGATCGCACCATATCCAATAAAGTGCGGTTACGACGTTCGGACACACCATAATGTTTGTGGTGTTCCTGGTGGCGTGAGCTGTGAAACTATTCCACATTGTTTTAATTGAAGACCAAACTCGTAACTCAAATATTCATCTCCACGATCAGATCGTAGAAACTTTATTTTCTTGTTACGATGATTTTCCACTTCACTCTGAAATTCTTTGAACCTTACAACTATTTCAGACTTATGTTTCATCAAGTAGATATACCCATATCTGCTTAAATCATCTGTGAAGGTCTAAAAATAACGATACCCGCCACGAGCCTTAATACTCATTGGTCTGCATACATCAGTATGTATTATTTTCAACAAGTTTGTTGCTCGTTCCATTGTTCCGAAGAACGGAGTTTTAGTCATCTTGCCCAAAAGGCACGGTTCGCAAGCATCAAATGATTCAAAACCAAGTGATTCCGAAAATCCATCTTTATGGAGTTTCTTCATGCGCTTTACACCGATATGACCCAAACGGCAGTGCCACAAATAAGTTGCACTATCATTATTAACTTTGCATCTTTTGGCATCAATATTATGAATATGTGTATCACTACGATCGAGATCCAACAAACTATTTTTATTGGGTGTATAACCATCGAAGGTCTTATTCATGTAAACAGAATAACAATTATTCTTTTACTTCAAATGAATAACCGTATCGCAATAAACATGATCTTATCATATTTATGCTCAACGCAAACACCAAATAACATTTATTTAGTTTTAACACTAATCTCGAAAATATAGGGAGTGTGTGATGATGATCATATCAATCTTGGAACTACTTCCAACACTCATCGTCACTTCCCCTTCAACTAGTCTCTGTTTATTCTCAAACTCTGTTTGAGTTACTAATCTTAGCAACTGAACAAGTATCAAATACTCAGGGGCTACTATAAACACTAGTAAGGCACACATCAATAACCTGTATATCAAATATACCTTTGTTCACTTTGCCATCCTTCTTATCCACCAAATATTCAGGGCATTTCTGCTTCCAGTGACCATTTCCTTTGCAGTGTAAGCACTCAGTTTCAGGCTTTGGTCCAGCTTTGGCCTTCTTCATGGGAGTGACAACTTGTTTGCCATTCTATTTTAAGTTTCCCTTTATTCCCCTTTGCCCTTTTCTTGAAACTAGTGGTCTTGTCAATCATCAACACTTGATGCTCTTTCTTGATTTCTACCTTCATTGATTTCAACATCACGAAGAGCTCGGGAATCATTTTCGTCATCCCTTGCATACTATAGTTCATCACAAAGTTCTAGTAACTTAGTGATGGTGACTAGAGAATTCTGTCAATCACTATCTTATCTGGAAGATTAACTCCCACTTGATTCAAGCGATTGAAGTACCCAGACAATCTAAGCACATGCTCACTAGTTGAGCGATTCTCCTCCATCTTTTAGCTATAGAACTTGTTGGAGACTTCATATCTCTCAACTCAGGTATTTGCTCGAAATATTAACTTCAATTCCTGGAACATCTCATATGGTCCATGACGTTCAAAACATCTTTGAAGTCCCGATTCTAAGCCGTTAAGCATGGTGCACTAAACTATCAAGTAGTCATCATATTGAGCTAGCCAAACGTTCATAACGTCTGCATCTGCTCCTGCAATAGGTGTGTCACCTAGCGGTGCATTAAGGACATAATTCTTCTGTGCAGCAATGAGGATAAACCTCAGATCACGGATCCAATCCGCATCATTGCTACTAACATCTTTCAACACAGTTTTTCTCTAGGAACATATCAAAATAAACATATGAAAGCAATAACGTGAGCTATTAATCTATAACATAATTTCCAAAATACTACCAGGACTAAGTTCATGATAAATTTAAGTTCAATTAATCATATTACTTAAGAACTCCCACTTAGACAGACATCTCTCTAGTCATCTAAGTGATCACGTGATCCAAATCAACTAAACCATGTCCGATCATCACGTGAGATGGAGTAGTTTCAATGGTGAACATCACTATGTTGATCATATCTACTATATGATTCAAGCTCGACCTTTCGGTCTCCGGGTTCCGAGGCCATATCTTTATATGCTAGGCTCGTCAAGTATGACCTGAGTATTCTGCGTGTGCAACTGTTTTGCACCCGTTGTATTTGAACGTAGAGCCTATCACACCCGATCATCACGTGGTGTCTCAAAGACGAAGAACTTTCATAGCGGTGCATACTCGGGAGAACACTTCTTGATTATTAGTGAGAGATCATCTTAAAATGCTACCGTCAATCAAAGCAAGATAAGATGCATAAAGGATAAACATCACATGCAATCAATATAAGTGATATGATATGGCCATCATCATCTTGTGCTTGTGATCTCCATCTTCAAGCACCGCCATGATCACCATCGCCACCGGTAGCGACAACTTGATCTCCATCGTAGCATCGTTGTCGTTACGCCATCTATTGCTTCTATGACTATCGCTACCGCTTAGTGATAAAGTAAAGCAATTACAGGGCGTTTTCATTTCATACAATAAAGCGACAACCATATGGCTCCAGCCAGTTGCCGATAACTTCGGTTACAAAACATGATCATCGCATACAATAAAATATAGCATCACCTCTTGACCATATCATATCACAACATTGTTGGGGAACGTAGTAATTTCAAAAAATTTCCTACGCACACGCAAGATCATGGTGATGCATAGCAACGAGAGGGGAGAGTGTTGTCTACATACCCTTGTAGACCCGGCGAAGCGATCACAACGTAGAGGAAGTAGTCGACGTTCTCCTCGCGATCCGACCGATCCGGCGCCGTTACTCGGCGCCCGAGTTCTTGACACACGTACAGCTCGATGGCGTCCCTCGTACTCGATCCAGCCGAGTGTCGAGGAGAGTTCCACAAGACGACGGCGTGGTGGCGATCTTGATGTTTCACCGGCGCAGGGCTTCGCCTAAGCTTCGACGGTATAACCGAGGTGGAATATGGTGGAGGGGCACCGCACGGCTAAGGAACGATCCAAAGATCAAACTTGTGTGTTCTAGGGTGCCCCTTGCCCCGTATATAAAGGAGGGAGGAGGAGGCCGGCCTAGCTAGGCGCGCCGGGAGGAGTCCTACTCCTACCAGAGTAGGACCCCCCTTTCCTAGTTGGATTAGGTTTGGGGGAGGGGAGGAGGAGGGCGCCGCCCCCTCCTTGTCCTATTCGGACTGGGGGAGAGGGCGCGACCACCACCTGGCCGGCCCCTCCTCTTCTCCCTCGAGGCCCACCGAGGCCCATTTACCTACGGGGGTTCCAGAACCTCCGGTTTTCCCAGAATTCCGTTTTACCGGAACCATTCGAACTCCAAACATAGGCTTCCAATATATCAATCTTTATGTCTCGACCATTCCGAGACTCCTCGTCATGTCCGTGATCACATCCGGGACTCGAACTTCTTCGGTACATCAAAATACATAAACTCATAATAACCGCCATCGAAACCTTAAGCGTGCACGGACCCTACGGTTCGAGAACAATGTAGACATGACCGAGACACGTCTCCGGACAATAACCAACAGCGGGACCTGGATGCCCATATTGGTTCCTACATATTCTACGAAGATCTTTATCGGTCGGACCGCATAACAACATCGTTGTTCCTTTGTCATCGGTATGTTACTTGCCCGAGATTCGATCGTCGGTATCCAATACCTAGTTCAATCTCGTTACGCAAGTCTCTTTACTCGTTCCGTAATACATCATCTCACAACTAACTCATTAGTTGTAGTGCTTGCAAGGCTTGATGATGTGCATTACCGAGAGGGCCCAGAGATACCTCTCCGACAATCGGAGTGACAAAACCTAATCTCGAAATACGCCAACCCAACATCTGCCTTTGGAGACACCTGTAGTACTCCTTTATAATCACCCGATTCGTTGTGCCGTTTGGTAGCACCAAAGTGTTCCTCCGTAAACGGAGTTGCATAATCTCATAGTTATAGGAACATGTATAAGTCATGGATAAAAGCAAGAGCAACATACTAAGCGATCGTGTGCTAAGCTAATGGATTGGGTCATGTCAATCAGATCATTCTACTAATGATGTGACCTTGTTAATCAAATAACAACTCTTTGTTCATGGTCGGAAACATAACCATCTTTGATTAACAAGCTAGTCTAGTAGAGGCATACTAGTGACATATTGTTTTGTCTATGCATTCACACATGTACCATGTTTCCGTAAATACAATTCTAGCATGAATGATAAACATTTATCATGAAATAAGGAAATAAATAATAACTTTATTATTGCCTCTAGGGCATATTTCCTTGAGTCTCCCACTTGCACTAGAGTCAATAATCTAGATTACATAGTAATGATTCTAACACCCATGGAGTCTTGGTGCTGATCATGTTTTGCTCGTGGAAGAGGCTTAGTCACGGTCTGCAACATTCAGATCCGTATGTATCTTGCAAATCTCTATGTCTCCCACCGACTAAGTCCGGATGGAATTGAAGCGTCTCTTGATGTGCTTGGTCCTCTTGTGAAATCTGGATTCCTTTGCTAAGGCAATTGCTCGATATTGTCACGAAGATTTTCATTGGACCCGATGCACTAGGTATGACACCTAGATCGGATATGAACTCCTTCATCCGCACTCCTTCATTAGCTGCTTCCGGCTGCTATGTACTCCGCTTCACATGTAGATCCCGCTTCGACGCTTTGTTTAGAACTGCACCAACCGACAGCTCCTCCGTTTAGTGTAAATCGTATCCGGTCTGCGATTTAGAATCGTCCGATCGGTGTCAAAGCTTGCATCAACGTAACCGTTCACGATGAGCTCTTTGTCACCTCCATATCTGAAAACATATCCTTAGTCCTTTTCGGTATTTCAGGATGTTCTTGACCGCTGTCCGATGATCCACTCTGGATTACTTTGGTACCTTCCTGCTAGGCTTATAGCAAGGCACACATCAGTCAGGTACACAACATTGCATACATGATAGAGCCTATGGCTGAAGCATAGGAACATCTTTCATTTTCTCTCTATCTTCTGTGTGGTCGGGCATTGAGTCGACTCAACTTCACACCTTGTAACACAGGCAAGAACCCTTTCTTTGCTTGATCCATTTTGAACTTCTTCAAAATTTTGTCAAGGTATGTGCTTTGTGAAAGTCAATTAAGCGTCTTGATCTATCTCTATAGATCTTAATGCCCAATATGTAAGCAGCTTCACGAGGTCTTTCATTGAAAAACTTTTATTCAAGTATCCCTTTATGCTATCCAGAAATTCTATATCATTTCCGATCAGCAATATGTCATCTACATATAATATCGAAATGCTCTGAGCTCCCACTCACTTTCTTGTAAATCTGAGCTTCTCCAAAAGTGCATACAAACCCAAATGCTTTGATCACACTATCAAAGCGTTTATTCCAACTCGAGATGCTTGCACCAGTCCATAGATGGATCGCTGGAGCTTGCACACTTTGTTAGCTCCTTTGGATCGATAAAACCTTCGGTTGCATCATATACAACTCTTCTTCCGTAAATCCATTCAGAATGCAGTCTTTACATCCATTTGCCAAATTTCATAATCATAAAATGCGGCAATTGCTAACATGATTCGGACAGACTTAAGCATCGCTTCGGGTGAGAAGGTCTCATCGTAGTCAACCCCTTGAACTTGTCGAAAACCTTTGCGACAAGTCGAGCTTTGTAGACGATAATATTACCGTCGTCGTCGGTCTTCTTCTTGAAGATCCACTTGTTTTCTATTGCTTGCCTACCCTCGGGCAAGTCAACCAAAGTCCACACTTTGTTTTCATACATGGATCCCATCTCAGATTTCATGGCCTCAAGCCATTTTGCGGAATCTGGGCTCACCATCGCTTCTTCATAGTTCGTAGGTTCATCATGATCTAGTAGCATGATTTCCGAACAGGATTACCGTACCACTCAGTGCGGATCTTACTCTGGTTGATCTACGAGGTTACAGTAGTAACTTGATCCAAGTTTCATGATCAATATCATCAACTTCCTCACTACTTGGTGTAGATGTCTCGAAAACCGGTTTCTGCGATTAACTATTTTCAAGTAAGGGAGAAGGTACTATTACCTCATCAAGTTCTACTTTCCTCCCACTCACTTCTTTCGAGAGAAACTCCTTCTCTAGAAAGGATCCATTCTTAACAACGAATGTCTTGCCTTGGATCTGTGATAGAAGGTGTACCCAACTGTCTCCTTTGGGTATCCTATGAAGACACATTTCTCCGATTTGGGTTCGAGCTTATCGGGTTGAAGCTTTTTCACATAAGCATCGCATCCCCAAACTTTAAGAAACGACAACTTTGGTTTCTTGCCAAACCATAGTTCATAAGGTGTCGTCTCAGCGGTTTCGACGGTGTTCTATTCAGTGTGAATGCGGCCGTCTCTAGAGCATAACCCCAAAACGATAGCGGTAAATCAGTAAGAGACATCATAGATCGCACCATATCTAGTAAAGTGCGATTCTGACGTTCGGACACACCATTACGCTGTGGTGTTCCGGTGGCGTGAGTTGCGAAATTATTCCGCATTGTTTCAAATGTAGACCAAACTCGTAACTCAAATATTCACCTCCACGATCGATCGTAGAAATTTAATTTTCTTGTTACGATGATTTTCAACTTCACTCTGAAATTCTTTGAACTTTTCAAATGTTTCAGACTTATGTTTCATTAAGTAGATATACCCATATCTGCTTAAGTCATCTGTGAAGGTGAGAAAATAACGATATCCGCCACGAGCCTCAACATTCATCGGACCACATACATCGGTATGTATGATTTCCAACAAATCTGTTGCTCTCTCCATAGTACCGAGAACGGGTTCTAGTCATCTTGCCCATAAGGCACGGTTCGCAAGTGCCAAGTGATTCATAATCAAGTGACTCCAAAAGCCCATCAAGATGGAGTTTCTTCATGCGCTTTACACGATATGACCTAAGCGGCGGTGCCACAAATAAGTTGCACTATCATTATCAACTCTGCATCTTTTGGCTTCAACATTATGAATATGTGTATCACTACTATCGAGATTCATCAAAATAGACCACTCCTCAAGGGTGCATGACCATAAAAGATATTACTCATATAAATAGAACAACCATTATTCTCTGATTTAAATGAATAACCGTCTCGCATCAAACAAGATCCAGATATAATGTTCATGCTCAACGCAGCACCAAATAACAATTATTTAGGTCTAAAACTAATCCCAAGGTAGATGTAGAGGTAGCGTGCCGACCGCGATTACATCGACTTTGGAACCATTTCCCACGCGCATCGTCACCTCGTCCTTTGCCGGTGTTAAGCAATCCGTAGTCCTGTTTGAGTTGCAAATATTAGCAATGTAACCAGATCAAATACCAGTGCTATGCGAGCTCTAGTAAGGTACACATCAATAACATGTATATCACATATACCTTTGTTCACCTTGCCATCCTTCTTATCCGCCAAATACTTGGGGCAGTTCCGCTTCGATGACCATCCGCTTGCGGTAGAAGCACTCTGTTTCAGGTTTAGGGCCAGACTTGGGTTTCTTCTCTGAGCAGCAACTTGCTTGCTGTTCTTCTTGAAGTTCCTTCTTCTTCCCTTTGCCTTTCTTCTTGAAACTAGTGGTCTTATTGACCATCAACACTTGATGCTCCTTCTTGATTTCTACCTCCGCAGCTTTTAGCATTGCGAAGAGCTCGGTATAGTCTTTACTAACCCTTGCATATTATAGTTCATCACGAAGCCTTTGTAGCTTGGTGGCGTGATTGAAGAATTCATCAATGACACAATCATCCGGAAGATTAACTCCCAATTGTGTCAAGTGATTGTAGTACCCGGACATTACGAGTATGTGCTCACTAATGTAACTATTCTCCTCCATCTTGCAGCTATAGAACTTATTGGAGACTTCATATCTCTCAATCCGGGCATTACATTTGGAATATCAACTTCAACTCTGGAACATCTCATATGCTCCATGACGTTCAAAACGTTGTTGAAGTCCCGGTTCTAAGCCGTAAAGCATGGCACACTGAACTATAGAGTAGTCATCAGCTTTGCTCGCCAGACGTTCATAACATCTGCGGTTGCATTAGCAAGCGAGCACTGCACCTAGCGGTGCATCCAGGGCGTAACTCTTACGTGCAGCAATGAGGATGATCCTCAAGTTACGGACCCAGTCCGTGTAATTGCTACCATCATCTTTCAACTTTGCTTTCTCAAGGAACGCATTAAAATTCAACGGAACAACAAAGACGAGCCATCTATCTACAATTAAACATAAACAAGCAAGATACTATCGGTACTAAGTTCATGATAAATTTAAGTTCAATTAATCATATTACTTAAGAACTCCCACTTAGAAAAACATCCTCCAGTTATCTAAGTGATCACGTGATCCAAATCAACTAAACCATAACCGATCATCACGTGAAATGGAGTGGTTTTCAATGGTGAACATCTTATGTTGATCATATCTACTATATGATTCACGCTTCGACCTTTCGGTCTCCGTGTTCGAGGCCATATCTGCATATGCTAGGCTCGTCAAGTATAACCCGAGTATTCTGCGTGTGCAAAACTGGCTTGCACCCGTTGTAGATGGACGTGAGAGCTTATCACACCCGATCATCACGTGGTGTCCGGGCACGACGAACTTTGGCAGCGGTGCATACTCGGGAGAACACTTCTTGATAATTTAGTGAGAGATCATCTTATAATGCTACCGTCAATCAAAGCAAGATAAGATGCATAAAGGATAAACATCACATGCAAATCAATATAAGTGATATGATATGGTCATCATCATCTTGTGCTTCATGATCTCCATCTTGCAGCACCACCATGATCACCATCGTCACCGGTAGCGACACCTTGATCTCCATCGTAGCATCGTTGTCGTCTCGCCAATCTTATGCTTCTCGACTATCTCTACCGCTTAGTGATAAAGTAAAGCATTACAGATGCGATTGCATTGCATACAATAAAGCGACAACCATATGGCTCCTGCCATTGCCGATAACCGGTTACAAAACATGATCATCTCATACAATAAAATATAGCATCACGTCTTGACCATATCACATCACAACATGCCCTGCAAAAACAAGTTAGGCGTCCTCTACTTTGTTGTTGCAAATTTTACGTGGCTGCTACGGGCTTAAGCAAGAACCAGTCTCACCTACGCATCAAAACCACAACGATACTTCGTCAAATAGACTCCGTTTAACCTTCTCAAGGACCGGGCGTAGCCACACTCAGTTCAACTAAAGTGAGAGAGACAGCACCCACCAGTCACCTTTAAGCAACGAGTGCTCGTGGCGGTGAAACCAGTCTCGCGTAAGCGTCTGCGTAATGTCGGTGCAGGCGCTTCATCTCACAATACCGCAGAACCAAAGTATGACATGCTGGTAGGTAGTATGACTTGTATCGCCCACAACTCACTTGTGTTCTACTCGTGCAAAACATCAAACCATAAAACCTAGGCTCGATGCCACTGTTGGGGAACGTAGTAATTTCAAAAATTTTCCTACGCACACGCAAGATCATGGTGATGCATAGCAACGAGAGGGAGAGTGTTGTCTACATACCCTTGTAGACCCGGCGGAAGCGATCTGGCGTAGAGGAAGTAGTCGTCGTTCTCCTCGCGATCCGACCGATCCGGCGCCGTTACTCGGCGCCCGAGTTCTTGACACACGTACAGCTCGATGGCGTCCCTCGTACTCGATCCAGCCGAGTGTCGAGGAGAGTTCCACGACCGACGGCGTGGTGACGATCTTGATGTTTCACCGGCGCAGGCTTCGCCTAAGCTTGACGGTATAACCGAGGTGGAATATGGTGGAGGGGGCACCGCACACGGCTAAGGAACGATCCAAAGATCAAACTTGTGTGTTCTAGGGTGCCCCTTGCCCCGTATATAAAGGAGGGAGGGAGGCCGGCCGGCCTAGCTAGGCGGCGCGGAGGAGTCCTACTCCTACCGAGTAGGACTCCCCTTTCCTAGTTGGATTAGGTTTGGGGAGGGGAAGAGGAGAGGGGGCCCCCTCCTTGTCCTATTCGGACTGGGGGGGGAGAGGGCGCGCGGCCACCACCTGGCCGGCCCCTCCTCTTCTCCCTCGAGGCCCACCGAGGCCCATTTACCTCCCGGGGGGTTCCGGTAACCTCCCGGTTTTCCGGTAAATTCCCGTTTTCGCCCGGAACCATTCCGAACTCCAAACATAGGCTTCCAATATATCAATCTTTATGTCTCGACCATTCCGAGACTCCTCGTCATGTCCGTGATCACATCCGGGACTCCGAACTTCTTCGGTACATCAAAATACATAAACTCATAATAACTGTCATCGAAACCTTAAGCGTGCGGACCCTACGGTTCGAGAACAATGTAGACATGACCGAGACACGTCTCCGGACAATAACCAACAGCGGGACCTGGATGCCCATATTGGTTCCTACATATTCTACGAAGATCTTTATCGGTCAGACCGCATAACAACATACGTTGTTCCCTTTGTCATCGGTATGTTACTTGCCCGAGATTCGATCGTCGGTATCAATACCTAGTTCAATCTCGTTACCGCAAGTCTCTTTACTCGTTCCGTAATACATCATCTCACAACTAACTCATTAGTTGTAGTGCTTGCAAGGCTTCAGTGATGTGCATTACCGAGAGGGCCCAGAGATACCTCTCCGACAATCGGAGTGACAAAACCTAATCTCGAAATACGCCAACCCAACATCTGCCTTTGGAGACACCTGTAGTACTCCTTTATAATCACCCAGTTACGTTGTGACGTTTGGTAGCACCCAAAGTGTTCCTCTGGTAAACGGGAGTTGCATAATCTCATAGTTATAGGAACATGTATAAGTCATGGATAAAAGCAGTAGCAACATACTAAACGATCGTGTGCTAAGCTAATGGATTGGGTCATGTCAATCAGATCATTCTACTAATGATGTGACCTTGTTAATCAAATAACAACTCTTTGTTCATGGTCAGGAAACATAACCATCTTTGATTAACAAGCTAGTCTAGTAGAGGCATACTAGTGACATATTGTTTTGTCTATGCATTCACACATGTACCATGTTTCCGGTAAATACAATTCTAGCATGAATGATAAACATTTATCATGAAATAAGGAAATAAATAATAACTTTATTATTGCCTCTAGGGCATATTTCCTTCAAACATGCCCTGCAAAAACAAGTTAGACGTCCTCTACTTTGTTGTTGCAAATTTTACGTGGCTGCTACGGGCTTTAGCAAGAACCGTTCTTACCTACGCATCAAAAACCACAACGATAGTTCGTCAAGTTGGTGCTGTTTTAACCTTCGCAAGGACCGGGCGTAGAGACACTCGATTCAGCTAAAGTGAGAGAGACAGACACCCGCCAGCCACCTTTAAACACGAGTGCTCGTAACGGTGAAACCAGTCTCGCGTAAGCGTACGCGTAATGTCGGTCCGGGCCGCTTCATCTCACAATACCGCCGAACCAAAGTATGACATGCTGGTAAGCAGTATGACTTGTATCGCCCACAACTCACTTGTGTTCTACTCGTGCATATAACATCAACGCATAAAACCTAGGCTCGGATGCCACTGTTGGGGAACGTAGTAATTTCAAAAAAATTCCTATGCACACGCAAGATCATGGTGATGGTATAGCAACAAGAGGGGAGAGTGTTCGTCCACATACCCTCGTAGACCGTAAGCGGAAGCATTAGCACAACGCGGTTGATGTAGTCATACATCTTCACGATCCGACCGATCCAAGCACCGAACGTACGGAGCCTCCGAGTTCAGCACACGTTCAGCTCGATGACGATCTCCGGCCTCCGATCGAGCAAAGCTCCGGAGATGAGTTCCGTCAGCACGACGGCGTGGTGACGATGATGATGTTCTACCGGCGCAGGGCTTCGCCTAAACTCCGCGACGATATGACCGAGGTGGAATATGGTGGAGGGGGGCACCGCACACGGCTTAGGAACGATCCGTAGATCAACTTGTGTCTCTATGGGGTGCCCCCCGCCCCCGTATATAAAGGAGCCAGGGGGGAGGAGGCGGCCAGCCAAGGAGGGCGCGCCAAGGGGGGAGTCCTACTCCCACTGGGAGTAGGACTCCCTTCTTTCCAAGTAGGAGTAGGAAAAGGGGGGAAAGAGGAGGAAGAGAGGAAGGAAAGGGGGGGCGGGGCGCCGCCCCCCTTCCCTTGTCCTATTCGGACTAGGAAGGGGAGGGGCGCGCGGCCCCCTCCTGGCTCCTTCCCTCTTCTCCCTCGAGGACCATGTAGGCCCAATAACCCCGCGGGGGGTTCCGGTAACCTCCCGGTACTCCGGTAAAATGCCCATTTCACCCGGAACGATTCCGATGTCCAAATATAGGCTTCCAATATATCGATCTTTATGTCTCAACCATTTCGAGACTCCTCGTCATGTCCGTGATCACATCCGGGACTCCGAACAAACTTCGGTACATCAAAACTTATAAACTCATAATAAAACTGTCATCGTAACGTTAAGCGTGCGGACCCTACGGGTTCGAGAACTATGTAGACATGACCTAAAACCATTCTCGGTCAATAACCAATAGCGGGACCTGGATGCCCATATTGGTTCCTACATATTCTACGAAGATCTTTATCGGTCAAACCGCATAACAACATACGTTGTTCCCTTTGTCATCGGTATGTTACTTGCCCGAGATTTGATCGTCGGTATCAATACCTAGTTCAATCTCGTTACCGGCAAGTCTCTTTACTCGTTACGTAATACATCATTCCGTAACTAACTCATTAGCTACATTGCTTGCAAGGCTTATAGTGATGTGCATTACCAAGAGGGCCCAGAGATACCTCTCCGACAATCGGAGTGACAAAACCTAATCTCGAAATACGCCAACTCAACATGTACCTTCGGAGACACCTGTAGTACTCCTTTATAATCACCCGATTCGTTGTGACGTTTGGTAGTACCCAAAGTGTTCCTCCGGTAAACGGGAGTTGCATAATTCTCATAGTTACAGGAACATGTATAAGTCATGAAGAAAGCAATAGCAGAATACTAAACGATCAAGCGCTAGGCTAACGGAATGGGTCATGTCAATCACATCATTCTCCTAATGATGTGATCCCGTTAATCAAATAACAACACATGTCTATGGTTAGGAAACATAACCATCTTTGATAAACGAGCTAGTCAAGTAGAGGCATACTAGTGACACTATGTTTGTCTATGTATTCACACATGTATTATGTTTCCGGTTAATACAATTCTAGCATAAATAATAAACATTTATCATGAAATAAGGAAATAAATAATAACTTTATTATTGCCTCTAGGGCATATTTCCTTCACCCTCCCCCTCCCCGCCGGCGGGAGGGGCCATGTTCTCGTTCTTGTTCAATTCAGTGTCTTGGTTGGGGCTGTTTGGCGGAGGCGATGTCCCTTACTAGGAATAATGTCTCCCACATTCTATCCCCGTCCCGATGGTGCGTCTAGCATCGCCGGAGGGCGTGTGGAGGTTTATCTCCGTCAGATCTTGCGAGATTCGGTCTGTGCCGATTTTCGGTGGATCTATTTGCATCTAGTCTTTGTTTAGGTGTTTACATGTTTGATCCTTCTGATCGACGACTTTCTTCATTGGCGATGGTTGCTACTCTGGTGCATTGGTCCTATAGGGCCTTAGCACGACGGCTTCCTGATTGTCTACTACAACAAGGTTTGCCTGGCTCCGATGAGGGAGGAGCCATAACAGCGGCGCGCCTTTGGCTCGCTCCAGTGCTTGTAATCGTCGCTAGGTGGTGCACGGACATGGTTGTAATTTTTATTACCTCTGTTGTTATTTATAATGCCATGATTGAAGATGACTAAACTGGAAGTTTTAAGAAAAAAAAAAGAATCCACAGGCGTGTAACCAAGGTCTCCAATTGGCAGTTGGCGAAAACATAGCCTCGACAGCAGAGAGAATTGCACACAGATGGAGTACATCGAAGCTTAGCACTTCCTCTTGAGTTGAAGTCATGCTTGAGTTGACGGTTTCCATTTCGTTAGGCCCAAGTGCTTCAGTTCACCGGCTTCCTTTTCTGCTAGGCCATGATGTTTCAGTTGGAGAATACTTTGGACAAGTATAAACCAAGTGATGTGAGGATAAGCTAGACCTTATTTTGGCATTAAGATGTTTTCAAATCGCAAAGGCATATCTTGGCAATCTGCATCAGGTAAGGTGTCTCACCACACAAATGACAAAAATTATACTAGTAGAATGCAAGAACTGCCCACTATTCATATTGAATGGCTCGCAGCACGTAACGTCTGAACTAACATTTGTAATTTACAATGAGGCATTTGTTTGGCACGAGAGGTGTTCCAGTGGAAAGTGACAATCAAGCGATCGTTCGACATCAGAGAAAAATCATGAAACGATGCATGTACGAGCAAGAAGTAGGTGAACACGATCCATCATGCGATCATGAGTATGTAGCTGACAGTATGGAGATATCTCATTAATTAATTAAGAAGGACAAGCAAAAACAAGTGTGAGATGTAGCGTACTTATCAACTGATGACGCGAGATTATACTGTTCGTCTGTGAGTAGGTATTAGCTAGCCACGCCGGTGATATTTGTTCTGTTTCCTGGAAACGTTGGGCGTGAACTGCCACTACATGCAGTGCCCTGCCATGTGTCTGGCACAGACAAAAATATTCTAACACGCAGAACTTTCAGACTGGTGTGGAAGGTAACTTAGGGCCTGTTTGGTTCCAAATAAGTCACCAACTTATAAGTCAAAAAGTAAAAAAAGTGATTTATTTTGCTAAACAGACTCAACTTATAAGTCACCCCAACTTATAAGTCATAAGTTGCTCCACCCCAACTTAAAACTTATAAGTCACCCCCTTTTACGTGGGTCCCATCACATGCATGATGTGGATTGGTGTGGGAAAGTGTGTCAGGTGACTTATAAGTCAGGTGACAACCAAACATGCGTGACTTATAAGTCACTAGTTTTAAGTCACCTGACTTATAAGTCAGGTGACTTATTGAAACCAAACAGGCCCTTAGACTAATAGGCTGTCTATAATGCATAGTATCATACTCCCTCTGTTCCCAAATATTTGTCTTTGTAGACTGCATAAGAAGCAAAAGGAGTGAATCTACACTCTAAAATATGTTTATATACATCTGTATGTTATAGTTCATTTGAAATCTCTAGAAAGACAAATATTTGGGAACGGAGGGAGTACAAGTTATTATCATGTACTCCCTCCATCCCAAAAATTTTGTCTTAGATTGTTCAAGATACGGATGTATCTAACACTAAAAGACTTGATACATCCGTATCTAGACAATATACATCTGTATCTACATAAATGTAAGACAAAATTTTTGGGACGGAGGAAGTATATGTTATTAGTGTATCTTTGTAAATGAGTATTAGTGTAGTATTTATTATGATACGGTACAATGATAGAATACTCAACCCTTTTTTCTTCGCTTAGTTATATGGCATGCACCTCATTGAAATTGCCTAATTTACTAATCATGTTACGATAACATATTTACATTACCACACACAACTCTCTTCTCATTAACACTTGTCACGTAAACAAACTTGTCTTCGGATATGTTACTAGCTAAATTACTCTCATTATGGCAGTCTCATCGGCCATCATTGTAATACGCCAGCTTTCAACAGAAGATAGATTCAACTCAACTAAAAGAAAACAGAAGATAGATCAAGTGGCACGTGCATGTTGTGCCGATCAATCAATCCACCATCTTTTTCTTGCACCAGCTAACCGTAAACAATCTACGTACGTACTTGCTAGAACATACAAAAGGAAGGAGAAAAGAGGAGCATTCAGATCGACCACCAAGAACCATGCCGGAAACTAACAAGTTCACAAAACCATCAAATCCCACGCGAGAAACGATGCGGCGGCGCGTCGTATTTACACTTTTACAGTACACAACGGGTGGAGTTTCACGTGGCCTTCAGCACGTGATGCTGCTGGCCATGGCCGTGCCGGACGGCACCGGCAGCGGCGCCGCGGTTATCCTCGACCGGGGCGGCGTTGCTGCCCTTGATGAAGTCGAGGCAGTCCGCGACGGCGCGCGCGTAGAAGGAGTTTGACCGCATGCACGGCGGCTTCCGCGGCTTGGCGCCGTTGATACCGGCCGCCTGTGACGCTGCCGGCGGCAGCCCTTTCTTGTTGCCGCCGCCGCCGCCGCTCGTTGACGCGGGAGAGCTGCTGCTGGCGACGAGCCCCCTGGTAAGCTGCGGCAGGCGTACGCCGCGAAAGTAGCGGCCCAGCAGGCCGAGCATCGTCCACAGCCTGGCGCGTAGCCGGCGGACGGAGAGGCGGGTCGGGCTGAGCCGGAACCCCCTCGCCGGCCGCCGCCACCGCCGGCCAAGCTTCGCCTGCGAGAAGTACTTGATCTCCTGGGCACCCATGGCCATGATCACCGCTCTAGCTTCTCCCTTACTTGCCTCTAGCTACCACTCGCCACTCGTATACGCTAACTTCGCTCCGATCAACACGTATACATGTACGTAGTACTTGTGAGCTGTGAGCTAGCTCAACTCCGTTGGTTGGAGGTCAAGTGGCGACCGGAAACGGCGATATATAGGAGGAGGGGCGCTGGGGGGAGGAAGACGGCAGGAAGGTTGGTGGGTGGCTTTGACGAGCGCGAGCCAGCAATGGAGCGTGGCGGCAGATTTGGGGACATGGCGGGATTGATTAATTGTTGCTTAACTAATGCGTGGTGGACAAAGGAGAAAAGCATGTACAGGCCAGGCCAGTGCGCCCTAATGATCGATGGGTTTGTTCGTGCTGTAGAGTAGTACAGAGTTTTATAATCTTCTTTCCGAAAGGAAGTAGGTGATCGTGTAGAATGTGAAAGGCGCGCGCCTTCCGTTTCCGCGTAACTGGTTTCCTTGGACGCTATGCGGTGGAGTGGAATATGAGCCTCTTTGGTGCGCGCGCGCGTGCGTGCATTGCGATGTCCGTGGATTCCACTTCGAGTTCACTGGCTGAAGATGTGGTCGGATCAAAACGACAGCAGCTGGATTAAACACCACTAGGTAAGGTTGTTGGGTTGGGTGAAGGTTGACTAATGTTGCGTCGTAAACCCGAGACACGAGTAACTTATGTTCATAGCATTTCAAGTTGGGCTCCTCGTGCACTTTATACGTCCGGGTGGACAGCCGGTCTCTTAAAACCGGTCTTATTCGTCCGGCTTAACCGGCACTCTTCATATATATATCCAGCTCACATCTGATGCGGATATAGAAGGTCCGGACGCGCTCGGGCGCGTCTGTCACGTTGAAGCTGACAAACCGGACCTTCATAAATTTCATAAAAATTGATCAAATTCACCAAAACAATCGCCCTCCTTCTGCGTCTTTACTGAAGCATCTTTGTGAGTCAACCCCACGGCACCGGCCTTAGAAGCAGGAATGGATCCGTTGTATTCATGCATCGGCCAAGTTTGTAAAAAAGTTGAGATTTCAAGCCTGTTGGCTAGTAGGGTTTAAGCCAGCAGAAACAAAAAGCATTTTGTTTATTCCCTCGCCTAAACTGATCGATCCCATTAGCATCCAGGTACCTATCAACCTCTCCTCACTTGGCATACAGAGAAGCGAGGAACAGGGGGTGGAAATTGGTTTGCTTTGTTGGAGACAAGAAAACGGCTAATGATATACTAACCGTGTAGTATACTCCACAGTCCACACATCGGCCGTAGGAGACAAGAAACATGTGGAAAATTGGCGAGCACAGTTGTCGACGACAAGGCACAGACAAATGTTATGCCATGTGGAAATCTTTGATGGGAGGCATTAATGAATTGCTCAATGTACAATCGGTTTGGTTGTTCTTCAGATTGCAAGGGACAATCCTGCCGCCCAAATTTGAAGTCAACACGGCCAATCTAGACGCCATAGGCATAGGCCAGACGCAACCCATGCAAGCACATGCACAGTGACAGACATGCGAATCTATTCTTCCTGAATTTTTTTTAGGGACATGCTGGACGTTGGGAGCATAATCAAACTTGGTTGGATTCAACTTTCTTCTGATCCCTCTTGCGAGAAGAAAAAAGAACTTCTAATTCTCTATCTGCCCAATCTCTTCGTCGGATTACTATTGAATTTTTGGCCACCGTGGACATAATGCCAGGATCGCTATCAAGCATAACATGATTCTATCAGTGCTATTCGATACACACGGATAGACTTTATTTTTAGGGAAATAAAGATATAAAGTTATTTTAGGGAAACACAGATATACTCCCTCTGTTCTAAAATAAGTGTCTCGACTTTATACTAACTTTAGTATAAAATTGTATTAGACTCGAGACAGTTATTTTGGGACGGAGGGAGTATATTTTTTCAGTTTTTTTTTTGAGAATTAGGAAATACATATATATAGCTGCAGTACCTAGTACAAACATTGATTTCTTGGCTCAACATACGACTATGGGCTTTGTGCAGCCTTCATTTTACCAAAGTTTTTTTTTCTCGGCTGAATGAATGTCAGGGGAATCCTATTTGGCGCTTCAGCGCCCATTAGTATACACTTTGTAAACAGGCACTCACCCCCTCCCCCCTTCTATTTTTTAGAACGCAAAAAATGCGCGCCCGCAGAGAATCAAACAAGCATCCTCAAGCATCGAGCTATGCGGCAGTAACCACCATGCCAACATGGCCGGTCTGAAAAATAAACTCTTCCTCCTTTTTTTTTTCCTTTCTTTTGTTTTTCCTTTTTTTCATTTTCTGTTTTTTCCTTTTTCTTCTTCGTGGTTTGATGATTTTTCTCAAATTCGGGAACCTTTCTTGAAATTGATAATTTTATCAAAATTGCTGTTTTTTATATTCAATTCGATGAACTTTTTTCAAATTTGTGGATTCGTTTTTGAAAACTCATGAAAATTTTCAATGTTAATGAATTTTGTTCAAATTCAACGACCTTTTTTTTAAAATGGAAGATTTTTTATTGGATGAACTTTTTTTGAAAATTTGATGAACTGTTTTTCAAATTCATAATATTTTTTGATTCCATGGACTTTTTTTAGAAATTTGATGAACTCTTTTTCATAAAGAAATCAACTTTTTTCTAAATTGTTCTCAAATAATTCAAAAATCTAATAAATGGCACGCATACAATGGTTCTTATAGATTTCCCATTCTTGTAAATCATGAGCGCTTAGCTGATGTGCTGTAGTGGTTAGCAAAACAGTTGGTGTTGTAGCGGCATGAGGCGAGTTCGAGTACTCGTCCACCCATTTTTTGCGTGTTTTTCTCGCGAATTAATTTTACTACGTTGCGCTTCATGGGCCGGCCCATGAAGTGGGATGCATGGGCGCCAGCTTCCTGTTTTTTTTATGGAACACTCATATTCCATTTATAGCACGGCGAGATCGCCGATTACAGCACGGGTTACAAATTCAGGATAATTCTCAAACCACTGGTTCCTAGTCCCAGTAGGTAGACCCGAACTGAACGAAGTCAGCACATGCGCTGGTCGTGGTGTATGCACCACACTAGCTTGGATGAATTGAGTCAGAAGCTTGGCCTTCAGATCTCTGGACACTTGTCCCAACGGCGCCAAATAACATTCCCTCGAGCTTACAGCACGCTGGAGTACACAACAGTCCGTTTCAAACTGAACTTTCCCCACCCCTAGTTGGCCAGCAGTGTTGATGGCATGCACCAAGGCCATAGTCTCAGCATGCAATGCACCCGAGAGGTAGCCTGAAGAACCCGCAGCGGCAAAGAGAATCTCACTGTTTGAGTCACGGCAGATTATTCCCCACCCTCCCTCACCAGTTTCAGCATTGTACGCACCATCAGTGTTGATCTTGACTAGATCTGGGGGTGGTGGTTGCCATTCTCAGACGGAGGCCACTCGGTTTGGGGGAGCAGGATCAAGGTACATGCGCCATTCGTCTACATGGAACCGAACCAGATATTGAAATTCATCAACTATTGAGCGCCGCTCTCCGTGGTTTCCTTTGTTCCTCTCTGACCACCATGCCCACAAAAGTGCAATGGTCATCATCCTTTTCTCATTAGGAAGCCGTAGTACCGCATTAATCACTTCTCTCGCATTATGCATATGGATGAGCTTTAATCTGACTTCTTCCAACTGAAGAGCTCGCCACCGTTGCTTAACCCATTTGCAGTTCAGGAATAGATGCCCTCCATCCTTAAAGAGGCGGCCGTAGACTGCGCAACGCGTGTCGAGGTCGACACCCCTTCTGGCGATGTTCATATACATGGGATGGCTGCTGTGTGCAAGCCTCCATAAGAAGTGGTGAACTTTGGGTGGACATTTTTGCTGCCATATGAGACTGAAAGTTTCCGAGCGAGCAACATCAACAGATGAGCTCTGTCTGCATGGAAGCCTCCCGCTTCAGTACAGCTACATGCACTTTGTAAGCCGATTTGACAGAGAAGCGGCCTTGGCTATCATAATGCCAAGCATGAAAATCGTCAGACTGTTCTGCAATAGGAATACTCAGAATGGAGGGCACATCATTTACATGAAAGCATCCCTCAACGAGGTCCCGATCCCAGTCCCCCGTGTCCGGGTCGATGAGCTCACAGACCCTAGTGAGGAGGCACTGGCCTCTAGGGGTTGATGGTCGGCGTGTGACCCCCCTTGGGATCCATGGGTCATCCCAAATCCGAACATCAGTACCGTCACCAATCCTCCAAACCACTCCTTCCTTCAAGACTTCAATCCCTTTGAGTATACTCCTCCACACATAACTCATGTTTAGGACTGGCTCAGCCACAAGCACATCGCCGGTGGGGTAGTACTTGGCACGGAGGACTCGGGTACAAAGGGAGTCTGGGGACTGAATCAGGCGCCAGGCTTGTTTCGCAAGCATCGTCGTATTGAATGAGTAAAGGTCGCGGAAGCCAAGCCCTCCTTCATCTTTTGACAGCTTCATTTTCTCCCAGCCCACCCAATGCATCATGTTCTCTTCCCCATGGTTGTTCCACCAATACTGACAGATCAGCTGGCTTATCTCATCACACAATGTCTTAGTCAGATCGAAACAGGCCATGGCATAAGTGGGTATAGCTTGAGCAACGGCTTTCACATATATCTCCTTGCCAGCCATAGAGAGACAACGATCCCCCTGAAGCCTACCAATGATATGTTCCTTGATATAGTCAAAACATTTCTTCTTAGACTTCCCAATGTAGGTTGGTAGACCCAAGTACTTCCCTTCCGTGGACTCGCTTCCCAACTGGAGCTCTTGCAAGAGAAAGTTCTTGCAAGACTGCTTGGCATTGGAGCTGAACATCACCGAAGATTTTTCTCGGTTAATCACCTGGCCAGAGCACTCTTCGTACTCATGTAATATGTAGTTGATAGTTTGTACTCCTTGGGTAGTAGCTTCTAGGACCAGTAATGAGTCATCTGCGAAGAGCAGATGATTAACTCGCGGTGTCGTCGGTGCAAGTTTGATTCCTTTAATCCGATTCTCCACACCAGCTTTGTTTAGCATCGCTGACAGCCCTTCCTCACACAGAAGGAACAGGTAGGGGGAGATAGAATCCTCCTGCCTTAAACCATAACATCCGTCAGCGTGCCGTTCACTTTGAATCTATATGACACCGAACTCACACACTTCATGATCAGCTGCACAAACTCCTCCTTGAACCCCATCTTCCTCATCATCCCTTTGAGGAAAGACCACTCGACACGATCGTATGCTTTGCTCATATCCAACTTGAGTGCCATGTAAACATCCTTGCCCTTCCTTTTCCTTTTCATGAAGTGGGTCATCTCATAGGCAAGAATAGTATTATCCGATATCAACCGTCCCGGCACAAACACACTCTGGTTGTCAGAGATAATTTCATCCAAGATCATCTTGAGTCGTTTGGCGATAACTTTTGACACAAGTTTGTACACCACATTGCAAAGGCTAATAGGGCGAAGATCTTTGATTCGATCAGGGTTCCGAACCTTTGGGATAAGCACAACAATTGTTTCGTTCCATCCCTCCGGTATACAGCCGCCTTGCAACACATGTAATACCTCTTGTGTAACCGCATCACCCACAATAGTCCAGAATCTCTTATAGAAAATCGCTGGCATACCATCTGTTTGGGAACGTAGTAATTTAAAAAAAAATCCTACGCACACGCAAGATCATGGTGATGGCATACCAACGAGAGGGGAGAGTGTTCGTCCATGTACCCTCGTAGACCGTAAGCGGAAGCCTTAGCACAACGCGGTTGATGTAGTCGTACGTCTTCACGATCCGACCGATCCAAGCACCGAACGTACGGGGCCTCCGAGTTCAGCACACGTTCAGCTCGATGATGATCTCCGTGCTCCGATCCAGCAAAGCTCCGGAGATGAGTTCCGTCAGCACGACGGCGTGGTGACGATGATGATGGTCTACCGGCGCAGGGCTTCGCCTAAACTCCGCGACGATATGACCGGGGTGGGATATGGTGGAGGGGGGCACCGCACATGGCTAAGGAACGATCCGTAGATCAACTTCTGTGTCTTTGGGGTGCCCCCCCGCCACCGTATATAAAGGAGCCAGGGGGAGGAGGCGGCCGGCCAAGGAGGGCGCGCCAAGGGGGGAGTCCTACTCCCACCGGGAGTAGGACTCCCTTCTTTCCAAGTAGGAGTAGGAGAAGGGGGAAAGAGGAGGAAGAGGGAAAGGAAAGGGGGGCGCCGCCCCCCTTCCCTTGTCCTATTCGGACTAGGAGGGGGAGGGGCGCACGGACCCTTCCTGGCTCCTTCCCTCTTCTCCCTCGTGGCCCATGTAGGCCCAATAACCCTCCGGGGGGTTCCGGTAACCTCCCGGTACTCCGGTAAAATGTCGATTTCACTCGGAACAATTCCGATGTCCAAATATAGGCTTCCAATATATCGATCTTTATGTCTCGACCATTTCGAGACTCCTCGTCATGTCCGTGATCACATCTGGACTCCGAACAAACTTCGGTACATCAAAACTTATAAACTCATAATAAAACTTTCATCGTAATGTTAAGCGTGCGGACCCTACGGGTTCGAGAACTATGTAGACATGACCTAGAACTATTCTCGGTCAATAACCAATAGCGGGACCTGGATGCCCATATTGGTTTCTACATATTCTACGAAGATCTTTATCGGTCAAACCGCATAACAACATACGTTGTTCCCTTTGTCATCGGTATGTTACTTGCCCGAGATTTGATCGTCGGTATCCAATACCTAGTTCAATCTCGTTACCGGCAAGTCTCTTTACTCGTTCTATAATGCATCATCTCGTAACTAACTCATTGGTCACATTGCTTGCAAGGCTTATAATGATGTGCATTACCGAGAGGGCCCAGAGATACCTCTCCGACTATCGGAGTGACAAAACCTAATCTCGAAATACGCCAACTCAACATGTACCTTTGGAGACACCTGTAGTACTCCTTTATAATCACCCAGTTACGTTGTGACGTTTGGTAGTACCAAAGTGTTCCTCCGTAAACGGAGTTGCATAATTCTCATAGTTATAGGAACATGTATAAGTCATGAAGAAAGCAATAGCAGTATACTAAACGATCAAGTGCTAGGCTAACGGAATGGGTCATGTCAATCACATCATTCTTCTAATGATGTGATCCCACTAATCAATGACAACACATGTCTATGGTTAGGAAACATAACCATCTTTGATTAATGAGCTAGTCAAGTAGAGGCATACTAGTGACTATATGTTTGTCTATGTATTCAGACATGTATCATGTTTCCGGTTAATACAATTCTAGCATGAATAATAAACATTTATCATGATATGAGGAAATAAATAATAACTTTATTATTGCCTCTAGGGCATATTTCCTTCAGTCTCCCACTTGCACTAGAGTCAATAATCTAGATTGCATAGTAATGATTCTAACACCCATGGAGTCTTGGTGCTGATCATGTTTTGCTCGTGAGAGAGGCTTAGTCAACGGGTCTGCAACATTCAAATCCGTATGTATCTTGCAAATCTCTATGTCTCCCACTTGGACTTGGTCCCGAATGGAATTGAAGCGTCTCTTGATGTGTTTGGTCCTCTTGTGAAATCTGGATTCCTTTGCCAACGCAATTGCACCAGTATTGTCACAGAAGATCTTCATTGGTCCCGATGCACTAGGTATGACACCTAGATCGGAAATGAACTCCTTCATCCAGACTCCTTCATTTGCTGCTTTAGAAGCAGCTATGTACTCCGCTTCACATGTAGATCCCGCCACGACGCTTTGTTTAGAACTGCACCAACTTACAGCTCCACCGTTTAATAAAAACACGTATCCGGTTTGCGATTTAGAATCGTCCGGATCAGTGTCAAAGCTTGCATCGACGCAACCATTTACGACTAGCTCTTTGTCACCTCCATATACGAGAAACATGTCCTTAGTCCTTTTCAGGTATTTCAGGATGTTCTTGACCGCTGTCCGGTGATCCACTCCTGGATTACTTTGGTACCTTCCTGCCAAGCTTATTGCCAAGCATACGTCAGGTCTGGTACACAGCATTGCATACATGATAGAGCCTATGGCTGAAGCATAGGGAGCATCTTTCATTTTCTCTCTATCTTTTGCTGTGGTCGGGCATTGAGTTTGACTCAACTTCACACCTTGTACCACAGGCAAGAAACCTTTCTTTGCCTGATCCATTTTGAACTTTTTCAAAATTTTGTCAAGGTATGTGCTTTGTGAAAGTCCTATTAAGCGTCTTGATCTATCTCTATAGATCTTGATGCCCAATATGTAAGCAGCTTCACCGAGGTCTTTCATTGAAAAACTTTTATTCAAGTATCCCTTTATGCTATCCAGAAATTCTATATCATTTCCAATTAATAATATGTCATTTAGAAACATTATAACCGAGCACTTTTCGAGCTCTCTCACGCCCTCAGTGATTTTGGCCGTCGGATCACGCATTTAGATCATTTTTGGCCGTTAGATCATTGTCTTAGTGCCAGTTTATCACGACTGGGCCCTCTGTCCTAATGGGGCAGCTACTCTGGAAATTTTTTTGAAGGCCTTCCGTTGATTAGGCTTCAATGACCCATTTATATGTGCATCAATCCAGCCAATGTGCGGGTGAGGACCAAGCCGAGGCGACGCTAGCGAGGAACCGGCGTGGAGGGGATCCAGCGGTCGAGGGTAGCGCTCAAGGGAGCCGATGCGACGCGTGAGAGGCAACAGGCTGTCAGGGGATCCAGCCAGGGCGAGGCTCCTGAGGGGATCCGGCGCTCGAACGGCTGCCTCCAGGTCAGTTCGCTGATCCGCCCCCCTTCTCTCTCGGGCCCTGAAAATACCTAACCGCGCTGGCAGCAGCGGCAACGAGCCGGCGACGCCTCCGCTGAGGTTGCGGCAATGGAACACGCATCAGGGCTCCTGGTGGTGTTGGGCATGGCGATCGTGCGGCATGGGCCGCTGGCTTTTGTGACACATCTTCACATGCATAAGCTCTCGCGGCAACGGCGGCGACGGCGGCGGTGACGGATGACGTCTCATCCTGCTCCTAGCCGGCGACGTGGATCAACGCCGCGGCAACACGCACGGCCCCCTCATCCACATCTCAGCGACGCAGTCAAACTCTAGCCCTTCTTTCATCTTATTTCAGAACGTAACTCTATTTTAATTCAAAATCATCCTTTATTCTTGGTACAGGGAAATCTTGGTGGGCAACCTGTTCTTCTCCATGTTGCTCCAGCAACTGCACAAGGAGGTCGGGCCTCTCGAATTAGTGCCCTGCAGAATTCAGGTTGGACATATGGAGGGCGAGAGCGCATATTTATGGGGAACAACAATACACCAAGACCCCTATATTTCTTTCCATTTCATGTATGATTACTTCTTCCACCAAACAATTTCTTTCTTCTGACATCCTTTCAATCCAATTTGTACGTACATGTAATGTTGTTGGTGGTTGTCAATTGACTTGAGCATTTTGGAGACTGGTAGGTGCCCGGCCGTACTGCCCGAGTCACCACTGCAGATGCTCCAGAGGATTTTGTACATCGAGCAACTTCCTCTTCATCTATCTGATCTTTTGTTTAAAAAAAACGAGCGACTTGACTTATGGCACTTGTCCGTTTGAGTCAATGGCCACATCCTCTTGCGTATTCAGGTCCCCTCTTCTTTCTCAATATGTCTATTGCAAAATATTCACGTCCGTGGTTCTCTCCCATGTGACCTGTGACTAAAAACTAAAATTAGTATGTGCAACTACCAATGGAAGATTACTCATTATAAGGGTCCAACTAACAAGCTTATGATGGAAGATTACAGGGGTAACAGTTCTTGATGTTTACAAAAATTAGTATTAGTGATAAATAGTATGGCTGGCTGCCCTCTTTGTGATTTTGATCTCGACAGTTCATGACATTCACATGAATTAGTAGTAGTAGTGATAAGTAGTATGGATGCCATAGGATTACTTTTCCTTCTGACATACAAGTATTAGTTATTGCAAGCTTCTTAGCTCTATAATTTGGTAAACCTACTAACATCACTTAATTGAAATAATTTTTGTTTTTCTTGTGCTTGGCTTACAGGTAACAATGTACTTGAAAGATCGAGGATGTCGCCTAGAGGGGGGGTGAATAGGCGCTTTCAAATAATTACGGTTTAGGCTTGAACAAATGCGGAATAAACCTAACGGTTAATTTGTCAAGCACAAAACCTAAAACAACTAGGCTCACCTATGTGCACCAACAACTTATGCTAAGCAAGATAAGCAACTATGTGATAGCAAGATATATGACAAAGAACAATATGACTATCACAAAGTAAAGTGCATAAGTAAAGGGCTCGGGTAAGAGATAACCGAGGCACGCGGAGACGACGATGTATCCCGAAGTTCACACCCTTGCGGATGCTAATCTCCGTTTGGAGCGGTGTGGAGGCACAATGCTCCCAAGAAGCCACTAGGGCCACCAGTAATCTCCTCACGCCCTCGCACAATGCAAGATGTCGTGATTCCACTAAGGGACCCTTGAGGCGGTCACCGAACCCGTACAAATGGCGACCCTTGGGGCGGTCACCGAACCCGTACACTTTGGCAACCCTTGGGGCGGTCACGGAACCCGTCAAGATGCTCAGGCGATCTCCACAACCTAATTGGAGACCCGACGCTTTCCGGAGCTTTACACCACAATGATTGAGCTCGAACACCACTAACCGTCTAGGGCGCCCAAGCACCCAAGAGGAACAAGCTCAAGGGCACCAAGCACCCAAGAGTAATAAGCTTCAAACTTCACTTCCACGTATCACCGTGGAGAACTCAAACCGATGCACCAAATGCAATGGCAAGGGCACACGGAGTGCCAAGTCCTTCTCTCTCAAATCCCACGAAGCAACTAATGCTAGGGAGGAAAATGAGAGGAAGAACAAGAAGGAGAACACCAAGAACTCCAAGATCAAGATCCAAGGGTTCCCCTCACATAGAGGAGAAAGTGATTGGTGGAAATGTGGATCTAGATCTCTCTCTCTTTCCTCAAAACTAGCAAGAATCCATGGAGGATTGAGAGTTAGCAAGCTCGAAGAAGGTCAACAATGGGGAAGAACACGAGCTCAAAGGATAAGGTTCAATGGGAAGAAGACCCTTTTATAGGACCTCCGAATCCAACCGTTATGCTCACAGCCGATCGAGCGGTAGTACCGCTTGACATCACAGTACTACCGCTAGGGGTAGCGGTACTACTGCTCGGGGTAGCGGTACTACTGCTTGCGAGCGGTACTAAAAAATTACATCCGTGCCTACCACCGCTGGACTTGTGACGAGATTTTGGTCCCGAGCGGAAGTAGCCACGGAAGTAGCCGCGGTAGTACTGCTCCAAGCGGTAGTACCGCTCCCAAGGGCGGTAGTACCGCTCCCAAGGGCGGTAGTAAAAAATTACTTCCGCTCCTACCCGCGGTAGTACCGCTGCAGCCTTTTCAGAACACCAAAACTACCACAACTTCTTCAAACGGATTCCGAATTCGATGAAACCAAGTTTGTTGGAAAGCTAGCGACAAGGGCTAACACAATCTTGAAAGAAATACCAATAATAAGCAAATGAGAAAAGGCCCAAAAGAAAATGGTGAGAACCCTTCCTCGGAGAAGACCGGTAAAACCTCCAACACCGAAAACATCATAGAAGACGCATGCAAACTCCGTTTTCGATGAACTCAAGCTTGTCATAAAGATGACCATAAGCTCTAAGACTCACAAAGAGAATCAAACAAGAACCAAGAAACATGATGAAAGGATGCAATGGTTTGAGCTCTCGACGAATGATACGATCAAGCTACTCACTTGAGAGCCCCCCTTGATAGTACGGCTATAGATCCTATAACCCGGTCTCCCAACTACCACCATGAGACCGTAAAATAGAAAACCTATCAAGGGCAAACCTTTGCCTTGCACATGGTCCACTTGAGCTAGATGATGATGATCTTGACTCCCTCAAGTTGGACCACCTTTCTTGATTGCATTGGCTCGATGAAGACTAGATGATTGCTCCCCCATAGTTCACTATGGGTGAGCGACTCTTCGGCACATCTTCACAAGTCCATTGACACCACAATGGATGGCAAGATTCAAACTTGATTGCTCCCCCATACTCCATTATGGGTGAGCCACTCTTTGTGTTGCTCCACTTGAACTTGCACACTGCAAACTTGATGACGATCACCACTTGATGTCATCCTCCATGGGTTGTATGGGATCTTCTTCTTGGCGCAAGACCATGGAAACATACCTAACCCCACAAAGAACTCTCACGTATACCATGGGTTAGTACACAAAGCGTAATGGACAATGCTTACCATACCAAGGGAACACTTGGTCCCACTCGGTACATCTTCTATGCTTTGTGAGTTGATCAACTTGATTCACTCTTGACTTAGTCTTGATCAACCTTGAATCTTTCCAACTCTCTTAGTTTGGATGATGTCTTGAAGGTAGACATGAATGATCACACAATCTTTTTCTTCAAGACATGTTTGCAATAAGCTCAACACTCACATGACCAATCTTGGGATAATTCCTTAATAGCACGGTGGTCATCACAAACTCTCCTTGAAACCAACAAATGGACTCCAAGAAAAGCCTATGGACAAACCCTTCAAATGTAACTCAAGGCAACCATTAGTCCATAGAGATTGTCATCAATTACCAAAACCAAACACGGGGCACCGCATGTTCTTTCAATCTCCCCCATTTTGGTAATTGATGACAATCACTTTCAAGAGAGTTTATACAAGGAATTATGCATCACCATGCAATGCAACAACCAATGATGCATGAGAATGAGATGCAAATACTACGGAGCAAAACTAAAGCAAGAGGAGATAACTCTCTAAACTTCTCCACAAAACTCTCTGAAACTCCTCCCCCATTGGCATCGATTGCCAAAATGGGTGAAAAGCTGAGAAGGCCAAAATAAAGAGTGTTCCTCCATAAATTGTGTATCTCTCAAAAAGAGAGTGGAATGCCATACACATATCGAATGGTAAATACTTGGAGGAAGACAAACTATATTGAGGCCCAAAGATTGCAACAAAAAGATATGACACAAAGACATAACAAAGAGAGACACAAGCAATCCGAAGATACCAATTGAAGCAAGCAATCAACGGATATCAAATGAACCAACTAGACCACTGATCCTACATGCCACAAGAATAAAGATATTATGATAAACGCAAAGGAGTGTTCTAAAGAAACTAGAGAAGCTCCCCATGATTGGTGCACACATAAGAATTTTTTTGAATACAAAGTACACAAAATAGGATCATAGCTCCCCCAAAATCAGTAGAAACTCACATCCAGTGCAAGTGAGCATATAGGAAACAAAGCCTAGCGCTTGCAACAAGCACATGGTTGAGCAACATGTAAAAGAGGCAACATAAGAATAGGCTCAACCAAAATGATGTGTGTGAGTCATGACGAATCACTTGAGAGGACTAAAATTAGGATGAGCATTAAGCATCAACATAGTCTTGAAAGAATGAGGCACATGGTGCAAGGCCTATCATTCCCACACACAACAAGCAAATGGGTTCACAAGCTTACTAAAAAGCAAAAGAGAACCAATGCTTGTGACAACCCGTGGTGAAGATAGAAGATGAAAGCCTCATCAAGACGAGGGATACCAATAAAAGCCTCATAAAGACAAGCATGAGGAAAATAATCTTCACCACACAAGAGTGCATCAAGATGCTACAATAGAGGACACGCACTCAAGGCAAAAGCTTTCACGGAGCCACCAAAGAAATAACATAAGAAAGACAAGGTGGACGTGAAAGAAAGGATATCAACTAGAGATGTAAATTCTCTCAAGTGTATAGGGTTCTAGGTAGATGAAATCATGATGATATATATCTACAAAGAAGGATGTACACCCGAAATAGTTACAGCACGAAGGAACAAGATATCCAAAAGGAAGTCATACATATACCAATAAGATATTTGCCTGGAAGCATAGCACATGGCTAGATATGGTCTTATTGTATATAAATGAATTCCTACATACGAACATCAAAGACATCACAACTAGCAACAAGAGATCATTGTTGGGATGCTTTGAGAGAGGAAACAAGTATCACAAGATATGAAATGAATATCATGCCAAGATACAACCTACACAAGGTTGAATGCAAGAAGAGAAAGCATGAAGAGATACTTGTTACCGAGATATCATTGGAAGGAAGTAGTAGATACCAATTGAAGGTAGATAGTAGTTCATTGTTCATCCTAGCTTGACTCCAATATGCACATGGTGACAACACCTTCCTTGAGAGTGAGCCGAGCATCCAATGCATCTCCAAAAGTTCCTAGAAGAACAACACAAACTAAATGGTACCCAAACTCGTCGGGACCAAATAGTTAGAAACACCAATACATAGGACAAACTCCACATAAATATATGCATATAGATATGATAATGAATTTCATGCACATCTCATCCAAATTGAGACTAGGTGGAGTTTCCCCTATATATTGAGTCAAAGAAAGAAAGCATGCCAAATGAAATACATGAAGTAAACATGCATGCTCAAGACTTTCAAAACCCGAAACCAAAAGACAAAGAAATGCCAAGTGAAAAGGATACTAAATGGAGAAATCATCACTTGAAAGATATCATTAAAGATACATCAAGGAATGAGATATCCATTGATACACACTAAACTAAAGATGTCAAACTCCCAAAGAGAGGATGGTTCCAAACAAACCAAGCCCTCAACAAAGTTTCATGATGGCACAAAGTACCAAAAAGAAATGGCTTGCCTTCCACCAAAACACACTTGATAAGGATCACAAGAAGAGTGTTCTAAAGAAAATAGAATAGCTCCCCCACGAGTTGTGCATTATATAGGATTTGTATTTGAATACAAAACGCACAAGGTGGGATCACCGCTTTCACTATATCTAGAAAACACTAGTCAAGAACAAGAAATAAACAAGATCCACAAGTGGTATGGAAGACAACGGGAGTTGACACAATCCTTGGCAAGAGAAAAGGCAAGTAAAACAAAAAGCCGATGTAAAGATGATCAATAAATTCTACCACACATAAGACTACCAATTGTCAAAGACAAGAAGTATTTGGAAATAATTCCCGGTGGTAGATAACAAGGATATCCGACATCATCTTCACACCAACCACAAGCAGATTGCAACTTGTAGAGCTAACATGCCACCTAGGAACAAGATAATCTACAATATCAATTCTAGGTGACAATATCTCAAATGTACACATTTTCTAGGCTTGTAATATGCACTTAGCATATTACTCCCCATAATGTGATACCAATAAGAACTTAACAAGAGGCAATAAGAGGAACAAACAAGAGATAATTAATGGACTATTTAGAATTTGAATTTCTCATGAGAGATATACCACCTAGCGACTAGATAATATTGTAATATCAATACTAGATGGTATTCCTCATGTACACACATTTATAGGATTGTGAGCACATCACTCCCCCAAAATGGGATGTTCCATTAATCTCTCACACGAGCCAACTAGGATACAAACAAGAAGCATAAAGGCTCAACGCACGACACACACGCACATGATGTGCAAACCAACACACACATACTTGATTGCTCAAGGTAAGCACGTTGGAATCACAACATATACAAACACATGCAAGGAACAAAACCAAAACATGCAAGGGGGCAAGTAACTTTCAAGGTAAACAATTTAAGTACAAGTTACCGCAAGGAGGCACATTGGATATAAGATAGAAACTTGATAATCCAATAAACTTGACTTGTGACAAAAAGAATGATGAAGTCCCCTTAATTCTTCATAATGTAGCCAAGTCTCCAATGCCCTCCAAAAACACCTATTGATCAAGTTTGAGATTGTTGGTCCCCAACCAAGTTGGGTCCTAAGAGGTTAGTCACAATAGGCTTGGCTACCCAAATGGTTCTTTTCTTGACACCACTTTGAGTACCAACAAACTTGGCACACACATTGCCAACCTTATCCTTCCCAAGAGAATAGATATCATCAATAATAATTGGGTTGGATAAGTTACCACTAGTGCATGAAGAAGCGAGGTGACCTTTCTCACGGCATAGGTAGCAACGTCTACTCTTCACTTTCTTCTCACTTGATCTCTCAACTTGAGAAGCATTAACTTGAGTCTTCTTGGGAAGAGGCCTTTCTTCAACTTGAGGTTGAGCATGTGATTGAACTTGTGCCCTCTTCCCTTGTTGCTTGACACTAATGGCCTTCTTCTTCAATGGGCAAGATCTAACATGATGCCCTTCTACTTTGCACTTGAAGCAAACAATCTTGGCCGAATTCTTGACTTGTTCTTGGCCCTTCTTTTTATTCATCTTGGACTTCTTCTTCTTATTGGAGTTGAATCCAAGTCCACCTTTGTCATTGGGGGATTTTTGCACACTCAAGATATTGTTGAGTGTGGATTTCCCTTCATGACACTTTTCCAAGTCTTTCTTCAAAGAAGTGACTTGGGCCTTGAGCTCTTTGATTTCCTCTACATGGTTAGTCTCAACACAAGTACTAGAGGAAGTATAAGCTTCATCGTTAGAGCAACAAGGCAAGGAAAGCAATTCATCACAAGATGTACCAACATTGTGAGTAGATGAATAACAAGGACTAGCACATGGCAATATACTATTTTGACTAGAAGTAGTGCTAGTATCCACATGAGGCTCACTAGATGTTACCTTAGCAATCATGGCCTCATGAGCTATCTTTAGCACACTATGGGATACTAGAAGGCCATCATGAGAGCTTGAGAGCTTTTCATGACTTTCTTCCAATTTCCCATAATTGTTAGATATCACCTTAAGTTGAGCCTGTAGCTCAACATTCTCCTTCAAAATGGATGCTTCACAAGTAATAGAGTTAGTAGCACAAGCATCATCATTTACAACAATAGGAGAGGACAAATTGGCAAGCTCTTTGAAATAAGAAGCTTCAAGTTGGGCATGAGACTCGGTGAGTTTGATGAGCTCACCCTTGATGACCCTTGAGCCATTTTCGAGGTGCTCAAAATCCTCAAGGAGTCTAGCATGAGCAACTTCAAGCTTAGCATTTTAGTTTTAAAACATTGGCCACCTCAAGGGCTCTATCAATAGATTCCTTCACTCTAGACAATTCTAGAGCAAAAGTCTCCTCAAGAGATTCCTTGGTGGTTTGTTCAAGTTCAAGAGCTTGAGAGAGGTCCATAATCTCATTAGCGTAATCACGCCCATGACCTTCCATTTTATCAATGGTGACCTCATGCTCCTCAAGACGAGATTCCAACTCATCAATATATTTCTTGCTCTCAATAGCAATGGACATAATTTCCATGAAGTTGGAGCGAGCAATTTTATTTTATGAAGAGCTTTAAAAACCATTTCCCCCTTAATTTTTAAGGAGGCAACATTATCATTCTCTTCATCATTATCCTCATCATCATTAGCATCAACATCATCATCAAGAGACATATTGGGGTACAAAGTAGGAGATACCTTTGACGCCTTAGCCATAAGGCAAAACGCAATAGATGATGATGTAGGATCCCTTGAGGCACCACTAAACACCACATCTTGTTCCATGGAGTGTTCGGTTTCCTCTACATTGTTAGCACAACAATTCGAGGAAATAGATGCATTTTTATCATGGCAACAAGACATAGCAAGCATATCATCATGATATTTAGTCAAGCAATTTCTACATGATATGCAAGGACTATCAACACAAGCATGTGAAGCATTTGGAGTGCTCGAAGTGTTAAAGCCCAAAGAGGGAGCATTGCAATAATATAGTGATGAAGGATCATCCACAATAAGCATACTATCATCATTCCAATGACCAACACTACTCACCATATCATTACCTCGTGGCAAACCACATGTAGGTGAAGTAGAAGAAGTTGAGAAGACTATATGACCGGAGGTGGAGGGAGAACAACCATCCCCACAAATCTTGGACACACCATATTTATCTTGAAGCTTTGTCCATAACTCATGAGCATCCCGGAACGGCATGAGTTCAAATATAACTACATTGCTCAAAGCATCGAAAAGCACATTAGAAGCTTGAGCATTGAGATAAGAGTTTTTCTCATCCTCTAAAGATAATCTTTGGGGATCCTTTGGAGGAGAAAACCCATATCTACAATTCGCTCTAAATTCGGGTCCATGACCTAAAGAGATTAAGCATGAATTACCCAAACATCAAAATTTGTGCCATCGAAACTAAGAGTGTCAGAGAATCCTAATCCTCTAGTCGACATCTTTACTCTCTAGGCGGTTAAGCCCAACAAAGAGAGACGAGGCTCTGATACCAATTGAAAGATCGAGGATGTCGCCTAGAGGGGGGGTGAATAGGCGCTTTCAAATAATTACGGTTTAGGCTTGAACAAATGCGGAATAAACCTAACGGTTAATTTGTCAAGCACAAAACCTAAAACAACTAGGCTCACCTATGTGCACCAACAACTTATGCTAAGCAAGATAAGCAACTATGTGATAGCAAGATATATGACAAAGAACAATATGACTATCACAAAGTAAAGTGCATAAGTAAAGGGCTCGGGTAAGAGATAACCGAGGCACGCGAGACGACGATGTATCCCGAAGTTCACACCCTTGCGGATGCTAATCTCAGTTTGGAGCGGTGTGGAGGCACAATGGTCCCCAAGAAGCCACTAGGGCCACCATAATCTCCTCACGCCCTCGCACAATGCAAGATGTCGTGATTCCACTAAGGACCCTTGAGGGCGGTCACGAACCCGTACAAATGGCGACCCTTGGGGCGGTCACCGAACCCGTACACTTTGGCAACCCTTGGGGCGGTCACGGAACCGTCAAGATGCTCGGGCGATCTCCACAACCTAATTGGAGACCCGACGCTTTCCGGAGCTTTACACCACAATGATTGAGCTCCAACACCACTAACCGCCTAGGGCGCCCAAGCACCCAAGAGGAACAAGCTCAAGGGCACCAAGCACCCAAGAGTAATAAGCTTCTCAAACTTCACTTCCACGTATCACCGTGGAGAACTCAAACCGATGCACCAAATGCAATGGCAAGGGCACACGGAGTGCCCAAGTCCTTCTCTCTCAAATCCCACGAAGCAACTAATGCTAGGGAGGAAAATGAGAGGAAGAACAAGAAGGAGAACACCAAGAACTCCAAGATCAAGATCCAAGGGTTCCCTCACATAGAGGAGAAAGTGATTGGTGGAAATGTGGATCTAGATCTCCTCTCTTTTTCCTCAAAAACTAGCAAGAATCCATGGAGGGATTGAGAGTTAGCAAGCTCAAGAAGGTCAACAATGGGGAAGAACACGAGCTCAAAGGATAAGGTTCAATGGGAAGAAGACCCTTTTATAGGACCTCCGAATCCAACCGTTATGCTCACAGCCCGCATCGAGCGGTAGTACGCTTGACATCACAGTACTACCGCTAGGGTAGCGGTACTACTGCTCGGGGTAGCGGTACTACTGCTTGCGAAGCGGTACTAAAAATTACATCCGTGCCTACCACCGCTGGACTTGTGACGAGATTTTGGTCCCGAGCGGAAGTAGCCACGGAAGTAGCCGCGGTAGTACTGCTCCAAGCGGTAGTACCGCTCCCAAGGGCGGTAGTACCGCTCCCAAGGGCGGTAGTAAAAAATTACTTCCGCTCCTACCCGCGGTAGTACCGCTGCAGCCTTTTCAGAACACCAAAACTACCACAACTTCTTCAAACGGATTCCGAATTCGATGAAACCAAGTTTGTTGGAAAGCTAGCGACAAGGGCTAACACAATCTTGAAAGAAATACCAATAATAAGCAAATGAGAAAAGGCCCAAAAGAAAATGGTGAGAACCCTTCCTCGGAGAAGACCGGTAAAACCTCCAACACCGAAAACATCATAGAAGACGCATGCAAACTCTGTTTTCGATGAACTCAAGCTTGTCATAAAGATGACCATAAGCTCTAAGACTCACAAAGAGAATCAAACAAGAACCAAGAAACATGATGAAAGGATGCAATGGTTTGAGCTCTCGACGAATGATACGATCAAGCTACTCACTTGAGAGCCCCCCTTGATAGTACGGCTATAGATCCTATAACCCGGTCTCCCAACTACCACCATGAGACCGGTAAAATAGAAAACCTATCAAGGGCAAACCTTTGCCTTGCACATGGTCCACTTGAGCTAGATGATGATGATCTTGACTCCCTCAAGTTGGACCACCTTTCTTGATTGCATTGGCTCGATGAAGACTAGATGATTGCTCCCCCATAGTTCACTATGGGTGAGCGACTCTTCGGCACATCTTCACAAGTCCATTGACACCACAATGGATGGCAAGATTCAAACTTGATTGCTCCCCCATACTCCATTATGGGTGAGCCACTCTTTGTGTTGCTCCACTTGAACTTGCACACTGCAAACTTGATGACGATCACCACTTGATGTCATCCTCCATGGGTTGTATGGGATCTTCTTCTTGACGCAAGACCATGGAAACATACCTAACCCCACAAAGAACTCTCACGTATACCATGGGTTAGTACACAAAGCGTAATGGACAATGCTTACCATACCAAGGGAACACTTGGTCCCACTCGGTACATCTTCTATGCTTTGTGAGTTGATCAACTTGATTCACTCTTGACTTAGTCTTGATCAACCTTGAATCTTTCCAACTCTCTTAGTTTGGATGATGTCTTGAAGGTAGACATGAATGATCACACAATCTTTTTCTTCAAGACATGTTTGCAATAAGCTCAACACTCACATGACCAATCTTGGGATAATTCCTTAATAGCACGGTGGTCATCACAAACTCTCCTTGAAACCAACAAATGGACTCCAAGAAAAGCCTATGGACAAACCCTTCAAATGTAACTCAAGGCAACCATTAGTCCATAGAGATTGTCATCAATTACCAAAACCAAACATGGGGGCACCGCATGTTCTTTCAGTACTTCAAAAGTCTAATCTAGAACCTTTCACTCAAAGTCCTTGAAAATAAAATGACAAGAATTGGTATACATTTCTTGAATTAAATTTATGTCTTATATTGCAATTTATATTATCAACGATTTTTGATGAATTAAATTTCCTTTATTTTAAAATGAGACACCTTTTCTAACACAGTAAAGCTATGTTTAGAAGTATTCACTAATTAACTTGGGAACAGATCATAAACAAGGTTACCCACTATCAAAAATAAGGAACGGGTTTGTACAATAATCAGTTGGGTACCTTCTTTTAATTTGAGTTTCATAATCTCGACAGTGTTTTTTTTAATTGGACTATGGATTGTTATTTTTGATCCATGTATTTTTATGCACTATTGTCCCGCCTTATGTTACTTGACAGTATTGCAAAACATATATTTTGGTGGAGCTATACGAATGAACTTGGTATGATTTTACCTTGTCTACTGTTTTTCTTTTGATAGTACCATTTGGATAGAAATTTCATAATCAGTAAGTTTGCATTTAGGTTTTCCGTTTATATTTTATTTGCTTCCTCAGAGGTTGATTTCACAAGATAATCCCATTTGAAGAGACCTTTTCACAAGTACTAAACTGGTTTGGAATTTTTGATTTGTGGTCTGACTAGCATGTCAACATCATTTTCTGTATGATAGTATTATCCGATTTTGGGAAAATGACACATTTTTTCATTACCAAATATGTTGTCTTACCATTAAGTGTACTAAATCTGGAATGATGTTAATTGGCGCTTAGATTACTCCATGGCTTGCGCTTTTGGAGAGAAAATTATAACCCATCAGATTTGGATTTTTTTCTGAGCATTTCCATGGGAGCGAGGGTTACGTCATTGCTTTACTCGGTACCATTTGTTTTAGTTACAGCCATAGCTAGAAAAGAAAGTATCTTCATAATTTCTTAGATTTCTTGACTGTTGCAAATATTGGCTGGCATTCAGTGAATGTTCTAGGCTACTTCCATACAAGGTCTTTCTTCTTATACTTGTTTTCTGCTAGGAAATGGCCTTGACATGCCATCACTAACCTAACTTGTTACCTTCTGATGCCGCAACAAATTTGAAAAGATGCAGAGTTTTGTATTTCAAGTGTGATTGACAACTTCTTTGATCTTTCTAATTCAACTCATGCCTATGGCTTACCTCAGTATAAAGTTGTATGCCAGCACCCTGTCCAATTTATTCCCAATTTCAAGAATGGGTAAAGTAGCTCTTTTCTGTACATCATATTTCTTTGGCCATATTGTTATCACTTGTATGTTGTCAGTTTATATGGGCCAACTATTAACATTACTGTATTTTTCACTGAATGTATATGTCCAATTTGCATATTGTACCACCATTCTTTTATATATATAATTATACTACAAAGGTTTTTTAATTATTTATATTAATCTTTTATCAAAATGGACGACTGTGTGAATATATTCTAGGAATGAACTTACATCTGTAGATATATGGTTCTTATGTTATCCTCCTATACTTATGTTATCCTAAAAGTACTACTCTACCATGTGTTGTGGAATCATATATGCTACTGAAATTCCTACCATTCTATTGGTAAAATGGACGGGCGCAGTAACGCGCGCCATCAATGATCTAGTCTACATATAATATGAGAAATGCTACAGAGCTCCCACTCACTTTCTTGTAAATACAGACTTCTCCAAAAGTCTGTATAAAACCATATGCTTTGATCACACTATCAAAGCGTTTATTCCAACTCCGAGATGCTTGCACCAGTCCATAAATGGAACGTTGAAGCTTGCACACTTTGTTAGCACTTTTTGGATCGACAAAACCTTCTGGCTGCATCATATACAACTCTTCTTCCAGAAATCCATTCAAGAATGCAGTTTTGACATCCATTTGCCAAATTTCATAATCATGAAATGCAGCAATAGCTAACATGATTCGGACAGACTTAAGCATCGCTACGGGTGAGAAAGTCTCATCGTAGTCAACTCCTTGAACTTGTCGAAAACCTTTCGCAACAAGTCGAGCTTTATAGACAGTTACATTACCATCAGCATCAGTCTTCTTCTTAAAGATCCATTTATTTTCAATGGCTTGCCGATCATCGGGCAAGTCAACCAAAGTCCATACTTTGTTTTCATACATGGATCCCATCTCAGATTTCATGGCCTCTAGCCATTTTGCGGAATCTGGGCTCATCATCGCTCCCTCATAGTTCGTAGGTTCATCATGGTCAAGTAACATGACTTCCAGAATAGGATTACCGTACCACTCTGGTGCGGATCTTACTCTGGTAGACCTACGAGGTTCAGTAGAAACTTGATCTGAAGTTTCATGATCAATATCATTAGCTTCCTCACTAATTGGTGTAGTTGTCACAGGAACCGGTTCTTGTGATGAACTACTTTCCAATAAGGGAGTAGATACAGTTATCTCATCAAGTTCTACTTTTCTCCCACTCACTTCTTTCGAGAGAAACTCCTTCTCTAGAAAGGATCCGATTTTAGCAACGAAAATCTTGCCCTCAGATCTGTGATAGAAGGTGTACCCAATAGTCTCTTTTGGGTATCCTATGAAGACACATTTCTCCGATTTGGGTTCGAGCTTATCTGGTTGAAGTTTCTTCACATAAGCATCGCGGCCCCAAACTTTAAGAAACGACAACTTTGGTTTCTTGCCAAACCACAGTTCATAAGGCGTTGTATTAACGGATTTTGATGGTGCCCTAGTTAACGTGAATGCGGCCGTCTCTAAAGCATAACCCCAAAACGATAGCGGTAAATCAGTAAGAGACATCATAGATCGCACCATATCTAGTATAGTACGATTACGATGTTCGGACACACCATTTTGTTGTGGTGTTCCGGGTGGCGTGAGTTGTGAAACTATTCCGCATTATTTCAAGTGCAGACCAAACTCGTAACTCAAATATTCTCCTCCATGATCAGACCGTAGAAACTTTATTTTCTTGTTACGATGATTTTCCACTTCACTCTGAAATTCTTTGAACTTTTCAAATGTTTCAGACTTGTGTTTCATTAAGTAGATATACCCATATCTGCTCAAATCATCTGTTAAGGTGAGAAAATAACGATACCCGCCGCGAGCCTCAACATTCGTTGGACCACAAACATCAGTATGTATGATTTCCAACAAATAAGTTGCCCGCTCCATAGTTCCGGAGAACGGCGTTTTAGTCATCTTGCCCATGAGGCACGGTTCGCAAGTACCAAGTGATTCATAATCAAGTGATTCCAAAAGCCCATCAGTATGGAGTTTCTTCATGCGCTTTACACCGATATGACTCAAACGGCAGTGCCACAAATAAGTTGCACTAACGTTATCAACTCTGCATCTTTTGGTTTCCACACTATGAACATGTGTATCACTACTATCGAGATTCAATAAGAATAGACCACTCTTCAAGGGTGCATGACCATAAAAGATATTACGCATATAAATAGAACAACCATTATTCTCTGATTTAAATGAATAACCGTCTCGCATCAAACAAGATCCAGATATAATGTTCATGCTCAACGCTGGCACCAAATAACAATTATTTAGGTCTAAAACTAATCCCGATGGTAGATGTAGAGGTAGCGTGCCGACCGCGATCACATCGACTTTGGAACCATTTCCCACGCGCATCGCCACCTCGTCCTTAGCCAATCTTCGCTTAATCCGTAGTCCCTGTTTCGAGTTGCAAATATTAGCAACAGAACCAGTATCAAATACCCAGGTGCTACTGCGAGCATTAGTAAGGTACACATCAATAACATGTATATCACATATACCTTTGTTCACTTTGCCATCCTTCTTATCCGCCTGCTTGCAGTGTCGCTTGGGGCAGTTCCGCTTCCAGTGTCCAGTCTGCTTGCAGTAGAAGCACTCAGTTTCAGGCTTAGGTACAGACTTGGGTTTCTTCTCTTGAGCAGCAACTTGCTTGTCGTTCTTTTTGAAGTTCCCCTTCTTCTTCCCTTTGCCCTTTTTCTTGAAACTGGTGGTCTTGTTAACCATCAACACTTGATGCTCCTTCTTGATTTCTACCTCCGCAGCTTTTAGCATTGCGAAGAGCTCGGGAATAGTCTTGTTCATCCCTTGCATATTATAGTTCATCACGAAGCTCTTGTAGCTTGGTGGCAATGGTTGGAGAATTCTGTCAATGACACTATCATTAGGAAGATTAACTCCCAGTTGAATCAAGTGATTATTATACCCAGACATTTTGAGTATGTGTTCACTGACAGAACTATTCTCCTCCATCTTGCAGCTATAGAACTTATTGGAGACTTCATATATCTCAATCCGGGCATTTGCTTGAAATATTAACTTCAACTCCTGGAACATCTCATATGCTCCATGACGTTCAAAACGTCATTGAAGACCTGTTTCTAAGACGTAAAGCATGGCACACTAAACTATCGAGTAGTCATCAGCTTTGCTCTGCCAGACGTTCTTAACGTCGTTAGTTGCATCAGTAGCAGGCCTGGCACCCAGCGGTGCTTCCAGGACGTAACTTTTCTGTGCAGCAATGAGGATAATCCTTAGGTTACGGACCCAGTCCGTGTAATTGCTACCATCATCTTTCAACTTTGCTTTCTCAAGGAACGCATTAAAATTCAACGGAACAACAGCACGAGCCATCTATCTACAAACAAACATAGACAAGCAAAATACTATCAGGTACTAAGTTCATGATAAATTTAAGTTCAATTAATCATATTACTTAAGAACTCCCACTTAGACAGACATCTCTCTAGTCATCTAAGTGATCACGTGATCCAAATCAACTAAACCATGTCCGATCATCACGTGAGATGGAGTAGTTTCAATGGTGAACATCACTATGTTGATCATATCTACTATATGATTCACGCTCGACCTTTCGGTCTCCGTGTTCCGAGGCCATATCTGTACATGCTAGGCTCGTCAAGTATGACCTGAGTATTCCGCGTGTACAACTGTTTTGCACCCGTTGTATTTGAACGTAGAGCCTATCACACCAGATCATCACGTGGTGTCTCAGCACGAAGAACTTTCGCAACGGTGCATACTCAGGGAGAACACTTCTTGATTATTAAGTGAGAGATCATCTTAAAATGCTACCGTCAATCAAAGAAAGATAAGATGCATAAAGGATAAACATCACATGCAATCAATATAAGTGATATGATATGGCCATCATCATCTTGTGCTTGTGATCTCCATCTTCGAAGCACCATCGTGATCACCATTGACACCGGCGCGACACCTTGATCTCCATCGTAGCATCGTTGTCGTTACGCCGTCTATTGCTTCTACGACTATCGCTACCACTTAGTGATAAAGTAAAGCAATTACAGGGCGTTTGCATTTCATACAATAAAACGACAACCATATGGCTCCTGCCAGTTGCCGATAACTTCGGTTACAAAACATGATCATCTCATACAATAAAATATAGCATCACGTCTTGACCATATCACATCACAACATGCCCTGCAAAAACAAGTTAGACGTCCTCTACTTTGTTGTTGCAAATTTTACGTGGCTGCTACGGGCTTATCAAGAACCGTTCTTTCCTACGCATCAAAAAACCACAACGATAGTTAGTCAAGTTGGTGCTGTTTTAACCTTCGCAAGGACCGGGCGTAGCCACACTCGATTCAGCTAAAGTGAGAGAGACAGACACCCGCCAGCCACCTTTAAGCACTAGTGCTCGTAACGGTGAAACCAGTCTCGCGTAAGCGTACACGTAATGTCGGTCCGGGCCGCTTCATCTCACAATACCGCCGAACCAAAGTATGACATGCTGGTAAACAGTATGACTTGTATCGCCCACAACTCACTTGTGTTCTGCTCGTGCATATAACATCAACGCATAAAACCTAGGCTCGGATGCCACTGTTTGGGAACGTAGTAATTTCAAAAAATTTCCTACGCACACGCAAGATCATGGTGATGGCATAGCAACGAGAGGGGAGAGTGTTCGTCCACGTACCCTCGTGACCGTGGCGAAGCGTTAGCACAACGCAGTTGATGTAGTCGTACGTCTTCACGATCCGACCGATCCAAGCACCGAACGTACGGGGCCTCCGAGTTCAGCACACGTTCATCTCGATGACGATCTCCGTGCTCCGATCCAGCAAAGCTCCGGAGATGAGTTCCGTCAGCACGACGGTGTGGTGACGATGATGATGCTCTACCGGCGCAGGGCTTCGCCTAAACTCCGCGACGATATGACCGAGGTGGAATATGGTGGAGGGGGGCACCGCACACGGCTAAGGAACGATCCGTAGATCAACTCGTGTGTCTTTGGGGTGCCTCCCCGCCCCCGTATATAAAGGAGCCAGGGGGGAGGAGGCGGCCGGCCAAGGAGGGCGCGCCAAAGGGAGTCCTACTCCCACCGGAGTAGGACTCCTTCTTCCAAGTAGGAGTAGGAGAAGGGGAAGAGGAGGAAGAGGGAAGGAAAGGGAGGCGCCGCCCCTTCCCTTGTCCTATTCGGACTAGGAGGGGGGCGCGCGCCCCTTCCCTCGCTCCTTCCTCTTCTCCCTCGTGGCCCATGTAGGCCCAATAACCCCGGGGTTCAGTAACCTCCGGTACTCGGTAAAATGCCGATTTCACCCGAGCGATTCCGATGTCCAAATATAGGCTTCCAATATATCGATCTTTATGTCTCGACCATTTCGAGACTCCTCGTCATGTCCGTGATCACATCTGGGACTCCGAACAAACTTTGGTACATCAAAACTTATAAACTCATAATAAAACTGTCTTCGTAATGTTAAGCGTGCGGACCCTACGGGTTCGAGAACTATGTAGACATGACCTAGAACTATTCTCGGTCAATAACCAATAGCGGGACCTGGATGCCCATATTGGTTCCTACATATTCTACGAAGATCTTTATCGGTCAAACCGCATAACAACATACGTTGTTCCCTTTGTCATCGGTATGTTACTTGCCCGAGATTTGATCGTCGGTATCCAATACCTAGTTCAATCTCGTTACCGGCAAGTCTCTTTACTCGTTCTGTAATGCATCATCTCGTAACCAACTCATTGGTCACATTGCTTGCAAGGCTTATAATGATGTGCATTACCGAGAGGGCCCAGAGATACCTCTCCGACTATCGGAGTGACAAAACCTAATCTCGAAATACGCCAACTCAACATGTACCTTTGGAGACACCCGTAGTACTCCTTTATAATCACCCAGTTACATTGTGACGTTTGGTAGTACCCAAAGTGTTCCTCCGGTAAACGGGAGTTGCATAATTCTCATAGTTATAGGAACATGTATAAGTCATGAAGAAAGCAATAGTAGTATACTAAACGATCAAGTGCTAGGCTAACGGAATGGGTCATGTCAATCACATCATTCTTCTAATGATGTGATCCCACTAATCAAATGACAACACATGTCTATGGTTAGGAAACATAACCATCTTTGATTAATGAGCTAGTCAAGTAGAGGCATACTAGTGACTATATGTTTGTCTATGTATTCACACATGTATCATGTTTTCGGTTAATACAATTCTAGCATGAATAATAAATTTATCATGATATGAGGAAATAAATAATAACTTTATTATTGCCTCTAGGGCATATTTCCTTCACCATCCGCACCCGGGGCTTTGAGATCCCCCATATCGTCAAGTGCTTTCTTGATTTCCTCCGGAGTGTACTCCTTACCTAACATCTCATTCATCTGGTCTGTAACTCGTGGCTCCACATCTTGTAACACTCTGTTGTGGTTAGCTCTAGCTCCTACCCTGGTCGTAAACAAGTGTGTGAAATGATTAGTCACTAGGGCCTTCAAATCCAATTCTCCTTGCACCACAACCCCATCTTCCCCTTTCAATTTATCAATTCTATTATGCCTTTTCCTGGTCGACGGATACTAATGAAAAAATTCCGTGTTCCTATCCCCTTTCGTGAGCCAGTTGGCATGGGCTCACTGTAGCCAAAAAATGTGGAGTTGTTCCTCCAAACGATCCAACTTATACCGAGCCACCTGCTCCTTTCTGATGTTTGCCTCAGTTAGGCCAGTCTGCCTATATTTCTCCAACTCAGCCTTCAAATTTTTTATGCGCTGTTGTAGGTCGCCCAGCACCTCTCTGCTCTAGATATCTAAATCCTTGGACACCGCTTTAATGAGCTGGGCCACCGTACTATCCCCATTCTCTTTTGCCCTTTGCCAAGCCTCTTTTACTATCTTCTCACAATCCTCCTCTAACAGCCATCGAGCTTCAAAACATTTGTTTAGATTGTTTGGTTGTGGCCGGGGCTTCTTGTGCGCACCATCAACATGTAGAATCACAGGGCGGTGATTGGAATGCTCCGGACAGCCATTGACAACTTTGTACCCTGGGAATTGCATACACCATTCAGCATTAGCCACCACTCTATCAAGCCTTTCACGGATATAGCCATCGATACGATAGTTACTATTGCGCCAAGTAAAAATGTCACCCTCAAAACCGAGGTCATTCAAATTACAAAAGTTTAAAGCAGAACGAAAGCGGTCGATGTAGGCCTGGGTTCTGGCCCCCCCTTGCTTCTCGAAGTTGTACAGGATCTCGTTAAAGTCCCCCATACAGACCCATGGCATCTTCTCTTGGAGGTGAAGTGTGCGTAACAGCTTCCATGTCTCTTCCTTCAACTCTGTCTTTGCTTGCCCGTAAATGCCCGTGAGCCTCCATTTAAAGCCATATGCCTCAGTAATAGTAGCATCGATATGCATTCGTCGCATCCACCGCAGGGCTAGGTTAACATCTCTCTTCCACAACAGAGCCAAACCCCCACTCTTCCCTCCACACGCCTTGAACACTAAGTTGGGCATGTTAAGGATATACCTGAGCTTCTCCACCTTATTTTTATTCATTCGAGTTTCAGAAAGAAATAAAATATCGGGGTCCTCCTTCTTCTGCATCTCCAGAACTCCACGAATTGCCGGCCTACCCCCGAGTCCCCGGCAGTTCCAAGCGATCACTTTCATTTTGGATTGCAGGGCTGTCCCAGCAGCCCCGCCTTCAAAGATTTTTCGCCCACCTCCTGGGCGCTTGATGGGTCAACTCTTCGCCTTTTCTCGCCCTCCTCTTCAACCAACACGTTATTCAACTCCCTCTTCCCATTCACTGTTCTTTCTTCAGTCATCGTTCAGCGCGACAGCTTTCTCGCTTTACGCGAGACCATCGTTTGCTCTCGCGTCGGAGTATACAGTGGTGGGCCGGCCCTTTGGAACGAATATAAGACAAGAATAAAATACAGAATTAGGAGTGCGAGAGGGGAGCGCCTATTGAGCGCTGTAGGTGCCGGTTCGCGCCGCTCGCGTTTGTACGGATGCGAAGTGGGCTGGCCCAGCTACCTGCTGAAAAACAAAAGGTAGAAACATTTATCTCGCTCATTTGATGAGAACTGGGATCCGAACTCACGACGACAACGTCGACTCCGTACAAGCTAACCACTGCACCACCGTCAGTTACTTGAGAACTTTCACAAAACTGCGCTCTTTGACCTTTTCTTCGGTATTATATACCCACTATAAATATGTTTGAATAAAGAAAACATAAATGTGAAAACGCATTCACATAAACCAATTCAAAAGAAAAGTTCGCAAAAATAGAAAAATGTTGTGAATTTGAAAAATTTCATCGAATTTTAAATAAAGTTCATCAAAATTTAAAAAAGTACAAGGAAATAGAAAAGAGTTCACAGAAATTGAAAAAAGTACATCAAATTTCAAAAAAAGTTCATCGAATTTGAAAAAAATTCACCGTATTTGAAAAAAGTTTATCAAATTTGAAAAAAAATTCACCGAATTTGAAAAAAGTTCGTCCAAATTGGGAAAAGTTCATCGAATTTCAAAAAAAGTTCATCGAATTTGAAAAAAAGTTCACCGTATTTGCAAATAGTTTATCGAATTTGAAAAAAAGTTCACCAAATTTGAGAAAAGTTCAACAAAATTGATAAAAGTTCATCAAAATTTTGAAAAGTCCATCGAAATTGAAAAACGTTCATTGAATCTGAAAAAAGTCCACGAATTTATAAAAAACTTCGAAAATTTAGAGAAAGGTTCATGAAATTTATAAAACCGTGCATTAAAGAAAGCAAAAAAGAATGAGAAAAAAAAGAATAAACGGAACTGAATAAGGAATATAGAAAGAAAAACGAGCTCTCTGTGTTGTAGCGTGGTGGTGGCCTGGTGGTTAGTGCGTAGCTGTTGGATCAGAGAGGTCAAGGGGTCGTACCCTCGGGCCAGCACTTTTTTGGCGTGGTGAAGGGATGCGATCCCAGGTCTCCGGGCTAATAACCACACTGAAGGTTCTTTGGCAAAAATCATGGCGTGTTTTACTTAAGGCGACATGGTCCTGTTTTCCCAACTATTTCTTCTTCTTCTTCTTCTTCTTCTTCTTCTTCTTCCGTTTTTCATCGTTTTTATCCTTTTTTCTCTGTTTTCAAATAAAAGTTTTACAGGTTTTCGAAAAATGGGTTTTGATGTATAAATTTTTTAATTTTTTTTGAAAGATCACAATTTTTGAATACATGGTCAACATATTTTCTAAAGACATTCAATATTTTACAATACTCGTTCAACATTTTTTATATAATTGTTAAAGATTTTTATATACATGATCAACATTTTTTCAAATATTTTTTCAACACTTTACAAATACCGGCCTGTTCTTTGGCAAAAATCATGGCGTGTTTTACTTAAGGCGACATGGTCCTGTTTTCCCAACTATTTCTTCTTCTTCTTCTTCTTCTTCTTCTTCTTCTTCCGTTTTTCATCGTTTTTATCCTTTTTTCTCTGTTTTCAAATAAAAGTTTTACAGGTTTTCGAAAAATGGGTTTTGATGTATAAATTTTTTACTTTTTTTTGAAAGATCACAATTTTTGAATACATGGTCAACATATTTTCTAAAGACATTCAATATTTTACAATACTCGTTCAACATTTTTTATATAATTTTTAAAGATTTTTATATACATGATCAACATTTTTTCAAATATTTTTTCAACACTTTACAAATACCGGTACACATTTTTCAAATACTTGTTCAACATTTTTGTATAAATGAACAACATTTTCTAAATTCTTGTTCAACATTTTGCAATACCTGTTCAACATTTTTGAAATACATGTTCAACATTTTTTCAAATGCTTTTTCAACATTTTTTTCAAATGCTTGTTCAACATTTTTTCAAATACTCATTCAACATTTCTTAATACTTATTCAACATTTTTCAAATACTGGTTCAAAATTTCCAATACTTATTTCAACATTTTTATAAACAAATGTACAAAAAAACGTGAAAAAAAAACAGGAAACAGGCTGGTATATCCCGCGTGCGTGGGCCGGCCAATGTGGCATTTGCCTTCAGCGAGGTGTCGCCCCTATCTCGCTGAACGCGAGGAATAGTCGCAGGGAGCTCCTATTCGGCGCGTTCGGCGCCGGGGAAGCGAACCGGCGCCTACTGGCAGCGCCAAGTGGGCCGGCCCACAGACGGAGCGAGCAGGTCGCGTGAAAAAAGAAAGCAAAAATGAGGTCGCGTGAAAAAAGAAAGCAAAAATGTGACTCTATAAGAACTCACGCAGCTAGGCAGCAGGATATTCCAGCTAACCAATACAGCATCGGATGACTAGTGATTTTAATCAAACGCGAACTCTATAAGAACCATAAGAGTCGCGCCATTTATTGCACAAAACAATACAGTTTACTCTATAACTTGTATTTTCGAATTTCTTGAATATTGTACGTTTTACTTTATAGCTTGAACAAAAGTTCATTGAATTTGAAAAATAAGTTCATCATATTTGTAAAAAGTTCATAGATTTAAAAAAAGTTCATCAAATTTGGAAAAAAATCATGGATTTTGAAAAGAGTTCATCCTGTTTATGAAAAAAAGTTCACCGCATTTGAGAAAAGGTTCACAAATTTGAAAAAAAGTTCATCGGATTTGAGAAAAGTTCATCAAATTCAGAAAAAGTTCATCAATTTTGAAATTAGTTCATCAGATTTGAAAAAAAGTTCATCGATTTTTGAAAAAAGTTCATTAAATTTGAAAAAGAAGTTCATTAAATTTGAAAAAGGTTCATAGAATTTTGAAAAAAAGTTCACCGATTTTGAAAACTGTTCATCAGATTCAATAAAAGTTCATCGGATTTGAATAAAAGTTCATCAAATTTTAAAAAAAGTTCACAAATCTGAAAAAGTTCATCGATTTGAAAAAAAAGTTCATCGAACTCGGAAGAAGAAAAAGGAAAAAACAGAAAAGGGAAAACAGAAAACGAAAAAGGAAAAAAGGAAAACAGAAAAAGGTAAAAAGGAAAAATGTGAAAAAAGTAAAAGTTCATTCTAAACAAATAAGGTGTGTTGCCGTGCTGGTTGCACCTGTGGTACTACGTGCGTGAGGTCCCTGGTTCGAATCACACGTCTTTTTGCTGAATAAAACAGAGAAGAAGAAAAAGCTATTGGGCCGGCCCATCGAGCGAGCGCTGCAGGCGCCGGTTGGCAAGCGGGCGCATATGCGCCAAATAGGAAATCCCATAGTCGCACCCCCTTTTCAGGCGCTTAAGGCGCCGAACAGAAGCTCCCCGAATGTTACATGGAGGACCTGGCCCAGGAGCGCGGAAGTCCAAATAACAGAGCCTATTTTTTTCATTCCACCCCTTTTTTCTGTTTTTTCATTATTATTTTTACTTTCTAATATCCTAATTATATATTATAAAAACATTTACATAAAACATTTGAAAATTTTAATCAAGCATTTGAAAATGTTAAATGTGTATAAAAAAATGTTTGTTGTGTTTACAAAAATATACAATGTGTATGGAAATTGTTAATGAAGCATATATAAAAAGTTATTCAAACATTTTCAAAAATACATTGTTCATAGGAAAAATGTTTGCCATACATACCTAAAATATATACAAAAAATACAATGTGTCTGAAAAATTGTTGATCATATATTTAAAAAATGATAACATTGTATCAAAAAGTGTCCTGGTGTGTACAAAAAATGTGCAATACGAATAAAACAAAGTAGACATCAAAAAATATAGTATATATATGGGAAAAGGATCTTGGATTTCAAAAATGTTAAATGTGTATGGAAAACTTAGACATTAAAAAATAAGTTCTCAAAAATGCAAACCATATGTTTGAAAAATATTAAACATGTATGTAGAAGTATCCCTGATGTATACAACAAATGTAAAATGTTTATGAAAATGTAAAAAAAAAATCGAAGTTTCACAAAATGTTAATTATGTATTTGGGAAAGGTTAAACGTGTATAAAAATATGTTTCTGATGTACACAAAAAATATACAAATGTGTATGAAAAAAATTACATATCAAAACATATATTTGAAATTTTTTTGATCATGTTTTAAAAAAAGATGCTAAAAATGTATATTTCCGTAGAAAAATGTTCAGCGTGTGTTCGAGAGAATGTTGCCCATGTATTCTAATAAGTGTTTGTAACATGTTTTTGAAGAAAAAAAATGCACATCGTGTATGTGAGAAATATACAACGTGTATAAAAAAGGTTTCATGTGTACACGGAAAATGTATTGTCCGCACTGAAAAACATTAGGCAAGTTTCGATGAAAAACAAAAAATTGATGAAATTGACAAAGGAACCTAAAGAAAACAAAGAAACCCATAGAAAAACCAAAAACAACCTATGGTATAATGAATAAACAATGTGGAGAAGAAACAAAAGAAACCAAAAAAAGAAAGTAGAAGAAAAGATGGTGCAAGAAAGAAAAGGAAACAGAGAAAACCAAAACCGAAAGAAAACCGAGTAAAGGAACAAAAATAATGAAGAAAAAAAGATAGAACAGAAAAACCATGAACACCAAGAAAGAAATCAAGAAAAATGGTTGAGAACAAAGAAATAGAAAAACCCAAGAAAAACCATTGAAGAAACAAAAAAAACCAAGTTAAGAACAAAAAAAAAAGAAACAAGAAATCAAAGACACCTGAGCGAATGGGAGCATCTCGATCGAAGCCAGATCGAACAAAAAAAACGACGGAACTGCGGTGGTCCAATGGCTACCATGGCGAAAAGCTTTTGAGGCGAGGGCAGCATATATCTACATCGAGGGAAATCAGAGAGCTCCTAGTCAGCAACTCAACATTTATGGTGCTGACCGTTGGTCAGTCGATCACTAACTTTTTAGAAAAATCATGAATCTGGAAGGAAGATAAAATTGAAAATTTTCATGTATTTTGAAAATGATCACAAATTTGAGAAAAAGTTTAGCAAGATGGAAATAGTTTTGAAATTTGAAAAATATGTACAATTTGACAAGAAATTACAACGATTTGAACAAAAATAGAAAAATTGATAAAGTTCACGAATTCTAAAAATATTGACAATAGTTTTAGAAAATGTGATTTTAAAGAAGTTCGATGTTTTGGAAAAAATCATAACTTTCAAATTTTTTTACGAATTTGGAGAAAGTTCACAAAAATGAAAAACACTTTATAAATTTAAAAAGGTTACAAATTTGAGAAATGATTTTCATTTTTTTTAAGTTCTCAAAATTTGAGAAACGTTTTTGAATTTGAAAAAGTTTCCTTATTTGAAGAAAACCGAGTAAAGAGAAAGGAAAAAGAATGACAAGAAAACAAAATAGGAGAAATGTTTTTTTAAGAAACTATGAAAAAAGCAAAAACAAAATGGAATAGAAAAAAAAGGAAAAACTGGAAAGGAAATGCAAAGAAACAAACTAAACCCATTCTGGTAATACTGGGGAAACACCCCCCAAGATTAACCGATTTGAACAATTTCCCCAAACCGGTGGGGAAAAACCCCGCATGGGGCGGGAAGTGTACATAAGATGTGAGGGCCACCTATGGTTAAAGAACAAACAACGCCTAAGGCACCGAATAGGAATTGCGCGGAAATCCAACACTCAGAGGCTATGACTTTAGCGCTCCGTTAAATAAGCCAACCCCACACCGTAACTCCCTGGAGCGGTATTAGGAAGATTTTGTGGACCTGTTTGAACCGACTTCAGAACGTTTTTGTATGCTCCTTTCGTCTTTTATTTCTATGTGATTTTATTTCTTATTTTATTTGTTAAAATACATGACAAATTTTTAAAAATTGTATGAAATTTGTATACATCTATAACTGTTTTGATACATTTTGAACATTTTTAAAATACATGATGAAGATTTTGAAGGAAATATGCCCTAGAGGCAATAATAAAGTTGTTATTTTTTATTTCCTTATATCATGATAAATGTCTATTATTCATGCTAGAATAGCATTAACCGGAAACTTGAAACATGTGTGGATACATAGACAAAATACCGTGTCCCTAGTAAGCCTCTACTAGACTAGCTCGTTAATCAAAGATGGTTAAGTTCCCTAACCATGCACATGTGTTGTCATTTGATTAACAGAATCAGATCATTAGGAGAATGATGTGATGGACAAGACCCATCCGTTAGCTTGTGTGCTATCAAACGTCACAACGTAACCGGGTGATTATAAAGATGCTCTACAGGTATTTCTGAAGGTGTTTGTTGGGTTGGCATAGATCGAGATTAGGATTTGTCACTCCGAGTATCGGAGAGGTATCTCTGGGCCCTCTCGGTAATGCACATCATAATAAGCCTTGCAACCAATGTGACTAATAAGTTAGTTGTGGGATGATGTATTACGGAACCAGTAAAGAGACTTGCCGATAACGAGATTGAACTAGGTATGAAGATACCGACGATCGAATCTCGGGAAAGTAACATACCGATGTCAAAGGGAATAACGTATGTTGTCATTACGACACGACCGATAAAGATCTTCATAGAATATGTGGGAACCAATATGAGAATCCAGGTTCCGCTGTTGGTTATTGACCAGAGAGGTGTCTCAGTCATGTCTACATAGTTCTCGATCCCGTATGGTCCGCACGCTTAATGTTCGGTGACGATTTTGTATTATATGAGTTATGTGATTTGGTGACCGAATGTTGTTTAGAGTCCCGAATGAGATCACGGACATGACGAGAAGTCTCGAAATGGCCGAGAGGTAAATATTCATATATAGGGCGATAGTTTTTGGACACCGGTAGTGTTCCAGGGGTACCGGGTACGTATCGGGTCACCGGAAGGGGTTCCGGGCAACCCCCGGCAAACTATATGGGCCTAATGAGCCAAGAGAGGGACAGACCAGCCCCTAAGGGGCTGGTGCGCCCCCTATAGGCCGAAATAAGGGGGAAAGGAAAGGAGGGAAGGGACAAGGAAAGGGGAGGATTCGGCCTCCCCCTCTCTTTCCTTCCCCCTCCGACACTTATGGAAGGGGGGAGGCCGACTTGTAGGAGGCGCCCAAGTAGGATTACTCCTACTTGGGGTGCCCCTTGATGCTCCTCTCCTCTCCCACCTATATATATATATATATATATATATATATATATATATATATATATATATATATATATATATATATATATATATATATATATATATATATATATATATATATATATGTGGGAGGGGGGGCGCCGCTAGAGCACACAACATTGATTCCTAGCCGTGTGCGGTGCCCCCCTCCATAGTTTACACCTCCGGTCATATTATCGTAGTGCTTAGGAGAAGCCCTACGCGGATCACTTCACCATCACCGTTACCACACCGTCATGCTGACGAAACTCTCCCTCGACACTTTGCTAGATCAAGAGTTCGAGGGACGACATCGAGCTGAACGTGTGCAGAACTCGGAGGTGCCGTACGTTCGGTGCTTGATCGGTCGGAACGAGAAGAAGTTCAACTACATCAACCGCGTTGTCAAACACTTCTGCTTTCGGTCTACGAGGGTATGTGGACACACTCTCCCCCTCTCGTTGCTATGCATCTCCTAGATAGATCTTGCATGAGCGTAGGTTTTTTTTAAATTGCATGCTACGTTCCCCAATAGTGGTATCAGAGCCAGGTCTATGCGTAGATGATATGCACGAGTAGAACACAAAGAGTTGTGGGCGGTGATCGTCATACTGCTTACCACCAATGTCTTATTTTGATTTGGCTGTATTGTTGGATGAAGCGGCCTGGACCAACCTTACATGACCATGTTCATGAGACCGGTTCCACCGACAGACATGCAACTAGTTTTGCACAAAGGTGGCTGGCGGGTGTCTGTTTCTCCAACTTTAGTTGAATCGAATTTGACTGTGGTCGGTCCTTGTTGAAGGTTAAAACAATAAACTTGATAAATCACCGTTGTGGTTTTGATGCGTAGGTAAGAACGGTTCTTACTAGAAGCCCGTAGCAACCACGTAAAACTTGCAACAACAAAGTAGAGGACGTCTAACTTGTTTTTGTAGGGCATGTTGTGATGTGATATGGTCAAGACATGATGTGATATACGTTATTGTATGAGATGATCATGTTTTGTAAAAGTTATCGGCAACTGGCAGGAGCCTTATGGTTGTCGCTTTATTGTATGAAATGCAAACGCCATGTAATTGCTTTACTTTATCACTATGCGTTAGCGATAGTTGTAGAAGCAATAGTTGGCAAGACGACAACGATGCTATGATGGAGATCAAGGTGTCAAGCTGGTGACGATGGAAATCATGACGGTGGTTTGGAGATGTTGATCAAAAGCACAAGAATATGATGGCTATATCATGTCACATATTTTGATTGCACGTGATGTTTATCTTTTATGCATCTTATTTTTCTTAGCACAACGATAGCATTTTAAGATGATACCTTACTAAAATTTCAAGGTATAAGTGTTCTCGCCGAGTATGCACCGTTGCGACAGTTCGCCGTGCTAAGACACCACATGATGATCGGGTGTGATAGGCTCTACGTTCACATACAACGGGTGCAAGACAGTTTTGCACATGCGGAATACTCGGGTTAAACTTGACAAGCCTAGCATGTACAGACATGGCCTCGGAACACTGGAAACCAAAAGGTCGAACGTGAATCATATAGTAGATATGATCAACATAGAGATGTTCACCATTGAAAACTACTCCATCTCACGTGATGATCGGACATGGTTAGTTGATATGGATCACGTGATCATTTAGATGACTTGAGGGATGTCTATCTAAGTGGGAGTTCTTAAGTAATATGATTAATTGAACTTAATTTATCATGAACTTAGTCCTGATAGTATTTGCATATCTATGTTGTAGATCAATAGCTCGCGTATAGCTCCCCTTTTTTATTTTTGATATGTTCCTAGAGAAAAACTAAGGATGATAGTAGAAATGATGCGGAATTGGTCCATGATAAGAGGATTATCCTCATTGCTGCGTAGAAGAATTATGTCCTTGATGCACCACTAGGTGACGAACCTGTTGCAGGAGTAGATGCAGACGTTATGAATGTTTTGCAAGCTCGGTATGATGACTACTTGATAGTTTAGTGCACCATGCTTTACGGCTTAGAACCGGGACTTCGAAAATATTTTGAACGCCATGGAGCATATAAGATGTTCCAAGAAGCTGAAAATGATATTTCAGACTCATGCCCGTGTTAAGAGGTATGAGACCTCTGATAAGTACTTTGCCTACAAGATGGAGGAGAATAGCTCAGCTAGTGAGCATGCGCTCAGAATGTCTGGGTACTACAATCGCTTGAATCAAGTGGGAGTTAATCTTCCAGATAAGATAGTGATTGACAGAGTTCTCTAGTTACTATCACCAAGTTACTAGAACTTTGTGATGACCTATAGTATGCAAGGGATGACGAAAACGATTCCCAAGCTCTTCCCGATGCTGAAATCAACGAAGGTAGAAATCAAGAAATAGCATCAAGTGTTGATGGTTAACAAGACCACCAGTTTCAAGAAAAAAGGCAAGGGAAAGAAAGGGAAACTTCAAAAAGAATGGCAAGAAAGTTGCCACTCCCATGAAGAAGCCCAAAGCTAGACCCAAGCCTGAAACTGAGTGCTTCTACTGCAAAGGAAATGGTCACTAGAAGTGGAACTATCGTAGATACTTGGCAGATAAGAAGGATGGCAAAGTGAACAAAGGTATATTTGATATACATGTTATTGATGTGTAATTTACTAGTGTTTATAGCAACCCCTTGGTATTTGATACTGGTTTAGTTGCTAAGAGTAGTACTCAAAACAGGAGTAGCAAAATAGAGACTAGTTAAGGACGAGGTGACGATGTGTGTTGGAAGTAATTCCAAGGTTGATAAGATCACCAACGCACACTTCCTCTACCTTCGGGTTTAGAATTGAACCTAAATAAATGTTATTTGGTGTTTGCGTTGAGGATTAATATGATTAGATCATATTTATTGCAATACGGTTATTCATTTAAGTCAGAGAATAATTGTTGTTCTATTTATATGAATAAAACCTTCTATGGTCACACACCCAATGTGAATGGTTTATTGAATCTCGATCGTAGTGATACACATATTCATAATATTGATGCCAAAAGATGCAAAGTTGATAATGATACTCACTACTGTAGGTTGCTGCTAACGCGACACTATGATCAGAGACCCTTCGACGAAACTGTGTGCGATGCAATAATCGCAAATGATGGTGTAAAAAATGTCAAAAAAGGTGCAAAACATTTGCGATGGCAGAGCCATCAAACACAGTTTAGATTTTAGTTGCGTGTGTGATGCAGGGCATACGGTTGATCCAGGCGAACTATTTGCGATTAGACAGAACAACAGAAACGGGTAGCCATATCAATGTGTGTGCGATATACGGCATACAGTTCGCTCTGATGAACTGTTTGCTATTAGGGAAAGCAACAGAAACAGTCAGTCAGATCAAGGTGTGTGTGATATACGGCATACGGTTCAGTCGAATGAACTGTTTTCTATTAGGGAAGAGAACATAAACGGTTCAACTTAACAAGATGTGTGCGATACACGGCAAAAAGGCCCGAAGGTTAATTTGAGAACAAGTACACAGAGGTTAATTTGACATACATGACTTATAAGTTTCACAGAAATCATATCACTTTTTTTGGAAAGCATTTAATTGCGTTCAATGTATATAGCGCTCCGTCCTATTAGTTGAATTAACCTCGAGGTCCATGTTTTGGAAAAATATTGTAAAGTAACGGGATTGACCTTCATTCAAGCCAATCAACATGTGTTCAAAAAACAAAAATTATCAAAAGTAACGAGATAGACCTTCTTCAAGCCAATCAACATGTGTACAATAAACAAAAAATGTCAAAAATTACAAAACAAGGACCTCGAGGTTAATTCAACTAATATGATGGAGCACTATATACATTCAACGCAATTAAATGTTTACAGTGCTCCATCCTATTAGTTGAATTAACCTCGAGGTCCATGTTTTGGAAACATGTCGTAAAGTAACGGGATAGACCTTCATTCAAGCCAATCAACATGTGTTGGAAAAACAAAAATCACCAAAAGGTAATGAGATAGACCTTCTTCAAGCCAATCAACATGTGTAAAAAAACAAAAAATGTCAAAAATTACAAAACAAGGACCTCGAGGTTAATTCAACTAATATGATGGAGCACTATATACATTCAACGCAATTAAATGTTTACAGTGCTCCGTCCTATTAGTTGAATTAACATCGAGGTCCATGTTTTGGAAACATGTCGTAAAGTAATGGGATAGACCTTCATTCAAGCCAATCAACATGTGTTCAAAAACAAAAATTATCAAAAAGTAACTAGATAGACCTTCTTCAAGCCAATCAACATGTGTACAAAAAACAAAAAAATTCAAAAATTACAAAACAAGGACCTCGAGGTTAATTCAACTAATATGATGGAGCACTATATACATTCAACACAATTAAGTGTTTACAGCGACCCATCACATCAGTTAATTTAACATCGAGGCCACTTTCCATCCGGTCACCCATCTGACGACTACTCCAGCCTTAGCACATTTAACTTGTGAGTTCTATTGGATGAGCTATCGGTAGGGAAGCTGGTCCTTGCTGCTGTTGGATCCCTCTTTGCATCCTTTATTGGGCACCCGGATGACCGACTGTTGCCGCCCAATGGTCAATGCCACGTCCCCCGCATGGCAGTTGTTGCAGCAGGTAACTGCATCGTCGTGCCGCGCCTGGCGCAACCGCATGCACACGAACGTGCGTGATCGTGCGCCGACCCCAAACACTGACAGCACAACTTATAAATTGACGGATGGAGTACTAGTTACAGTGATGCATATAATTAAACAAAGGGATCGCACATGTCTGTATTGACTAGAACGAGAATGCAATAGCACAATAAGAATTAAGCCACGATGATGTAATCGCAGTGGTGGTTACAGGAGGCAAGAAGAAAGATGCATCCATCAACGTACGACCTCCTCCTCCTTAACTCAGTGCGCCGAGCCACCGACCAGCGGCTAAGGAGCGGTGGCTTTTGTGACGAGGTCAAGGTGCTTCTCAGCAAAGGCATCCAAGGCTTCCAGACGATTGAAGAAGGCCAACGTCGTAGCGTCCTCACTGGCCTTGTAGATACCTATGTACATGATGTGCTCATACACGTGGATGTGTAAGTCGACGAATTCTTGCAGGGCGAGGCGCCTCGCGGCGAGCGCGACCTCTAGGTGGACATTCTTCGTGGCGTCGGCGGGCAGTCGCAGGGCCACCAGTGCTTGAAAGAGGTTCCGACCATGGAGGCCGATTAGGGTGGCAGGCAATGAGGAGCCCGGGCGCGCGGGCTGGAGGAGTACGGCGATGTCGTCCGCGAGCTTCTTGACAACGGTGAACTTGTTGGTGGTGGCAACGATCATCTGGTCCAACTGAAAGTCGTAGCTGGCGTCGACAGCGACCATCCACCAGCCGGTCGCCAGCACTGTCTGGAGACGACCCTCGGTGCCATGCCGCAGCCCGGCGTCATGGACCATCTGGCACAGCCGCTGGCCGCTCGCGCGCATCGCCGCCATGGGTCTGGAGTGAACACTTTTGTGCTTATTAGTGTAGGTTCTTAGGCAAATGCTTAGGTGCGTACGATGTGGTAGATGCATTGGAATGGAGGGGCACCTTCATATGAGTGCAAACTGCGTTGCATTCACATCGTGCTGCCTCTTTTCTCGGTCCTCCTCCCATTACTTCCCTCTTGCATTCACACGATGCTAATTGAAGGAGGATGCATCATTGGTAGTTCAACATTTTGGGAACCGCTACCCTCTCCCTCGTCTGCATTAAAGCCGTATCGGGAAATGCGCCACCCGCTGTCAAATTGAATAGTACTGCACCTCCCTCTGCACGCCCGGATGAACACGCCTCCTCGCCTCCATCTATGCTTAATTACTGAATTTTAGTTGCAAAAATTAGATACTGCTAGTGATTTTTCTTTGTACGTGGTTGCACACGGGTCATCCAAAACAACCGTTTGCGTTGAAGGGATGCACAAATCCCACGCTACGAATTTTCCCTCGACTTAAGGGGGAAGACCATAGCTCTCACTTTGCATACGGGTGTTCTATCTAAAACGTTTGCGATCAAGAGCTGCAGAAATCCTCCTCGGCACATTTTCTCTTGGCTTCCTGGGGAAGCTATCGGTTTGCATACGGGTGTTCTAACTAAAACATTTGCGATCAAGAGCTGCACAAATCCCGCTCGACATATTTTCCCTTGGCTTATTAGGGAAACTATCGGTTTGCATACGGGTGTTCTAACTAAAACGTTTGCGATGAGTATTTTATATTTAAAAACCATTAACATTTTTTTCAAAAGAAAATCATTTGATAAGTCTGTACATTAAGAGATAAAAATGTAAGTTCATTCAAACCATATCTTTCATTCAGCCACACTGCGAATTTATATTCATATGATCAAGAATTCGAGATACAGTATTAAACCCCCAAAAAACTATTTCTGGCGGCGTCGGAGGCGGCATGCCACGCCGTTGTTGTCGTTGTCGTCCTTCGGGATGCCGTTGTTGAAGTCTTCAAGGCAGCACTGAAAGTGCAACTAATCCCCGGGTGGTTTTGGTAATTAATAACAACATATATATCATTGAACTAATATTTTCTTGAGAATCATTTCAGAAAGTTCAGTGATATGGGTATGGCAATGACTGAAGAAGTGGACCCCTCAAAATGCTAAGGAAAACATTGGCAAAAGCTCAAGACTCCATTTTTGGTTTAGTGATCCAAGATCACATTGAGTCTATAGGAAAGCCAATACTATTAAAAGGGATGAGGTTATGTTAATGATCCGGTTGCTCAAAGTGCTTAGTGATACATCTCCCAAACCATCAGCAATCTTTCATTCCAACATACACTCATAAGTAATCTCGGTCCCACCGATTTCCTAAACTCAGTCACACCGAGATGAACCACCTCACCACAAAGCCAAACCCTAGATATTTCGGATTTTCCGATTCCAAACTCGGTCTCACGAAACTAGTGTTGCCAAGCTTCAGAACATACACATCAAATCGGTATCACCGAGATGATAAAGTCGGTCCCACCGAGATTGGCAAACCCTAGTCTTTGGAAGAATCGGACTCACCGAGATTGTATTTTCGGTCCCACGAAAATCCCAACGCTCACAAGATTTGAACTTTCGGTCTCACCGAGTTGTCAACTTCAGTCGACCGAGATTGGTCAAATGTGTGTAACGTTGGATTTTGTGTGGAGGCTATAAATACCCTCCACCTCCTCTTCATTCGTGGAGAGAGCCATCGAAAGAACTACCACTCCTACCTTACATTTCGAGAAGAAAACTACCTACCCTTGTGTTGAGATCAAGTTGCTCCACTCCCACCATATGAAACTTGATCTCTAGCCTTCTCAAGTTGCTTTCCACTCAATCCTTTCTTCCACCACAGCCAAATCGGTGAGGAGAGTTGAGTGTTGGGGAGATTATCATTTGAAGCACAAGAGCAAGGAGTTCATCATCATCAACACCATCTATTACCTTTTGGAGGGTGGTGCCTCCTAGATTGGTTAGGTGTCGCTTGGGAGCCTCCGTCGAGATGTGGAGTTGAACCAAGAAGTTTGTAAGGGCAAGGAGATCGCCTACTTCGTGAAGATCTACCCCGAGTAAGGCTAGTCCTCCGTGGGCGTATGCCATGATGGCATAGACAAGGTTGCTTCTTCGTGGACCCTTCGTGGGTGGAGCCCTCCGTGGACTCTCGCAGCCGTTACCCTCCGTGGGTTGAAGTCTCCATCAACGTGGATTGACGATAGCACCACCTATCAGAACCACGAGAAAAATCTCCGTGTCTCGAAATTGCGTTTGGTCTTCTCCACCTCTCTTTACTACATGTGCAATTTACTTTCCGCTGCCTATACTCTAGAATTGCATGTGTAGGGTGATACTTGACTTGATCATCATCTTGAAATCTGCCAAAACTTGTCTTAATCAAAAGGCTGAATTTTTATATTGTAAAGTAGTCTAATCACCCCCCTCTATACATACTTTCGATCCTACAAGTGGTATCAGAGCTTTGGTCTCCATTGTATTGGTTTCCATTGCATTGGACTCCATAAGCTTGGTTTCACAACCTAGGAGAGTATGGCGTCTAGTGAGGGTAATTTTCGTAGAGGTCCTTACTTTGATGGTTCAAACTTTGCTAGTTGGAAGCATAAAATGAAAATGCATATTCTTGGACATAACCCCGCCGCATGGGGCATTATTTGTGTTGGCTTGCAAGGTGAATTCTTGAGGAAGGAAAAGTTCGGATCGTGAAGCTACAGCGGATGAATTGCGGATGTTGCAAAACAATGCTCAAGCTTGTGACATTCTCTTCAATGCTTTGTGTCCCGAGGAGTTCAACAAAATCAGCCGTCTTGAGAATGCAAAAGAGATTTGGGATACTTTGGTCGAAATGCACGAAGGTACCGAGTCCGTGAAGGAATCAAAGCTAGATGTTCTTCAAGGTCAACTTGACAAGTTCAAGATGAAGGAAGGTGAAGGAGTCGCTGAAATGTACTCTAGGCTTGCTCTCATCACAAATGAGATTGCCGGCTTAGGAAGCGAAGAAATGACCGACCGATTCATCATCAAGAAGATTCTCGAGCTTTGGATGGAAAGTATGACACCGTGTGCACTTTGATCCAAATGATGCCAAACTACAAGAATCTCAAGCCTACGAAGTCATTGGAAGAATTGTTGCTCATGAGATGACACTTAAAGATAAGGAAGAGCTTCACAACAAGTCAAGTGGTGCTTACAAAGCTACAGTTGAAGCTCCCACAACCTCAAGTGATAAGCTAGTTTCCAATGAAGAGATAAGCCTAATGGTGAAGAACTTCAACAAATTCTACAAGAGTAGAAGCAAGGAAAGAAGCTCAAAGTCTAGATCATATGATGAAAAGAGATCTTCTAGTCGTGATCGAAACTGCTACAATTGTGGAAGACCCGGACACTACTCAAATGAGTGTTCGGCTCCGCACAAGAGAAGAGAAGAATCTCCAAGAAGAAGAAGCTCAAGAGAAGAGTCACCTCGGAAAGAGAGAAGGAGTAGAGATGATCGTTATGAACGAAGATCCTCTCGGAGAAGCAAGGATTTGGAGAGGAAAGACAAGTCATCAAGGAGCTACACAAGAAGAAAACATCAAGCTCATGTAGGTGAATGGGTCTCCGGCTCCGACTCCGACAATCACTCCGAAAGAAGCTATCACTCCAACTCCGAATACAGTCAAGATGAAGGTGTTGCCGGTCTTGCTCTCGTATCCTCCAACTCCAACTCCTATGACTTATTTGATTCACCAAATGAGGGAATTGGAAGATGCTTCATGGCAAAAGGCCCCAAGGTATCACACCCTGAATTCATTGACTTTGATAGTGATGAGGATGACTTTCTTGGTGAAGATGAGCTTTTACATGACAAATCTAGTGAGCCTAGTAATGATGAACATGCTAGTAGTCTTTATAGTCGAGAAGAGTCGAATGACAATGCTATGAAGGAGATTGAGCGTCTAACTAAAGAACTAAACACTCTTAAGTTAGCTCATGAAACAACTCAAGAAGATCATAGAGAGCTCTTAAGATCTCATGAGAAGCCACGCCGAGAAGCTCAATCTAGAGCAAGAACATGAGTTTCTAAAAGCTATCAATGACGATCTTGAAGAAGAGTTCTTCATATCTTGCCAAACGACTTCTCTTGTCTAATTTCTTGCCACCTATTAAAACTAAGCATGACAAGCATAAGAAAAATTCTTCATCTAGTAGTAACAATAACCATGCTAAATCCAATATTGTTGCTTCTAGTAGTTCTCTTGATTCCACTAACAATGTTTCAAGCCAAGTTACACTTGAGCAAGAAAATAGTTTATTGAAAGGGATTATAGAGAAAGGTGTCTACAAGAGCCTTGCGAAGCAAGAACTTTGAGGAAATTGTTACAAGTAAGGAAGGCACCGGAAGAATCAAGGAATTGGTTTTGAGCGAAAGTTCAACGCCGAGGGTGTTGAATGGGAAGAAGGTCAATATCCCACTCCAATGTTTGTTTCTCAAAAGGAGAAGTATGATCCTACTTCTTCCAATGTGGAACAAGCACAAGGTGACCTTCCACCACAAGACCACAAGCTAAAAGGCAAGGACAAGCTTCAAGAGGAGATTGATGCATTTATTGAAGCACCTAAGGCCATGGTCAAGTGGGTTCCCAAGGAAACGTCAAGTTCTACTTCGTCAAGCTCAACTACTACCCCAAGGATTCCCATCAAGATGATGTGGATCCCGAAGAAGAAGAACTAGAGAGTTCTTGAGGGTGACTCCGCCAACATACTTCACTCACATTCATTTTGGCAAGAACTTGTGCAATCAACTTCCACATCTTGCACTAGTTCATGGAGTCACAAGCCCTCTTGTTGGTAAGTCAAGGGACAAGGTAATCATTGCTTTCATGGACATCATTTATTGTGAACTTCAATCTATGTCCATGGATATCCTTGTTTGTTCCTTGTGGGACTAACCCATGTAGGTATTGAAAGTGCCCGAATCCAAAGGATTGCTCCCAACTCTTGATGATCTTCATCAACATTGAGCATCCACATCTTCAACATCTACATGAAGTCTTCTCGACAACCCAAGGTTAGTTTGACCTTTAAAAGGGTTCTCACATCAAGGGGAGCTTTGCTCTAAAGAATTGAGCTAAAGCATCTTCAAATGATGTGAACACATTAATGCTTTATGTAAAAGTGGTAACCCCACTTGTGCTTAAGCGATGAGTATGACCTATGATCAAATGTTCTCATTTGACTCCTAAGTCAATATACTCATATATAGATGACCTAGTCATCGACAAATTGTGTGATAGTAGCTAGTGTTTTGTTTGTGCATGTTTGACACATATTTCATTTGCTATCTTATTGTGTGAGCATGTTGGATGCATAATTTTATCCATTCAAGGACATCCATTTGTTGCTTTGGTCTTTTGGATTTTTATGACCAAATGGATGGACAAGAATGCCTAAGTTCCTCCCTAGCTATCTATGCTTTCTTGTCTCAAATTCTATTCATGCTTATATCACAAACTTTGATCAAGTCATTTTCGGACCCACCGAGTGAGGAGCACTTTCGAGCCACCGATCCGTCTAAGACTAAACTTCCAAAACCTTCTAAGTATTTTCGGTCGACCAACCCACTCAAATCGGACGGACCGAAAGCACTTGGATTGATCTAGGTTTTCACCTCGGTGAAACCGAGTTGTACTTTTCGGCGTGATCAAGTGTGTAACTACTGCGATTATCCATCTCGGTGCCACCGAGTTTTACAACTCGGTCCCACCGACAGCAAAAGGGTATATATATCTGAGGGCAGCGCGCGTTGATTCCTTCTTCAAAACGCCTCGCCCCCAAACCCTCTGCTGCCGTCGCCGTGGTCTCCGGATCGTCTCCTTCGTCGCCTGTGCGCCCTCGCCGCAGGTCTCCGTCGCCGTCAACGGACAATCTCTCCGTGCCGTTGCCACCGTAGAGGAACTCCACCAAGTTAGGGTGAGTTTCGATCCCTCTCGTGCTTCAACCTCCGATTCTATGCACGATTGGTTTGCCTAGCATCTTGCCACGTTTGAGATCTTCCATACACAGATTAGTTCCTTTGAGCGAAATTGAGTAAAAATTTTAGGGTTAGGTTTCCGCGAACACATCTCGGTGAGACCGATTTTACATTCTCGGTATGACCGATTTGGCCTCTGGCCATTGACCGCACCTTTCGTCCAACCGAGTTGTGCAAATCGGTGCGACGAAATGAGGATTTAGTGAAACCCTAGTGTTTTCGGCGGATCGAAACCCACATCGGTCTGACCGAAAGTGGTGTGAATGCTTCTGTGTGAACACTTCGGATTCACCGAATTTTAGACTCGGTCTGACCGACATGCATTCTGTGAAAACCTAAAACTGAAATTTGAACTCATCTTTTTGCAAATCTTCTGCAGTTTGTGATAACTCTTCTATTCTGCCTATACCTTATCTATTCACAGGTTGTCAGCCATGTCAGATGCCAGTGACAGCCAGAACAGGCCTGAATCTCCAATTGCTGATATTCCAGAGGCAGGCACTAGTCCTGAGGTCAGCAGCTTTTCTGATGATGGTGAGAGGAGCACACCAAGTGGTTTGCCTCCTGCTGCCACCAGGGCCAGGAAGAAGAAGAATTCTGATGAAGAAGATTCTGACTTCATAGCTGAGGAAGAGATCTCCTCCAAGCCTAAGAGGAAAGTGGTTGCCAAAGAGCATCAAGGGCAACAAACCAAGAAAGGCACCAGTAAAGTGAAGAAGTCCACTGTTGCCAAGAAGCTGAGCATGGAAGAAGAAACCTCGAGCAAAGTGAAGAAAACTTCCAAGAGGAAGAGGATTGTGCATGATGAAGCAGCAGATGAAGATGATGAGGAAGCACCCCAGCCTCCTCCTCAGAAGCCTAAGTTCATGGGCGATGCCATCAGGGCAGGAGCACCTACAAAGTCTAAGCCATCTGCTCCAGCAAAGGCAGCTCAAGCCAAGCCTGCTGCCAAGCCCAAGAAAACTGTCAGAAACATTCCAGCTTCAGAGAAGAAGAAAGACAATGTGCCACCAGCTGAGTCAGATGATGAGGCACCTGTATTGCTGAAACTTCGTCAGAGATTGCCAATTCACAATGATGCTCATCCTCGAGCTGAAAACATGAAGGAAAGAAAGGATAGAGGTCTCAGGCTAGGGAGACAAGCTGATCCATATGCTGTGAGGAGAAGGACTGCTGTTGACCCAAGGTTCCACACCAGAGAGCAGCAGGACTTTTATGAGACTGTGCTTATGGACAAGAAGCCCATTGTTGCAGATACTAGATATGTTGACTGGGCATACATTGATAGTGAAGAGCACAGAGACTTCTTTCCACATGTGCATGAGAGCTTTACTGCATGTGGTGTTGCTGATTTCGTTGGTCGGTGTGATTGGAATGATGAGATGATCATGCAATTCTATGCCACAACTCATTTCTATCCAGATGGCAGGATTGTATGGATGACTGAAGGTCAGAGATTCTCTTCAACTGTTGAAGAATGGGCAGCACTGCTGAATGCTCCAGTGCAGAGAGAGGATGATGTTGATGTCTATGGTATTCCCAAGAAAAACCATGAGTCTATGAAAAATATGTACAATGAGGTACCAGCCAAGGATGTGGAAATCTGGAAGCTCGGCTCAGTGTATCATCTCCAGGCAGGTCTACCTACCACAAACACAATTCTGAGGCATACCTTGATGCCCAAGTCTGGAGATCATCGCATGATAAGAGGCTATTCTATCAACATGCTGCATATACTTGATCAGAAGGCACCTTTCAAGGTGATGGACCTGATAGTTGAGACTATCAAGAGGACTGCAGCAGACCAGAAGAGGTCGTGTGGATTTGCCCCGCACATTCAGATGCTTATCAATGCCAAGTTTGGCACGGGCACCTACTTGTTGGAAAGACCACACTTGCCACTGCAGCCTGAGCATGAGGACAATGAAGTTGTGATGACTGAGGATGATCCCACGTCTGTTGAAGGTCAAGCAAAGTCTGAAGCTGCCAAACAAGCTAAAGCTGAGAAGGAAGGAGCAGCAGCAGCAGCAGCTAAACCCAAGAGTGTTGGAGAGCAGCTCCTTGAAGCTACCGGAGGATTGAACAACGCTGCCAGCATTGTGCGATCTCGGGAGAGTCTTGAGAGGATTGTTGAAGACAAGATCCATGCTCGGATGTGAAGTCGGCTGAAGTACAAGTCACTTGTCAACAAGCTTGAGGCGGATATCGAGGAAGCAAAGAGGAGAAGGAAGAACTCATGCGTGAGATGCAAGATGATCTAGTCCAGATGACTATGAACAGCTGCTCCGGTTCCTACCAGACCCGATCACCTGCTATTCGAAAGGATGACACTGTATACAAGATCAAGACCTCCCACAGCTCCGTCTGTTCCAGCTCCAGCTCGGTGTCCACTCCTCCAGCTCCTCGGACATCACCAAGCCTTTGCGGATGCAACTATCTCAACTCCATCAACCTGCACAGAGCCGCCAGAGAGTCCCTAGTGACGTTTAGCTCTATACCTTCGAACTTTTGGTAACTTGTTGCCAAAGGGGAGAAATTGTATAGATCATAGGACTTTGAGAGAGAGTGCTTTGTTTTTGCGCTTTTGCTCTTCGTTTCATTTGCGGTCTTTTGAGATACTTTTGAGATTTTCGAGACATTACGTGTGTTTGATACTACGTTTGCTCTACTTTGATGAGTGCTTGGTCGCACTATGCCTTAATGTGTGCTTAATGCTTATCATATGCTATTCATATCTTGTATGACCATTTACTCATGTCTTGGTGATTGGGTGCATGCTATTCATTCTTATCATTTTGTGCGCTCCACCAAGATGTATGTGACATGGAAGAGTGATCCATGATCCTAATCGATTGTGCATTTGCATTCAAACGCAAATTTTAAATAATGCACAAATTTAGGGGGAGCTCTTGCTTATCACATACTTCTCAAAGCGACGATATTATTCATTGATTATATCCTTTGTCGAAGCTTTGATCTATATGTTGTCATCAATTACCAAAAAGGGGGAGATTGAAAGTGCAACTAATCCCCGGGTGGTTTTGGTAATTAATAACAACATATATATCATTGAACTAATATTTTCTTGAGAATCATTTCAGAAAGTTCATTGATATGGGTATGGCAATGATGAAGAAGTGGACCCCTCAAAATGCTAAGGAAAACATTGGCAAAAGCTCAAGACTCCATTTTTGGCTTAGTGATCCAAGATCACATTGAGTCTATAGGAAAGCCAATACTATTAAAAGGATGAGGTTATGTTAATGATCTGGTTGCTCAAAGTGCTTAGTGATACATCTCCCAAACCATCGCAATCTTTCATTCCAACATACACTCATAAGTAATCTCGGTCCCACCGATTTCCTAAACTCACCACATCGAGATGAACCACCTCACCACAAAGCCAAACCCTAGATATTTCGGATTTTCCGATTCCAAACTCGGTCTCACCAAACTAGTGTTGCCAAGCTTCAGAACATTCATCATCAAATCGGTGTCACCGAGATGATAAAGTCGGTCCCACCGAGATTGGCAAACCCTAGTCTTTGGAAGAATCGGACTCACCGAGATTGTATTTTCGGTCCCACGAAAATCCCAACGCTCACAAGATTTGAACTTTCGGTCTCACCGAGTTGTCAACTTCGGTCCGACCGAGATTGGTCAAATGTGTGTAACGGTTGGATTTTGTGTGGAGGCTATAAATACCCTCCACCTCCTCTTCATTCGTGGAGAGAGCCATCGAAAGAACTACCACTCCTACCTTACATTTCGAGAAGAAAACTACCTACCCTTGTGTTGAGATCAAGTTGCTCCACTCCCACCATATGAAACTTGATCTCTAGCCTTCCCAAGTTGCTTTCCACTCAATCCTTTCTTCCACCACAGCCAAATCAGTGAGGAGAGTTGAGTGTTGGGGAGATTATCATTTGAAGCACAAGAGCAAGGAGTTCATCATCATCAACACCATCTATTACCTTTTGGAGGGTGGTGCCTCCTAGATTGGTTAGGTGTCGCTTGGGAGCCTCCGTCGAGATGTGGAGTTGAACCAAGAAGTTTGTAAGGGCAAGGATATCGCCTACTTTGTGAAGATCTACCCTGAGTAAGGCTAGTCCTCCGTGGGCGTATGCCATGATGGCATAGACAAGGTTGCTTCTTCGTGGACCCTTCGTGGGTGGAGCCCTCCGTGGACTCTCGCAGCCGTTACCCTCCGTGGGTTGAAGTCTCCATCAACGTGGATTGACGATAGCACCACCTATCGGAACCACGAGAAAAATCTCCGTGTCTCCAAATTGCGTTTGCTCTTCTCCACCTCTCTTTACTACATGTGCAATTTACTTTCCGCTGCCTATACTCTAGAATTGCATGTGTAGGGTGATACTTGACTTGATCATCATCTTGAAATCTGCCAAAACTTGTCTTAATCAAAAGGCTGAATTTTTATATTGTAAAGTAGTCTAATCACCCCCCCTCTAGACATACTTTCGATCCTACAAGCACAAAATGTTCTTCACTTGTAAATCAAGCATCATGTCGTCGCGCGATCGATGGGTGGGGCGCGGGAGGACGACAACTGGCACCGCTGAGAGGTAGCAGTCGACAGCAGCGTCCCATGCCACTGAGGGGGGCGCATGCATGGGCACGGGCGCGGCGGGTGCAGCCAAACGCACGGGGACCGGCGCCATGGTGGGTGGAGGGGCGTGCACGGGCGCGGCGGGTGCAGCCAAACGCACGGGGGCCGGCACCATGGTGGGTGGAGGGGCGTGCATGGCCACGGGCACCGGCGCTGGCGCTGGCATGTACACGAGCTCACGCGGGTCAGTGGAGACCTCGCTGACGCCCGCGGCTTCCAGCTCTGCGACCAGCCCATCAATGTTGCAGGGATGGTCGCTGGCGCAGGCGCAGGGATGGGAGCTGGGACGGGAGCGGGGGCAGCAACCGCCGCGGCCAGCTCGTTCTGGGCCATGTCCATGAGGCCCCATTCCTCCTTATTTTCTATCTCCTCCGGATCATAGTCGACTTCACCAAACTTGAAGACTAGTGGCACATGATCATTCTACGCCATGGCGTTGGTGGAGGTCTGCGGGAGGGAGGGGAATGGGAGGCGAATAGTAAGGCCGCCCGTATTAAATAGTGGCTCGGGCGCCATTAATGGAGAGGAAGGCGAGCGGCCATGGAAGTCAAAGGGCTCGCTTCCCAGTGAGCCTGCGCAGCGTACAACTCACACGGTTCCCGGTGAGCCTGCACATCGAAGGACAGCTTGCACGCCTCTCGGTCAGCCTGCGCACCGGACTCCGCTCGCACACCTCCCGTTCAGTCAAGGTTAAGCAGCTGTCTGCACGACACCTCTTGTAGCCCTTAAAACAAAGACACGTGGCGTCACGTGAATGGTTAACAGAATGCACATGATTTGAATTATACAAACGTTTGAGATATGAAAGTGACAGCTATTTTTTCAACATGCCTTTGTTGGCCGTTATTCGAGTGCGCCTCCTCTCAAAATGGACAAGAAAAATACCACAACATGTCGGTTGCCGCTCCATGATAGCATGCCAAGTTTCATGAATTTCAAATGAGCTTTGGATTTACTAGAATTTAAAAACTAGGTATCTCAATGTTTGCGGCTGAGCGACCGTGGCAGGGTGTTTGACATTCGTTCCCATTTCTTGCATGGGACCTAAGCATGCAACCAAGGGCACAAATTTGAATTTTCAACCAATTTATATGCATTAGAGCATGTGCATGTAGTTCAAATTTGAATTATGCACATAAATGCATTGAAAACTCAATTAATGCATAAAAACGTCCAAACAAACCCCAAAAAATCCCCGAAAATGACACAACACTCCTATTGTTCTATGTTGACACGAGAAAGTTTTTGAAAGCAATAAGAGGCAATGGATATCATTTCGTCCCCAAAGGTGGGACGTTCCCTACCGAAATCATCAGGCTTCTTGTGAGAAGCATATCCCCAAACCTGCCCCAAATGGGACAAAAACTTTATCACGACATGTGGATGCCGCTCCATGATAGCATTGAAGAAAATATGCCCTAGAGGCAATAATAAAGTTGTTATTTATATTTCCTTATATCATGATAAATGTTTATTATTCATGCTAGAATTGTATTAACCGGAAACTTAGTACATGTGTGTGAATACATAGACAAATAGAGTGTCCCTAGTATGCCTCTACTAGACTAGCTCGTTAATCAAGATGGTTAAGTTTCCTAGCCATAGACATGTGTTGTCCTTTGATGAATGGGATCACATCATTATAGAATGATGTGATGGACAAGACCCATCTGTTAGCTTAGCACTATGATCGTTTAGTTTATTGCTATTGCTTTCTTCATGACTTATACATGTTCATATGACTATGAGATTGTGCAACTCCCGAATACCGGAGGAACACTTAGTGTGCTATCAAACGTCACAACGTAACTGGGTGATTATAAAGATGCTCTACAGGTGTCTCCGATGGTGTTTGTTGAGTTGGCATAGATCGAGATTAGGATTTGTCACTACGATTGTCGGAGAGGTATCTCTGGGCCCTCTCGGTGATGCACATCACTATAAGCCTTGCAAGCAATGTGACTAATGAGTTAGTTGCGGGATGATGCATTACGGAATGAGTAAAGAGACTTTCCGGTAATGAGATTTAACTAGGTATGGTGACACCGACGATCGAATCTCGGGCAAGTAACATACCGATGACAAAGGGAACAACGTATGTTGTTATGCGGTTTGACCGATAAAGATCTTCGCAGAATATGTAGGAGACAATATGAGCATCCGGGTTCCACTGTTGGTTATTGACCGGAGATGTGTCTCGGTCATGGCTACATAGTTTTCGAACCCGCAGGTCCGCACGCTTAACGCTCGATGACGATTTGTTATGTGAGTTATGTGTTTTGATGTACCGAAGTTTGTTCGGAGTCCCGGATGAGATCACAGACATGATGAGGAGTCTCGAAATGGTCAAGACATAAAGATTCATATGTTGGAAGGTTATATTCAGACACCGGAATGGTTCGGGTCATTTTGGATAAGTTTCGGAGTACCGGGGGTTACCTGAACCCCCCCGGGAAGTTATTAGGCCTCATGGGCCTAGTAGTGGACGAGAGGAGGCAGGCCAAGGAGTGGCGCACGCGCCCCCTATCCCAAACCGAATTGTACTAGGGTTGGGGGGAGGGGGCGCCCCCTTTCCTTCTCCCCTCCTCCTCCTTCCCCCTTCTCCTTGTTGGAATAGGAAGGGGGGGGGGCAAATCCTACTTGGAGTAGGACTCCCCCCTTGGGCGCGCCACCCTTGGACAGCCTCCTCCTCCCTCCCTCCTTTATATACGTGGGGGGGGCACCCTAGAACACACAAGTTGATCTTTTAGCCGTGTGCGGTGCCGCCCTCCACAGAAACACACCTGGGTCATATCGTCGTAGTGCTTAGGCGAAGCCCTGCGCCGGTAACTTCATCATCACCGTCACCATGCCATTGTGCTGACGAAACTGTCCCTCGGCCTCAACTGGATCAAGAGTTCGAGTGACGTCACCGAGCTGAACGTGTGCAGATCACGGAGGTGCCATGCATTCGGTACTTGGATCGGTTGGATCGCGAAGACGTTCGACTACATCAACCGCGTTACTAAATGCTTCCGCTTTTGGTCTACGAGGGTACATGGCATACTCTCCCCGCTCGTTGCTATGCTTTTCCTAGATAGATCTTGCGTGATCGTAGGATTTTTTTTTTGAAATACTATGTTCCCCAACAGTGGAATCCGAGCTAGGTCTATGCGTAGATGTTATATGCACGAGTAGAACACATAGAGTTGTGGGCGATAATGGTCACACTGCTTACCAGCATGTCATACTTTGATTCGGCGATATTGTTGGATGAAGCGGCCCAGACCGACATTACATGACCGCGTTCATGAGACTGGTTCTACCGCCGTGCTTCGCACACAGGTGGCTAGTGGGTGTCTGTTTCTCCAACTTTAGTTGAATCGAGTGTGACTACGCCCGGTCCTTGTTGAAGGTTAAAACAGCACACTTGACAAAAAATTGTTGTGGTTTTGATGCGTAGGTAAGAATGGTTCTTGCTAAGCCCGTAGCAGCCACGTAAAACTTGCAAACAACAAAGTAGAGGACGTCTAACTTGTTTTTGCAGGGCTTGTTGTGACGTGATATGGTCAAGACGTGATGATATATAAATTATTGTATGAGATGATCATGTTTTGTAACAGTTATCGGCAACTGGCAGGAGCCATATGGTTGTCGCTTTATTGTATGAAATGCAATCGCCAAGTAATTGCTTTACTTTATCACTAAGCGGTAGCGATAGTCGTAGAAGAAATAGTTGGCGAGATGACAACGATGCTTCAATGGTGATCAAGGTGTCAAGCTGGTGCTTGGAGATGGAGATCAAAGGCACAAGATGATGATGGCCATATCATATCACTTATTTTGATTGCATGTGATGTTTATCTTTTATGCATCATATTTTGCGTAGTACGGCGGTGTCACACCCTAGCTAGTTCATGCATTAGAGTGTTGCATCATGTCTATTTCATTTAACAGAAACCTGAAATGGGAATGATAGAACCCCCAGCCCCCTCTGAATCAAACTAGGGTTTACTAAAAACATTTTCAATGAATCTGAAATGCCCTTCTAAAATGTCCATCATTTTTGTCTTGGTCCAGAACCTCTGCCAAAAGTGATGCACAATTTCCTAGGTCATCCTGAGGTCTTTGAATTAAATCATAAGTATTTGAATTTGGGCATTTAAAATTTATAAAATATTTCAAATGCTCAAATATTCCCAAACTAAAATGTTCCATGTTGGAAATATTCCAACTAAGGACCAGGTGCAGTTTGGTGAATTTTGGAATGACATAGGTATTTTTAGAAATTCAACAAACTTACAGAATAAAAACAGAAACAGGAAAAAAGGGAAAAAACTTACCTGGCGCCACCCAGAGGTCACCAGCCAGCCCACCTGGCCGGCCCAGCCCGCCCACCGCTCAAGCGAGCTGCTTGGCTTGCCAGGCAGGCAGCCAAGGTGCTCGACGGCGGCACCGCAGCGCGCCATGCAGCTGCTCGTCGCCCTGCTTCCCCCATTCGCCGCCTAGCTGGCCTGGACGAGCTCCACGTCGCGCCCCGAACCCCCTGGACACCTCCATTCGCCCCCAGCTCCTCTCCCTCGCGATCCCACGCCATGGCCGACGCCACCGTCGCCGCACCGCCGCCGTAGTCGTGCTCCCCGTCGTCTCCACGCCGCGCCACCGTGTCCAGAAGCTCCGCCACCCTCTACTCCTTCGAGCTAGCCGAGCCCGAGCTTCGCCATGCCCCAACCGCCGCCGACCGACCTCGACCGAACCGCCATCGCGGATATCCCTTCGCCGTCGCCGCCGCATCAGCTCGTCCCCGACCGCACCGTCCGTTCCATCAAGACCGAAGTGAGCTGGGCTAACTCCTCCCCTTTCTTTCGCTTCCAAGCACTACAGCCGAAAGCACACGTAGCTCACCTGCACGCGCCGCCGCGGACCTCGTCGCCGGCGTGCCTCCGGCTAACCACCGGCCACCTCACCTTGTCCAACGCACACACCACGCTGCGCTGAGTCCAACCGCGCACTCCCCGAACCTCACTGCGCCCCCTAGCTCGAGTTCGTCTCCAACCGAACTCCGGCGGCCGCCAAAGTCGTCGCCGGCGCCAACTCCGGCCACCCCGAGCTCAACCACTACCACCAATAGCCGCGGCTCGATCTCAGCAACACGTAGATGCCTTCCGCCGTCCATTTGGTCGCCGGAATGCCAAAATGCACTTTCGCCGCCGCGTCGGGCTCACCGGCGGCTAGACGCCGGCGTGTTTGACTCTAATTTTGACCACGGGTGGGCCTAGGTTGACCCCCCTGGGTCTATGACATGTGGGACCCCCTTTACTAATTAATCCAGTTTAGTTTAAACTTAATTTAGTTAGTCTATTTGTCTACTGACATGCGGGACCCACTGGTCAGTTTGACCTGGACCAGCCCGTTGACCACTGACATCATCATGACGTAATGCTGACGCAGTAATTTAATTACTGGAATTACTTTTACACAGGAAATTCCAGAAAATGCTTCAAACTTAAAAAATTCATAGAAATTAATCTGTAGCTCCAAATCAAACAAATTATATATGTAAAATGATCAGAAAAATGCACTCTATCCATCTGTATCATTTTCATGCATGTTAAAACAAGCTAACCTGCTGTTTATCACAGAACAAGATAAAGCACTTTAAATGGCAACTTATGAGTTTGAACTTTGAATCTTTGGTTCAAATTAGTTCAAACCCATCTGTTCTTAGTTGCATTAGCCCAATACACTCATTTTGCCATGTCTCATGCATGCATCATATTGTTGCATACTGTTTGGTAATGTTTGTGTATTGGTGCTCTCTGCGGCAGGTTCTGCCCCCGAGGAGTACCGTGATAACCCCAACGAACAGCAATACCAGTGCACCGACCCATCAGGCAAGCAACCAACCATTTGATCATATCGATAAAATCCCATGTTCTTGCTCATGCTCTCTTTTACTGCATTAAGACAACGCGATTCAAACTGCTGTGTGCTGCGGTAGTTGAACCCATTTCCTCTGCATGACCTGTCATTGCCACAGTAACTAGATGAAAACCCACTAGCATGTGTAGGAGTTGATTGAGCCATATGATTGTGTTGTTCCTACCTTGCTATGCCTGCTATGCTTAGAGTCGTGTCAAGTCTGGTTCATCTGGGTGATGGGCTAGAGTGAAATGATTGTGTCAGTATGAGAGTAAGGTGTTGAACATGATTTGGTAAAGGTATCGATGAGAGGCCATGTAGGAGTACATGGTGGGTTGTTTCATTGAGGCCGTCCTTAAGCACTGAGATCTGTATGTGTGATTTAAGTTTCAGCTACTACCATGCATTGGGCCCGAAATCAATGGACCCTCTCGGCTTCTTATTCACCCTAGTCTTCTGTCCAGGAGTTGCTAGTAGTTTCTGGTGTTTGTAGCCTACTGGAGGCCGTGGACAGCGCTGACCGTAGGGGTGGGCTGTGATGTGGTAGGTACGTGTCCGGGTGTACCGGATGCCCGTTTGGTATCTCGGGAACCCTGTTCACATCGTTTGGGGCTGTGAGCGAAACTTCGGCCGGATCTCCTCATAGATGGAACCCAAATAGGCGATAAACCTGGACTAGAGACTTAGGTGTCTAGGTAGGTCGTGGCCGACACCCACGTTGGGCTTCCGCTTGAAGGTTGCCGAGTACATGTCGTGTAAACGGCGGTAAGTGGTGAGAGCGTGTATGAAGAAGTACACCCCTGCAGGGTTAACATTATCTATTCGAATAGCGTCGTCATGTAAAGGACTACTTGGTTGCCTATACAGTTCATAGACAAGTAAATGGAAACTACTAAAAGCCTCAAGATAAGCGTGAGTGCCGAGGATGGCTCTTCCGTAGGAAGTCGGAGGTGGATCCTCGGTAGCGTATTGAAGTGGTGAGTAGTGGACTCGAGTGCGCAAAACTATTTCAAGTTGGAGTCTCGTAGGATAGCTTAGCCACGAGTCAAAGCTGGCTTGCTGCAATAACTCCACCAACCCTTCTTGATAATATGCATGTATGTAGGATCGATGTAAGTCTTCTTTGAGTACCTTTGTACTCATGTTGCTTTAATTTACATTTTTCAAGATGCCACAACCCCTTCCGACGGGTTCTTCATAGACGTTGACATCGATGAGTAGACTAAGGCCCGTGGTGATCCCGAGCAAGTGAAGGACCATGTAGTATAGCTAGGCTTACCCAAGCCTCTTTTATTTTACTAGTTATCGTACTCGGACAAAACACTTCATTGTTGGCTTGTATGCTTGTATGACTTGAATGTGGGTCGTGTGACCCGTGCTTGTGTGTATGCTATGTATGGCTCTCTCGAGCCTTTAAATAAAGTACTTATGTCGTAGAGTCATGTTGTGATGCCTTGTTGTATTTGCACATATCGAGCATATTGTGTGTATGATTGAAATGCTTGGTATGTGTGGGATCGACTATCTAGTTGTTTATCTTTAGTAGCCTCTCTTACCGGAAATGTCTCCTAGTGTCTCCATCGAGCCATGGTAGCTTGCTACCGCTCCGAAGCACTTAGGCTGGCCGCATGTGTCCTTCTTCGTTCACAATCTGTCCTTCGGGAAATGTCACACATTGAGTACCGAGTCCCGTTAGCCCTTCATGCCCGGTTTACGAGTCTGCTAGCCCAGTGCTACAGCCCAAACTTACTTGTCGATGACCGACACATTCGATCTTTGGGTCATGGATGCTGTCCTGTAAGTCTGTGCCACTTTGGGTTTACAACTAGCCATGTCAGCCCGGCTCCTTTTCATATGGATGCTAGCGACACTATCATATCGTGTGCCAAAAGGCTAAACGGTCCCGGCAAAGGTAAGGCGACACCGTGGGGATACCGTGCGTGAGGCCGCAAAGTGATATGAGGTGTTACTGATCTAGATCGATGTGACATTGAGTCGGGTCTGACAGCGTTGGCATCGAGCGGACTGCTGTGTAGGTTCTCCAAGCCAAACCGGTCGATCTTTGAGTCTAGAAATGCTTTAGTTATATGTAGGGAATTGATTGTGGGATGGTACGTAAGGCTCTTTTTACTCCTTTACCTCATGGCATTCTCGATCCGAGTCACCCATTCTTCCACCGGGGTTAAGGATTAGGATCTCTTCTCTCTCAGGTTCACGTGTTACTAATCAGTAGTACCTTATAGGTTTGATTATTACAAGCCTAGTTCAGTTCTACTATCCTGTTGTGTTACTAAGTTGGACCAGAACCTTGATATGATATTGTTGAGTGGCTATGCAATTCTTTGTAAAATGTCTCAAATCCTTTTTGAGCATTTATAGCCGTTATGCTGTCCAAATTCTGCTAGAAATTCTAATGTCTTTGCATTGTGGTTATGCTTCCAGATGGCCACTCGTGATCAAAACCAAGTGGTTCGTCTGACCAGATGCATTGGTGTGACCGGTCATACGGCTATGTTAGTCCGGGTAATGATCGAGATGGGTTACCGCTGGTATCCCGAATACACAGTCGAAGAGCAGTTCCGAGACTTTAATCAAAGTCAGTATCTCTGCACTGTTAGGATATTTCCCTCTTATCCTGGTTCCACCGAGGCCCTTCACTGTTCCTATGGGCTTGGTGTAACTATTGATATGGCGGTGCAAGATGCTGCTTATTCTATGATGACCATCATACGAGTCAGGACTGGCCTGCTTCGCAACACCGACTTCCGGTATATGCCGGGTTCACTTCCTGGAGCGCATGGGTATCTCTGGGCTATCTATGCTGATTCCAGTTAGGAGGACTCACTAACCCGCACCACTGCCGAGTTGCTCGAGGATAAGGACTGAGAGAGTCGGGCCTTGAGAATGGAGCTTTTCAACGCCCATGCCGATCATTGGGCCACTTTGACTCGGTTTGCACCGGCTGTGCAAGCTGGATATATGGATATGAGAGACCTGTATCCTGTTAGATCTGCTCTGCCAGACATGATGGATTGGCGTGATGTGGGGGGCATCACCCCACCTCATGGTCCCCGCAGGCAACCGTTTGTTGGTCCAAGACCTCACCCTTGCCCTTATGGTCCACAGGCTCCTCAGGACCGTCTGTTTCCGGATGATCACGTTGAACTTCCAGGTTATGGAGGAGACTTCTATGAGAACTACTACGGAGACGTCTGAGTTAGTAGTAGTCTCACTAGTATTGTAATAGTTATATCTCCACCGTCCTGCGTGACTTGTGGAATATAACTTAGTGTGTATCAATTCCGTAGGTGTAAGAAAAATAATGTATAGGAGCTTGGTATGCCTCCGATGAGATGTAATTTTCCTTTCACCGTAGTAGTACTTTGTTTGGTCTTGTACTAAACCTTGTATGGTGTGTATGACGATGGAATAAAGAAGCAGTTTCTGTATCTACCATGTCATACGGATGATCATCTTGCATTCCGAGTTATCCATTACATTCTACATTTCTATGTTAGAATCTTATCATCCTGGACTAAACCCTTGTCTTATTTTTCCTAGGATGGTTAACACCCGCAACAACCCTGCTCCGCCAGAGCAGGCCGAAGGCAGCAGAGTTGGAGAAGCAAACCTGCCTCACCCTCTTTCTCTGGCCGAAGTTATGCTGGAGGCCGAAAGAAACAAACGGGAGACCAACCGTTTGTTGGAGCGCATCGAACAGAACACAGCACATCAACAGAGAAATAACTTGGTGTCGCTCAGTGACTTCATCAAGTTACACCCACCTACCTTCCACCACTCCGCCGAGCCTCTCGACGCTGATGATCGGCCAGCAGCATTACTCTGGCTGCGTTACGCACTTTCGTGGTGAGGCTGATAAGGTCACATTTGCTGCATATCATCTTGAAGGCCCCGCCAGTCTCTGGTGGGAGAACTATATGGCTATGCACCCAGCGGGCTATGTCACTACTTGGGCAGAATTCAGCGAGGCTTTCCGTGAACATCACATTCCGGAGGGTCTCATGGATCGTAAATGTGAGGAGTTCTGTAGTTTCACCCAAGGTCGTCTCTCTGTGGACGCGTATAGCAGGGAGTTCGGTAACCTCGCACGCTATGCAACTGAAGAGGTCTCCACTGACGCCAAGAAACAGGCAAGGTTCCGCAAGGGACTTAGCCTCGAACTTCACCGAGATCTCCGTCTGCATGAGTGCACCTATTTTCAGAAACTTGTGAACAAAGCCATCAGTGCTGAGACGGGTCAGACTGATTTCGAAGCAACACACAAGCATGGTCGAGACATGGGTTCCTCATCCGGTGCTGGACCACAGAAGCGCCGGGTGTGGGTGCCTAACACTGCCCTGCCACCCAGATTCACACCGAGGCCATCCTATCAGGCGCCTCGTCCGGCCTGTATATGCACCAGCTAAGCCCTATGGTGGGCCAACCAACAATGCTCCTCCACGCACCAGCCCCGTGACGTGCTTCAAGTGTGGGGAATCAGGCCACTACATGCGTGATTGTCCTCAGTCCAACCCCAACCAGACTGGAAAAGCTGTTGGCTGTGGCAAGCCAGCAGGAAAGGTGTTCTATGCCAAGCCGGCCACCACTGCACGTGGCCATGTTTATTGTGTCTCAGCTGAAGAGGCCCAAGAGGATCCCAACGTCGTTCTCGGTATGCTCCTTGTTAATTGCCACCCGGCATCTGTTCTTTTTGATACTGGAGCATCTCATTCATTCATATCCGAAAACTATGCTCGCTTGCATAACACCGCATTCTGTGACATGCCTTCCACCATGGAAATTTCTACTCCTGGTTCGAGATGGCAAACCTCTAGAGTAAGCCATGGGAATGAAATTCAGGTCGACAGACTTGTTTTTCTTGCATCTTTGATAGCTCTCAAATCTTCGGATATTAATATCATTTTGGGTATGGACTGGATGTCAGCCCATCATGCCAAAATTGATTGCTTCTCTAGGACTGTTCAACTCACGCACCTTTGGGAAAGATAGTCAATGTCTTGACCCGAATATCCAAGCGACATCTATATTCTCTTAATGCCAATCCATTGCCAGACCTCGAAGACGTTCCGGTAGTCTGTGACTTTCCGGATGTCTTTCCAGAAGAATTGCCAGGTGTCCCACCTGATAGAGATGTTGAGTTCGTGATAGATCTCATTCCAGGAACTGTCCTAATTTCTAGAAGACCCTATAAGATGGCACCCCTAGAACTAGCCGAACTAAAGAAACAACTCGATGAGTCCTTGAAAAAGGGTTTCATCCGTCCTAGCTCATCTCCATGGGCTTGCCCCGTCCTCTTCGTCAAGAAGAAGGATGGTACGGATCGGATGGTTGTAGATTATCGACCCGTCAACTCGGTCACAATTAAGAACAAGTATCCGCTCCCCAGGATCAACGATCTGTATGATCAGCTCGCGGGATCCTCAGTCTTCTCTAAGATGGATTTGAGGTTAGGCTACCATCAAATCAAAATCCGGAACGGGGACATTCCCAAAACGGCTTTTGTTACTCGTTACGGCCAATATGAGTACACCGTCATGTCCTTTGGTTTAACCAACGCTCCAGCCACTTTCTCCCGTTTAATGAACTCAATTTTCATGGAGTATTTGGATAAATTCGTCGTGGTTTACCTCGATGATATACTCATCTACTCCAAGAACGAGGAAGAACATGCCGAACATCTAAGGCTAGTGTTGATGAAACTTCGAGAGCATCGCCTTCATGCCAAGTTTTCTAAATGCGAGTTTTGGTTGCCAGAAGTGACCTATCTAGGACATGTAATTTCTGGTAAAGGTATTGCTGTCAACCCCGAGCGAGTTCAAGCCGTCCTTAATTGGACTCCACCTGAATCGGTCAAGCAAGTTCGGAGTTTCCTTGGCTTAGCGAGCTATTGTCGCCGCTTTGTCGAGAACTTCTCCAAAGTTGCTAAACCTCTAACTGAACTCCTCAAGAAAGATAAAAAGTTCGAGTGGACTCCACAATGTGAGCACAGTTTCGAGAACGAAAAAGACGTTTAACTTCTGCTCCCGTCTTCGGTACCACCAGATTTCTCCAAGGACTTTGTTATCTATTATGGCGCCTCGCGACAAGGACTAGGCTGTATTCTCATGCAAGATCGACCGTAATTGCCTATGCTTCACGGCAATTACACCCACATGAGCAAAACTACCCTACCCATGATCTAGAGCTTGCGGTGTAGTCTATGCACTCAAAACCTGGCGACATTACCTCCTCGTGTCGTTATGAAATCTACACCGATCACCAAAGTCTGAAGTACATATTCACCCAACCAGATTTGAATCTCGTGGCAAAGACGTTGGGTCGAGTTGATCACAGATTTCGACTTAGGGATAACTTATACCCCAGGAAAAGCCAATGTCATGGCTGATGCGCTAAGTCGTAAATCTTTTTGCAACAATCTGATGTTGCAACAAAGTCAACCACTTCTCCACGAGGAATTTCGGAAGCTTAACCTTCACATTGTTCCTCAAGGATTCCTTTCCACCTTGGTGGCGAAACCTACCCTTACGGATCAGATCATCAAAGCTCAGAAGGTAGATCCGGGGATTTCCCGCATGTAACGCCCTCGATGCGGCTATATCTCCCACGTGTCGAAGCACGACTTAGAGGCATAACCGCATTGAAAGCAATGTCGCAAGTGAGGTAATCTTCACACAACCCATGTAATACATAAGGGAAAGAGATACATAGTTGGCTTACAATCGCCACTTCACATAGTTACATGAATAAAGCATTACATCATCCAGATACAATCAAGGTCCGACTACGGAACCAAAATAAAGAAGAACCCCAAATGCGACAAAGGTCCCCGATCGACCCCAACTGGGCTCCACTACTGATCAACTAGAACGAAACAACACAAAGGGCAAGATCTTCAACGAGCTCCTCCTTGAGCTTGGTTGCGTCACCTTTTCGGTAACATAGGCACCGCAAACTGGTTTTGGAAGTATCTGGTGAGCCACGAGGACTCAGCAATCCCATTACCATGGGTATCAAGACTAGCAAAGCTTAATGGGTAAGGAAGGGGTAAAGTGGTGAGGTTGCAGCAGCGGCTAAGCATAATATGGTGGCTAACCAATGCAAATGAGAGCGAGAAGAGAACAAGCGGAACGGTCGTGAAGCTAGCAATGATCAAGAGGTGATCCTGAACACCTACTTACGTCAAACATAACCCAGAAACCGTGTTCACTTCCCGGACTCCGCCGAGAAGAGACCATCACGGCTACACACATGGTTGATGCATTTTAATTCGGATCTGGTGTCAAGTTGTCTACAATCGGACATTAACAAATTCCCATCTGCCACATAACCGCGGGCACGGCTCTCGAAAGTTTATACCCTGCAGAGGTGTCCCAACTTAGCCCATGACAAGCTCTCGCGATCATCGAAGGAATAGACCTTCACCGGAAGACCCGATCGATCTCGGAATCCGGTACATCAAGACATTTCGACAATGGTAAAACAAGACCAGCAAGACCGCCCGATGCGCCGACAATCCCGATAGGAGCTGCACATATCTCGTTCTCAGGGAAACACCGGATAAGCTAAGCGTACAGGTACCGACGTAACCCAAGTTGCCAAGGGATGGTCCCGCACGGTGCTCTAGTTTGGACCAACGCTTAGACAAGCACTGGCCAGGGGGGGCTATAATAAAGATGACCCTCGAGAGAGCGACTCCCAAGGGAAAAATAGGTGGTGGTGAGGCAAATGGTAAAAGTCAATGTTGGGCCTTCTTTGGACAAGTTTTATTCAAAGCGAACCGTCGGGGGTCCCATAAATCACCCGACAGCGTTAGGAGCATAAAATCCGGGAACATAACACCGGTATGACGGAAACTAGGGCGGCAAGAGTGGAACAAAACACTGTGCATAAGGCCGAGCCTTCCACCCTTTACCAAGTATATAGATGCATTAATAATATAAGAGATATTGTGATATCCCAACCAAAATCCTGTCCACCATGGAGAAATCTTCAACTTCACCTGCAACTAGCAACGCTATAAGAGGGGCTGAGCAAAAGCGGTAACATAGCCAAACAACAGTTTGCTAGGAATGGTGTCAAAGGTTAGAGGTTCATGGCAATATGGGATGGCTTGATAAACAGGTAATAGGTAGCGCAGCATAGCGATAGAACGAAGCAACTAGCATAGCAATGATAGTAGTGAGATCCAGGGTAGCGGTCATCTTGCCTGAAATCCCGCTAGGAAGAAGAACGAGTCCATGAAGAAGACAAACGGACGTAGTCGAACAATCCTCACAACTCCGGAACGAAACCGAAGCTAACAAGTGAAGCAAACCGGAAAGAAGCAAACAACATAGTAAACACACAAGCATAAACATGTCATGATGCACAAACAAGTATGATGCATGTCCGGTTTAATGAGGCATGGCATGGCAAAGTGCAACACACAATACTACAAGTTAAGTGGAGCTCAATATGCAACGAGTTGCATATTAATGGCTACCACATCCGAGTTATTTAGTTTGATCTCGTTATAAGCTACTCAACAATATTAAATGTTGTTAAACATGGCAAGGGGTGAAGCATAACAAAACTACCTACCTAGGCAAGTTTAAATGAGGCCGGAAACAACGAACAACAAGTCCGGAAAATCCTCATGTGCAATTTATGAATTTGCTACTGTTCTGCCCTAAAACATATTTTAATGTTGTAAAACAGGAAAATAAAGTGGACCATGATAAACTAGGCATTTTTCCACCCCATTTACATATAAAGTTTATTTAAAACCGAGCTACGGTTATTTAGTTATGAAATAAATCATTTTAACATAGCATTTAAGCAAATTTAAACAAACAACAAGTTAAACATATTTAACATGGATGAAAGTGGCAAATTATTAATCTACACAAAATTCTAAGCATTTTGCATGTTTAAATCATTTTAATCCGATGCACGATTAATGAGTTATTAATGCATGAACTACAGGGGGTTTTACAGAAATCAGAAATCATTTGGATAATTAGACAAATTCACGAGCGGAAAAAAAAACACGGCATGGGCGAAACTAGCTATTAACATGCACAGAAGAGGGCTGGGCGCTGCTCACCATGGCCTAAAGGTCCGGTTGGGGAGAGGGTTGGCGGGTCGGGCCGGGAGACCCACGCGGCCGATGGATCGGACTCTTGGCGCTTGGCTGTCATGCGTCAACGCGAAGCGAGCCAGCTGCGCTTCTGCTCGTCAGCAGAGACATGGTGGCGGTGGTGGCTGGCTCTCCGGCGAGAGGAGCAGCGATGCAAGGCGGGCGGGAGGGGCCCGACCAGATCCGGCGGATCGGGTCCGGCGGATCCGTTCCGTGGTGGCGGCGAGGCGGCGACGACGGAGAGCTGCTGGCAAGGCCGCGCTGTCCACGGAGAGAGAGAGAACGGGTGAGGGAGAGAGAGAGAGGAGAAGGCAGGAGGGGGGGGAAGGAAGAGAGGGCGCGAGGGGACCCGACGGCGTGACCTGGAGGTGCCGGTGACGAGGCTGCAAGGTGGTGGGGTCGGGTGTTCCTGCTCTGGCGAGACCCCTGGTGGCCGGAGCGCAAGGACGATGCGGCGGCGAGGGGATCGAGCGAGGGAGCGAGCAAGCGGGCGAGGGGGCAGGCGCCTGAGGTCGGGCCAGTCGCGGCCGAGGCGGGCTCCCCGTGGGCTTCGCGGGCCGCGGCGGTGGATGCTGGTTGGGGGCGACGTGGCTCATCCGGGTTGGCCGCGGGCGCGTCTGGGCGGCGAGGTGGCGGCACCGAAAGAGGCCAAGTGGCGGCGAAAAGTGGCGGGGGTGAGGTGGCTGGCGCCGGATTTGGAGGGGGAAGGCGGCGGCGGCCCCGAGGTGGGAGGAGGCTGCGAAAACGAGGAGGAGAGGGGTTAGGGGTGCCAAATTTGGAAGGGGGGCTGCTATTTATAGAAAGAGGGGTTAGGGTTGGGGTTTTGAGGCTGTTTCGGAGCCGTTCGATCTCGATCGGACGGTCCGGAACGGAGGGGGGGTTAGGAAGGCCTAGGTGGGCTGTGAAGAGAGGGTTGGGCTGAGAGGAGAGAGAAAACGTGCGGCCCGGCAACTATCTCCGGAGACCGAAAATGTTCGACGAATAAACCGGCAAGGGTGCCGCTACAGATGACGGTTGGGCTACCAAATGAACTCTGAATGCGACGAAACTTGGCAGGCGGTCTGTCTACACTATAATAAGATCGCACGCCAAGTTGCAACCCATTCCGAGAACATTTTTATGCCACTAATAAAAATAATATTTCGGAGGTGCCGCGGGCGCGTGCGAGTGTGGTCGGGCTCAGAACGGACAACAAAGAGTACCGGCGAAACACGAACGGATGCAAGTTTTGAAAAACATGCGGATCAAATGCAGATGATGACATGAGATGAGATGCAAAAATAAAAGAGCAAGCATAAATGAAACACACGGAGGTCACCAAAATGGAAGTCTTCTGGATCGTCGGTTTCGGGGCGTTACAACACTCCACCACTACGAGAGGATCTCGTCCCGAGATCTAGGATGGCACCGGAGGGAAAAGGAAGAGGAAGAGGAGAGGTAAAACTAAGTTGCTTCTTCGACAAACGAGTGAAACCATGAACCTTGAGATGTTGAGCAATTTAAAAGAAAGAGTACAACAGAGATGAACGAGATTGCAAACAATCCGTTAGAAAAAAGGAACAAGGAACATTATGGGAACTAGAAGGTTGAAAGACATGGAAATAAGAGCTTCACGAACGAAAAGAATAAGACCACATCGGTATAATGAGATAGCCAAGGAATAAGAATGGCTTAATTTGGACAGCACTCCGGTAGAAAAGAGAAGAAAACTTGATGAGATGAAAAGATATTGAAGAGATGATACAACACTCCGGTTAAATGGATAAGCAAGAAAAGAACACGATCCTCAAAAAAAACGAGGTGATGGGTGAAGAGCACAACATCACAATGCCTCCGTAACGAAAGAATAGAAGTTAGATCATTGGGATAAAGGGACGGAGAAGAAAATGACAACTTCTGCCACGAATGAGCTTGGAAAGCACCGTTCCAAGAAGGTTACGACGGGGTTGTTGGGAAAAACCAACAACAAAATGAATAAGCTTGTAGTGGGCTTATGGAAAACATCTCAAAACTTTGAGGTGACAACCGTCCACTAACGGAAACCATTGATTTGATTGAGAGCACCAAAGAGATGAAAAACTGCTTTCGCCGAGAGGATAGGAGAAAGCTTGGATCATTGATAAACACCACAAATAGCAACATTCCTTAGGAAAGGCTTTAGGTGAAATCTATACCAAGATAACTCCAAGGAAAAGATTGATGGATTTAAAATACCTCACTTTTGACAACAATATGAATCATGAAACATGAATGGAAATTGTCAAGAGTGACATAACACCATCTCAAAAGATAAGATAGAAGGAATTGCACTTTGGAATGCAAGACGGAGAAAACTTGAACTCCTCAAAACAAAACATGTGTTAAGCACCATGTTTAATTTAGAGTATAGCTTGACGGGTCATAACTTCGAGAGAAAACTTGAAGAACAAATCAAGAATGAAAGGAATCCTTGACGAACCGTCATGAAGAAACTCCGGTAATAAAAGGATGATAAAAAGAAGGAGAAGTTGAAAACACAAGGTGAATCCTTGCAATGATTTAGATGGAGCTTCGCGACGAGATAATTGAGATGACTTGGAACTCCGAAAAGAAAGATGAAGCCTCTCGAACCGAGAATGTGATATGATGACCAACTCCGAAAATAAAGAAGAATCACTTGTAATCAAGAATTTATTCATCATGAATAATCTCCGGAAGAAAAGAATTTAGTCACCTCGAGGAAATAAGAATATTGTATGCTTATCCTTCATCAAATTTAATTGATGACAAGCAACGGATTTGGCATATTACTTATTCCCATTGAAAAAAGGATTAAGAGAGATATAGCATAAACTTCAGAAGGTATTGATGGAACCACCGGTGGGATTTGGAAACAACGAATGAATTGATATGATAACGAAGGAAGTGAAATCTTGAACGAACCACCGTAAGAATTGGAAAAGAGAGTAGCAAGGGTACAATTCACGGGAAAGAGTTTGAAAACGAATGAAGATACTTGAAGGGATTTAGATACTAGTGGATGAAGAGATCATGAGCTGATTAGAGGATATTTGAACGATGCACCGGTAAGATTTGGAGAACGATAGCTATATGCTGAGAAAGAAGAATTAAGACATGATGACCTTCGAAGGAAAGAAATGGAAACAACTCATGAAATGCCCCGGATGGTAAGAAAAGAATTGTCACAATCAAAACAATTATGAGGATAGCATGAAGCTAGAACCATGAATATTCAAGAGAATGGACCAAGATTTAAGAGAAATCTGGCTTCGGTCTTCAAATGTTGAGAAAGATGATGAGAACCACCATGAATTGTTGATATACTCCGGGAGAATTAAAAGAGGAAAGGTTGAGCCAAAGATGAAAAGAATTTGAAAATGACCTTGGAGAAGGCATGTGACTGAAGAAAATTCATTCTTACGTCAAACTTGGAAATGAATTAGGAATGGCTCCGGAATAATTAGAAGAGTCAGGTAAGATCCTGGGAAAAGACCTGTGGGTTAGGGCCCACTCAAAAGAACACCGTTGAAAAGATTTAAAAGAGATGTTGCACCGGTTGAATTAAATGACTTGAATGAGATAACAACCTCGAAATATCTTGAAGGGATTGAGAATGGAAACACAAATCTTGTGAGATATCTTCAGCACTCCAGAACAAATGAATAGGAAGAGGTGAATGATTAAGAGGTGCATCGGTATGAGAAAGCATTAGAAACGAGGAAAGGAATATGATGAATATTGAAAGCTTGAATTGGATCCACTGGAGAAGAAACAACAATGAAGGATGACGAACTTGAAACTGTTGAGCATCCTCATGGGAAATCACCGGATAAGAACATTGATTGAAAAGAGTAAAGAGACTTCACATGAATAAATGGATACTTGATTAAGAAATCTGAGTCCTTGAAGAAAAAGGGTGGGAGGGCGGGAAAAACAAAGGCAACTTGGGACGGATGAAACAAACACCGTTGAGATAACTTAGAAATGATCTTGCGGATGGGAAAAAATGATGGGATCCACTTGAAGAGAAGCACACCGGTTGGAAAGGAGTTGACATGCCACAACCAATGATCAAAAGGATTAGTATTCACATAGCAATATGAGAACACCGTTTAGGAAAGGTATGGATTCAACATTTGACTTCGAAGCAACTCGAATACCACAAATAAAACAAAACAAAGGATTTGGCTTGCATAATAAGCCGGAACAAACATATGATAGAGATTTACCCAATCCCATATCATGCATCTGTTGGAAAGATATCCTAAGAGCTACTTGAATTCCCACCTATAAAACTCCCGAAACTTTCTGGTTATGCAATCTGGTGTTGGGGATACATGGGAAGCAATATATCTCACCCAAACTAACAATCCCTACATCCAGCTGTATCCATCCGTCAACACATAACCAAGAAACCTTCGGAAATCGGGTACCTCAACTGTCGAAAAGCATCCGTTATACGAGTCATGGCAATACTCCCGCACTCACCTCAAGATCTTTGGGTTAGCGGGTTATCTCACCAACAACGCATAAAAGAGATTTTCGATGTCGGCGTACTTAAACTCGTATTCCAGAACTGCAACGATAAAATTATGATGACAACACCTCGAGCTCAACTCCCGGGACACCTCCACTAAACCCCCGCCGACGGGAGGCACCAAGACAATGTTGTCATCATAAAACCATCGAACGATTCCAAGATACCAGCGTGATCCTAAAAAAAATTTAGTGAAATTTGAGAAGAGAAGAGTCAAAACTCTACGTCAGAGACCTCACCAGAGCGATTTAAGGACCGAGGAGTAAAAAGAATTCCTAACTCTCCGATATATATAATCCTAAATGACTCAAAACATTTTTCTAGACACAACTCGCCGCTAAAAACGATCAAGCAAAGGGGCTCCTAAGGTCGGGAAGGCTCGATTACCAACTTAGTAACGCCTCGATGCGGCTATATCTCCCACGTGTCGAAGCACGACTTAGAGGCATAACCGCATTGAAAGCAATGTCGCAAGTGAGGTAATCTTCACACAACCCATGTAATACATAAGGAAAGAGATACATAGTTGGCTTACAATCGCCACTTCACACAATTACATGAATAAAGCATTACATCATCCAGATACAATCAAGGTCCGACTACGGAACCAAAATAAAGAAGAACCCCAAATGCACAAAGGTCCCCGATCGACCCCAACCGGGCTCCACTCTTGATCAACTAGAACGAAACAACACAAAGGGCAAGATCTTCAACGAGCTCCTCCTTGAGCTTGGTTGCGCACACCGCCGGTAACATAGGCACCGCAAACTGGTTTTGAAGTATCCGTGAGCCACGAGGACTCAAAGAATCCCATTACCATGGGTATCAAGACTAGCAAAGCTTAATGGGTAAGGAAGGGGTAAAGTGGTGAGGTTGCAGCAGCGGCTAAGCATAATATGGTGGCTAACCAACGCTAATGAGAGCGAGAAGAGAACAAGCGGAACGGTCGTGAAGCTAGCAATGATCAAGAGGTGATCCTGAGCACCTACTTACGTCAAACATAACCCAGAAACTGTGTTCACTTCCCGGACTCCGCCGAGAAGAGACCATCACGGCTACACACACGGTTGATGCGTTTTAATTCGGATCTGGTGTCAAGTTGTCTACAACCGGACATTAACAAATTCCCATCTGCCACATAACCGCGGGCACGGCTCTCGAAAGTTTATACCTGCAGGGTGTCCCAACTTAGCCCATGACAAGCTCTCGCGATCATCGAAGGAATAGACCTTCACCCAGGAAGACCCGATCAGTCTCGGAATCCCGGTACATCAAGACATTTCGACAATGGTAAAACAAGACCAGCAAGACCGCCCGATGTGCCGACAATCCCGATAGGAGCTGCACATATCTCGTTCTCAGGGCAACACCGGATAAGCTAAGCGTACAGGTACCGACGTAACCCAAGTTGCCAAGGGATGGTCCCGCACGGTGCTCTAGTTTGGACCAACGCTTAGACAAGCACTGGCCCGGGGGGGCTATAATAAAGATGACCCTCGAGAGAGCGACTCCCAAGGGAAAAATAGGTGGTGGTGAGGCAAATGGTAAAAGTCAATGTTGGGCCTTCTTTGGACAAGTTTTATTCAAAGCGAACTGTCGGGGGGTCCCATAAATCACCCGACCGCGTTAGGAATGCAAAATCCGGGAACATAACACCGGTATGACGGAAACTAGGGCGGCAAGAGGAACAAAACACTGGGCATAAGGCCGAGCCTTCCACCCTTTACCAAGTATATAGATGCATTAATAATATAAGAGATATTGTGATATCCCAACAAAAAATCTGTCCACCATGGAGAAATCTTCAACTTCACCGCAACTAGCAACGCTATAAGAGGGGCTGAGCAAAAGCGGTAACATAGCCAAACAACGGTTTGCTAGGAATGGTGTCAAAGGTTAGAGGTTCATGGCAATATGGGATGGCTTGATAAATAGGTAATAGGTAGCGCAGCATAGCGATAGAACGAAGCAACTAGCATAGCAATGATAGTAGTGAGGTCCAGGGTAGCGGTCATCTTGCCTGAAATCCCGCTAGGAAGAAGAACGAGTCCATGAAGAAGACAAACGGACGTAGTCGAACAATCCTCACAACTCCGGAACGAAACCGAAGCTAACGAGAGAAGCAAACCGGAAAGAAGCAAACAACATAGTAAACACACAAGCATAAACATGTCATGATGCACAAACAAGTATGATGCATGTCCGGTTTAATGAGGCATGGCATGGCAAAGTGCAACACACAATACTACAAGTTAAGTGGAGCTCAATATGCAACGAGTTGCATATTGACGAAACACCACATCCGAGTTATTTAGTTTGATCTCGTTATAAGCTACTCAACAATATTAAATGTTGTTAAACATGGCAAGGGGTGAAGCATAACAAAACTACCTACCTAGGCAAGTTTAAATGAGGCCGGAAACAACGAACAACAAGTCCGGAAAATCCTCATGTGCAATTTATGAATTTGCTACTGTTCTGCCCTAAAACATATTTTAATGTTGTAAAACAGGAAAATAAAGTGGACCATGATAAACTAGGCATTTTTCCACCCCATTTACATATAAAGTTTATTTAAAACCGAGCTACGGTTATTTAGTTATGAAATAAATCATTTTAACATAGCATTTAAGCAAACATAATCAAACAACAAGTTAAACATATTTAACATGGATGAAAGTGGCAAATTATTAATCTACACAAAATTCTAAGCATTTTGCATGTTTAAATCATTTTAATCCGATGCACGATTAATGAGTTATTAATGCATGAACTACAGGGGGTTTTCTGTAAAACTGTAAATTGCTGGATAATTAGACAAATTCACAGAACGGAAAAAAAACACGGCATGGGCCGAAACTAGCTAGGCCAACATGCACAGAAGAGGGGCTGGGCGCTGCTCACCATGGCCTAAAGGTCCGGTTGGGGGGAGAGGGTTGGCGGGCGGGCACCGGGAGACCCACGCGGCCGACCGATCGGGTTCTTTGGCGCCACTGGCCATGGTCAACGCGAAGGGCAGGCTGCGCTCTGCTCGTCCCGAGCAGAGACATGGCGGCGGCGGTGGCTGGCTCTCCGGCGAGAGGAGCCGGCGATGCAAGGCGAGGCGGGAGGGGCCCCGACCAGATCCGAGCGGATTGGGTCCGGCCGGATCCGTTCCCGGTGGTGGCGAGGCCGGGCGACGACGGGAGCTCCTGCGGCGGCGCTGTCCACGGAGAGAGAGAGAACGGGTGAGGGAGAGAGAGAGAGAGGAGAAGGCAGGAGGGGGGGGAAAGGAAGAGAAGGCGCGAGGGGACCCGACGGCGTGACCTGGAGGTGCCGGCGACGAGGCTGCGAGGTGGTGGGGTCGGGTGTTCCTGCTCCGGCGAGACCCCTGGTGGCCGGAGCGCAAGGACGATGCGGCGGCGAGGGGATCGAGCGAGGGAGCGGGCAAGCGGGCGAGGGGGCCAGGGCGCATGGGGTCGGGCCGGTCGCGCCGAGGCGGGCCCCGTGGGCCAAGGGCAGCGCGTGGATGCTGGTTAGCGACGTGGCTCATCCGAGTTGGCCGCGGCGCGGCTCTGGGCGGCGGTGGCGGCACCGAAAGAGCCAAGTGGCGCGACAAGTGGCGGGGTGAGGTGGCTGGCGCCGGATTTGAGGGGAAGGCGCGCGCCCCCGAGGTGGGAGGAGGCTGCAAAAACGAGGAGGAGAGGGGTTAGGGGTGCCAAATTTGGAAGGGGGCTGCTATTTATAGAAAGAGGGTTAGGGTTGGGGTTTTGAGGTTGTTTGAGCCGCTCGATCTCGACGGACGGTCCGGAACGGAGGGGGTTAGGAAGGCCTAGGTGGGCTGTGAAGAGGGGTTGGGCTGAGAGGAGAGAAAAACGCGTGCGGCCCGGCAACTATCTCCGGAGACCGAAAACGTCCGACGAATAAACCGGCAAGGGTGCCGCTACAGATGACGGTTGGGCTACCAAATGAACTCCGAATGCGACGAAACTTGGCAGGCGGTCTGTCTACACTATAATAAGATCGCACGCCAAGTTGAAACCCATTCCGAGAACATTTTTATGCCACTAATAAAAATAATATTTCGGAGGTGCCGCGGGCGCGTGCGAGTGTGGTCGGGCTCAGAACGGACAACGAAGAGTACCGGCGAAACACGAACGGATGCAAGTTTTGAAAAACATGCGGATCAAATGCAGATGATGACATGAGATGAGATGCAAAAATAAAAGAGCAAGCATAAATGAAACACACGGAGGTCACCAAAATGGAAGTCTTCTGGATCGTCGGTTTCGGGGCGTTACACCGCATCAAAAGAAACCTGAAAAAAGGAGTTGCGGATTGTTTCTCCTTTGATGATCAAGGAGTCGTATACTTCGGGAACCGCCTAGTGGTTCCCAAAGTGCGAAACCTGCGGCGATTGATCCTTAAAGAGGCTCATGAATCTCCTCTCACCATTCATCCCGGTAGCACTAAGATGTATCAGACCTCACGAGAGGTTCGGTGGACTAGGATGAAGAGAGACATTGCTCAATTTGTTGCTAATTGCGACGTCGTAAATCGTCGGTAAAAGCAGCGCATCAACGGCCTCTTGGCACCCTTCAACCCTTAGCTATTCCCGAATGGAAATGGGATAAAATTGGTATGGATTTCATCACCGGTTTTCCCAGACTAAGAGAGGGAATAATGCTATCTTCGTCAAGCTATCGACCGCCTTCCAAAGTAGCACATTTCTTACCTGTCATGAGAGTATAACCGCTAGTCGCTTAGCAGACTTGTACATCTCCTAATAGTGTCTCTCCATGGTGTTCCATCGAAATTAACTCGATCGAGGAAGTCTCTTCACCTCTCGATTTTGGGAAAGTTTCCAAAACGCTATGGGAACCCATCTTCCTTTAGCACCGCCTTTCACCCTCAATCAAGTGGTCAAGTAGAACGTGTCAACCAAATCCTAGAAGACATGCTTCGAAGCTTACATATCTCATTCGGAATGGATTGGGAGAAATGCCTCCCATTTTCCGAATTTGCTTATAACAACAGCTATCAATCTAGCTTGGGTAAAGCCCCTTTTGAAGTTCTCTATGGACGAAGGTGTCGAACGCCTCTTAACTGGTCAGAAACCGGAGAAAGACAATTCTTTGGCCCGGATATGATCCAGGAAGCAGAAGAGCAAGTTCGCATCGTTCGTGAAAAGTTGAAAACAGCCCAATCTTGTCAAAAGAGTCAATATGACCAAAAACATAAGGCTATGACTTACGAGGTTGACGAGAAGGCTTACCTTCGGGTTACTCCTCTGAAGGGAACCCATCGCTTTGGTATCAAAGGCAAATTGGCTCCTCGCTACATTGGACCTTTTCGCATTCTTGCCAAACGAGGAGAAGTTGCCTACCAATTGGAACTACCCCCGCATCTCTCAAAGTCCACGATGTCTTCCACGCTTCTCAACTCAGCGTTGCTTCTCGGATCCTATCCGTGGAGTGGACCACAAACGCTTGATCTTCAAGATAATCTCACATATCGAGAATACCCGTTCAGATCTCAATCAAGCCGAGCGTACCACTCGACGGCATAATATCAAGTTTCTCAAGGTTCAATGGTCGCACCATTCCGAGAAGGAAGCTACTTGGGAAAGGGAGGATCGTCTTCGACTTGAATATCCCGCCTTCTTTCCGGAGGAACCTAAATCTCGGGACGAGATTCTTTTGAGTGGGGGTGAGTTGTCACACACTAGCTAGTTCATGCATTAGAGTGTTGCATCATGTCTATTTCATTTAACAGAAACCTGAAATGGGAATGACAGAACCCCCAGCCCCCTCTAAATCAAAATAGGGTTTACTAAAAACATTTTCAGTGAATCTGAAATGCCCTTCTAAAATGTCCATCATTTTTGTCTTGGTCCAGAACCTCTGCCAAAAGTGATGCACAATTTCCTAGGTCATCCTGAGGTCTTTGAATTAAATCATAAGTATTTGAATTTGGGCATTTAAAATTTATAAAATATTTCAAATGCTCAAATATTCCCAAACTAAAATGTTCCATGTTGGAAATATTCCAACTAAGGACCAGGTGCAGTTTGGTGAATTTTGGAATGACATAGGTATTTTTAGAAATTCAACAAACTTACGTAATAAAAAACAGTAAACAGAAAAAGGGAAAAAAACTTACCGGCGCCACCGAGAGGCCACCACCAGCCCACTGCCGCCCAGCCCGCCACCGCCCAATGAAGCTGCTTGGCTTGCCAGCAGCAGCCAAGGTGCTCGACGGCGGCACCGCAGCGCGCCACGCAGCTGCTCGTCGCCCTGCTTCCCCCATTCGCCGCCTAGCTGGCCTGGACGAGCTCCACGTCGCGCCCCGAACCCCCTGGACACCTTCATTCGCCCCCAGCTCCTCTCCCTCGCGCTCCCACGCCATGGCCGACGCCACCGTTGCCGCACCGCCGCCGTAGTCATGCTCCCCAACGTCTCCACGCCGCGCCACCGTGTCCAGAAGCTCCGCCGCCCTCTACTCCTTCGAGCTAGCCGAGCCCCGAGTGCTCGCGTGCTCCGAAGCCACCGCACCGACTTCGACCGAACCGCCATCGCCGGAGATCCCCTTCGCCGTCGCCGCCGCATCAGCTCGTCCCCGACCGCACCGTCCATTCCATCAAGACCGCAGTGAGCTGGGCTAACTCCTCCCCCCTTTCTTTCTCGCTTCCGCGCACCACAGCGAGCACACGTAGCTCACCCGCACGCGCCGCCGCGGACCTCGTCGCCGACGTGCCTCCGGCTAACCACCGGCCACCTCACCTTGTCCAACGCACTCACCACGCTGCGCTGAGTCCAACCGCGCACTCCCCGAACCTCACTGCACCCCCTAGCTCGAGTTTGTCTCCAACCGAACTCCGGCGGCCGCCAAAGTCGTCACCGGCGCCAACTCCGGCCACCCCGAGCTCAACCACTACCACCAATAGCCGCGGCTCGATCTCAGCAACACGTAGATGCCTTCCGCCGTCCATTTGGTCGCCGGAATGCCAAAATGCACTTTCGCAGCCGTGTCGGGCTCGCCGGCGGCTAGACGCTGGCGTGTTTGACTCTAACTTTGACCACAGGTGGGCCCAGGTTGACCCCCTGGGTCTATGACATGTGGGACCCCCTTTACTAATTAATCCAGTTTAGTTTAAACTTAATTTGGTTAGTCTATTTGTCTACTGACATGCGGGACCCACTGGTCAGTTTGACCTGGACCAGCCCGTTGACCACTGACGTCATCATGACGTAATGCTGACGCAGTAATTTAATTACTAGAATTACTTTTACACAGGAAATTCCAGAAAATGCTTCAAACTTTCAAAAATTCATAGAAATTAATCTGTAGCTCCAAATCAAACAAATTATATATGTAAAATGATCAGAAAAATGCACTCTATCCATCTGTATCATTTTCATGCATGTTAAAACAAGCTAACCTGCTGTTTATCACAGAACAAGATAAAGCACTTTAAATGGCAACTTATGAGTTTGAACTTTGAATCTTTGGTTCAAATTAGTTCAAACCCATCTGTTCTTAGTTGCATTAGCCCAATACACTCATTTTGCCATGTCTCATGCATGCATCATATTATTGCATACTGTTTGGTAATGTTTGTGTATCGGTGCTCTCTGCGGCAGGTTCTGCCCCCGAGGAGTACCGTGATAACCCCAACGAAGAGCAATACCAGTGCACCGACCCATCAGGCAAGCAACCAACCATTTGATCATATCGATAAAATCCCATGTTCTTGCTCCTGCTCTCTTTTACTGCATTAAGACAACGCGATTCAAACTGCTGTGTGCTGCGGTAGTTGAACCCATTTCCTCTGCATGACCTGTCATTGCCACAGTAACTAGATGAAACCCACTAGCATGTGTAGGAGTTGATTGAGCCATATGATTGTGTTGTTCCTACCTTGCTATGCCTGCTATGCTTAGAGTCGTGTCAAGTCTGGTTCATCTAGGTGATGGGCTAGAGTGAAATGATTGTGTCAGTATGAGAGTAAGGTGTTGAACACGATTTGGTAAAGGTATCGATGAGAGGCCATGTAGGAGTACATGGTGGGTTGTTTCATTGAGGCCGCCCTAAGCAATCGAGATCTGTATGTGTGATTTAAGATTCAGCTACTACCATGCATTGGGCCCGAAACCAATGGACCCTCTCGGCTTCTTATTCACCCTAGTCTTCTGTCCAGGAGTTGCAAGTAGTTTCTGGTGTTTGTAGCCTACTGGAGGCCATGGACAGCGCTGACCGTAGGGGTGGGCTGTGATGCGGTAGGTACGTGGTCGGGTGTACCAGATGCCCGTTTGGTATCTCGGGAACCCTGTTCACATCGTTTGGGGCTGTGAGCAAAACTTCGGCCGGATCTCCTCATAGATGGAACCCAAATAGGCGATAAACCTGGACTAGAGACTTAGGTGTCTAGGTAGGTCGTGGCCGACACCCACGTTGGGCTTCCGCTTGAAGGTTGCCGAGTACATGTCGTGTAAACGGCGGTAAGTGGTGAGAGTGTGTATGAAGAAGTACACCCCTGTAGGGTTAACATTATCTATTCGAATAGCCGCGTCCGCGGTAAAGGACTACTTGGTTGCCTATACAGTTCATAGACAAGTAAATGGAAACTACTAAAAGCCTCAAGATAAGCGTGAGTGCCGAGGATGGCTCTTCCGTAGGAAGTCAGAGGTGGATCCTCGGTAGCGTATTGAAGTGGTGAGTAGTGGACTCGAGTGCGCAAAACTATTTCAAGTTGGAGTCTCGTAGGATAGCTTAGCCACGAGTCAAAGCTGGCTTGCTGCAATAACTCCACCAACCCTTCTTGATAATATGCATGTATGTAGGATATGATGTAAGTCTTGCTGAGTACCTTTGTACTCATGTTGCTTTAATTTACATTTTTCAAGATGCCACAACCCTTCCGACGGGTTCTTCGTGAGACGCTGACATTGATGAGTAGACTAAGGCCCGTGGTGATCCCGAGCAAGTGAAGGACCATGTAGTATAGCTAGGCTTACCCAAGCCTCTTTTATTTTACTAGTTGTCTGTACTCAGACAAAACACTTCCGCTGTTGGCTTGTATGCTTGTATGACTTGAATGTGGGTCGTGTGACCCGTGCATTGTGTGTATGCTATATGGCTCTCGAGCCTTTAAATAAAGTACTTGTGTCGAGAGTCATGTTGTGATGCCTTGTTGTATTTGCACATATCGAGCATATTGTGTGTATGATTGAAATGCTTGGTATGTGTGGGATCGACTATCTAGTTGTTTATCTTTAGTAGCCTCTCTTACCGAAATGTCTCCTAGTGTCTCCACCGAGCCATGGTAGCTTGCTACTACTCCGAGCACTTAGGCTGGCCGCATGTGTCCTTCTTCGCTCTGTGTCGTCCTTCGGGAAATGTCACGCATTGAGTACCGGAGTCTTGTTAGCCCTTCAGCCGGTTTGCGAGTCCTGCTAGCCCAAAGCTACAGCCCGAACTTACTTGTCGATGACCGACACGCTCGATGTCGGGTCATGGATGCTGTCCTCGTAAGTCTGTGCCACTTTGGGTTTACAACTAGCCATGTCAGCCCGGCCCTTTTCATATGGATGCTAGCGACACTATCATATACGTGTGCCAAAAGGCGCAAACGGTCCCGGGCAAAGGTAAGGCGACACCCGTGGGGATACCGTGCGTGAGGCCGCAAAGTGATATGAGGTGTTACAGGCTAGATCGATGTGACATTGAGTCGGGGTCCTGACAGGCGGTAGCATTATAAGATGATCTCTCACAAAATTTCAAGGTACAAGTTTTCTCTCTGAGTATGCACCATTGCGGCAGTTCATCGTGCCGAGACACCACGTGATGATCGGGTGTGATAAGCTCTACGTTCACATACAACGGATGCAAGCCAGTTTTGCACACACAGAATACTCGGGTTAAACTTGACAAGCCTAGCATATGCAGATATGGCCTCGGAATACTGAGACCAAAAGGTTGAGTGTGAATCATATAGTAGATATGATCAACATAGTGATGTTCACCATTGAAAACTACTCCATCTCACGTGATGATCAGACATGATTTAGTTGATATGGATCACGTGATCACTTAGATGATTAGAGGATGTCTATGTAAGTGGGAGTTCTTAAGTAATATGATTAATTGAACTTTAATTTGTCATGAACTTAGTACCTGATAGTATTTTGCATGTCTACGTTGTTGTAAATAAATGGCCCGTGCTACTGTTCCGTTGAATTTTAATGCGTTCCTAGAGAAAGCTAAGTTGAAATATGATGGTAGCAACTACACAAACTGGGTCCATAACTTGAGGATTATCCTCATTGCTGCACAGAAGAATTACGTCCTGGAAGCACCGCTAGGTGCAAGACCCGCTGCAGGAGCAACACCGGACGTTATGAACGCCTGGCAAAGCAAAGCTGATGACTACTCGATAGTTCTGTGTGCCATGCTTTGCGGTCATGGAGCACATGAGATGTTCTAGGAGTTGAAGTTAATATTTCAAGAAAATGCCCGGACTGAGAGATATGAAGTCTCCAATAAGTTCTACAGCTGCAAAATGGAGGAGAATAGTTCTCTCAGTGAACATATACTCAAAATGTCTGGGTACCACAATCACTTGACTCAACTAGGAGTTAATCTTCCGGTTGATAGTGTCATTGACAGAGTTCTTCAATCACTGCCACCAAGCTACAAAAGCTTTGTGATGAACTATAATATGCAAGGGATGGATAAGACAATTCCCGAGCTCTTCGCGATGCTAAAGGTTGCGGAGGTGGAAATCAAGAAGGAGCATCAAGTGTTGATGGTTAATAAGACCACTAGTTTCAAGAAGAAGGGCGAAGGGAAGAAGGGGAACTTCAAGAATAACGGCAAGCAAGTTGCTGCTCAAGTGAAGAAGCCCAAGTCTGGACCTAAGCCTGAGACTGAGTGCTTCTACTACAAAGGGACTGGTCACTGGAAGCGGAACTGCCCCAAGTATTTGGGGGATAAGAAGGATGACAAAGTGAAATGTATATTTGATATACATGTTATTGATGTGTACCTTACTAATGCTCGTAGTAGCGCTTGGGTATTTGATACTAGTTCATTGCTCATACTTGCAACTCAAAGCAGGGCTACGGATTAAGCGAAGATTGGCTAAGGACGAGGTGACGATGCGCGTGGGAAATGGTTCCAAAGTCGATGTCATCGTCGTCGGCACGGTACCTCTATATCTACCTTCGGGATTAGTTTTAGACCTGAATAATTGTTATTTGGTGCCAGCGTTAAGCATGAACATTATATCTGGATCTTGTTTGATGCAAGACGGTTATTCATTTAAATTAGAGAATAATGGTTGTTCTATTTATATGAGTAATATCTTTTATGGTCATGCACCCTTGATGAGTGGTCTATTTTTATTGAATCGCGATAGTAGTGATACACATATTCATAGTATTGAAGCCAAAAGATATAAGTTTAATAATGATAGTGCAACTTATTTGTGGCACTGCCGTTTAGGTCATATTGGTGTAAAAAGCATGAAGAAACTCCATGCGGATGGGCTTTTGGAATCACTTGATTATGAATCACTTGGTGCTTGCGAACCATGCCTCATGGGCAAAATGACTAAGACTCCGTTCTCCATAACAATGGAGCGAGCAACAGACTTGTTGGAAATAATACATACTGATGTATGCGGTCCAATGAGTGTTGAGGCTTGCGCCGGGTATCATTATTTTATGACCTTCACAGATGATTTGAGCAGATATGGGTGTATCTACTTGATGAAACATAAGTCTGTAACATTTGAGAAGTTCAAAGAATTTCAGAGTGAAGTGGAAAATCATTGTAACAAGAAAATAAAGTTTCTACGATCTGATCGTGGAGGTGAATATTTGAGTTACTAGTTTGGTCTTCATTTGAAACAAACACGGAATAGTTTCGCAACTCACGCCACCCGGTACACCACAGCGTAATGGTGTGTCCAAACGTCGTAACCGCACTTTATTAGATATGGTGCGATCTATGATGTCTCTCACTGATTTACCGCTATCATTTGGGGTTATGCTTTAGAGACGACTGCATTCACATTAAATAGGGCACCATCAAAATCCGTTGAGACGACACCATATGAACTGTGGTTTGGCAAGAAACCGAAGTCATCGTTTCTTAAAGTTTGGGGTTGCGATGCTTATATGTGTGAAAAAGCTTCAACCTGATAAGCTCGAACCCAAATCGGAGAAATGTGTCTTCATAGGATACCCAAAGGAGACTATTGGGTACACCTTCTATCACAGATCTGAAGGTAAAATATTCGTTGCTAAGAATGGATCCTTTCTAGAGAAGGAGTTTCTCTTGAAAGAAGTGAGTGGGAGGAAAGTAGAACTTGATGAGGTAATTGTACCTGCTCCCTTATTGGAAAGTAGTTCATCACAGAAATCTGTTCTGGTGATTCCTACACCAATTAGTGAGGAAGCTAATGATGATGATCATGAAGCTTCTGATCAAGTTACTACTGAACCTCATAGGTCAACCAGAGTAAGACCCGCACCAGAGTGGTACGGTAACCCTATTCTGGATGTCATGTTACTTAACCATGACGAACCTACGAACTATGAGGAAGCAATGATGAGCCCAGATTCCGCGAAATAGCTTGAGGCCATGAAATCTGAGATGGGATCCATGTATGAGAACAAAGTGTGGACTTTGGTTGACTTGCCCGATGATCAGCAAGCCATATAAAATAAATGGATCTTCAAGAAGATGACCGACGCTGACGGTAATGTTACTGTCTAGAAAGCTCAACTTGTTGCAAAAGGTTTTCGACAAGTTCAAGGAGTTGACTACGATGAGACTTTCTCACCCGTAGCGATGCTTAAGTCTGTCTGAATCATGTTAGCAATTGCCATATTTTATGATTATGAAATTTGGCAAATGGACGTCAAAAATGCATCCGTGAATGGATTTCTAGAAGAAGAGTTGTATATGATGCAACCAGAAGGTTTTGTCGATCCAAGGGTGCTAACAAAGTGTGCAAGCTCCAGCTATCCATTTATGGACTGGTGCAAGCCTCTCAGAGTTCGAATAAACATTTTGATAGTGTGATCAAAGCATATGGTTTTATACAGACTTTTCGATAAGCCTGTATTAACAAGAAAGTGAGTGGGAGCTCTATAGCATTTCTAATATTATATGTGGATGACATATTGTTGATTGGAAATGATATAGAATTTCTGGATAGCATAAAAGGATACTTGAATAAAAGTTTTTCTATGAAAGACCTCAGTGAAGCTGCTTACATATTGGGCATCAAGATCTATAGAGATAGATCAAGACGCTTAATTGGACTTTCACAAAGCACATACCTTGATTAGATTTTGAAGAAGTTCAAAATGGACCAGTCAAAGAAAGGGTTCTTGCTTGTGTTACAAGGTGTGAAGTTGAGTGAGACTCAATGCCCGACCACTTCAGAAGATAGAGAGAAAATGAAAGTCATTCCCTATGCCTCAACCATATGTTCTATCATGTATGCAATGCTGTGTACCAGACCTGATGTGTGCCTTGCTATAAGTATAGTAGGGAGGTACCAAAGTAATCCAGGAATGGATCACTAGACAGCGGTCAAGAACATCCTGAAATACCTAAAAAGGACTAAGGATATGTTTCTCGTTTATGGAGGTGACAAAGAGCTCGTCGTAAATGGTTATGTCGATGCAAGCTTTGACACTGATCTGGATGATTCTAAGGCACATCCGGATACGTATTCATATTGAATGGTGGAGCTGTCAGTTGGTGCAATTCCAAACAGAGTGTCGTGGCGGGATCTACATGTGAAGCGGAGTACATAGCTACTTCGGAAGCAACAAATTAAGGAGTCTGCATGAAGGAGCTCATATCCGATCTAGGTGTCATACCTAGTGCATCGGGTCCAATTAAAATCTTTTGTGACAATACTGGAGCGATTGCCCTGGCGAAGGAATCCAGATTTCACAAGAGAACCAAGCACATCAAGAGATGCTTCAATTCCATCCACAATCTAGTCAAAGAGGGTTATATAGAAGTTTGCAAGATACATATGAATCTGAATGTTGCAGACCCGTTGACTAAGCCTCTCTCACGAGCAAAACATGATCAACACCAAGAATCCATGGGTGTTAGAATCATTACTATGTAATCTAGATTATTGACTCTAGTGCAAGTGGGAGACTGAAGGAAATATGCCCTAGAGGCAATAATAATGTTTTTATTTATATTTACTTATATCATGATAAATGTTTATTATTCATGCTAGAATTGTATTAACCAGAAACTTAGTACATGTGTGAATACATAGACAAAGAGAGTGTCTCTAGTATGCCTCTACTAGACTAGCTCGTTAATCAAAGATGGTTAAGTTTCCTAGCCATAGACATGTGTTGTCATTTGATGAACGGGATCACAACATTAGAGAATGATGTGATGGACAAGACCCATCCGTTAGCTTAGCACTATGATCGTTTGGTTTATTGCTATTTCTTTCTTCGTGACTTATACATGCTATGACTATGAGATTATGCAACTCCCGAATACCGGAGGAACACTTACTGTGCTATCAAACGTCACACTATAACTGGGTGATTATAAAGATGCTCTACAGGTGTCTCCAATGGTGTTTGTGGAGTTGGCATAGATCGAGATTAGGATTTGTCACTCTGATTGTCGGAGAGGTATCTCTGGGCCCTCTCGGTAATGCACATCACTATAAGACTTGTAAGCAATGTTACTAATGAGTTAGTTGTGGGATGATGCATTATGGAACGAGTAAAGAGACTTGGCGGTAACGAGATTGAACTACGTATGGTGATACCGACGATCGAAACTCGGGCAAGTAACATACCGATAACAAAAGGAACAACGTATGTTGTTATGCGGTTTGATCGATAAAGATCTTCGTAGAATATGTAGGAGCCAATATGAGCATCCAGGTTCCACTATTGGTTATTGATCGGAGATGTGTCTCGGTCATGTCTACGTAGTTCTCGAACCCGTAGGGTCCGCACGCTTAATGTTCGATGACAATTTGTTATATGAGTTATATGATTTGATGTACCAAAGTTTGTTTGGAGTCACGTATGAGATCACGGACGTGAAGAGGAGTCTCGAAATGGTTGAGACATAAAGATTTATATATTGGAAGGTTATATTCGGACACCGAAATGGTTCGGGTCGTTACGGATAAGTTTTGGAGTACCGGGGGTTACCGGACCCCCCACCCCGGGAAGTTATTGGGCCTCCTAGGCCTAGTAGTGGAAGAGAGGAGGCAGGCCAAGGAGTGGGGCGCGCCCCCCTAGCCCAAACCAAATTGGACTAGGGTTGGAGGGGGGGGGACGCCCCCCTTTCCTTCTATCCTCCTCCTTCCCCCTTCTTCTTGTTGGATAGGAAAGGGGGGGGGGCGAATCCTACTTGGAGTAAGACTCCCCCTTGGGCGCGCCACCCTTGGCTGGCCTCCTCCTCCCTTCCTCCTTTATATATGTGGGGAGGGTGGCACCCTATGAGGCAGTCCTGGATTAAGGGGTCCTCGGACAGCCGGACTATATACTTTGGCCGGACTGTTGGACTATGAAGATACAAGATTGAAGACTTCGTCCCGTGTCCGGATGGGACTCTCCTTTGCGTGGAAGGCAAGCTTGGCAATTCGGATGTGTAGATCTCCTTCTCTGTAACCGGCTCTGTGTAACCCTAGCCCCCTCCGGTGTCTATATAAACCGGAGGGTTTAGTCCGTAGGACAACAACAATCATAATCATAGGCTAGCTTCTAGGGTTTAGCCTCTATGATCTCGTGGTAGATCAACTCTTGTAATACTCATATCATCAAGATTAATCAAGCAGGAAGTAGGGTATTACCTCCATCTAGAGGGCCCGAACCTGGGTAAAACATCGTGTCCCCTACCTCCTGTTACCATTAGCCTTAGACGCACAGTTCGGGACCCCCTACCCGAGATCCGCCGGTTTTAACACCGACATTGGTGCTTTCACTGAGAGTTCCACTGTGCCGTCGTTATAAGGCTTGGTGGCATCTTCAATCGTCTTCAACAACGCAGTCCAGGGGGAGGTTTTCCTTCCCGCATAGATCTTCATATTCGGTGGCTTCATACTGCGGGCCAACTCGGGTGGCCACCTGGAGCAGATCCATAGCTACGCCCCTGGCCATCAGGTCAGGTTTGGAAGCTTGAACTATATTGCCGATATCGGCGGGGACTTGATCTTCGATGGATTCGAGCCCATGTCAGGTACGCCGAACAGTCACGACGAGCATGACTTAGATCTGCCATCAGATAGTGTTCGGAAGATCGCACCTGCGGCGGCACTAGGAGTCAATCCGGAGCAGATATTGCCATCCGAGGACGGGTGGATGGACCCCGCCACGGAGGCCGCACACTCCTCGGCCTTGGAGCCGAAGACCGACCTCACCTCCTATGAGGCCGGAATCATCGGACCCCGGACTCATCTTCGGCTACAGGATTCGAACCGCGTGTATCCGTGCCTATCAAATTTGATTGGGCACCGGTCATGAAATTCACCTCTGCGGATATTTTTTAGCACTCGCCCTTGGGTGTTGTGCTAAATTCATTAAGGTATCTTTCCTTGTCAAGAGACCCCTGGCCGAACTATGTTCGGCTCGAGTGGGAAGCGGACGACGAAGAAATTCGTCCCCCACCCACCACCCACTTAATAGCCACTGTCGATGACTTAACCGACACGCTCGATTTCGACTCCGAAGACATCGATGGTGTTTACGACGGCATAGGGGAAGAACAGGAACCACCCCCCACTGGGCGCTGGACAGCCACCTCATCATATGATATATATATGGTGGACACGCCAAAAGAAGGCGATGGCGACGATGCAACGAAGGGTAATCTCCTCGATAAGCCACCAAAGCAACGCCGTAGCCGCCGCTCTAAATTGCTCCACATTAAAAACAACGACAACAGTGCAAGAAAGAACATTACCCCAGTCGACTCCAAAGGAAACGACGACCCCATGGACCCAGCGATGGAGCAGGACGAGCCAGGGACGGTGAACACAGTTCGGAGCCGACGTCAGATGACGCCGATCCCGAGGGTAAAATTCATCTACCTGTCTCCGGAGAGGAGAACAGTCCGGACGATGATGCACTCATCGTCCCAGAAAAACACTTGGAACAAGAGAACCTCCACAGAAGGCTTATTGGCACTGCGAGGAGCTTAAAAAAGCAAAAGCAAAGGCTTAAGGCCGCGCAGGATACGCTCAATCGCAGATGTAACAAGGTGCTTGACACCGAAGAGAAATACGGTGGCGATCGCCACACTAAGAGCTATCCAAAGCGCAAGCTGCTGCCCGAATTCGACGACGAGGCCATAGAGGCTATTAAGCCGAAAACAGCCGATCAGCTGGACCAACCACCCCGTGGCTGCGACAGGACGACTAATGATGCCACACACAAGTCAGCACACGATTTATGTGAGCTCCTGGACAAAAAATCCAGTATGGCCAGGTCCATCTATGGATCTAGGAAGCGCGCTCCGGCACAAAATCAGAGCTACCAAAACGATCATATTGATCAAATACCAGCTAGGTATCAAAAACCATCGACAATATGCCATGACACGTCCAAATACAGGAGTGCCGCACACCCCCTGTGCTTCACGGATGATGTGTTGGATGATGACCCACAAGTATAGGGGATCTATCGTAGTCCTTTTGATAAGTAAGAGTGTCGAACCCAACGAGGAGAAGAAGGAAAGGACAAGCGGGTTTCAGTAAGGTTTTCTCTGCAAGCACTGCAATTGTAGGTAACAGATAGTTTTGTGATAAGATAAATTGTAACGGGTAACAAGCAATGAAAGTAAATAAAGTGCAGCAAGGTGGCCCAATCCTTTTTGTAGCAAAGGAAAAGCCTGGACAATTTCTTATAATGAGAAAAGAGCTCCGGAGGACACATGGGGATTATCGTTAAGCTAGTTTTCATCACGCTCATATGATTCGCGTTCGGTACTTTGATAATTTGATATGTGGGTGGACCGGTGCTTGGGTATTGCCCTTACTTGGACAAGCATCCCACTTATGATTAACCCCTATTGCAAGCATCTGCAACTACAAAAGAAGTATTAAGGTAAACCTAACCACAACATTAGACATATGGATCCAAATCAGCCCCTTATGAAGCAACGCATAAACTAGGGTTTAAGCTTCAGTCACTCTAGCAACCCATCATCTACTTATTATTTCCCAATGCCTTCCTCTAGGCCCAAATAATGGTGAAGTGTCATGTAGTCGACATTCAAATAAAACCACTAGAGGAAAGACAACATACATCTCATCAAAATATCAAACGAATACCAAATTCACATGACTACTAATAGCAAGACTTCACCCATGTCCTCAGGAACAAATGTAACTACTCACAAAGCATATTCATGTTCATAATCAGAGGAGTAATAATATGCATTAATGATCTGAACATATAATCTTCCACCAAGTAAACCAAGTAGCATCAACTATAAGGAGTAATCAACACTACTAGCAACCCACAAGTACCAATCTGTGGTTTGGATACAAGAGATGAACTAGGGTTTTGAGAGGAGATGGTGCTGGTGAAGATTTTGATGGAGATTGACCCCCTCCCGATGAGAGGATCGTTGGTGATGACGATGGTGATGAGTTCCCCCTCCCGGAGGGAAGTTTCCCCCGCAGAACAGCTCCGCCGGAGCCCTAGATTGGTTCCGCCTCATGGCGGCGGAGTTTCGTCCCGTAAGCTTGCCTCTGATTTTTTTTCCAGGGTAAAAGCCTTCATATAGCAGAAGATGGGCACCGGAGGGCCACCAGGGGGAAGGAGACAGGGCGCCCAAGAGGGGTGGGCGCGCCCACTCTCCCGGCGAGGTGTGGGCCCCTCTTGTGTTTCTTCGCTCAATAATTTTATTAATTCCAAAACTGACTTCCGTGGAGTTTCAGGATTTTTGGAGCTGTGCAGAATAGGTTTCCAATATTTGCTCCTTTTCCAGCCAAAATTCCAGCTTCCGGCATTCCCCCTCTTCATGGTAAACCTTGTAAAATAAGAGAGAATAGCCATAAGTTTTGAGATATAATGTGTAATAACATCCTATAATGCAATAAATATCGATATAAAAGCATGATGCAAAATGGACGTATCAACTCCCCCAATCTTAGACCTCGCTTGTCCTCAAGCGGAAGCCGAAATCGAAAAATATGTCCACATGTTTAGAGACAGAGGTGTCGATAAAAATAAAATACGGACATGAGGGCATCATGATCATTCTTATACCAACAACATATATAGATTTTGTCATATGATTTCTTATGCTCAAGTAACAATCGATTCAATGTCAAGTATGGTTCAGAAACTTCATCGGGAACTAACAAACTATAATCTCAGTCATTGAAGCAATTGCAATTTATCATAACATCAGAAAGAGTCAAGAATAGAGCTTTTCAGCAAGTCCACATACTCAACTATCATGTAGTCTTCTACAATTGCTAACACTCACGCAATACTTGTGGTTATGGAGTTTCAACCGGACACTGAGAAAGATAGGGGCTTATTGTGTTGCCTCCCAACGTATTCACCTTTAGGTGATGTCAACAATAATAATTCATGCTAACTTACATCCAATTGGATCTATATATATCAAGATCTTTCAAACACGAGGAGCTTGCCAAAGGATAAAATGAAAAAGGGAAAGGTGAAGATCACCTTGACTAAAGCATAAAGTAAAAACATAAAGTAAAAGATAGGCCCTTCGCAGAGGGAAGCAGAGGTTGTCATGTGCGTTTAGGGTTGGATGCACAAAATCTTAATGCAAAAGAACGTCACTTTATATTGCCACTTGTATATGGACCTTTATTATGCAGTCCGTTGCTTTTATTGCTTCCATAACAAGATCGTATAAAGCTTATTTTATCTGCACTAATAAGTCATACATATTTAGAGGGCAATTTTTATTGCCTGCAACATGATAACTTACTTGAAGGATCTTACTCAATCCATAGGTAGGTATGGTGGACTCTCATGGCAAAACTGGTTTAAGGATATTTGGAAGCACAAGTAGTATCTCTACTTGGTGCAAGGAATTTGGATAGCATGAGGGGGAAAGGTAAGCTCAACATGTTGGGAAGGTCTGTGACAATATACTTTAACTGAGATGTGAGAAAACATAAACCATTACATTGTCTTCCTTTTCCAACATCAACTCTTTTAGCATGTCATACTTAATGAGTGCTTCACAATCATAAAAGATGTCCAAGATAGTATATTTGCATGTGAAAACCTCTCTTTCCTTATTACTTCCTATTAATTGCAACGATGACCAAAACTATGTTTGTCAACTCTCAACAACTTTTATGCCTCATACTTTCTATGTGTGAAGTCATTACTGTCCATAAGATCAATATGAACTCTTTTATTCTTTGTATTCTTTCTACTTTCTCAAGATCATAGCAAGATAGCAAAGACCTTAACTCAACACTAATCTTATTATGGATAGCTCAAGGACTCGATTACATAAAGAGATCATAAAGCAAAACTCAAAACTACTTGATACCAAAACTTCAATCTACTAGATCAAGATATTACTAAAAGGATCGAACTAAGTAAAACGGTAAAGATAGGAGTGTGATGGTGATACCATACTGGGGCACCTCCCCCAAGCTTGGCAGTTGCCAAGGGGAGTGCCCATACCCATGTGATTATGTCCTCGGAGGTGGTGAAGTAGGAGTTGCTGACGATATAGGCTTGTCGTCCGTCTTCCAAGGCATAGGCTCACCATCATAGAAGGATGATCGAGTCTCCGGGATCCTCAAATCTGCAGCCAAACTCATCCTCTTGAATCTATATTCATACTCACAGTTCTGGTTTTGCAGGTCATAGATCTAGGCTTGGAGGTGCTCGATTTTCTCTTGAAGCTTGAAGATAGTCTCCCCAATGATCTTGGCATCTAGCTTGTGGTTGTTGGTGAACTTCGTGATCATCATCTGGTTGGCGTTGAGTCCATGCTCCACCATCCCTTGGCACTTGAAAACTTGTTGCTCCATGGCTTCGAGCTTTGTCTCCACGCTTCCGGTACGCCTTGGTCCCTCCACATCGCGGATGTGCAGCACCCCCTCACGCATCTCAATGGTTTGAGGGTGTTGCAGCACCTCCGCGAGATAGGGTTTGATAACCCTCTCGAAAAACTTGTCCTTGGGAGCGCTTGGAGACGTCATGGTGCTCTAGATCTGTCAAAAAAACAGCTCGAAACAAAAACAGAGGATATTTGCATGATACGGTGGTCAAAGCCTTCGGGAGATTATATAATGAATTTTTACCGACCAGAATACGTAATGTGCAAGAAAACGGAGTCCGAGAGGCACACGAGGTGGCCACGAGACAGGGGGGCGCGCCCAGGAAGGGTGGGTGTCGGTGTCAAAACCGGCAGATCTCGGGTAGGGGGTCCCGAACTGTGCGTCTAGGCGGATGGTAACAGGAGACAAGGGACACGATGTTTTTACCAAGGTTTGGGCCCTCTCGATGGAGGTAAAACTCTACTCCTGCTTGATTGATATTGATGATATGGGTAGTACAAGAGTGGATCTACCACGAGATCAAGGAGGCTAAACCCTAGAAGCTAGCCTATGGTATGCTTGTTGTTCGTCCTATGGACTAAAACCCTCCGGTTTATATACACACTGGAGAGGGCTAGGGTTACACAGAGTCGGTTACAATGGTAGGAGATCTACATATCCGTATTGCCAAGCTTGCCTTCCACGCCAAGGAAAGTCCCATCCGGACAAGGGACGAAGTCTTCAATCTTGTATCTTCATAGTCTTGGAGTTCAGCCAATCATGATAGTTTGGCTACCCGGACACCCCCTAGTCCAGGACTCCCTCACTAGCCCCTGAACCAGGCTTCAATGACGATGAGTCCGGCGCGCATATTGTCTTCGGCATTGCAAGGCGGGTTCCTCCTCCGAATAATTCATAGAAGATTGTGAACACCAGGATAGTGTCCGGCTCTGCAAAATAAATTCCACATACCACCGCAGAGAGAATAATATTTACACAAGTTCAATCTGCTGACGTATTTTGTGGTGTGACGTCACACCACGGCCAAGCCTTTACTCGAATTGTTTTCATTATTCCACCTCAGAGCGTTTAGCGAAGCGGTTTCCTTGGCACGTCTTGTCGAAGCAAAGATCGTGTCTCCTTATTCCGGGATTCTCATCAATACGGATGTGGGTAACCCAAACGCGCCTGTTGGCTCGCCCCCTCCATCGAAGGCGAGTCCCAAACGGTTACGGGGACGGCTCTTGGTATTCAACCCCTTTATAACGAGACCAAGGTCTGTCCCTCTTCTTCAATCCTTAATCGAATCCGCCCCTCACCCCGAGTTCCAACACCCAAGGCTCCAGATTCAGGCGCTTTGGACCTTCGACAATGTCCGGCTGCGACCTTCAGGGCCAGTGGATGCCCTCTTCCGTCACGGAAGAAGATGTGCTAAAGCTGAGAGACGCCAGGTATCTAACCGGCGAGATTTCGCATAGGCTGCCCGACCCAGGGCAAGTTATTCCCACTCCCGAGCCTGGCGAGAGCGTGGTGTTCGTATCTCACTTCCGTCGGGGTTTAGGCTTCCCGATGGACCCCTTCGTGTGGGGGCTCATGTTTTATTATGGGCTGGAATTCCATGACATGGATCCGGAGTCCATCCTCCACATCTCATCGTTCATTGTTGTATGTGAAGCCTTCCTTCACCCTCTCCTCACTTCGGATTATGGCTCAAGACCTTCAACATGGAGCCGAAGATGATCGAGGAGCGGCAGGCAGAGTGCGGAGGGGCAGTTATAAGCAAGAGAGCTGACGCTCCGTGGCCCTAGGGCTATTTTCAAAAGAAGCTCGGTTTGTGGCAACAGGAGTGGTTCTACATCACCGCTCCCAGGGGCACCAGATGGGTGGCGCGCCGCCGCTTTCGCTGGGCCCTCCACAACGGCCAAGCGCCATGGGTCAACAAAGGGCTTGACTGGGGGCCGCCCAAGGACGTGCCATTATTGCAGGGCCGCATTCGAGACCTCCAAGAGAGGGAGATCAATCTGGTTGTAGTGGCGCGGGTCATGCTGATTCAGCGCCTTCTGCCATGCAAACATCGCCCCCTCCGCCTGTGGGAATTCAATCCGGAGGGACCGCGAGCTCTTCAACACTTCATGGGTGCGACGCCCGTGGAGATGTATGAACTGTTCTTCGGATCACAAGAGATGTGTCCGGACTTGACCGAGGATGCATGCCTGAGCTGCAATCGCCCGGATACTCAAGTAAGTAGTCTTGTGTCCAGACATACCGTCCGTTCATTTGTCATAGACTTGCCCTTTAACTAGCTATCCCTTGAACAGGAGTGGATAGCAAAAGCAAAACTGATACAGTGTCCGGCCCCCCTCCCTGAGACCATGCCGGATCCCGTGTTAGTCAAGATGCTGGAGGTTGCGCCTTGGAAGAGGGCGAAGGGGAAAACAGAAAACTACCGCCCCGCTAAAGAGGTCTTAATAAAGGGGATTGAGAATCCTCCTCTAGGGGAGAAGAGGACCGCTTAAAGATCCGGAGGCCAAGGCCTCAAAGCGGGAAGAAATCTTCACCGAGGGTCTCTGGCCAGGAGAAGCCCCGGTCGCACTATTTCCCCAAGGGAATCAGCCTCCAGCGAGCAGTAAGTAGAAAGGGGAGTTTTGTAATAAGGGACATCCCTGTTTTTATTTCTGAGGATAACCGAAGTTTACGCCTTGTAGTTTGGATCTCAGCCCTTCTCAGCAGAGCTCGTCTTCAGGGGATCTTCATCCCGAGATGATGGAGAGTGAAACGCCTCCATCTGCCGGGCCGTCAGGCGAGGCGGACGACCCTGAGGTGTCGTCGCGGAGGGTCTCCCCGAGTCCGGCGGGGTCGGAGAGTTCGGCACCAACTGGGGTCCGGCCGGAGGAGCTGAAGGATCTGCTCGGACGGGCATCTATCTCAGAAGGTCACCGTACATTAATGAGTACGGTGATTGAAAGGATTTCATCCGCTGAGAGCGGGTTGCATGAGGCTATCAGAAGTTTACTGACGGGGTTTGAGGTACGTAAAAATGATATACCCTTTGACAGTTTTGCACATAGAGTGCACCCTGTATAGATAGTAGCCCCTGAGACTCGGTACATTGTCAAAAGTTACAGCGTGCCGAGGATCATAATCTCAGTTATAAGATGTTGCCCTTCCTATTCAGGTGGCGGAACGTTCGGTGGCCAGCCGGACTGATAGAGTGCCGAACTGAAGCGGAAACTTGACGTTGCGGATGCGGACATCGCGCTGGTCAATAAATGACTTGACGAGTCACAAGGTACGTGGCTTCTCTGCGGACACCTTTGTAAGGGAGTTTGATGCCCGTGCCTTACAACATGTATGCTTGATGCAGATGGTGCCACTGCTATGGAGGATCTTCGGGCGGAGCTTGCCCGAGCCAAGGAGCAAGCCAGAAAAAGTGATGCATCTGCCTTGAAGGCGGCCGAAGAGCTAAAAGCCGAACAGGCTGCTCACTGCCGAAGCAAGGGGGAAATGGCCGAAATGGCCGTGAAGCTGAAGGATGCTGCCGACCACTATGAGTTTCTTGAAAGAGAACACCGAGCGGAGCAAGAGGACCTGAAGAAGGCCACTGCCGAAGCCAAGGATGCCGCTCCACGATGAGGGCTATAAAGGAGGAGCTGCGTCAGGCCAGGGATATTGTGGCTGGAAAGCCCTTTCTGCTGCATAGGAAGTTCACGGACCCGAAGTATGCTCAGTTGGGCAATTTGTGGGGTGCGGAGGATGCTTATCTGAATTTGGCAGCGAGTGCAGCGGACGCAGTCATGCACTTCCGAGGCCAAAAGGATCACGGAATGGAAGAGCTTTTTTGGTCTCAATTCCATAATCCGGAGCATCCACTTCCGTTAACCGATCGGTTGGCTGAGTGGGCTGAGCTGAACAGGTTGTCCGGACTTGCCATGAAGGATGTCGTGGCTCATCTGTGGCCGAAAAGGCCCGAGCCGAAGAGTTATTTTGGCTTGGTGCAGCAGTTCCTTGATGCGGTGCCGCATATCAAGGCGATGAAGCGGTCGGCATGCATAGAGGGTGCACGGATGGCTCTCGCCCGTGTCAAAACATGCTGGGCAGAAATGGAGGCCACCGACGTTGCATCCCGGGATTCGGACAGAAGCCGATTACCCGCCGAGCACTATTTTTAGGAAGTCTGCGCAGGCGCTTTCGTTTAATAGAGTCGCAGGTTTCAAAAACGTTATGTTCAAATGACATGTATGATTTGTGAAACCATATTTCAAATATATAATATAAGGGCTTTTTATACTTGTGCGTTCAAGTATTGAAATACCTCATGTGCGTCCGTTAATGTATATGTATATATAACCTAAAAGATGGCAGTCTTCGGCTTCAGCCCCCACGCACATAGTGCGGGGGTGTTTGCAAAAAAGCGCATTTTCACACTTAATCCAACGTCTTGGTCCTGTGAAGGAGGTGATAGCGTAGCAAACTAGGCAACCGGACTATAATGCTTTATCACTTCACTTAGCCATAGGAGTTCGATGGTGGGGCTACTATATAGCTCCTAGGGGCACCGCGCTCTCCGAATTCGGGGCGCGTGTGTGCCTGACCGGGAAACTGTCCCTCGTCAAAGCGGAGGAATTCTAAACATTCCGGTGGTCGATCGAGTGGTTGACCAGTCTCTCGCTATATCATGACAGTCAGTTTTCGGCTTTCTCTACTGAGGTGCTCACTAGGCGAACCGGGCACAATCGCAGAGTTCTCCGGTGCCGTTAGCCGATAGAACGGAACGTAAGGCAGCAAAACACGAGAGCCGGCAAACCCAACATTTGACCAAAGACATGATTCGGACCTGATGCATACAAGGCCTAACTCGAGACGCCGAACACTCCCTAAGGTATTCGGTCTTTATGAAAACGGGCAGAACAATGCCCTAAGCCCCTAGTGTCCAGGTACGCGCGAAATCTTCTGACGCGGCCGATGCCAAAATTCCAGCCTCCTCCTCGGTTGTGGTAAGAAACCGGGGGATGTGTATCAATAAGAGACAGTAAAAAAGGTTTATGCAGGGTCTTAATCTGAAAAGAATCCTTGCAACGGTCCCTCGCCGCACGCTGCGCCCGTGTCTCTGTTGTCTTTGTAGATCCTCGGCGGTGTAGCACGTTGTTCATCTGTAAAAGAGAAGAACTTAGTTTGAAAAAGATCATGCGAAAAATGTATTTAAAACAGAGTATGATTCAAAAAATGAATAAAATTGAGCTTTATTGGCTCTCATTGTTCATGCGTGCAGCCCCTTGTAAAGGGGTACGTGGCTAGTAAGCCCCTTGTTTATTTATACCGGACTCGCCTAACCATGTCCGGGGTCTGAATGACCTGTTTTAGGGGCTTTGATTAGTAAAGCCGGATTAGTGTGTGGTTGTCAAGGCAGTCTCACGTTCTTCCGCGGTCGAGGAGCACTCGAAGTTACCCTTTAATGAGATGATACCGCGTGGATTGGGCATTTTAAGTGTAAGAGACGCGTAATGCAGTATTGCGTTAAAGCGGGAGAAAGCTTCGCGTCCCAATAGTGCTTAATGGCTACTTTTAAATGGGGCGATGTGGAAGATTAACTTTTCGCGACGGAAGTTGTCGGGTGAACCGAACACAACTTCTAGTAGTAGGGAGCCCGTGCAATTGGCATATGGGCCTGGCGTCACTCCTTTAAAGGAAGTGTTGCTATGGCGAATTTTGGTTGGGTCTATCCCCATTCTGCGGATTGTGTCCTGGTATAGCAGGTTTAGATCACTGCCGCCATCCATTAGGATTGTAGTCCGTCGATTATATGATCCAATATCAAAGCAGTCCATCCTGCGTTTTGGATACTTCCGGAGTAGTCCTGATGGTCGAAAGTTATTGGTTTTGACGTCCAGTTTCAGGACTCCGCTAGGGTGGACCGTGCGGCGCGTACTTTAGTGGGCGCCACTCTATTTTTCCTTGTTATCACTTGAAGTGAATTCACCGTTTTGACCTCTTGTGGGAAATTCTTTTGTTTTCCGGCGCTCTGCTTGTGGGGTTCGTCATCGTCCTCACTTGGTGTGTCGAGCCCCTTGTGTTCGGCGTTAAGTCGGCCGGACTGCTTGAAGACCCAACGATCTCTGTGGGTATGGTTTGCAGACTTCCCGGGGGTACTGTGGATTTGACATATTCTGTCCAAGATTTTGTTTAGGTTGGATAGCTCGTCACTGTTGTCCTTAAGAGGCAGCGTTTTGTTGTTCGGCCGAGAGCTTTTGAACCCGGCGTTTAACTGTCGTGCTCTTTGGGCCATTTTCCTTAGTCCGGCGCTGGTCTTTTCTACGTCGTGGTTTCCCATTTCCATCCCTGACCTTGGATGTACTCGGGTCGCTGGTGCTACATCTTGCCAGCCAGCTATCTTCTCCCATGCAAAAGCGGGTCATGAGGCTTGTTAGTGCGGCCATTGTCCTTGGCTTTTCCTGGCCGAGGTGTCTGGCGATCCATTCGTCTCGGACGTTATGTTTGAAGGCTGCTAAGGCTTCGGTTTCCGGACAGTCGACTATTTGGTTCTTTTTGGTGAGGAACTTGTTCCAGAATTTGCGGGCTGACTCTCCGGGTTATTGAGTTATGTGACTTAAATCGTCTGCATCCGGAGGGCGGACATAAGTCCCTTGAAAATTTGCCCGAAACGCATCCTCGAGCTCTTCCCAACGTCCAATGGTATTTTCTGGAAGGCTTTTGAGCCAATGCCGGGCTGGCCCTTTGAGCTTGAGGGATAAGTATTTTATGGCATGGAGGTCATCTCCTCTAGCCATATGTATGTGTAGGATGTAATCCTCAATCCAGACTCCGGGGTCTATTGTTCCGTCGTATGCCTCTATGTTTATGGGCTTGAATCCCGCTGGAAATTCATGATCCAGTACCTCATCGGTGAAGCATAGGGGGGTGTGCGACGCCCCTATATTTGGGTGTGCCGTTATTTTCGAACGCTCGACGTGTTGTGTTGCTTCCTGGAGCCTTCTTTCTTGGCCCATAAATGGACCTGACCGGGCCATCCTTTTTGCAAGGATCCTTATGTGGATCGTGTGCCGGCTTGTGTGCGGCGCCGCTTGTCGCTCTTTGCTTGTCATGTGGCCATCTATCCGACCGGGCGGCCTCTTTGTTTTTTGCTTGTGGGGGCTCTACGGCCTCTTCATCAGATTCATGCAATAGTTTGCACTTCGGGTAGCTCTTTGTTTGGCGACTATCGCCGTATTTGTCTGCGGTCTTGAGTACTTTGCTCCATCTCATTCTGAGTACGTCTTTTGCTGTTTTGAGCTTCCGCTTCTGCTTCTTCAGACTTCGTGCAGTGGTGACGAGCCTTTTGTGAAGGTTCTTCTGCTCCAACGATGTGTCCGGCGTGAGATCATCCGGACTGTTGTTTTCGCTAGGGATGGGTTGTTTATCCAACTCATCCTGTTCGGATGGTTGCTTGGTGGTATGTTCGTCGTCCACTGGTTCTCCCTGCTCTGCGGCTGGGTCTGTATGGTTGTTGTCGTCGTCGAGGCGGGACTTTGGGCAGCGCTTGCGTTGCCGTTTTGGCTGTTTTTCAGGGGAATTATCCTTCGCAGCGTCCCGTTGTTCCTCGTTATCGCTTCCTTTTGGTGTATCCACCATATATACATCATGAGTTGAGGTGGCTTTCCAGTGCCCTGTGGGCGCTGGTTCTTGGTCGTCTCCGGCATCGTTGTCCATACCGTCGATATCTTCGGAGTCGAGATCTAGCATGTCGGTTAAATCATCAACAGTGGCTACGAAGTGGGTGGTGGGTGGGCTTTGAATTTCTTCGTCGTCCGCATCCCAACCGTCCTGGCCATAATCCGGCCCAGGCTCTCCTGATAGAGAGAGGCACTTTAGCAAACTCAAGATGTCACCGAAAGGCGAGTGCTGAAGGGTGTCCACAGCGGTGAACTCCATGATCGGCGCCCAATCGGATTTGATTGGCAGAAGCGCGGAAGGTTCGGGGTCCGGAGAAGAGTCCGGCACCTCGGAGTCACAAGCTTTACAAGGGACAGGGTCGGTATTCGGTTCCATCGCCGTAGCAGCCCCCGAGGTGGTGTCTAGCCACCCATCCTCGATTGGCTTAGTCGGCTCCGAGTTAAGGGTCGGAGTGGACTCTCGTGCGGCCTCCAGGGCACTGTCCGGCAGCAGAGCTAAATCATGCCCATCGTGACAGTGCAGCGCACTCGGCTGTGGCTCGAATCCATCAAAGATCAAGTCTCCGCGGATGTCGGCCGTATAGTTTAAACTTCCAAATCTGACCTGATGGCCAGGGGCGTAGCTTTCGATCTGCTCCAGATGGCCAAGCGAATTGGCCCGCAGTGCAAAGCCACCGAATACAAAGATCTGTCCGGGGAGAAAAGTCTCACCCTCGACCGCGTCCTTGTTGATGATCGAAGGAGCCATCGGGCCTATGGGTGACGACACAGAGGAACTCTCAATGAAAGCACCAATGTCGGTGTCAAAACCGGCGGATCTCGGGTAGGGGGTCCCAATCGTGCGTCTAGGCGGATGGTAACAGAGACAAGGGACATGATGTTTTTACCTGGTTCGGGCCCTCTCGATGGAGGTAAAACCCTACTCTGCTTGATTGATATTGATGATAAGGGTAGTACAGAGTGGATCTACCACGAGATCAAGGAGGCTAAACCCTAGAAGCTAGCCTATGGTATGATTGTTGTTCGTCCTACGGACTAAACCCCTCCAGTTTATATAGACACCGGAGAGGTCTAGGGTTACACAGGGTCGGTTACAATGGTAGGAGATCTACATATCCGTACTGCCAAGCTTGCCTTCCACGCCAAGGAAAGTCCCATCCGGACACGGGACGAAGTCTTCAATCTTGTATCTTCATAGTCTTGGAGTCCGGACAATGATGATAGTTCGGCTATCCGGATACCCCCTAGTCCAGGACTCCCTCAATGGGCGCGCCCTCCACCCTCGTGGAGGCCTCGTGTCCTTCCCAGACTACTTCTTGCTTTCCAAAATTCTTAAATATTCCAAAACGGATAAAAATTGCCATTAGAATTGTTTTGGAGTCGGTTTACTTACCGTACCACATACCTATTCCTTTTCGGAGTCTGAAACGTTCTAGAAAGTGTCCCTTATGTATTCCTCCGGGGTTCCGGTCTCATCAATATTAGTTTCAACAATGATAGGATTACCTGAGATATAATGCTTGATTCTTTGACAGTTCACCACCCTCGGACTTGTGCCTTCGAAGTTGTTGATTTTTATGGCAGCAGAACGATAGACCTCCTCGATAATGTAAGGACCTTCCCATTTAGAGAGAAGTTTTCCTATAAAAAATCTTAAGCAAGAGTTGAATAATAACACATAATCACCTACATTAAACTCACGCTTTTGTATCCTTTTATCATGCCAGCATTTGACTTTTTCTTTGAATAGCTTGGCATTCTCATAGGCTTGGATTCTCCATTCATCAAGTGAGATAATATCAAGTAACCTCTTCTCACCGGCAAGTTTGAAGTCATAGTTGAGCTCTTTAATAGCCCAATATGCTTTATGTTCAAGTTCTAGAGGTAAGTGACATGCTTTTCCATAAACCATCTTATACGGAGACATACCCATAGGATTTTTGTATGCAGTTCTATAGCCCATAATGCATCATCAAGTTTTTTGTACCAATTCTTTGTAGATCTATTCACAGTCTTTTGAAAAATTAATTTGAGCTCTCTATTGCTCAACTCTACTTGACCACTAGACTGCGGGTGATAAGGAGATGCGGTTCTATGATTAACATCATACTTAGCAAGCATCTTACGGAAAGCACCATGAATAAAATGTGAACCACCATTAGTCATAAGATATCTAGGGACTCCAAACCTCGGAAAAATAACTTCTTTAAGCATCTTAATAGAAGTGTTATGATCAGCACTACTAGTTGGAATAGCTTCTACCCACTTAGTAACGTAATCAACAGCAACTAAAATATGTGTGTAACCATTAGAGGCAAGAAAAGGTCCCATATAATCAAAGCCCCAAACATCAAACGGTTCAATAACAAGAGAATAATTCATAGGCATTTCTTGACGTCTACTAATATTACCAATTCTTTGACATTCATCACAAGATAAGACAAACTTATGAGCATCTTTGAAGAGAGTAGGCCAATAAAAACCGGATTGCAATACTTTGTGTGCAGTTCTATCTCCAACGTGGTGTCCTCCATATGATTCAGAGTGACACTTGCATAGGATCTGTTCCTATTCATGCTCAGGCACACAATGTCTAATAACACCATCTACTCCTTCTTTATAAAGGTGTGGGTCATCCCAGAAGTAATGTCTTAAATCATAAAAGAACTTTTTCTTTTGCTGGTATGGGAAACTAGGTGGTATAAATTTAGCAACAATATAATTAGCATAATCAGCATACCAAGGAGCAGTATGAGAAGCATTAACGACCGCTAATTGTTCATCAGGAAAGCTATCATCAATAGGTAGTGGGTCATCAAGAACATTCTCTAACCTAGACAAGTTGTCTGCAACGAGGTTCTCAGCTCCCTTTCTATCAATAATATGCAAATCAAATTCTTGGAGCAAAAGAACCCATCTAATGAGTCTAGGCTTAGCATCTTTCTTTTCCATAAGATATTTAATAGCAGCATGATCGGTGTGAATAGTTACTTTGGAATCAACAATATAAGGTCTAAACTTATCACATGCAAACACAACTGCTAAAAACTCTTTTTCAGTAGTAGCATAATCTCTCTGGGCAGTATGAAGAGTCTTACTAGCATACTGGATAACATTCAATTTCTTATCAATTCTTTGCCCTAGAACAGCACCTACATAATAATCACTAGCATCACACATAATTTCAAAGGGTAAATTCCAATCAGGTGGCTGAACAATAGGTGTAGTGATCAAAGCTTTCTTAAGTATTTCAAATGCTTTTACGCAATCATCATCAAAGACAAAAGGAATATCTTTTTGCAATAAATTAGTCAGAGGCCTAGAGATTTTAGAAAAATCCTTAATGAACCTCCTATAAAAACCGGCATGACCAAGGAAACTTCTTATACCTTTTATGTCCTTGGGACATGACATCTTTTCAATATCATCAACTTTATCTTTATCAACTTCAATACCTCTCTCAGAAATCTTATGCCCCAAGACAATGCCTTCATTAACCATAAAGTGGCACTTTTCCCAATTCAAGATGAGACTAGTGTCTTCACATCTCTGCAAAACTCGAGCAATCATCAAAAGAGGATCCATAAACGGAGAAATCATCCATGAATACCTCACAAATCTTTTCACAAAAATCAAAGAATATAGCCATCATGCATCTTTGAAAGGTAGTAGGTGCATTACATAAACCAAAAGGCATACCTCTATAAGCAAAAGTATCGAAAGGGCAAGTGAAAGTAGATTCTGATTGATCCCCCGCTGACACAGGTATTTGAGAGAAACCAGAATAACCATCTAGAAAGTAGAAATGTGTGTGTCTGGACAGTCTTTCTAGCATTTGATCAATAAAAGGTAAAGGGTAGTGATCTTTCTTAGTAGCTTTATTTAATTTACAGAATTCAATTACCATCCTATAACCTATAATAATTCTTTGCGGGATCAATTCATCTTTCTCATTAGGAACGACAGTAATACCTCCCTTTTTAGGAACACAATGGACAGGGCTTACCCAATCACTATCAGCAATGGGATAAATTATACCTGCCTCAAGGAGCTTTAGTATCTCCTTTCTTACCACCTCTTTCATCTTAGGATTCAATCGTCGTTGAGGATCTCTGACTGGTTTGGCACCTTCCTCCAAATTAATTTTGTGTTGGCATAACGTGGGACTAATGCCCTTAAGATCATCCAAAGTATATCCGATAGCAGCACGGTGCTTCTTCAAAGTTTTCAATAATCTTTCTTCTTCTTGCTCTGAAAGGTTAGCACTAATAATAACAGGATATATTTTCTTTTCATCAAGATAAGCATACTTAAGATTATCAGGTAATGGTTTGAGTTCAAACACGGGATCACCCTTGGGTGGAGGGGGATCCCCTAGAATTTCAACGGGTAGGTTGTGTTTCAGAATAGGTTCCTATTGAAGGAACACTTCATCTATTTCCCTTCTTTCATTGATAAACATATCATTTTCATGGTCTAGCAAATATTGTTCTAACGGATCAGTAGGAGGCACGACAATAGAAGCAAGACCAATAATCTCATCCTTACTAGGTGATTCTCTATCACGAGGTTGTCTACAAAACTTAGCAAAATTAAACTCATGAGACACATCCTCTAAGCCAATTGTAATAGTATCCTTTTCACAATCAATCCTAGCATTAACAGTATTCAAGAAGGGTCTACCAAAAATATTGGGATAAAAGTCATCTTGTGGGGAACCAAGAACAAGAAAATCAGCAGGATATTTAATCTTCCCACACAAGACTTCAACATCTCTATCTATCCCAACTGGCTTAATGGTATCCCTATTGGCAAGCTTAATAGTAACATCAATATCTTCTATTTCAGCGGGTGCAATATCTTGCATAATTTCTTTATATATGTCATAGGGTATTGCACTAGCACTAGCACCCATATCACATAAGCCATGATAACAATGATCTCCTATTTTAATAGAAATAATAGGCATGCCTACTACAGGTCTATGCATCTTAGCATCTGGTCTAGCAATATTAGCAGTCTCACCATAGAAATAAATAACATGCCCATCTAAATCATCGTCCAAGAGATCTTTAACCATAGCAATACTAGATTCAACTTTGATTTGCTCAGGAGGTGTACAAGTTCTAGTATTACTCTTACGAACAACAGTCGAAGTTTTAGCATGATCCTTTATCCTAACAGGAAAAGGAGGTTTCTCAACATAGGTAGTAGGAACAATAGGATCACTATAAGTGACAGTCTTTTCTTCAACTGTAATAGGTGCAACTACTTTTACTTCAATGGGAGGATTATATCTAAACCACTTCTCCTTAGGGAGATCAACGTGAGTAGCAAAAGATTCACAGAAAGAAGCTACTATCTCAGAGTCAAGTCCATATTTAGTGCTAAATCCATGAAAAGCATCGGTATCCATAAAAGATTTAACACAATCAAACTTAGGTGTTATACCTGACTCCTTACCATCGTCGGAACCCCAATCTTCAGAGTTGCGTTTAATTCTTTCAAATAAGTCCCACTTGAATTCAATAGTCTTCAGCATATAAGAACAAGCACAGGAAGTATCGAGCATGTTGCGATTATTGGGAGAAAGACGAGCATAAAAATTTTGAATAATCATTTCTCTGGAGAGCTCATGATTGGGGCATGAATATAACATTGACTTAAGCCTCCCCCAAGCTTGAGCGATGCTTTCTCTTTCGCGAGGCCAGAAATTATATATGTAATTACGATCATGATGAACAAGATGCATAAGATAGAACTTCTGGTGAAATTCCAACTTCAATCGTTTATAATTCCAAGATCCCATATCATCACATAGCCTATACCATGTCAATGCATCTCCCTTCAAAGATAAAGGGAAGACCTTCCTTTTGACAACATCATCGGGAATACTTGGAAGCTTAAATAATCCACAAACTTCATCCACAAAGATAAGGTGTAAATCGGGATGCAATGTGCCATCTCCTGCAAATAGATTAGCTAGCAGTTTCTCTATCATACCCGAAGGAATCTCAAAGTAAATATTTTCAGTAGGTTCAGTAGGTTGAGGAGCAACTCTTTGCTCTTCTGGTCGGGGTGAAGATACCCCGAACAAGCCCCTCAAAGGATTAGTTTCTATAGTAACAAGTGACAGAATATTTTAGCACACTATATAAATGTTTCCTTACCAAGTTCCACTCACCAAAAGCGCTACACTCCCCGGCAACGGCGCCAGAAAAGAGTCTTGATGACCCACAAGTATAGGGGATCTATCATACTCCTTTCGATAAGTAAGAGTGTCGAACCCAACCAGGAGAAGAAGGAAATGACAAGCGGTTTTCAGTAAGGTTTTCTCTGCAGGCACTGAAATTGTAGGTAACAGATAGTTTTGTGATAAGATAAATTGTAACGGGTAACAAGCAATGAAAGTAAATAAAGTGCAGCAAGGTGGACCAATGCTTTTTGTAGCAAAGGACAAGCCTGGACAATTTCTTATAATGAGAAAAGAGCTCCCGAGGACACATGGGAATTATCATCAAGCTAGTTTTCATCATGCTCATATGATTCACGTTCGATACTTTGATAATTTGATATGTGGGTGGACCGGTGCTACTTGGACAAGCATCCCACTTATGATTAACCCCTATTGCAAGCATTCACAACTACAAAAGAAGTATTAAGGTAAACTGAGGGAGTCCTGGACTAGGGGGTGTCCGGACAGCCGGACTATCATTATCCGCCGGACTCCAAGACTACGAAAATACAAGATTGAAGACTCCGGCTCTTGTCCGGATGGTACTTTCCTTGGCGTGAAAGGCAAGCTTGGCAATACGGATATGTAGATCTCCTACCATGGTAACCGACTCTGTGTAACCCTAGCCCTCTCCGGTGTCTATATAAACCGGAGGGCTTTAGTCCGTAGGACGACATACATTACAACAATCATACCATAGGCTAGCTTCTAGGGTTTAGCCTCCTTGATCTCGTGGTAGATCCACTCTTGTACTACCCATATCATCAATATTAATCAAGCGGGGCGAGGGTTTTACCTCCATCGAGAGGGCCCAACCTGGGTAAAAACATCGTGTCCCTCGTCTCTTGTTACCATCCGCCTAGATGCACAGTTCGGGACCCCTACCGAGATCCGCCGGTTTTGACACCGACATTGGTGCTTTCATTGAGAGTTCCTCCGTGTCGCCACCGATAGGTTTGATGGCATCTTCAACCAACAACGCTGTCGGGTGAGACTTTTCTCCCGGACAGATCTTCGATTCGGCGGCTTTGCAATCATGCGGCCAATTCACTTGGCCATCCGGAAGCAGATCGAAGCTACGCCCGGCCGTCAGTCGATTTGGAAGCTTAAACTTCACGGCCGATGTCCACGGAGACTTGATCTTTGACGGACTCGAGCCACGCCAAGCGCGCCGCCTTGTGGCATTTAGGCATGATCTAGCTCGCCACCGAGCGAAGGCCACGGTAGCCAAGCACCGGATCTGCTCCGCCATTAGCCCGAGCCGATCGCCATATCGAGGGCCGGCGGACGAGCGCCGCCACAGGGCTTCAACATCCACGGCGATGGGCCAACACCGATCTTGTCTCTGCGAAACTTCGTAATTCCGAGGCGGACTCCTCGCCAACTCCGAACCTCCCGCGCCCTACCAATCGATCCGGATTGGGCGCGGTTATAAATTCACCGCGCGGACATCTTTCAATACTTGCCTTTTGGCGATATCCTGAATTCACTAAAGCATCTCTCGTTATCGGGAGAGTCTGGCGGACTATGGCGGGAGGGCTGGGTACGGACGACGAAGAAATTCAGAGCCCACCCACCACCCACTTTGTAGCCACCGCCGATGATCTAAGCGACATGCTAGACTACGACTCCGGCGACATCGGCGGTATGGGCGATGATGCCGGAGATTTAACAGAACCAGCGCCACGAGGCATCGGAAGACCACCTCGTCATACGACATATATATGGTGGACACCCCAAAAGAGAGCGATAACGAGGACCAACAGGCCGCGGCAGAAGATGACCCCGCCGATAAACGACCAAAACGACGGCGCAGACGCCGCCCTAAGTCCCGCCTCGACGACAACAACGCTCCCAAGGAGCCCGCGATACGGCAGGGCTCACAAGCGGACGACGAACATGCAAATAAGCAACCGTCCGAACATGACGAGTCAGATAATCATTTCAAGCCCGGCGAGAACAGTCCGGACGACCTTATGCCGGACACGTCGCCGGAGAGTAAGAACCTTCAGAAAAGACTCGTCAGTACTGCAAGAAGCCTGAAGAAGGAAAAACGGAGGCTCAAAACAGCGGAAGACACACTCAGAATGAGATGGAGCAAAGTGCTCAAAACCGCAGATAAGTATGGCAATGACCACCAATCAAAGAGCTACCCGAAGCGCAAGCTGCTACCAGAATTCGACGAGAAGGCCATAGAGCCCCCACCGTCCAAAAATAAAGGGGCTGCCTGGTTGGATATACGGCCAGATGATAGGCCAAATTCGACGAAGGCGCCACACATAACCCAACCAACGAACTTGGAAGGATAGATGGCCCAGCCAGATCCATCTACGGGCCAAAGGAGAAGGCCCGAGGAAGCAAGGCAACACGTCAAGTGTCGATGATAGCGGCACACACAAATCTGAGCGCCGCACCCACTATGTTTCACCGATGAGGTCTTGGACCATGAATTCTCAAAGCAGGATTTAAACCCATCAACATAGAGGCCTCACGATGGAACAACAGACCACAGAGTGCGGATAGAAGATTATATACTACATATACATATGGCGGAGGAGACGATCTCCACGCCATAAAATACTTACCCCTCAAGCTCAAAGGGCCAGCCCGTCATTGGCTTAAAAGCCTCCCAGAAAACACTGTTGGAAGTTGGGAAGAGCTTGAGGACGCGTTTAGAGCAAATTTTCAAGGGACTTATGTCCGTCCTCCGGATGCAGATGATCTAAGTCACATAACTCAACAGCCTGGAGAGTCAGCGCGGAAATTCTGGAACAGGTTCCTTACGAAAAAGAACCAAATAGTCGACTGTCCGGAAGCTGAAGCCTTAGCAGCTTTCAAGCACAATGTCCGAGACGAATGGCTCGCAGCACCTCGGTCAAGAGAAACCGAGACAATGTCCGCACTAACAAACCTCATGACCGCTTTTGTGCGGGCGAAGATAACTAGTTAGCACGATGCAGCACCAGAGACCCAAGTACATCCGAGATAAGAGATGGAAAGCGGAAAATCACGGCGCAGAAAGAGCATCACGGAATAAAGAAAAAGCCCAAAGAGCGCGGCAATCGGCGCCGATTCAAAAGCTCATGACCCAATAATAAAACACAGCCTCTTAAGGATGACAAGGACGAATTGTCCAACTTAAACAAAATTTTGGGTCGATATGCCAAATCCACAAGACCCGGAAGGCACGCAAATCACGCCCATAGGGATTGTTGGGTTTTAAACAGTCGGCCGACTAAATGCGAACACAAGGGGCTCGGCGCGTCAGCGAAGAAGATAAACCCCACCAGCAGAGCACCGGAAAACAAAAGACTTTCCCACAAGGGGTCAAAGCGATAAACTCACTTCATGTGATAATACGGAAAAATAGTGCGGCACTTTCTAAAAAGAGCTTGGCGGTCCAACCCAGCAGAACCGTAGAGATTGGATATCAAAACCAATCACTTTCGACCACCGGACTATTCGAAGCGTTGAAATGCGGGGCGGACTCCCGATATTGAATCCCATAATAGGCGGATGAAAATTTACTAACGTCCTAATGGACGGAGGCGGTGACTTAAACCTGCTATATTCAAACACAATCCGTAGGATGGGGATGAACCCTACCAAAATTCGACACAGCCGCACTTCCTTCAAAGGAGTGACGCCAGCCCTTACGCCAAGTGCACAGGCTCTATATTACTAGAAGTCGTGTTTGGATGGCGAACAATTTTCGGCGAAAAATTAATTTTCATATCGTCCCATTTGAAAGTGAATATCAAGCACTCTTGGGACGAAAGGCTTTTGTCCGCTTCAACGCCATACCGCATTCGCGTCTCTTACACTCAAGATGCCGGTCAGCGTGGCGTCATTTTAGTCGAGGGTCACTTAAAGACCCGGACTCGGATAAACGAATCCGGCTTCAGCGGGCTAGGGGCTCCCTAGGCGCATACCCCTTCCGCAGGGCTGCGGCGCTAAACAACCTCAAGGGTTCATACAAACCCTGCTTTAATTATTTATATTTCTTATTTTACACATATTTTTCGCACGAATTGTCTCTCGCAACTAAACGTTCCTCTCTTTCTACAGATGAACAACGTGCATACCCGTCGAGATAACGGCGCAACGGAGACACGGTAGCAGACGTGCGATAGGGACCCGTTGTGAGGATTCTTTTGATTAAGACCTGCGTAAACCTTTTTCTGTCTCTTGTTGTTATTCTCCTTGGCTTCTTCCTATAGCCAATGCGAACTGACGTTTAGCATCGGCGCGTCGAAGACCATGCCGTACACGGACACTAGGGGCTTAGGGCATCTCTGCCCATTATTATAAAGACCGAACACCTTAGGGAGTGTTGGCGTCTCGAGATTAGGCATTATATGCATCAGCTCGAATCATGTCTTTGGTCAAATGTTGGGTTTGCCCGGCTCGTGTGTTTGCTGCCTTCGTTCCGTATCACCGGCTAACGCGGCACCGGAGAACTCTGCGATTGTGCCCCGGTTAATTTGGCGAGCACCTCGATGAAAGCGAAACCGATGTCATGATCTGCGAGACTGGTCAACCACTCGATCGACTACCGGAATGTTTAGAATTCCCGCTTTGACGAAGGACCGTTTCGGTCGGGCACATCGCACCCGAATACGGAGATGTGCGGTGCCACGAGGCTATCTCGTAGCCCCACCCTCGAGCTCCAGGCTAAGTGAAAGTGATAAAGCATTATAGTCCGGATTGCCTAGTTAGCTCGCTACCACCTCCTTAAGCAGGACCGAGGCGTCGGATTAAGTGTGAAAAGCGCTATTTTGCGAACACCCCGCACCGTGTGCGTGGGGGCTAAAGCGAGACTGCAATCTTTCAAGTTATACAAATGTATCGTAAGCGGCCGACAGAGAAGTTTTACTACTTGGGCGCTGAAGTATAAAAAGCGGTTATAACATAATCATCGTTTTACAAGCTAATACATTCATTTGAGCGTGATATTTTTGAGCACCTGCGACTCTATTACCTGGCGCCACGCATAACTTCCCAGTAGTGCTCGGCGAGCCGGCTTTCATCCGAACCACAGGAGGCAACAGCGGTGGCATCCATCTCCGGATAATGCGCCTTCACGGGCAAGAGCCATCCAGCGCGCCCTCGTGCTGGTCGACCGCTTCATGTCCTTTATATGCGGCACCACTCAAGGAATTGCTGCGATGGCGAAGTAGCTCGTCGCCTTGGACCTCTCTCGCGGACATGGGCCACGATGTCGATCATAGCAAGTCCGGACAATCTATTTAGCTCGGCCCATTCGGCCAACGGTCTGTCAATGGAAGTGGCGATCCGGACCGTGGAATTGAGACCAATATAGCTCTTCCGTCTCGTGATCCTCCACGGCTCCGGAAGTGCTTAACGACATCGGCCGCACTTGCAGCTAAGTCCATATCGGATCCTCCGGACTCCACACCGCTCAAATTGAGCATACTTTCCATCCATAAACGGCGGCGCAGCAGAAAAGGCTTGCCGGCCGCGATCTCTCGACTGGCGCGATTCCTCCTTCATAGCCCGCATTGCGGGCGGGCATCCTTAACCGGCGGTGGCCTTCTTCAGGTCTTCCGCTCCGATAAGCGCTCCTTTTCAAGAGCCTCATTGCGGTCGGTAGCATCCTTTACTTTCATGGCCAATTGGCCACCTCCGCCTAGCTAGGCGGTCTGCGCAGCCTTTTCGGCTTGCAACTCTTGGCTGCCCTCGAGGCAGCAGCGTCCTCCGCCGGGCTTGCTCCTTAGCTCGAGCAAGTTAAACTCGAAGGCTCTCCACAGCAACAGCACCGTCTGTACAACAGCATACAATTTATCGGAGGAGGCTTGACCCCTTAAATAAAGCGATGCGGAGAATTTATTTACCTTGCGACTCGTCAAGTCGCCGGTTGACAAAGTGCGATATCGGCATCTGCCATGTCAAGTTGCCGACTTAATTGGCAAACTCATTAGTCGGCTGGCCCTCGGACTATCCGCCACCTGCATAGGGACAGCGGTATTCATTACTTGAATTTCGATCCTCGACGCAGCTGTCGTTTCCGACAACCTACGAGTCGAGGGCTACTATCTATCACAGGCGCATTTTATGTGCGAAACTGTTAAAAGACAAAAGGTGCGTCATTCTCGCATACCTCAAATCCGCCAACAAACTCATGGCGGCATTCATAATCCGCTCTCAGCGGGCGAAATCCTTCCAACCACCATACGCATCAGCGCCGCGGTGATCTTATGAAATGGGCGCCCTCTCAAGCAGATTTTTAGTTCTCCGGCGGATCTTTGTTGGGTGCGAACTCTCTAGCCCCTCCGGACTCGGGGATACCCTCCGTGGCGATACTTGAGCTCGCCCGCCTTATCGGCGAGCGGCTGCGCAGACGGAGGCGTATCACTCTCCATCATCTCCGGAAGAAGGTCCCGAAGATGAACTCATCGAGAAGGCTGCAGATCGAACTGCAATATAAATATTTCGGTTACCCACAGAAGCTTAAATGAAGGTATTTCCCTACTAATTAATTCCCTCTTTTCATACTCACGGCTCGTTGGAGGGCCGATCCTTTGGTGATGATTGTGCGTCCGGATTCTTTCCGGGCGCCGGACCCCCCCGGGGAAGATCTCTTCCCACGCTTAGGGGCTTTGGCCTCCGGATCTTAGGAGGCGGTCCTCTTCTCCCCCTGAAGGGAGGGGTTCTTGGTTCCCCCCTCTTCAGTCGCCCCTTTGGGCGAAATATTAGCTCCTCTATTTTCCCCGTCGCCCCCTTCTGTGGGCGCAACCTCCAACATTCGACCAGCCACGGGCTCGGTCACGGTCTCTGGGAGGGCGGACACCTTATCAGCCTTGATCGCGCCACCCATTCTGTAAAGAACAAAGGGGTCGAGGCGAACTCGAAAGGCATATAAGCAGAATGTCCGACTCTTAGCTATTTACACGAGTATCAGGCGATCGCGGCTTAGGCCTGCGTCCTCGGCTGAATCCGGACACGCCACCTGCGGTCCGAAGAACAACTTGTACATCTCCACGGGTGTCGCACCCATAAAGTGTTGGAGAATACGAGGTCCCTCCGGATTGAACTCCCATAGGCGGAGAGGGCGGCGTTTGCGAGGCGAAGATGCCCGATTAGCATAACGTGCATCACCTTGATCAGGTCGATCTCCCTCGCTTGGAGGTCTCGACTCCGGCCCTGCAGTGAGAGCACGTCCTCGGACGGCCCCCAGTTGAGCCCTTGGTTGACCCACAACATCAGTTGGAGTGGAGGTCCCGGGCGGAATAAGGGCGGCGGCTTTTGCCTGCTGCCCCTTGGAGCGGTGATATAGAACCACTCCTGCTGCCACAGTCCAAGTTCCTCTTGGAAGGAACCCTCGGGCCCGGGCATCGACCTTTTGCTTATGGTGCGCCCGCCGCTCCGCTTAGCGCCCCAGATCATCTTTGGCTCCACCTTGAAGGTCTTCAGCCATAGGCGAAGTGGGGAATGGCGGAGGAAGGCTTCCATGAGCGATAATGAATGCGGAGATATGGAGGATGGACTCCGGAGCCAAGTCGTGAAAGTCCAGCCCATAGTAGAACAGGAGCCCTCTCACGAAGGGATCCGTCGGGAAGCCTAAACCCGACGGAGGTGGGATCTGGCGACATATTCACGGGCTCGGGGCGGGCGGCCTGCCCTTGGGCAGGGCAACCTGTCTTGAAACCGTGGGCGGTGCTTGGCCTCACGCAACTTCAATATGTCCTCCTCCGTGGCGGAGGAGGGCATCCACCGCCCCGGAGGTCGGGCGGACATGATTGAGGATCCGAAGCGCTCGAATCTGAGGCTCTGGGTGTTGGAACTGGGAGCGGGGAAGAGATTCGATGCGAGATTGAAGAACAATGGCGAGCCTTGGTCCTCTTATAAAGGGGAAGAAATACCAAGGGCCGTCTCCGTGACCGTTTGGGATTCCCCTTCGATAGAGGAGGCGTGGCGACAGGAACGATTGGGTTACCCACACACGTATTGATGAGGATCCCGGGATAAGGGGAACACGATCTCTGCTTCGACAAGACGTGTCAAGGAAACAGCTTCGCTGAACGTGCTGAGTTGGTATAGTGAAAAACGATTCAAACAAAGGCTTGGTTGCGGTGTGATGTCACGCCGCATAATACGTCAGCAGATTGAGCTAGTGTATATTTTATTCTCTCTACGGTGGAATGTGGAAATTATTTTTGCAGAGCCGGACACTATCCTGGTGTTCATGATCTTCTCTGGATTATTCAAGGGAGGAACCCGCCTTGCAATGCCGAACATTATCTTGTACTGGACTTATCGTCATTGAAGACTGGTTCGAGGCTCTTGAGGAGTCTGGACTAGGGGTGTCCGGACAGCGGACTATCATTATCCGCCGGACTCCAAGACTACGAAGATACAAGATTGAAGACTCGGCTCGTGTCCGGATGGTACTTTCCTTGGCGTGAAAGGCAAGCAGCAATCTGGATATGTAGATCTCCTACCATTGTAACCGACTACGTGTAACCCTAGCCCTCTCCGGTGTCTATATAAACCGGAGGGCTTTAGTCCGTGGGGCGACATACATTACAACAATCATACCATAGGCTAGCTTCTAGGGTTTAGCCTCCTTGATCTCGTGGTAGATCCACTCTTGTACTACCCATATCATCAATATTAATCAAGCGGGGCGTAGGGTTTTACCTCCATCGAGAGGGCGAACACAGGTAAAACATCGTGTCCCTCGTCTCTTGTTACCATCCGCCTAGACGCACAGTTCGGGACCCCCTACCCGAGATCCGCCGGTTTTGACACCGACATAAACCTAACCACAGCATTAGACATATGGATCCAAATCAGCCCCTTATGAAGCAACGCATAAACTAGGGTTTAAGCTTCTGTCACTCTAGCAACCCATCATCTACTTATTACTTCCTATGCCTTCCTCTAGGCCCAAATAATGGTGAAGTGTCATGTAGTCGACGTTCACATAACACCACTAGAGGAAAGACAACATACATCTCATCAAAATATCGAACGAATACCAAATTCACATGACTACTAATAGCAAGACTTCACCCATGTCCTCAGGAACAAACGTAACTACTCACAAAGCATATTCATGTTCATAATCATAGGAGTAATAATATGCATTAAGGATCTGAACATATAATCTTCCACCAAGTAAGCCAATTAGCATCAACTACAAGGAGTAATCAACACTACTAGCAACCCACATGTACCAATTTGTGGTTTGGATACAAGATTGGATACAAGAGATGATCTACGATTTTGAGAGGAGATGGTGCTGGTGAAGATGTGGATGGAGATTGACCCCCTCCCGATGAGAGGATCATTGGTAATGACGATGGTGATGATTTCCCCCTCCGGGAGGACAGTTCCCAAGAGAACAGCTCATTGAGCCCTAGATTAGTTCATGAGTTCCGCCTCGTGGCGGAGTTTCATCCGTAAGCTTGCCTCGATTTTTTCAGTCAAAGCCTTCATATAGCGAAGATGGGCACGGAGGGCCACCCGAGGCCCAGGCTGACGGGCGCACCCGGTGAGGGTGGGCGCACCCCACCCTCTGGCAGGTGTGGGCCCCTCTTGTGTTTTCTTCGCTCAATAATTCTTATTAATTCCAAAACTAACTTCCGTGGAGTTTCGAGGATTTTTGGGCTGTGCGAGTAGGTTTCAATATTTGCTCCTTTTCGGCCGAATTCCAGCTTCCTATTCCCCTCTTCATGGTAAACCTTGTAAAATAAGAGAGAATAGCCATAAGTACTGATATATAATGTGTAATAATAGCCCATAATGCAATAAATATCGATATAAAAGCATGATGCAAAATGGACGTATCACTGGACCATGAATTCCCGGAAGGATTTAAACCCGTGAATATAGAGGCATACGACGGAACGACAGACCCTGGGGTCTGGATTGAGGACTTTATCGTTCACATTCATATGGCCCGCGGAGATGATCTTCATGCCATTAAATACCTACCCCTCAAGTTAAAAGGACCAGCTCGTCACTGGTTGAAAAGCCTCCCCGAAAACTCAATTGGAAGTTGGGAAGAACTTGAGGATGCTTTTAGGGCCAATTTTCAAGGGACTTATGTCCGACCTCCGGATGCGGATGACTTAAGTCACATAATTCAACAGCCCAGAGAGTCAGCCCGAAAACTCTGGAACAAATTTCTTACTAAGAAGAATCAAATCGTCGACTGCCCGGATGCCGAAGCCTTGGCGGCCTTCAAGCCTATCGTTCGGGACGAATGGCTTGCCAGACACCTCAGCCAGGAAAAGCCAAGGACAACAGAAGCCTTAACAAGCCTCATGACCCGCTTTTGTGCGGGCGAGGACAGCTGGCTGGCCCGTAGTGGCACCAGCGACCCAGGCACATCCAAGGTCAGAGATGGCAACGGGAAGCCGCGACGCAATAAAAACAAGCGTCGAAACAATGAGGATAGCCCAGATAAAACAATGGTCAATGCCGGATTCAGGGGCTCTCAACCCGGTCAACGAAAGAAGCCATTTAAAGGCAGCAGAGATGGACCGTCCAGCCTAAATAAGATTCTAGACAAGTTATGTCAGATTCATGGCACCCCCGAAAAACCTGCAAATCACACCCACAGAGTGTTGGGTTTTCAAGCAGGCTGGCAAGCTCAATACCGAACACAAGGGGAGGGAGACACCGAGTGAAGACGAGGATGAGCCTCGTCAGCCGAACACTGGGGGACAGAAAAAATTCCCACCAGAAGTCAAAAGAGTGAATATGATCTGCGCAACTCACATTCCAAGGAGAAGGCGCAAACGCGCACTCCGGGATGTATACGCTGTGGAGCCCGTCGCCCCCAAATTCAATCCCTTGTCAGCCTGCCCGATCACCTTCGATCGCAGGGACCATCCGACTAGTATCCGGCACGGAGGATCAGCTACATTGGTGCTCGACCCAATAATTGATGGATACCATCTCACTCGAGTCCTTACGGACGGCGGGCAGTAGTCTTAACCTGATATATCAGGACACGGTCCGCAAAATGGGGATAGACCCGTCAAGAATCAGCCAAAGCAACACTACTGAGGGAGTCCTGGACTAGGGGGTGTCCGGACAGCCGGACTATCATCGTCTGCCGGACTCCAAGACTATGAAGACACAAGATTGAAGACTTCGTCCCGTGTCCGGATGGGACTTTCCTTGGCGTGGAAGGCAAGCTTGGCGATATGGATATGTAGATCTCCTACCATTGTAACCGACTCTGTGTAACCCTAGCCCTCTCCGTGTCTATATAAACCGGAGGGTTTTAGTCCGTAGGACGAACAACCATTACAACAATCATACCATAGGCTAGCTTCTAGGGTTTAGCCTCCTTGATCTCGTGGTAGATCCACTCTTGTACTACCCATATCATCAATATCAATCAAGCGGGAGTAGGGTTTTACCTCCATCGAGAGGGCCCAACACAGGTAAAAACATCGTGTCCCTTGTCTCCTGTTACCATCCGCCTAGGCGCTTGCGATTCGGGACCCCTACCGAGATCCGCCGGTTTGACACCGACATTGGTGCTTTCATTGAGAGTTCCTCGTATGCGTCACCGATAGGCTTGATGGCTTCTTCAATCAACAACGCCGTCGGTGAGACTTTTCTCCCGACAGATCTTAAATATTCGCGGCCGCATTGCGGGCCAATTCACTTGGCCATCTGGAGCAGATCAAAAGCTACGCCCCTGGCCGTCAGGTCAGATTTGGAAGCCTAAACTTCACAGTGGATATCCGCGGGGACTTGATCTTCGATGGATCCAAGCCGCAAACAAGCGTGCCGCACTGTCACGATGGGCATGATCTAACTCTGCCGCCGGACAATGCCTTGGAGGCCGCACATGAATCCGCTCCGACCCATAGTTCGGAGCTGGGCGTGCAGATCGAGGACGGGTGGCTGGACACCGCTCGGGGCTGCTGGCGCCACGGCGATGGAGCCGAACACTGACCTCGTCCATTATAAAGCTCGTGACTCCGAGGTGCCGGACTCCTTGCCGGACTCCGAACCTCTTGCGCCCCTGCCAATCGAATCCGATTGGGCGCCGATCATGGAGTTCACCGCGGCGGACATCTTTCAGCACTCACCTTTTGGCGACATCCTAAATTCGCTAAAGCATCTCTCGCTATCCGGAGAGCCTGGCGGACTACGGCGGGAGGGTTGGGATGCGGACGACGAAGAAATTCAAAGCCCACCCACCACCCACTTTGTAGCAACTGTCGACGATCTAACAGACATGCTAGATTACGACTCCGAAGACATCGACGGTATGGGCGACGATGCCGAAGACGATCAAGAACCAGCGCTCACCGAGCACTGGAAGGCCACCCCGACCCATGATGTATATATGGTGGACACCCCAAAAGGAAGCGATAATGAGGACCAGCGGGGCGCGGCAAAGGATAATCCCGCCGACAAACAACCAAAACGGCGACGCAGATGCCGCCCAAAGTCCCGCCTCGACAAAAACAGCGCTCCTAATGACCCAGCAATAGAGCAGGGCAAACCAGTGGACGATGAACATGCAACCAAACAACCGTTCGAACAGGACGAATCGGATAATCAATCCATGCCCGGCGAAACCAACAGTCCAGACGACCTCACGCCGGACACACCACCGGAGCATAAGAACCTTCACAAAAGACTCGTCGCCACTGCAAGAAGTCTGAAGAAGGAAAAATGGAAGCTCAAAACAGCGGAAGACATACTCAGAATGTGGTGGAGCAAAGTGCTCAAAACCGCAGACAAATACAGCAATGGCCATCAATCAAAGAGCTACCCGAAGCGCAAGCTGCTGCCAGAATTTGACGAGGAAGCCATAGAGCCACCACAGTCAAAAATTAAAGAAGCCGCCTAGCCGGATAGTGGCCAGATGACAGGCAAAAAGCGACAAGCGGCGCCGCGCACAAGCCAACTCATGATCCTGGGAAAACAGATGGCCCAGCCAGGTCCATTTACGGGCCAAAAAAGAGGGCCCCAGGAAGCAACATAACACGCCAGGTGTTCGAAGACAGCGGCACACCCAAATACAGGGGCGCTGCACACCCACTATGTTTCACCGATGAGGTGCTGGACCATGAATTTCCAGCAGGGTTCAAACCCATAAACATAGAGGCATACGACGGAACAACAGACCACAGTGCGGATAGAGGATTACATACTACACATACACATGTCTAGAGGAGATGATCTCCATGCCATAAAATATCTACCCCTCAAGCTCAAAGGGCCAGCTTGGCATTGGCTCAAAAGCCTCCTAGAAAACACTGTTGGAAGTTGGGAAGAGCTCAAGGACGCGTTTAGAGCAAATTTTCAAGGGACTTATGTCCGCCCTCCGGATTCAGACGATCTAAGTCATATAACTCAACAGCCCGGAGAGTCAGCGCGCAAATTCTGGAACAGGTTCCTTACCAAAAAGAACCAAATAGTCGATTATTCGGACGCTGAAGCCTTAGCAGCTTTTAAACACAACGTCCGAGACGAATGGCTCGCCAGACACCTCGGCCAAGAGAAGCCGAGGACAATGGCCGCGCTAACAAGCCTCATGACCCGCTTTTGCGCAGGGGAAGACAGCTGGCTAGCAAGACGCATCACCAGCGACCCAAGTACATCCGAGATAAGAGATGGAAACGGAAAATCACGGCGCTGAAAGGATCAGCGCCGGAATAAAGAAAAAAGCCCAAAGAACACGGCGGTCAACGCCGGATTCAAAAGCTCGCGGCCAAACAACAAAACACGGCCTCTTAAGGACAACAGTGATGAGCTATCCAACTTAAACAAAATTTTGGATCGGATATGTCAAATCCACAAGACCTCCGGAAGGCCCGCAAACCACACCCACCGAGATTGTTGGGTTTTCAAACAGTTCGGTGACTCAACGCCCGAACACAAGGGGCTCGGCGCACCAGCGAGGATGATGATGAACCCCACCAGCAGAGCACCGGAAAACATAAGACTTTCCCACAAGAAGTCAAAACAGTAAACTCACTTCATGTGATATTACGGAAAAACAATGCGACACCCGCTAAAATAAGTGCCGCACAGTCCACCCCAGCGGAACCTCGAAGTTGGATGTCAAAACCAATCACTTTCGACCACCTGGATTATTCCAGAAGCATTCGAAACGCAGGATGGACTGCTCTGATATTGGATCCTATAATCGACGGACTACAATTTACACAAGTCCTGATGGACGGCGGCAGCGATTTAAACCTGCTATATCCGAACACAATCCGCAAGATGGGGATAGACCTTACTAAAATTCGACATAGCCGCACTTCCTTTAAAGGAGTGACGCGAGCCCTTCGCCAAGTGCACAGGCTCCTTATTACTAGAAGTTGTGTTGGGTCACGGACAACTTCCGACGCAAAAGCTAATCTTTCATGTCGCCCCATTCAAAAGTAGCTATCAAGCACTATTGGGACGTGAAGCTTTTGTCCGCTTTAACGCAATACCACATTACGCGTCTCTTACACTTAAAATGCCGGTCCGTGGCATCATTTCATTAAGAGGGTCATTCAAAGACCCCGACACGGCTAGACGAGTCCGCATAAATAAGCTAGGGGCTCCTCGCCGCACACCCTTCACAAGGGGCTGTGCATATAAGCAACAATGAGCTAATATAGGCTCAGCTTTATTAATTTATTGATATTTCAATTTTTTATGCACTTTCGCACGATATCTTTTCAAACTAAGTTCCTCTCTTTTTACAGATGAACAAAATGCACACCCGTCCAGGATACGGCACAACGGAGACACAGGCGCAGACGTGCAGTAGGGACCCATTGCAAGGATTCTTTTGATTAAGACCTGCGTAAACCTTTTTCTGTCTCTTGTTGCTATAATCCCTGGTTTTCATGATAACCAGAGAGAGACCGACGTTTTGGCATTGGCGGCGTCGGAGGACCTCGCTTTGCACACGACACTAGGGGCTTAGGGCATTGTTCCGCCCGTTATTATAAAGACCGAACACCTTAGGGAGTGTTCGGCGTCTCGAGTTAGGCCTTATATGCATCAACTCCGAATCATGTCTTTGGTCAAATGTTGGGTTTGCCTGCTCCTGTGTTTTGCTGCCTTCGTTCCGTATCATCGCTAACGCGGCACCGGAGAACTCTGCGATTGTGCCCCGTTAATTTGGGCGAGCACCTCGAGAGAAAGCGGCCGACTATCATGATACAGCGAGAGACTGGTCAACCACTCGATCGACCACCGGAATGTTTAGAATTCCTCCGCTTTGACGAAGGACCGTTTCCCGGTCAGGCACATACGCGCCCCAAATTCGGATAGCGCGGTGCCCCCAGGGGCTATATCGTAGCCCCACCCTCGAACTCCCATGGCTAAGTGAAAGTGATAAAGCATTATAGTCCGGTTGCCTCGTTTGCTACGCTACCACCTCCTTCAAAGGACCGAGACGTCCGATTAAGTGTGAAAATGCGCTATTTTTGCGAACACCCCCGCACCTTGTGTGTGGGGGCTGAAGCCGACGACTGCCATCTTTCAGGTTATACACACGTATACATAAACGGCCGCATAGGAGATATTTCAATACTTGAACGCACAAGTATAAAAAGCGCTTACATCATAAACATTGTTTTACAAAATAAATTGTTCATTTGAACGTGACATTTTTTGAGCACTGCGACTCTATTACACGAGCACCACGCGGAACTTCCCCAAAATAGTGCTCGGCGGGTAACCGGCTCTCGTCCGAACCCTGGGTCGCAACAGCGGTGGCATCCATCTCTGTCCAATGTGTCTTCACACGGGCGAGTGCCATCCGTGCACCCTCTATGCAGGCCGACCGCTTCATCGCCTTGATATGCGGCACCGCCCCAAGAAATTGCTGCAATAAGCCAAAATAACTCTTTGGCTTGGGCCTATCCGGCCAGACATGAGTCACGATATCCGTCATGGCAAGCCCGGATAACCTATTCAGCTCAGCCCACTCGGCCAACCGGTCGGTCAGCGGAAGTGAACGCTCCGGACTATGGAATTGAGACCAAAACAGCTCTTCCGTCTTGTGATCCTTCCGCTCGGAAGTGCACTGCGGCATCCGCCGCTTTTCGCCGCTAAGTCCATATAAGGATCCTCCGGATCCCACAGCTGGCCAAGTTGAGCATACTTTGGATCCGTAAACCTTCGGCGCAGCAGAAAGGGCTTGCCAGCCACAAAGTCTCCGGCTTGGCGCAGCTCCTCCTTTATAGCCCGCATTGCAGAACGGGCATCCTTTGCTTCGGCGGTGGCCTTCCCCAGGTCTTCTCGCTCCGCTAGGCGCTCCTTTTCAAGAGCCTCATTGCGGTCGGTAGCATCTTTTAACTTCACGGCCATTTCGGCCATTTCCTCCCTGCTTAGGTAGTGTGCAGCCCTTCCGGCTTCTAACTCCTTGGCCGCCCTCGAGGCAGTCGCATCACTCCTTTTGGCTTGCTCCTTGGCTTGAGCAATCTCAGCCCGAAGGCTCTCCACAGCAGCAGCACCATCTGCGTCAAGCACGAATATTATAAGAGGTGGGCTTCGGCTCCCTTACTAGGTGACTGCGGAGAAACAACTTACCTTGCGACTCGTCAAGTCGCTTGTTGACTAGCGCGATGTCCGCATCCGCAACGTCGAGTTGCCGCTTTAGTTCAGCAACTCCATCAGTCCGGCTGGCCCCCGGACGATCCGCCACCGCATAGGAACAGCGGCGAGACTGTGATTTTGATCCTCGGCGACGCTGTCGCTTTCGACAACCTACCGAGTCTCAGGGGCTACTATCTATACAGGGCGCACTCTTATGTGCAAAACTGTCAAAAAGGTGCGTCGTTTTTACGTACCTCAAACCCCGCCAGCAAACTCCTGACGGCATTATGCAATCCGCTTTCGGCGGACGAAATCCTTCCAATCACCATACTCATCAATGCATGGTGGTCTTCTGAGATGGACGCCTTCTCAAGCAGATCCTTCAGCTCCCCCGGCCGAACTCTAGTCGGCGCCGAACTCTTCGGCTCTGCCGGGCTCGGGGATGCCCTCCGTGATGACACTTCAAGCTCGTCCGCCCTATCCGACAGTGCAGCAGACGGAGGCGTCTCGCTCTCCATCATCTCCGGACGAAGGTCCCCCGAAGACGAGCTCATCTGAGAAGGTCGGAGATCCGAACTACAAGGTAAAACTTTCGGTTATCCTCAGAAGCACAAATAGGGATGTCTCTCATTACCGAATCCCCTTTTTTCTACTCACGGCTTGCTGGAGGGCTGATTCTTTAGGGGAGAATGTGCGGCCGGGGCCTCCCCAGACGCAGGACCCTCTGGTGAAGATTTCTTCCCCCGGTTAGGGGCTTTGGCCTCCGGGTCTTCAGAGGCGGTCCTCTTCTCCCCCTGGAGGGAAGGATTCTCGATCCCCCCTTCTTCAAGAGCCTCCTTGGGCGAGGCGGTAGCTCCCCTGTTTTCCCCCTCACCTTCTCCTGAAGGCGTAACCTCCAAAGATCTCGACCAAAGACGGATCCGCGCGGTCTCTCGGGAGGGGGCGGACACCGTATCAGTTTTGCTTGCGCTATCCACTCCTGCTTAGAAGGATAACGGGTTAAAAGGCGAATTGTAGAAAGGCAAACAAACGGTACATCCGAACACTGAGCTACTTACTTGAGTATCCGGGTGATTGCAGCTTAGGCCGGCGTCCTCGGTCAATTCCGGACACACCGCCCGTGATCCGAAGAACAACTTGTACATCTCCACGGGTGTCGTACCCATAAAGTGTTGGAGAATCCGTGGTCCCTCCGGATTGAACTCCCACAGCCGGAGAGGACGGCGTTTGCCGGGCAGGAGACGCCTAATTAGCATAACCTGCATCACCACGACCAGATCGATCTCCCTCGCCTGGAGGTCTCGAATCCGGCCCTGCAATAGGGGCACGTCTTTTGACGGCCCCCAGTTGAGCCCTTGGTTGACCCACGACATCAACCGTTGAGGAGGTCCCGAGCGGAATACGGGCGGCGGTTTCTGCCTGCTGCCCTTCGGAGCGGTGATATAGAACCACTCTTGCCGCCACAAGCCGAGCTCCTCTTGGAAGGAGCCCTCGGGCCATGGGGCATCGGCCCTCCTGCTTACGGCCGCCCCGCCGCACTCTACTTGACGCCCCCCGATCATCTTCAGCTCCACATTGAAGGTCTTCAGCCACAGGCCGAAGTGGGGGGTGACGCGGAGGAAGGCTTCGCAGACGACAATAAATGCGGAAATATGGAGGATGGACTCCGGAGCCAAGTCGTGGAATTCCAACCCATAGTAGAACATGAGCCCTCTCACAAAAGGATCCATTGGGAAGCCTAAACCCCGACGGAGGTGGGATACAAAGACGACGTACTCGCCGGGCTCGGGGGTGGGGATGGCCTGCCCTTCGGTAGGCAACCTGTGCGAAATCTCGTAAGACAGGTACTTGGCCTCTCGCAGCTTTAGCACGTCCTCCTCCGTGACGGAGGAGGGCATCCACCGGCCATGAAGGTCGGAGCCGGACATTGTTGAAGGTCCGAAGCGCTCGAATCTGGGGCTCTGGGTGTTGGAACTCGGGGCAAGGAGAAGATTCGATGGAGGATTGAAGAAAATAAATGAGCATTGGTCCCGTTATAAAGAGGAAGAATACCAAGAGCCGTCTCCGTGACCGTTCGGGACTCGCCTTCGATAGAGGGGGCGTGGCGATGGGCGCGGTTGGGTTACCCACGTCCGTATTGATGAGAATCCCGGGATAAGGGGAACACGATCTCTGCGTCAACAAGACGTGCCAAGGAAACCGCTTCGCTAAATGCGTTGAGGTGGCATAATAAAAAAACAATTCAAGTAAAGGCTTGGTAGTGGCGTGACGTCATGCTACGAGATACGTCAGCAGATTGAACTTGTGTACATATTATTCTCTCTACGGTGGAATATGGAAATTATTTTGCAGAGCCAGACACTATCCTGGTGTTCGCAATCTTCTATGAATTATCCGGAGGAGGAACCCGCCTTGCAATTCCGAACATTATGCGCGCCGGACTCATCATCATTGAAGCCAGGTTCAGGGGCTACTAAGGGAGTCCTGGACTAGGGGGTGTCCGGACAGCCGGACTATCATCGTCCGCCAGACTCCAAGACTATGAAGACACAAGATTGAAGACTTCGTCCCATGTCCGGATGGGACTTTCCTTGGCGTGGAAGGCAAGCTTGGCGATACGGATATGTAGATCTCCTACCATTGTAACCGACTCTGTGTAACCCTAGCCCTCTCCGGTGTCTATATAAACCGGAGGGTTTTAGTCCGTAGGACGAACAACCATTACAACAATCATACCATAGGCTAGCTTCTAGGGTTTAGCCTCCTTGATCTCGTGGTAGATCCACTCTTGTACTACCCATATCATCAATATCAATCAAGCAGGAGTAGGGTTTTACCTCCATCGAGAGGGCCCGAACCTGGGTAAAAACATCGTGTCCCTTGTCTCCTGTTACCATCCGCCTAGACGCACAGTTCGGGACCCCCTACCCGAGATCCGCCGGTTTTGACACCGACAACTACCTTTAATGGAGTGATACCATGCGTCGAGGCCCGCTGCACAGGCTCTATAGTACTAGAGGTTGTATTCGGTTCTCCCGACAACTTTAGAAGCGAAGAACTAATCTTCGACATCGCTCCATTCCGAAGCGGCTATCACATATTACTCAGAAGAACAGACTTTGCTCTTTTTAATGCAATACCGCACTATGCCTATCTTAAACAAAATATGCCTGGTCCACGTGGCGTCATCACAGTTAGTGGAAATACAGAGCATTCCTTACGTGCGGAAGAATATGTGGTGGCTCTAGTAGCCGAACACTAAGCGGCCCCTCCAAACAGAATAAACGGTCGGTCATCAAGACCATGGACACGGTTAGACGAGTCCGGCGCTTCATCAGATGTAACAGCCCAGCTGGTATACCCCCATAAGTGGTGCTAGGGGTTGCTCGCAAAAAGAAGCCCATAGTTTGGCTTGACTCTATTAATACAATAACATATTGCATTTTCACGGTTCATTCAGATCAACCACCTCCTCGCACAAAGTCTTTCACCTGGGTTTTTCCTCTTTATTGATGATCATCGTGCTCCACCCTTCCACGATACGGCACAACGGAGATAAAGGCACAAACGTGCAGCAGGGCCCCGCTCAAAGGTTTCTCTTTAGATTAAGACCCTGCGTAAACCTTTTTTAATGTCTCTTGTTGCTTCTTCCCCTCCGGAAACTTAATACAACCGGGAGGGATACTGGCGTTTTCGGCATTTTTGTCACACCAGACTAATGCACGTACCTGGAAACCCAGGGCTCATTATCGAGGGTGTTACTCAGCCCAGTATATGTTGTAAAGTCCGAATACCTTAGGGAGTGTTCAGCGTCGCGAGTTTGGCCTTATATGCATCAGCTCCGAATCATGTCTTTGGTCCAATGTTGGGTTTGCCCGGCTCCCATGTTTTGCTACATTACGTTCCGCTCTATCGGCTAAGGTGGCACCGGGAGAACTACTGCGATTGTGCCCTGGTTCATCTGGATGAGCACCTCAGTAGAGAAAACCGAAAACTGACTGTCATGATATAGCACGAGACTGGTCAACCACTCGATGACTCAGTGGAACCTTCACGATTCCTCTGCATTAACGAAGGACCGGTTTCTCGGTCATGTACAAACGCGCACCATATTTGGATAAACGTGGAAGTACCAGGGGCTATATAGTAGCCCCACCGTCAAACTCCTATGGCTAAGTGGAAGTGTTAAAGCTATATAGTCCGATTGCCTGGTTCGCCGCGCTACCACCTCCTTAACGGACCAAGACGCTGGATCAAGTGTGGCTATGCGTTTTCTCGAACACCCCCGCATTATATGCGTGGGGGCTGAAACCGACGACTGCTAACTTTCAGGTTATATACATACATAAATGGCCGCATAGGAGGCACTACAATACTTTCGGGCAAAAGTATAAACACATCCTTTATAATCAAAATAGCATTGTTTTTACAATCGAGATACATGTCACTCGAACATGGCACTCTTCGAGCACTCAGCCTCTATTAAACGGGCGCCTTCTAAGACTTCTTCAAAATAGTGCTCGGCAGGGTCCTGGCCTTCCGCCGCACCCCAGGTTGCAATAGCGGTGGTTTCCATCCCAACCCAGTATGTTTTAACACGGGCAAGAGCCATCCGCGCACCATCTATGCACGCCGACCTCTTCATAGCATCGATATGCGACACAGCACCAAGGAATTGTTGCACTAATCCAAAATAACTGCCCGACCTTGGTCCACGTGGCCAAAGATGATCCACGACAGATGTCGGTGTCAAAACCGGCGGATCTCGGGTAGGGGGTCCCGAACTGTGCGTCTAGGCGGATGGTAACAAGAGACGAGGGACACAATGTTTTTACCCAGGTTCAGGCCCTCTCGATGGAGGTAAAACCCTCGCCCCGCTTGATTAATATTGATGATATGGGTAGTACAAGAGTAGATCTACCACGAGATCAAGGAGGCTAAACCCCAGAAGCTAGCCTATGGTATGATTGTTGAGATGTATGTTATGTCCCACGGACTAAGGCCCTCCGGTTTATATAGACACCGGAGAGGCTAGGGTTACACAGAGTCGGTTACAATGGTAGGAGATCTACATATCCGTGTCGCCAAGCTTGCCTTCCACGCCAAGGAAAGTACCTTCCTGACACGAGCCGAGTCTTCAATCTTCTATCTTCGTAGTCCGGGAGTCCGCGGATATTGATAGTCCGGCTGTCCGGACACCCCTAGTCCAGACTCCTCAAGAGCCTCGAACCAGTCTTCAATGACGATAAGTCCGGCGTGCATAATGTTCGGCATTGCAAGGCGGGTTCCTCCTTGAATAATCCGGAGAAGATAATGAACACCGGGATAGTGTTCGCTCTGCAAAATAATTTCCACATTCCAAACGTAGAGAATAAAACATATACACCGATCTAATCTGGCGACGTATTATGCGGCGTGACATCACACCGCATCAAGCCTTTGTTTAAATTCTGTACCACTTGACCGACGTTTAGCGAAGCGGTTTCTTGGCACGTCCCGTCAAGCGAGATCATGTTCCCCTTATTCCGGATTCTCATCAATACGCGCGTGGGTAACCCAACGCGCCATTGATGGTGGCGCTTGGGAGATAAGCGAGTTTTACCAGGCGGTGAGGGACGATAGTTTTGTCCGCCTATATATAAGGGATAAGGATTTACCTTCTCACCCACGCCTTCTTCCTCCTTTGCTTATCCATCCCAAATAACTCAAGCTCCAACGCCTAAGCTCACATCTTACCTCAACCCCTCTTCAATATGTCCGGAGGGGAGGCAAATGGATGGCCTCCACCGCTAAGGAGGAGGACATCACCAAGCTGCGTGACGCCGATACCTTTCCAAATGACATCACAGATCGGCCGCCCGACGCTGGGCAGCTCATCCCCACCCCAGGCCTCATGAGAGGGTCGTCTTCCTTCCCCACTTCCTCCGCGGATCGGGCTTCGCTCCATCCATTCGCCCCAGGGCTCATGTTTTACTACGGCCTGGATTTCCACGATCGGCGCCAACTTTGTCCTCAACATCTCGGCGTTTATCGTGTTATGCGAGGCCTTTCTCGCATCCGCCCCACTTCGCCTGTGGCTCAAGACCTTCAACGTCAAGCGAAGATTGTGAAGGGGCGCATAAGCGGAATGCGGAGGCGCCATGTTGGGCAAGCTGCCCAACGCCCCTTGGCTGGAAGGACCTTCGTGGACTCCGTCAAGGGGTGGCGCCGGGGTGGTTCTACATCACCGAGCAGCGCGAGCCTACATGGGCGGCGGCCCCGAATTTAGATCTGGAATCCCACGCAGCTCACTTCACAGAAAGAGAAGGGCTTGCGGTGGGGTGATCCGTGGAGGTGACGGGACTTTGAGCCTGCATCAAGAAGCTGGTGAGCAATAGGCTCCGGCTCGTCAACGTGGTCCAGGTCATGCTCCTCCGGCGGATTCTCCCATGCCAAGAACGGGCATTTAATCTGTGGGAGTTTAATCCGGAACAGCACCAGATGTTAAGCGCGCTCTTCGACACAACGTACGAAGGCGCCTGGAGGGTGCTGTTCAAGGGCGCCGAAGCCCCTGCATCCGCGACCGAGGACCGCGGATTCAGCTTGCAGTCTCCGACTGACGTGGTAAGTGATTCGACCCCATTACGGGACACTTATAGTAGCTAGATTGACTCTAGCGAGGTTTTTTAATCTACCTCTTCCTTTGACAGGACTGGATGGAAAAGGCCCAGCTGCTCATCAGCCCGGCTCCCATGCCAGAAGAACTAGTGGATGGCCGCTTAGCAAGGCTGCTGGTTCCGGCACCGTACGTGGTGCCGGAGAAGAAGGCCAAAAAGGTGGCCGCAGGGACTCGCAAGGGTTCCCGCAATCAGACATCTGACGATGATGACGAGGACTCCTCCCCTGAAGACAAGGAGGAGGAGGAGGAGGAGTACTCTCTCCCGGAGGAGGGAGAGAGGAAGAGGAAGGCCTCCCCAACCGGGGCGGCCGAAGGGTCCAAGAGGGGGAGAACTATCCCCCCGGACAGTTTTGCCAACATCAATGTTGGCGAGGACGAGTGGCCTCCAAGGGCCCGGCGTCCGGCAGGATCGTAAGTATCCGGATCATTCATATGCCGTATATTGTATGTCACGTAGTGTCCTTCTAATGCCGCATTGTTCCTTTAGTCCGCCGTCGACGACCTTCCCGACTTCGATGAGCAGGTCGTTGGCGCCGTCGGATGTAAATTCCATCCCGACCCTCTACCCCACGCCGAGGACGACGAGGCGGAATCCAACAGGGGACACGCCAGAGGAGGCTCGGGCGCCCGTCGAGCAGCCCCGGACTTCGTGCGGACTCTACTCCGAACCCGTGGCAGTTCCAGAGTCCGGCAAGCAGCCCTCGAAAGAGGGGCAGGACCGTGACGCCGGCGGCCTCCGCCCAACCGAGGCACCGGATAACTCGCTGGAGGCGCCAAAGGCGCCCATCGAAGAACACCGCACTCTCATGAGTGCGGTGATTGAAAGGTCCAGCTCGCCAAGGCGGGCTGACTGAAGCTCGCAACAGCCTTCTAACAAAGCTTCGAGGTAAGAAGGTTAAAATTAAGTAATAATACCGCATAGACAAGTAGCCTCGATGCTTAGTCCGGTGTTGGAAGAAAAGCTTGACTAAGGATCTAACAAGATATACGCAGGTTGTTAAAAAATATGTCGATATGGGTTTGCAGGCTGCGCTGTTGACCTCTCCCACATTAACGGCGGAGGTCGAGGCGCTGAAGAAAGATCTTGAGCGGTCGGAGCAAGAGCTCGGCCATGCCAAAAGGCAGCTCGAGGAAAAAGAAGGTGAATAACACCACTTTAAATAGGTACCTTACAGAAAAGGGTTTTGGTTGCAAACAAGATTAACCAGGATAATATATGTAATGCAGGGGCCACTAACGAGGTGGCAGCCCTGAAGGATGCCGTGTCCGTGGCCGAACGCAATGCGGCCATAGAACGGTCTGAGCGAGAAAAGCAAGCGGCGCTGGTGGCGGAGGTTCGGCAAGAGCTCCAGGCTCTCATGAAAAAACATGAGAGTTTGGAGCGTGACTCCAAGACTCGAGAGTCCGAGCTTGCCTCGGCTCTCGATAGGGCCGAGTCCGCCAAGGCCGAGGCCCAGAAGGCCCATATGGAAATAGAGGACATGAAGAAGATAGCGGCGGGTAAGGCGTTTTTCATGCAGAGCAAGCATGTTAATGTAAATTACCGGATACTTACCCGAATTCGGAGCTCTCCAGGGGCATTTGCAGATCTGCCGCGTAGTGCGTCTGATGCCGCTGCATTCTATCGTGGCGAGGAGGGGAGCTCAACGGAGAAGGTCTTCGTCTCAAGATCTTTGAGGCCGCCAACCGGTGCCCCCAGCGACCAACAAGCAGTGGTCGAACTCCTAAGGTGGCCGAGGAGGCCATGAAGGGCCTCACGGTCCGGCCAGGGTTCGGGCAGCCATGCCTGGCAGCTACTTTGGCCTAGTGCGGCGGCTAGTGGATGCATGCCCCAGGCTGGATGTGATCAAGCGATCCGCCTGCATTGAAGGCGCTCGTCGGGCCCTTGCCCGCATAAAGGTGCAATGGGGCAAGCTGGATGCGGAGAAGCTTCTCACGGATCCGCCGCCGCCGGGCAAGGAGCACCGTACGCCGGCGATATTATAAAGTTGTCCTGAAGGGAGCCCGCGATATTGCGGATGAGTGCCCCCTTAATGTAATCCTTGAGTGAACTCGCTGTGTGTTTATCCTGTGCGCTGAAAACTTCGTTTGTATGCGCCATGAGCAACGCTTTGTTGAATTTAAAATATTACCTTCTGTGCGGCCGTTTGTTAAATCTGAGAGATGGCAAGTCGTTGGCTTCAGCCCCAAGCCACGAGTCTTTGGGGTGTTCGGTGATAAACTTGAGCACTCTTGTTCCCATCTTTGGGTCCATCTAGGAGGCGCTCAACACGACAAACAAAGGCGACGGACTTATAATGCTTGAACACTCTCACTTAGCCATAGAATTCTAGAATTTTAAATTTCGGTGCGGCCCCGGTATTCGAAGACCAATCCGGGCGCTATCCACGCTTCGTCGGACATCATCCGAACTTCACTCGAGCGGCATGAGTCTTTAGGGACCCGAAAAGACCTCTCGAACAGCGACAGTCTCGCCTTATCATGCCGGTCGGTTTAGCTTTCTCCATCGAGGCGTTAACTCGCTCAACCGGGCGCAATCGCGATGGTTCTCCAGTGCTACCTTAGCCGACGAGCGGGCGTAAGGTACCAAAACATGGAGCCGGCAAACCCAACTATTGACCCAAGACATGATTCGAGCTGATTCATATAATGCTCTAAGTTCGGGTGCCGACTTATGAAAGTGTTCGGACTTAATCACACCATAATGCTGGGAGCGAAGCCCTGGTGTATTCGGCCGTACCAAAGTATACTGGGTGCAAGATGTCATATAATGAACATTTATAAAAGATAACGCAATTGCAATGAAAAGGTAATGAACTTGCAAAAGGAAGTGCTGCGTTATTTAAGAAAGGAGGTCTGCTAATAAAGCGGATGATACAAATAGTCTTGATAAGCAAGGGATTTGGACTAATTTGACATGTGCCCCTCCGTGGATAAGCTGCAGACTTGGCGTATGTAATCGAATTTAGTGCTCGTAATGGAGACCACACGAGTGTTAAATGCAGCCTTTTTAATCCCTGACTATTGCCTCATGAGTTCGGCAAGTTTGCCGTCGGACAGGGCTTCTGTTTAGTGGAGTCCTGTATAAAAAAGAAAAGATAAGAAATAAAACCAACGGGGGCGCTAGCACGAGCCCCTGGTGTGGTCGAGCCGCACTCCTTGTGGTTAAGCCCCTCCCCTGCGCCCATGGTATCTCCAAAGCGTAATGATGTACGCGGAGTGTTATTCTTGTGATCATGCGCGGGCGAGGGTGGGGGCCGCATTGCTACGCGTGCTTTGATCGCGCCAGGTGGTCTTGGTTAGTGTTGCTCCGGGCGTGCTTTGATGCATCCGGCTTTTTAATTGCCGGACTAGAGAATTGCCGTAGAAGGCTGCTCTGTACTTCTGCCGCGAGAGCCGCTATATGTTCCTCCGTTCGGAGGGAGCGTTCCGTATTCCCATTGACCGTAATGACTCCGCGAGGGCCTGGCATCTTGAGCTTTAGGTATGCATAATGCGGCACCGCGTTGAACTTTACAACGCGTTCGTCCGAAAGCAGGGCATGATAGCCGCTACGAACGGGACTATATCGAAGATTAACTCTTCGCTTCGGAAATTATCCGGGATCCGAAGACCACTTCGGCAGGACGGAGCTGTCACAGCTTGGCTTCCACTCGGGATGACACCTTTGAAGGTTGTCTTGGTAGGTTTGATCTGGATGGGTCTATGCCCATTTTGCACACCGTGTCCCGGTAAAGCAGGTTCAAGGCTGCTGCCGCCGTCCATCGTGACTCTTGTGAGGTGAAATCCATCGACGATTGGGTCTAGGACCAATGCGCGAATCCGCCATGGCGTATGCTGGTCGATGGTCTCGCCGATCAAAAGTGATCGGACAGAGGACCATGGATTAAACTTCGGGCGATCGCTCCATCGCATAGACGTCCCCAGTCGCGCTTCCTCTCCCTCTTGGGTATATGGGTCGCGTAAATCATATTCACCGTCCGCACTTGTGGGGGGAAACCCTTCTGTCCTCTGCTGTTCGGTGGCCGGGTCTCTTCCTCGTCGTCGCTATTTGGCCCCTTGTCATTGTGTTCGGCAATTAACTTGCCAGCCTGCTTGAACACCCAACAATCTCTATTGGTGTGATTAGCTGGCTTTTCAGGGGTGCCATGTATCTGGCATGAGCGGTCGAGTATTCTGTCCAGCATTGGGCGGGCCCGAGTTGTTCTTTAAATCGCTTCTTCCGCTGACCGGTTTGAGCCTCGAATCCGGCATTGACCGCCAGATCCTCTTTGTCGCCGCCGTTAACACGGTGTTTGTTTTTTATTCGACGTGACCTGCCGTGATTGTCCTTAGTGTCCGGACTGCCAGAATTTTTGTGGAGATTGTTGCTGCGGGCTAGCCAGCTATCCTCTCCCGCGCAAAAGCGGGTCATTAACGATGTGAGGGCTGCCATGGATTTTGGCTTCTCCTGCCCTAGGTGCCGGGTTAGCCATTCATCCCGGATGTTATGTTTGAAGGCTGCAAGGGCCTCCGCATCCGGACAGTCGACGATTTGATTTTTCTTCGTCAAGAACCGTGTCCAGAATTGTCTGGCCGATTCGTCTGGTTGCTGAATAATGTGGCTTAGGTCATCGGCGTCTGGTGGTCGCACGTATGTACCTTGAAAGTTATCAAGGAACGCAGCCTCCAGGTCTTCCCAACACCCAATCGACTCTGCGGGCAAGCTGTTAAGCCAATGCCGAGATAGTCCTTTAAGCTTGAGTGGGAGATATTTGATGGCGTGGAGATCGTCGCCGCGGGCCATATGAATGTGGAGAAGATAATCTTCGATCCACACCGCGGGGTCTGTTGTGCCATCGTAAGATTCGATATTCACGGGTTTGAACCCTTCGGGGATCTGATGATCCATTACTTCATCAGTGAAGCATAACGGGTGTGCGGCGCCCCTGTATTGAGCGATATCGCGACGCAGCTCGAGCGAGCGCTGTCTGCTATGTTCGGCCCGGCCGGCGTTATGTCCGGCGCGACGGTATTCGTCGTGGGTCGTAGGGCGCCCACGTGATCCATAGATGGATCTGGATTGTCTTGCTTTGTCCTCCAAGATGTCCCGCAAGTCCGGCGCGTTCCCTTTTGGCTTCGTACTCTTGGATCGATGTCGGGGTACGGTCTTGGCTGGGGGTCTGAATGCCTCTCTGTCGCGACCGTGGGGTGGTCGGTCAGCCATGTCGTGCGCTGGTGATAAAGGTATGTATGCTTCCTCCTCTAATCGGGGGAGCAGCTTGCGTATTGGGTAACTTTTGGAGGGGAGTTCGAGTTTATACTCTTCGGCCGCGAGGACCTCGGTCCATCGATCGGCTAGCAGATCTTGATCAGCTTGAAGCTGTTGCTGCTTTTTATTTAGGCTATTTGCCGTGGCTATGAGCCTGCGCCTGAAGCGCTCTTGTTCGACGGGATCCTCGGGTATGATGAATTCATCATCGTTGAGGCTCGCTTCGTCTTCGGAGGAAGGCATATAGTTATCATCCTCAACCCCTTCGTCTGCCGCCCTGTCGCGGGGGCTTGCTTCTGCGTCCTCCTGTGCCGAGTCCTGCAGGAGGGGATCGTCTTCGGTACTCTCCGGAGTGTTATTATCTCCTGCGCTGGAATCTCCATTCTTGTTGTGGCGAGATTTAGAGCAGCGCCGCTGACGTCGGCGTTTCGGCTGCTTCTTTGGAGAATCTTCCTCCGCTGCTTTTTCGCCGTCCCCTTCTTTTGGGGTATCCACCATGTAGACGTCATATGACGAGGTGGCCTTCCAGGCCTCTGTGGTATGGGTCCCGATCGCCTCCGGCATCATCGTCCATAGCGTCGATGTCATCGGAGTCGTAATCGGTTAGATCCTCGACAGTGGCTACAAAGTGGGAGGTGGGTGGGCTTTGAATTTCTTCGTTGTCCGAACTCCAACCGTCCTGGCCATAGTTCGGCCAGGATTCTCCTGATAGTGAGAGATGCTTCAGAGAATTCAGGATATCGCCAAAAGGCGAGTGCTGAAAGATGTCCGCGGCGGTGAATTCCATAACCGCGCCCAATCCGATTTAATTGGCGGGGCGCTGGAGGCTCGGAGTCCGGCGAGAATCCGGCGTCTCGGGATCACGAGTTTCGCGAGGGACGAGATTGGTATTCGCCCATCGTCGTAGATGTTGAAGCACCCAGTGGCGTCTATCCACCGCCCCCGCCACGGGCAATCGGCTCCGGGCTAGTAGCCGGGCGGGTTCGAAAAGGCCTCCAAAGCACCGTCCGCGGTAGAGCCAGATCATGCCCATCGCCACAAAGGCGGCGGCGCTTGGTCTGTGGCTCGAGTCCGTCGAAGATCAAATCTCCGCGTCATCGGCCGTGAAGTTCAAGCTTCCAAATCTGACCGACGGCCAGGGGCATAGCTTCGATCCGCTCCGATGGCCAAGAGAATTGCCCGCAGCAAAGCCGCCGAATCTGAAGATCTGTCCGGGGAGAAAAGTCTCACCCTGGACAGCGTTGATGGTTGAAGATGCCATCGAGCCTATCGGTGACGACACAAAGGAGCTCTCAATGAAAGCACCAATGTTGGTGTCAAAACCGGCGGATCTCGGGTAGGGGGTCCCGAACTGTGCATCTAGGCGGATGGTAACAAGAGACGAGGGACACAATGTTTTCACCCAGGTTCAGGCCCTCTCGATGGAGGTAAAACCCTACGTCCTGCTTGATTAATATTGATGATATGGGTAGTACAAGAGTAGATCTACCACGAGATCAAGGAGGCTAAACCCTAGAAGCTAGCCTATGGTATGATTGTTGAGATGTATGTTATGTCCTATGGACTAAGGCCCTCCGGTTTATATAGACACCGGAGAGGCTAGGGTTACACAGAGTCGGTTACAATGGTAGGAGATCTACATATCCGTATCGCCAAGCTTGCCTTCCACGCCAAGGAAAGTACCTTCCAGACACGAGCCGGAGTCTTCAATCTTCTATCTTCGTAGTCTGGGAGTCCGGCGGATATTGATAGTCCGGCTGTCCGGACACCCCCTAGTCCAGGACTCCCTCAACAGACCTCATAGCAAGCCTAGACAATCTGTGGAGCTCGGCACATTCAACGGCAGCGGACACGTCGAGGCACTGAACTGCGACCAGAGTAACCTTTCTACCTGATGGTCTTTCCGATCTTTGTAAAACTCAGTCGCATCAGCAGCACTCTTTGCCAGGTCGCATACGCATCTGCAGCACTCCACAACTGATCCAGAGGGGCATACTTTGGATCTCTGAACATCATCCGCAACAAATAGGGCCTTCCAGCCGTGATATCTCCGGCTTCACAGAGCTCCTCCTTTATCCCCCTCATTTCAGAGCGGGTTTCCTTGGCTGCCTCCAGGGCCTTCTTCAGGTCAGCCGCTTTCGCTCGGCTGTCCTTCTCAAGGAGCTCATAGCGGTTGGCGGCATCTTTTAGATCAACAACCATCTCGCTATCCTTTCCTCGCTCTGGCAATGAGCAGCCTGTTCGGCTCTCGACACTTCGACCGCCTTCATGGCGGCCGCATCACTTATTCGAGCTTGTTCCTTGGCTTGGGCAAGCTCCGCCCGAAGGGTCTCTACGGCAGCAGCTCCATCTGTAGTCACAGTATATTATAGATACTAGCATAATTCTCCTCTTACAATTTACTGATAAGCCGAACATACATACCCTGGGCCTCGTCAAGCTGCTTGTTAATAAGCGCGATGTCAGCATCCGCCATGTCAAGCTGCCACTTCAGTTCAGCAATATCAGCAGTCCGGTCAGCCGCTTGCACATAAAAGCAACGCGATTATTACCTGGGATTACGATCCTTCGTTTGCCACCTCTGGATGGCAACCAGAGTCTCCGGGGCTACTATCTATACAAAGCACACCTAGCATGTGCGGTACCGTCAGAAATACATGTATTATTTCGCGTACCTCAAAGCCGCTCAGCAGACTTGTGAAGGCTTCATTCAAACCGCTTTTGGCGGAGGAAATCGTCTCAATCACCGTACCCATTAGGCTACGATGTGTCTCTGAGATGGCCGCTCGCTCCATAAGACCCATCAGTGTGTCCAGCTGTATGCCAGACAATCCTGGACTCTTTCTATCGCTCTCCTTGGGAGCCAAATATTCTGAACTTTGGGCAGCCGAAGTGTCAAGTTCTGGCCTCGGCGGATCAGGAGAAATCCTCCGTGACGACACCTCAGGGTTGTCCGCCCCATGTGGCAGGGAGGCAGGAGGAGGCGTTTCGCTCTCCATCATCTCCGGAAGAAGATCCCCCGAAGACGAACTCTATGGAGAAAGGCTGCGAGCCGGACTGCAACAAATATGTTTTGGTTATTATTCTCAGAGACAAAATGGGATATATTTACCATAGTACTCTTTTACTTACGGCTTGGTGGGGGGCTGGCCCCCTTACGGGAGCTGTACGGTAAGGACGCCCTCTGGGGCAGGGTCCCTTGGCGAGGGTTTGTTCCCTCGTTTGGAAGCCTCCGTTTCCAAGTCTTCATAGGCGGCCCTTTTCTTACCTTGAGGAGAGGGGATTTTAGGCTCACCTCCCCGATTATACTCCTTCGTGGAGGCACTCACTCCCCCAGTTTGGATGTATAACATATGAGGCCCACTTGTGGCTTCTCTATTCCTCCCCTCGTGTTCTCCTGATGGCACCTGATACGGCGCGCGCTCAAGCATCCTGGTCAACAAAGGATCCGGCGAGCCTTCGGGAAGAGGGGCTGAATACCTTATTCTATCCACCTTCCTTATCCAGTCCTGGCAAGGAGCAGTTTTCAGAATGATGTTATAATAAACATAAAGGACAATGTGTTCGGTAGCGGAATTACTTACTTGGGTATCCGGACGGTTGCAGTTGAGACCAACGTCCTCGATGGTGTCCGGACACTTTATTCGTGATCCAAAGAACGACCCATACATCTCTTTGAGCGTCATGCCGAACAATTGTTGAATGGTTCGCGGTCCTTCCGGGTTGAACTCCCACATACAGAGAGGGTGACGTTGGCAGGGCAGGACCCGACAAACCAGCATTACTTGCATTATCTTGACAAGACTGACATCCCTCTTGAGGAGGCCTCGGATGCGGCTTTGCAGTGTCGACACGTCGTTATTCGGCCCCCAGTCCAGCCCCTTGTTGACCCATGACGCTAGTTGCGGCGGAGGGCCCAAGCGGAACGCTGGAGCATCCGCCTGCTTTGTACCTCGGGGAGCTATGATATAAAACCACTCCTGCTGCCATAAATCAGAAGTTTCTGTGAAGGAACCCTTTGGCCATGGGGTGTCGGCGCCTTTGCTTATTATAGCACCTCCGCACTCCGTGTGACGCCCGTCAATCACCCTCGGCCTCACATTGAAGGTCTTGAGACATAGTCCGAAGAGAGGGGTGATGCGGAGGAAAGCTTCACATATGACGATAAACAACAAGATATGAAGGATGGAATCCAGAGCTAGATCGTGGAAATCTAGCCCGTAGTAGAACATGAGACCTCTCACGAAGGGATCAGTACTAAAACCTAGCCCTCGGAGAAAGTGGGAAATAAATACAACACTCTCGTTGGATTCGGGAGTAGGGATGACCTGCCCTTGAGCAGACAGCCTGTCTGGAATCTCGACGGTGAGATACCTGGACTCCCTAAGCTTCTTGACGTCCTCCTCTGTGATGGAGGAGGCCATCCACCGGCCTTGAAGGTTGGTTCTGGACATGGTTGAAGGTCCGAAGCGCTTAGCTTAAAGCCTTGGGTGTTGGAACTCGAGGTTTGGGAGGGGAAGGATCAAGCATGGGAAGAAAAGGACAGGCCTTGGCCCCCTTATAAAGAGGACGAATATCAAGCGTCCCCCGCGTGGCCGTTTGGGACTTGCCTAAAATCGAGGAGTCATATTAATCAAACACAGTTGGGTTACCCACACCTGTATTAATGAGAATCCCGTGATAAGGGGAACACGATCTCTGCTTCGACAAGACGTGCCAATAAAACCGCCTCACAGCATGTGTAGTGGCTGGTTATGAGAAACAGTTTGAATAAAGACCGGATCGTGGCGTGATATCATAAAAAGTTGTGAGCATATTAGATTTGCGGAATATTGTGCTCTCTACGGTGGTATGTGAAATTTGTTTTGCAGAGCCGGACACGATCCTCGTGTTCAAAATCTTCTATGAAGTATTCGAAGAAGAAACTCGCCTTGCAATGCCAAAGACAATCTGCGTGTCGGACTCATCGTCATTGAAGCCTGGTTCAGGCGCTACTGAGGGAGTCCTGAATTAAGGAGTCCTCGGACAGCCGGACTATATACTTTGGCCAGACTGTTGGACTATGAAGATACAAGATTGAAAAGACTTCGTCCTGTGTCCGGATGGGACTCTCCTTTGCGTGGAAGGCAAGCTTGGCATTCAGATGTGTAGATCTCCTTCTCTGTAACCAACTCTGTGTAACCCTAGCCCCCTCCAGTGTCTATATAAACCGGAGGGTTTAGTCCGTAGGACAACAACAATCATAATCATAGGCTAGCTTCTAGGGTTTAGCCTCTATGATCTCGTGGTAGATCAACTCTTGTAATACTCATATCATCAAGATCAATCAAGCAAGAAGTAGGGTATCACCTCCATCGAGAAGGCCCGAACCTGGGTAAAACATCGTGTCCCCTACCTCCTGTTACCATTAGCCTTAGACGCACAGTTCGGGACCCCCTACCCGAGATCCGCCGGTTTTGACACCGACACCCTAGAACAAACAAGTTGATCTTTTAGCCATGTGTGGTGCCCCCTCCAAAGAAACACACCTCGGTCATATCGTCGTAGTGCTTCGGCGAAGCCCTGCGCCGGTAACTTCATCATCACCGTCACCACGTCGTCGTGCTGACAAAACTCTCCCTCGGCCTCAACTGGATCAAGAGTTTGAGGGATGTCACCGAGCTGAACATGTGCAGATCGCGGAGGTACCGTGCGTTCGGTACTTGGATCGGTTGGATCGTGAAGACGTTCGACTACATCAACCGCGTTACTAAACACTTCCGCTTTCGGTCTATGAGGGTACATGGACACACTCTCCCCGCTCATTGCTATGCTTCTCCTAGATAGATCTTGCGTGATCGTAGGAATTTTTTTGAAATACTATGTTCCCCGACAAGCATGCCAAGTTTCATGAATTTCAGACGAGCTTTGGATTTACTAGAATTCAAAAACCAGGTATCTCAATGTTTGCGGCCGAGTGACCGTGGCAGGGTGTTTTACATTCGTTCCCATTTCTTGCACGGGACCTAAGCAGGTAACCAAGGGCACAGATTTGAATTTTCAACCAATTTATATGCATTAGACCATGTGCATGTAGTTCAAATTTGAATTATGCACATAAATGCATTAAAAACTGAATTAATGCATAAAAACATCCAAACGAACCCCGAAAAATCCCCAAAAAGAGAAAACACTCTTGTTGTTCTATGTTGACATGAGAAATTTTTTGAAAGCAATAAGAGGCAATGGATATCGTTTCGTCCCCAAAGGTGGGATGTTACCTACCAAAAGCACCAGGCTTGTTGTGAGAAGCTCTTGTTTGTGAGAAGCATATCCCCAAACCTGCCCCAAATGGGACAAAAAGTTTACCACGGCATGTTGATGACGCTCCATGATAGCATGCCAAGTTTCATGAATTTCAGACGAGCTTTGGATTTACTAGAATTTAGAAACCAGGTATCTCAATGTTTGCGGCCGAGTGACTGTGGCACAGGGTGTTTGACATTTGTTCTCATTTCTTGCATAGGACCTATGCATGCAACCAACGGCACAGATTTGAATTTTCAACCAATTTATATGCATTAGAGCATGTGCATGTAGTTGAAATTTGAATTATGCACAGAAATGCATTGAAAACTCAATTAATGCATAAAAACGTAAAAATGAACCCCAAAAATCCCAAAAAATGACACAACACTCCTGTTGTTGTATGTTGACACGAGAATTTTTTTTGAAAGCAATAAGAGGCAATAGATATCGTTTCGTCCCCAAAGGTGGGACGTTCCCTACCGAAACCATTAGGCTTGTTGTGAGAAGCATATCCCCAAACTGCCCCAAAAGGGACAAAAAATTTACCACGGCATGTTGATGCCGTTGCATGATAGCATGCCAAGTTTCACGAATTTCAAACGAGCTTTGGATTTACTAGAATTTAAAAACTAGGTATCTCAATGTTTGTGGCCGAGTGACCGTGGTAGGGTATTTGACATTCGTTCCCATTTCTTGCATGGGACCTAAGCATGCAACCAAGGGCACATATTTGAATTTTCAGCCAATTTATATGCATTAGAGCATGTGCATGTAGTTCAAATTTGAATTATGCACATAAATGCATTGAAAACTCAATTAATGCATAAAAACGTCCAAACGAACCCCAAAAATCCCAAAAAATGACATAACACTCCTGTTGTTCTATGTTGACACGAGAAATTTTTTGAAAGCAATAAGAGCAATGGATATCGTTTCGTCCCCAAAGGTGGGATGTTCCCTACCGAAACCATTAGGCTTGTTGTGAGAAGCTCTGGTTTGTGAGAAGCATATCCCCAAAACTGCCCCAAATGGGACAAAAAATTTACCACGGCATGTTGATGCTGCTCCATGATAGCATGCCAAGTTTCATGAATTTCAGACGAGCTTTGGATTTATTAGAATTTGAAAACTAGGTATCTCAATGTTTGCGGCCGAGTGACCGTGGAAGGGTGTTTGACATTCATTCCCATTTCTTGCATGGGACCTAAGCATGCAATCAAGGGCACAAATTTGAATTTTCAACCAATTTTTATGCATTGGAGCATGTGCATGTAGTTCAAATTTGAATTATGCACATAAATGCATTGAAAACTCAATTAATGCATAAAAACGTCCAACGAATCCCGAAAAATCCCAAAAAATGACACAACACTCCTGTTGTTCTATGTTGACACGAGAAATTTTTTGAGAGCAAAAGGAGGCAATGGATATCGTTTCGTCCCCAAAGGTGGGACGTGCCCTACCGAAACCATCAGGCTTGTTGTGGGAAGCTCTGGTTTGTGAGAAGCATATCGCCAAACCTTCCCCAAATGGGACAAAAAATTTACCACGGCATGTTGATGCCGCTCATGATAGCATGCCAAGTTTCATCAGACGAGCTTTGGATTTACTAGAATTTAAAAACCAGGTATCTCAATGTTTGCGGCCGAGTGACCGTGGCAGGGTGTTTGACATTCGTTCCCATTTCTTGCATGGGACCTAAGCATGCAACCAAGGGCACATATTTGAATTTTCAACAAATTTATATGCATTAGAGCATGTGCATGTAGTTCAAATTTGAATTATGCACATAAATGCATTGAAAACTGAATTAATGCATAAAAACGTCCAAACGAACCCCGGAAAATTCCAAAAAATGACACAACACTCCTGTTGTTCTATGTTGACACGAGAAAACTTTTGAAAGCAATAAGAGGCAATGGATATCGTTTCGTCCCCAAAGGTGGGATGTTCCCTATCAAAAACATCAGGCTTGTTGTGAGAAGCTCTGGTTTGTGAGAAGCATATCCCCAAACCTTCCCCAAATGGGACAAAAAATTTACCATGGCATGTTGATGCCGCTCCATGATAGCATGCCAAGTTTCATGATTCTCAGACGAGCTTTGGATTTATTAGAATTTAAAAACCAGGTATCTCAATGTTTGCGACCGAGTGACCGTGGCAGGGTGTTTGACATTCGTTCCCATTTCTTGCATGGGACCTAAGCATGTAACCAAGTACAAACATTTGATTTTGCAACCGGTTTTTATGGACGAAGCACGTGCATGTAGTTCAATTTTGGATTTGCTAGAATTACTTAAGCAAGTACCTCAACATTTGCTGGAGAGCCACGGTGTTGTGGTGTTCGAAATTCATCCCCATTTCATGCATGAGATATAAGCATAAACCCATGGACACATATATGATTTTACAACCCATGTTGGTGCACCGGACCATGTGCATGTGCTTTAATTTTGAATTGTGCACCTGAAATGGCTAGAAAACCAATTTAATGTATAAAATTTCCAAATGAACCCTGAATAATTCCAATTTTTTTACGACACATATATAGTTGCATGTTCACTGCAGATAAAAGGTGTAGCAATTCAAACACCGTCTATTGCCGCTGTGATCCCATTATGTAATACAAATCAAGACGAAAAATCAAGTAGATCCCACATAGTTTATTACCACCAACCATGTGACATGCAGCACAAAATATCTTGGAGCACCGTCAGATTATAGTACGCAGACAGCTTATGCAAAAAGGTGCGATGGCTACAGTCCACAGCCCACTCTGAATAAGGGACCATGTCTGATGACACTTTGTGTGCCAGTTTTTTGGCTGAAGTGATTCCAAATTTTCGGCTTCCGCGGAAATATCTACCTCCCCGCCCCCTCCCCCTTACCAAAAGCCACATTTCCCCTATTTCTGCCTTCCTTTCCAAGTTGAAACCTTCACTCCTTGCTTGCAGCGCTGCCTCCTCGTCGGCGACCCTCCTTCACACTGCTTGGCCTCGCCTATCCAGGCAGGTAATCCACACCCGACCCCCATCCTCCTCCTCCTTCGACATCCCACATGCCCCGACCGCCGGCGCGAGCGCGACACCTTCCACCCAAATCACCGGCCCCTCCACCAAATAAGCGCCGCCCTAAGCCATGGTGCACGCAGTATAGCCAGGTTCTCAAGGAGCATTTGGCAGCAGAGAAGCAAATCACGGCCGCACGCGCGGATGAGGTCGGGATGGCTACCATTCATGCCAACCCCCAGATCTTGGAGGAGGACCTTGCCGTCGAGGCCACCATCGGCGCCTTGCGCGCCGACGCCGGGATGTGGTTGGCTGCTTTAAACAACAGTTCGTGGCGTTTTCTCGAGGCCACCGTCGGTGCCTTCGACGAAGACTACGAGGTGTTTTCTCAGCGTGCACGTGCTTACCTCATCTCGAGAGCCAGCAGGTTTGTGCCCGGAGCAGCTCAGGCAACTCACCACTATGACGAGGGCACCCATGAAGCAGAGGCCTCGCCCTCTTCCATGTCCAAGGAGCCAATCGTTATCGATATCTCCGGCAATGAGGAGTAGCTTGTCTTATTAGCTCACTATAAGGACCCATGTTCAGTTTGCTAGCTACTGCCTTTCCTTAACAAATTCTAGTGAATTGTGCTATCTACTTTTACCATGCAATCTTCTGTTCTACAGTATATGTTCTATATGTCCTGCAATGTGGTGTTTAGTTAACTCTTTGGTTCAATTCTGCAAATGTGATGTTCAATTCTTCAGGGTGCAATTTTCCAAGTTGTCAAGCATGCTTGGTTTGGTTAATCTGATCTTCTATTAGGAGTATGTTATATTGTGCAATCTGGTGCTCAGTTAACGTTTGGTTCATTTGTTGTGGTGTTTAGTTAACTGTTTGGTTCAATTCTGCAATGTGGTGTTCAATTGTTGTGGGTGCATTCTGTTATTCTATACCATGTGAGAAATAAATCGAATTTGGTTGTACTAAATACATGAGAAACGAATACAATTGCTATATTTCCAAGTTGTTAAGCATGCTTGGTTTGGTTAACTGTCTAATCTTATATTAGGAGTATGTTATATTGTGCAATGTGGTGCTCAGTTAACGTTTGGTTCATTTGTTGTGGTGTTTAGTTAACTGCACGTGCATGGTCCGTTGTCTAATAGCACATTATTGTGTAATTGCAGGAACCATTCTAATATTTAGGTTTTTAACAATTTGTCCTTGCACATGTAGGTCCTGCTGTAAGAGGTTTTGACCCACTATTCGACCCTTTTTGCATATGGGGAAATGAGTTGTCCATGAATATCAATCAAGTCAAGAAACTCAGAAAGGTTGTTCGGATAAAGAAATTACCGACAAAAAACAACAAGATCTTTGTCTGCACAATGAAGAAGACATCAGTTCACTATAAGATGGTACTAACTATTATACCTTGCCTTTTTTTATTCCTTTGCCCCATTTCCAATATAGAGAAGATATTTATGCACATCCTCGTTTTCAGGCCTTTCCAAAGTAGTTCACTGATGATTACCTATCAAAACACCTCTATGGTCAGGAGGCGAGGAAGGTTTTCATACAACACCCACGGTTCAATATTGAAGTGTTTCTGAAGAGGATGAAGGGCGGACGGTCAATCATCCACATGCACTGGCCTAAAGTTGCAAAGACCTTCAACATGAATGAAGGATCAATATTCGCCTTCCACTTCAGCAGTTTTCCAGATGAGATGCATCTGTCTATATACCGTCTATGATGCTAACTTCGAAAGGTTCTACATGTTGCATGTGAAACTTGGTGCTAGTGTAGTTGTGTAATGGGGTAGCTGAGTGCTGAAGCTATATCATGTTGTACTCTGATGTATTTCAATTATGAAATTCCGCTTCCTTAATATGGAAATGAAATATATTATTTGCTTAATATGAATGTCGTCAATTAGATTAATAAATGGATTAATAATAATAAGGCAATTAGGCTGCTAATGTCCAATTAGCCTGCTAATGGCGAATTAGCCTGCTAATTGGGTTTTGCTATTGAAAACGGTTATTGACAAAATACCGTGGGCGATGACCTCAGGCAACGCACACAGTTTCTAGGAATAAACCGTGTTGGATCAATGAACAATCACACACGACTTTCTCTTGAAAACTGTTTGCATTAGGCCACCTTGCGCAAACGTTTACCACATAAAAACTGTGCGTGATGGACAACCTTTGCCACATAGTTTCTTCTACGAACCGTGTGTGATTCATTCAATAACACAAACGATTTAACGAGAAAAATTGTGTGTGATGTACATGTGAATGGAAATATTTTCCTTGGAGCGAATGTGTGGGATATACATACGAACGGAAACGTTTAGCGGGGACTGACTATGTGGGATGTACTTGCAACCAAAAACAATTTCACCTGTATAATTGTATTTTTTTAGCTCTACTGTTCGTATTTCCGTATTTGAGTGCTCGCCGGTCGCACACGACCTCATTTTGCCGAGCGTGTGTGCCAGGAGGGCATATCCCCGGCGGTTTCTGGGTCGTGTGGGAAGGACCCCCTATCGTCTTCACTCATGACGCGACGGTTCCAAATGTCGTTGCGGAAAGGGGTTAAAAACCGTTTGTATAGGACCGACGCGTATGAGTGAGTGCAACATATTTCTGGCACTACCGTTTAGGTCATATTGGTGTAAAACGCATGAAGAAACTCCATGCAAATGGGCTTTTGGAATCACTTGATTATTAATCATTTGATACTAGTGAACCATGCCTCATGGGCAAGATGACTAAAACTCCGTTCTCCGGAACAATGGAGCGAGCTAATGACTTACTGGAAATAATACATACCGAGGGTATGCGGTCCGATGAGTGTTGAAGCTTGCGGCGGGTATCATTATTTTCTGACCTTCACAGATGATTTGAGCAGATATGGGTATATCTACTTGATGAAACACAAGTCTGAAACATTTGAAAAGTTTAAAGAATTTTAGAGTGAAGTGGAGAATCATCGTGACAAGAAAACAAAGTTCCTACAATCTGATCGCAGAGGCAAATATTTGAGTTACGAGTTTGGCCTTCATTTAAAATAATGTGGAATAGTTTCACAATTCACGCCACCTAGAACACCACAGCATAATGGTATGTCCGAACGTCGTAATCGTACTTTATTAGATATGGTACGATCTGTGATGTCTCTTACCGATTTACCGCTATCTTTTTGGGGTTATGCATTAGAGACAGCCGCATTCACGTTAAATAGGGCACAATCTAAATCCATTGGGATGACACCGTATGAACTATGGTTTGGCAAGAAACCTAAGCGGTCATTTCTTAAAGTTTGGGGTTGCGATGTGCTACGTCTCGAGCTTGCGTTGGTTTTCCCCGAAGAGGAGAGGATGATGCAGCACAGTAGCGTAAGTATTTCCCTCAGTTTTTGAGAACCAAGGTATCAATCCAGTAGGAGGTCATGCGCAAGTCCCTCGTACCTGCACAACATGATAGCAACTCGCAACCAACTCTTAGGGGTTGTCAATCCCTTCACGGTCACTTACGAGAGTGAGATCTGATAGAGATAATATTTTTTGTATTTTTGATAGATAGATGCAAAGTAAAAAGTAAAGGCAAAGTAAAAACAAAGCAAGTAAATAAAGTGATATAGATTGATATGATGAGATTAGACCCGGGGGCATATGTTTCACTAGTGGCTTCTCTCAAGAGCATAAGTATTCTACGGTGGGTGAACAAATTACTGTTGAGCAATTGACAGAATTGAGCATAGTTATGAGTATATCTAGGCAATGATCATGTATATAGGCAACACGTCCGAGACAAGTAGATCGAAACGATTCTGCATCTACTACTATTACTCCACTCATCGACCGCTATCCAGCATGCATCTAGAGTATTAAGTTAAAAATAGAGTAACGCTTTAAGCAAGATGACATGATGTAGAGGGATAAATTCATGCAATATGATAAAAAACCCATCTTGTTGTCCTCGATGGCAACAATACAATACGTGCCTTGCAACTCTTTCTGTCACTGAGTAAGGACACTGCAAAATTGAACCCAAAGCCATGCACTTCTCCCATTGCAAGAACTACCAATCTAGTTGGCCAAACCAAACGGATAATTTGAAGAGACTTGCAAAGATAACTCAATCATACATAAAAGAATTCAGAGAAGAATCAAATATTTTCCATAGATAATACTGGATCATAAACCCACAATTCATCAGTCTCAACAAACACACCGCGAAAAGAAGATTACATTGAATAGATCTCCACAAGAGAGGGGGAGAACATTGTATTGAGATCCAAAAAGAGAGAAGAAGCCATCTAGCTACTAGCTATGGACCCGAAGGTCTGAAGTAAACTACTCACACTTCATCGGAGGGGCTATGGTGTTGACGTAGAAGCCCTCCGTGGTGCATGCCCCCTCCGGTGGAGCTCCAGAACAGGCCCCAAGATGGGATCTCGTGGATACAGAAGGTTGCGGCGGTGGAATTAGGTTTTTGGCTCCTGTTCTGATCGTACGGGGATACGTAGGTATATATAGGAGGAAGGAGTACGTCGGTGGAGCTTCGAGGGGACCACGAGGTAGGGGGCGCGCCCAAGGGGGGAGGGCGCGCCCTCCACCCTCGTGACCGCCTCGTGGCTTTCTTGACGGAGGATCCAAGTCTCCTGGGTCTTATCTGATGAGTAAATCACGCTCCCGGGTTTCATTCTGTTTGGACTCCGCTTGATATTCTGCTTTCTTCAAATACTGAAAAGGCAAAAACAGCAATTACGGCTGGGCCTCCGTTAATAGGTTAGTCCCAAAAATAATATAAAAGTGGAAAATAAAGCCCATTATAGTCCAAAACAATAGATAAAGTAGCATGGAGCAATCAAAAATTATAGATACGTTGGAGACGCATCAAGCATCCCCAAGCTTAATTCCTGCTCGTCCTCGAGTAGGTAAATGATAAAAAAGAATTTTTGATGCGGAGTGATACTTTGGCATAATTTCAATGTAAATCTTCTTAATCATGGTATGAATATTCAGATCTGGAAGACTCAAGACAAAAGTTCATATTGACATAAAAATAATAACACTTCAAGCATACCAACAAAGCAATTATGTCTTCTCAAAATAACATGGACAAAGAAAGTTATCCCTACAAAATCATATATTCTGGCTATGCTCCATCTTCCCCACACAAAATATTTAAATCATGCACAACCCCGATGACAAGCCAAGCAATTGTTTCATACTTTAACATTTTCAAAACTTTTTCAATCTTCACGCAATACATGAGCGTGAGCCATGGATATAACACTATATGTGTAATAGAACGGTGGTTGTGGAGAAGACAAAAAGAGGGAAGATAGTCTCACATCAACTAGGCGTATCAACGGGCTATGGAGATGCCCATCAATAGATATCAATGTGAGTGAGTAGGGATTGCCATGCAACGGATGCACCAGAGCTATAAGTATATGAAAGCTCAACAAAAGAAACTAAGTAGGTGTGCATCCAACTCGCTTGCTCACGAAGACCTAGGGCATTTTGAGGAAGCCCATCATTGGAATATACAAGCCAAGTTCTATAATGAAAAATTCCCACTAGTATATGAAAGTGACGAAATGAGAGACTCTCTATCATGGTGCTACTTTGAAGCACAAGTGTGGTAAAAGTATAGTAGCATTGTCCCTTCTCTCTTTTTCTCTCATTTTTTTATTTGGACCTTTTCTCTCTTTTTTTATGGCCTCTTTTTTTTCTTTTCGTCCGGAGTCTCATCCCGACTTGTGGGGGAATCATAGACTCCATCATCCTTTCCTCACTTGGGACAATGCTCTAATAATGATGATCATCACACTTTTATTTTCCCTTACAACTCAACAATTACAACTCGATACTTAGAACAAAATATGACTCTATATGAATGCCTCCGGCGGTGTACCGGGATATGCAATGAAACATGAGTGACATGTATGGAAGAATTATGAAAGGTGGCTTTTGCCACAAATATGATGTCAACTACATGATCATGCTAGCAATATGACAATGATGGAGCGTGTCATAATAAATGGAACGGTGGAAAGTTGCATGGCAATATATCTCGGAATGGCTATGGGAATGCCATGATAGGTAGGTATGGTGGCTGTTTTGAGGAAGGTTTATGGTGGGTGTATGATACCGACGAAAGGTGCGCGGTATTAGAGAGGCTAGCAATGGTGGGAGGATGGGAGGAAGTGTGTATAATCCATGGACTCAACATTAGTCATAAAGAACTCATATACTTTTTGCAAAAATCTAGAAGTTATCAAAGCAAAGTATTATGCGCATGCTCCTAGGGGGATAGATTGGTAGGAAAAGACCATCGCCGTCCCCGACCGCCACTCATAAGGAAGACAATCAATAAATAAATCATGCTCCGAGTTCATCACATAACGGTTCACCATACGTGCATGCTACGGGAATCACAAACTTCAACACAATTATTCCTTAAATTCACAACTACTCAACTAGCATGACTCTAATATTATCACCTTCATATCTCAAAACAGTTATCAAGCATCAAACTTATCTTAGTATTCAACGCACTCAAAAGAAAGTTTCACATATCTTGAACACCAAGTATATTAACATTAAGCAAATTACCATGCTATTAAATATTCTCAAAATAATCTAAGTGAAGGATGAGAGATCAAGTTTCTTTAAAACAAATCCACCACCGTGCTCTAAAAGATCTAAGTGAAGCACTAGAGCAAAAATTATCACGCTCAAAAGATATAAGTGAAGCACTATGAGCAAAACTATCAAGCTATATAAGTGAAGCACATAGAGTATTCTAACAAATTTCAATTCATGTATGGCTCTCTCAAAAGGTGTGTACAGAAAGTATGATTGTGGTAAACTAACAAGCAAAGACACAAATAATACAAGACGCTCCAAGCAAAACACATATCATGTTGGTGAATAAAAATATAGCTCCAAGTAAATTACCGATGGAAGTGGATTTAAAGAGGGATGCCTTCCGGCATCCCCAAGCTTTGACTTTTGGTGTCCTTGGATTATCTTGGGGGTGCCATGGGCATCCCCAAGCTTAGGCTCTTTCCACTCCTTGTTCCATAATCCATCAAAAGAATTCACCCAAAACTTGGAAACTTCACAACACAAAACTCAACAGAAATCTCATGAGCTCCGTTAGAGAAAGAAAACAAAAGACTACTTCAAGGTACTGTAATGAACTCATTCTTTATTTATATTGGTGTTAAACCTACTGTATTCCAACTTCTATATGGTTTATAAACTAATTTATTAGCCATAGATTCATCAAAATAAGCAAACAACACACGAAAAACAGAATCTGTCAAAAACAGAACAGTCTGTAGTAATATGTAACTAACGCAAACTTCTGGAACTCTAAAAATTCTACCAAAATAGGAAGTCCTGGACAATTTGTTTATAGATCATCAAAAAAAGAATCAACGCAAAAGAACTCTCCAGTAAAAAATTACAGCTAATCTCGTGAGCGCTAAAGTTTCTGTTTTTCAGCAGAATCAAATCAACTATCATCGTAGGTTATCCTATAGGTCCTACTTGGCACAAACACTAATTAAAACATAAAACCACATCCAAACAGAAGGTAGATGGATTATTTATTCCTAAACAGAAGCAAAAACAAAAAACACAAAATAAAATTGGGTTGCCTCCCAACAAGCGCTGCGCTTAACGCCCTAGCTAGGCATTGAGATTATGATGATGCTCACATGAAAGATAGGAATTGAAGCACAAAGAGAGCATCATAAAACATGTGACAAACACACTTAAGTCTAGCATACTTCCTATGCATAGGCATCTTGTAAGCAAACAAATTATCAAGGCAAGCAAAAACTAGCATATGCAAGGAAGAACAAAGAGATGATAGCAATCTCAACATGAAGAGAGGTAATTTAGTAACATGAAAACTTCTACAACCATATTTTCCTCTCTCATAATAATTCCATGTAGGATCATAAGCAAATTCAACAATATAGCTATCACAAAACATATTCTTAACACGATCCACATGTATGCAAAGTTGACAGTCTTCCAAAATAGTAGGATTAACACTAACTAAAGTCATGACCTCTCCAAACCCACTTTTATCAAAAACTTCATAAGATTCAACATTATCCAAATATGTGGGATCTAAAGTTGACACTCTTCCAAACCCACGTTCATTATTATTGCAAACACTATTATCAATCTCATATTCATCATGGGGATTAAATAAATTTTCAAGATCATAAGAAGAATCACCCCAATCATGATCATTGCAACAAGTAGAGGACATAGCAAAACTAGCATCCCCAAGCTTAGGGTTTTGCATCTTATTAGCACAATTGACAACAAAAGATTTTATAATAAAATCACTCCAATCATGCTCTTTATTCAAAGATCTATCATGAGTCACTTCACGGATTTCAGGCAAAACCTTATAAAGATAATCTAGTGCATCCAAATTACTAGGAATTGGTTCATAATAATTGGATCCCTTAAAAAGATTGGCAAGCGGATCAAGATCCATGGACTTTTAGCGAGCGAAGATGCAAGCAAAAAGAAGGTACAAGCAAACATAAGATCGAACGGAAGAAGGGCGAATAAAACGGCAAGGGTGAAGTGGGGGAGAGGAAAACGAGAGGCAAATGGCAAATAATGTAATGTGAGAGATAGGGATTGTTATGGGTACTTGGTATGTTGACTTTTGCGCAAGCCTCCCCGACAATGGCGCCAGAAATTCTTCTTGCTACATCTCAAGCTTGCGTTAGTTTTCCCCGAAGAGGAGAGGATGATGCAGCATAGTAGCGTAAGTATTTCCCTCAGTTTTTTAGAACCAAGGTATCAATCCAGTAGGAGGTCACGCGCAAGTCCCTCGTACCTGCACAACACGATAGCAACTCGCAACCAACACTTAGGGGTTGTCAGTCCCTTCACGGTCACTTACGAGAGTGAGATCTGATAGAGATAATATTTTTGGTATTTTTTATAGATAGATGCAAAGTAAAAAGTAAAGGCAAAGTAAAAACAAAGCAAGTAAATAAAGTGATATAGATTGATATGATGAGATTAGACCCATGGGCCATAAGTTTCACTAGTGGCTTCTCTCAAGAGCATAAGTATTCTATGGTGGGTGAACAAATTACTGTTGAGCAATTGACAGAATTGAGCATAGTTATGAGTATATCTAGGCAATGATCATGTATATAGGCATCACGTCTGAGACAAGTAGATCGAAACGATTCTCATCTACTACTATTACTCCACTCATCGACCGCTATCCAAAGATGCATCTAGAGTATTAAGTTAAAAATAGAGTAACGCTTTAAGCAAGATGACATGATGTAGAGGATAAATTCATGCAATATGATAAAAACCCATCTTGTTATCCTCGATGGCAACAATACAATACATGCCTTGCAACTCTTTCATCACATCGAGTAAGGTCACCGCAAGATTGAACCCAAAGCCATGCACTTCTCCCATTGCAAGAACTACCAATCTAGTTGGCCAAACCAAACGGATAATTCAAGAGACTTGCAAAGATAACTCAATCATACATAAAAGAATTCAGAGAAGAATCAAATATTTTCCATAGATAATACCGGATCATAAACCCACAATTCATCGGTCTCAACAAACACACCGCAAAAAGAAGACTACATCGAATAGATCTCCACAAGAGAGGGGAGAACATTGTATTGAGATCCAAAAAGAGAGAAGAAGCCATCTAGCTACTAGCTATGGACCCGAAGGTCTGACGTAAACTACTCACACTTCATCGGAGGGGCTATGGTGTTGATGTAGAAGCCCTCTGTGGTGGATGGCCCCTCCGGCGGAGCTCCGAAACAGGCCCCAAGATGGGATCTCGTGGATACAGAAGGTTGCGGCGGTGGAATTAGGTTTTTGGCCCTGCTCGATCGTGACGGGATACGTAGGTATATATAGGAGGAAGGAGTACGTCGGTGGAGCTCCGAGGGGCCCACAAGGTAGGGGGGCCACGCCCAGGGGGGAGGGCGCACCCTCCACCCTTGTGACCGCCTCATGGCTTTCTTGACGGAGGGTCCAAATCTCCTGGGTCTTATCTGATGAGTAAATCACATTCCCGAAGGTTTCATTCCATTTGGACTCCGTTTGATATTTTGTTTCTTCGAAATACTGAAAAAGGCAAAAAACAACAATTCTGGGTTGGGCCTCCGGTTAATAGGTTAGTCCCAAAAATAATATAAAAGTGGAAAATAAAGCCCATTATAGTCCAAAACAATAGATAAAGTAGCATGGAGCAATCAAAAATTATAGATACGTTGGAGACGTATCACGATGCTTATGTGAAAAAGCTTCAACCTGATAAGCTCAAACCCAAATTGGAGAAGTGCATCATCATAGGATACCCAAACGAAAATGTTGGTTACACCTTCTATCACAAATCCGAAGGCAAGATCTTTGTTGCTAAAAATGGATCCTTTCTAGAGAAGGAGTTTCTCTCGAAAGAAGTGAGTGAGAGGAAAGTAGTACTTGATGAGGTAATTGTACCTTCTCTCAAATTATAAAGTAGCTCATCACAGAAAACCGTTCCCGTGATGCCTACACCAACTAGAGAGGAAGCTAATGATAATGATCATGAAACATTAGATCAAGTTACTACCGAACCTCATAGGTCAACCAGAGCATGTTCCGCACCAGAGTGGTACGGTAAACCTGTTCTGGATGTCATGTTACTAGACCATGACGAACCTACGAACTATGAGGAAGTGATGATGAGCCCAGATTCTGATAAATGGCTTGAGGAAATTAAATCTGAGATAGGATCCATGTATGACAACAAAGTGTGGACTTTGGTTGACTTACCCGATGATCGGCGAGCCATTGAGAATAAATGGATCTTGAAGAGGAAGACGGACGCTGATGGTAGTGTTACTATCTACAAAGCTCGAATTGGCGAAAAAAGTTTTTCAACAAGTTCAAGGTGTTGACTACGATTAGATTTTCTCACTTGTATAGATGCTTTAAATCTGTCCGAATCATGTTAGCAATTGCCGCATTTTATGAAATCTGGTAAATGGATGTCAAAACTACATTTCTTAATGATTTATAAAAGAAGAGTTGTATATGATGCAACCAAAAGGTTTTGTCAATCCTAAAGGTGCTAACAAAGTGTGCAAGCTCCAGCGATCCATCTATGGACTGGTGCAAGCATCTCGGAGTTGGAATATACGCTTTGATGAGTTGATCAAAGCATATAGTTTTATACAGACTTGCGATGAAGCCTGTATTTACAAGAAAGTGAGTGGGAGCACTACAGCCTTTTTGATAAGTATATGTGAATGACATATTATTGATCGAAAATGATGTAGAAATTTTCTGGAAAAGCATAAAGGAGTGTCTGAAAGGAGTTTTTCAAAGAAAGACCTCGGTGAAGCTGCTTACATATTGGGCATCAAGATCTATAGAGTTAGATCAAGGTGCTTGATAAGAATTTCAATGAGTACATACCTCGATAAGATTGTGACAGAGTTCAAAATGGATCGGTCAAAGAAGGAGTTCTTGCCTGAGTTGTAAGGTATGAAGTTGAGTAAGACTCAAAACCCGACCACAGCAAAAGATAGAGAGAGAATGAAATTTATTCCCTATGCCTCAGCCATAGGTTCTATAAAGTATGCCATGCTGTGTACCAGACCTATTGTATACCTTGCCATGAGTTTGGCAAGGGGGTACAATAGTGATCTAGGAGTAGATCACTAGACAGCGGTATAAATTATCCTTAGAGGACTAAGGAAATATTTCTCGATTATGGAGGTGATAAAGAGTTCGTCATAAAGAGTTACATTGATGCAAGCTTTTACACTGATCCAGATGACTCTAATTCTCAATCTGGATACATATTGAAAGTGGGAGCAATTAGCTAGAGTAGCTCCATGTAGAGCATTGTAGACATAGAAATTTGCAAAATACATACGGATTTGAATGTGGCAGACCCGTTGACTAAACTTCTCTCACAAGCAAAACATGATCACACCTTAGTACTCTTTGGGTGTTAATCACATAGCAATGTGAACTAGATTATTGACTCTAGTAAACCCTTTGGGTTTTGGTCACATAGCGATGTGAACTATTGGTGTTAAATCACATGGCGATGTGAACTAGATTATTGACTCTAGTGCAAGTGGGAGACTGAAGGAAATATGCCCTAGAGGCAATAATAAAGTTGTTATTTTATATTTCCTTATATCATGGTAAGTGTCTATTATTCCTGCTAGAATTGTATTAACTAGAAACTTGATACATGTGTGGATACATAGGCAAAACACTGTGTCCCTAGTAAGCCTCTACTAGACTAGATCGTTAATCAAAGATGGTTAAGTTTCCTAACCATGGACATACATTGTCATTTGATGAATGGGATCACATCACTAGGAGAATGATGTGATGGACAAGACCAATCCATTATCTTAGCATACTGATCGTAAAGTTTTATTGCTATTGATTTCTTAATGTCATATACATATTCCTTTGACTATGAGATTATGCAACTCCCAGATACCGGAGGAATACCTTGTGTGCTATTAAACGTCACAACGTAACTGGGTGATTATAAAGATGCTCTACAGGTATCTCCAAAGGTGTTTGTTGGGTTGGCATAGATCGAGACTAGGATTTGTCACTTCGAGTATCAAGGAGGTATCTCCGGGCCCTCTCGGTAATGCACATCATAATAAGCCTTGCAAGCAATGTGACTAATCAGTTAGTTGCGTGATCATGTATTACAGAACGAGTAAAGAGACTTGCCGGTAACGAGATTGAACTAGGTATGAAGATACCAACGATCGAATCTTGGGCAAGTAACATACCGATGACAAAGGGAATAATGTATGTTGTCATTATGGTACGACCGATAAAGATCTTCGTACAATATGTGGGAACCAATATGAGAATCTAGGTTCCGCTGTTGGTTATTGACCGGAGAGGTGTCTCGGTCATGTCTACATAGTTCTCAAACTCATAGGGTTCGCACGCTTAACGTTTGATGACGATTTTGTATTATATGAGTTATGTGATGTGGTGACTGAATGTTGTTAGGAGTCCCGGATGAGATCACGGACATGACGAGGAGTCTTGAAAAGGTCGAGAGTTAAAGATTCATATATAGGACGATAGTATTTGGACACCAGAAGTGTTCCAGGGGTACTGGGTACGTATCGGGTCACCGGAAGGGCTTCCGGGCAACCCCGACAAACTATATGGGCCTAATGGGCCAAGAGAGGGACAGACCAGCCCCTAAGGGTCTGGTGCGCCCCCTATAGGCCGAAATAAGGGGGAAAGGAAAGGAGGTGAATGTGCAAGTGGCACTTATACTATATATTGGTGTGATGACAATGTGGTTAGTTAAACTAATATCCATTACTAAAGTTTATCTTAGGATATTGGTTCCAAGTGCTCCATGATGGAGATGTGCGACCCCCCCCCCCAATTCAAAAAGGACAAAGGCGTGGTCTTCCGGCGCTTCAAAGGTTTAGTTTTTGGTTTGCTTCGAGTCGTAGGAAACACCGCACTATTAAGAGGGGTTTGTGTGGATGAAAGTTGTGTGGGAATGCCATTGCCAAACCTTATACACTTAGCCTACCCGATCTTACCACCTAAAATCCTAGTGTGTGTGCTTGTGGTACTCAGAAAGTTTTTGACTCAAAGTTACTGGGTACCCCATGTGCACGGGGTCTTTGGACCCCCATGCGCACGGGGTACTGCATAACTCTCTGAGTACCCCATGCGCACGGGGTCTTTTGACCCCTGTGCGCATGGGGTACTGTGTAAACTCTCTGAGTACCCCGTGTGCACGGGGTCTTTTGACCCCCATGCACACGGGGTAGTATGAAACTCTTTGAGTACCCCATGCGCATGGGGCTGACTTAGCCCGTGCGCACGGGGTCCAACGGGCAGATACCTCACCCGGCTAAGAACACTATAAAAAGGCTCTTCTTCCACCTCCAACCCCTAACCCTAATGTCTTGTTGAGCTCCACCATTGCTACACCCCATTTTGCTTAATACTCTCAATCCCTCCACCCAAACTTGTTGAAACTTTGGGGATTGGGAGAGCAAGACCCGATCTACAACTTGACCAAACCAAATCACATTCCCTGCAACATTTCTTCCCCATTGACTTGTTACTCTTGGAGCTTTGGCTCCTAGGCGGCTAGAGGTTCCTCTGGAAGCTTCCTTGCTTGTGGTGTGCTCCGGAGAAGTTTGTAAAGGTGTGGTGGTCGCCTTCAAGATCAACCCCGAGTGATTCAAGGCTCATCCATTGGGGGTGACTCGAAGGAGATTACGGCGAGCCTTCGCTGGTGTTCCGCAAGCTTTGGCTCCGACACTGCTCCAAACGGAGAGTAGCTCTTCCCCAAGGAAGAGTGAACTTCGGGATAAAATTCGCGTCCTCGTCTCACTTGTGGTTAATACTTTCCCGCACCTTACTTTGTTTTGAATGCTTGTTGGATTGCTACTTAGTTTGTTGCCTAGCATATTTATCTTGGAGCTTGCTTGTCATATAGGTTGCATTCACCTAGTTGCATATCTAGTGAACCCTATTTATCCGCTAAGCCTTAAAATTGACAAGAAAGATTAAAATTTGTAGTCTCCTATTCACCCCCCCTCTAGTCGATTGTATCAATCCTTTCAATTGGTATCAGAGCCTCGTGCTCTAATATAAGGTTTTACAACCTTAGAGGATATGGTCAATCTAGGGAATGAGGGAGGTGGCGCACCCGTTGCGGGGGATGGTCAAAACCTACCACCCGCCTCGGTCGAGGCACTTGGTGCCCCGGTCGTTGCTCCCGCCACTCCTACTGACCTGGGTGCCCCCTTGACCGCGGCCGATATTCTTTCAATGTTTGCAGATCTCAAAGCCTCTATGTTGAAAGAAGTTCGGTCCTTAGTGAAGGAGGAAATTGATGCTCGCTTGAAGCCATCAGCATCCACATCAAACTCATTTGATCCAAATGCCGTTCATGATGCGGATGACTCGAGGGAACCTCTTGCTTCTCCCGCTCGTACTCAAGTTCCCAAGTACAATGTCATGGAACCCTTTTACTCACCTCAACCTTTGCAACATCCTCGCATTAATCCTATTGGGCCTCCGCCCCCTTTGAAAGCTAATGTGTTTGCTAAGTGGAAGCTAGATATGGAGTCTTACATGCGCAGTGCTTCCACTCAACTGTAGTGGATTGTGGTCAATGGATTCAACCCCAAAACCCAATGAATCTCACTTCAAGGGAAGCAGTTGATGACCAACTCAATGCAACCGCACACAACATGTTGCGCACTGCTGTGACCGAAGACTATAGTGACTCCATTGCTCTTCTCAAAACCGCAAAGGAAATTTGGGATTGCCTTGAGGAGGCTCTCGAATGAGATGAAGCAATTCGAAGATCTCGATTGGCTTTGCTCAAGCAAGAAGTCCATCTCTTTGTGAGGAATGAGGGTGAATCTGTGGAAGAGGTCTACCGAAGGTTGATTCCCTTGTGCTCAACTTGAGAACCTCTGGGTGCACCTGGGTAAATGATGAATTCATCACAGACAAGTTCATAGATGCTATGGTTCTCACGGAACATACCATGGCCATGATGATACATCAACGTACGGACTATCACAAGTTGACCACGGCTCATGTTGTTTCCACTTTCTCTACTCATGTTCTTTTGGAAACCAAGTCCAAGAAAACCTTTGCAATAGCTCAAGCAACCAAGAACTCCATTCTTGCTTTGAAGGCCAAGAAAGTGATAAGCCAACCCTCAAGGGAGGAAGAAGTGAGTGAAGATATATGTGAGGAGGTGATAACCCACAAGTATAGGGGATCGCAACAGTTTTCGATAAGTAAGAGTGTCGAACCCAACGAGGAGCTAAAGGTAGAATAAATATTCCCTCACGTTCTATCGACCACCGATACAACTCTACGCACGCTTGACGTTCGCTTTACCTAGAACAAGTATGAAACTAGAAGTACTTTGTAGGTGTTGTTGGATAGGTTTGCAAGAACGTAAAGAACACGTAAATAAAAACTAGGGGCTGTTTAGATAAAGATGCAATAAAGTAAATATAACGAGTGTGGAAAAGTGGTGGTAGGAGTTGTGAAATTGTCCCTAGGCAACTGACTATGTTACTAGACCGGTAATCACTATTTTAATTCTATTTGAGGGAGAGGCATAAGCTAACATACTTTCTCTACTTGGATCATATGCACTTATGATTGTAACTCTAGCAAGCATCCGCAACTACTAAAGATTCATTAAGGTAAAACCCAACCATAGCATTAAAGCATCAAGTGCCCTTTTATCCCATACGCAAACAACCTACTTACTCGGGTCTGTGCTTCTGTCACTCACGCCACCCACCATAAGCAAATCATAAACATATTGCAAAACCTACAGCGGGAATCCCTCACGCTTCCGCGACACGGAGGGCACCATAGGACAGCACCAATAATAAAACATGCAACTCAAACCAATCATAGCAATTCATTAATCACCGATAGGACAATAGAAATCTACTCAGACATCATAGGATGGCAACACATCATTGGATAATAATATGAAGCATAAAGCACCATGTTCAAGTAGAGGGTACAGCAGGTTTCGGGAGAGTGGACCGCTGTAGATAGAAGGGGGAAGGTGATGGATATGTTGGTGAAGATGACGGCGGTGTTGGTGAAGATCGCGGTGATGATGATGGCCCCCGGCGGCGTTCCGGCGCCACCGGAAGCAAGGGGGAGAGAGCCCCCCTTCTTCTTCTTCTTCTTCCTTGACCTTCTCCCTAGATGGGAGAAGGGTTTACCCTCTGGTCCGGCTCCCATGGCTTGGGAGGGGCGAGACCCCCTCTGAGATTGGATCTATCTCTCTGTTTCTGCGTTCCCTGCGCTGGCAGATTCTACCCCTTCACCGTTTCCTTTATATCTGGAGATCTGTAACTCCGATTGGGGTGAATCTTTCGCTCAGATCTTCCTTATAAAATTATCTTTCTTGCACCAGAAGGAGAGCATCAACCGCCTTACGGGTGGACCATGAGGGTCAGGGGCGCACCTGGGGGGGTAGGGCGTGCCCCCTACCTCGTGACCACCCTGGACACCGTTTCGCGTTGATTTTGCTTCCAGAAAATCATAAATATTCCAAAAAAAATCACCGTCCGTTTTTATCCCGTTTGGACTCCGTTTGATATTGGGTTTCTGCGAAAAAACATGCAATGCATGTGAACTGCACTGGCAATCGGATCAATATGTTAGTCCCAAAAATTGTATAAAAAGTTGCCAAAAAGTATATGAAAGTGAATAATATTTGCATGGAACAATCAAAAATTATGGATACGACGGAGACGTATCAGCAGGACATTGACATCTCGTGCCCAGCAAATGATTTTGCGGAAAAATTGGCACTCTTAGTCAAGAACTACTCCGGGACCATGGCAAACAAAGGGAAAAATCTTCAAGGAATATCTTCTGGACGAAGGAAATGCTACAATTGTGACAGCCCAAGACAATTTGTACATGATTGTCCGTATGAGAGACGTGAAGACAAGTCTGAGAAGCTTGTGCTCAAGAAGAAGTTCACCAAGTTTGCAAAGAGGAAGGACGACAAGGCTCTTGTTCATGAAGAATACATGTCCGGAGATGAAGATGACGGTGATGATGATCAAGTGGGCACGGCCGCCATTGCCATGCATGCCACTACCTCCTCCTCCACCACCGGCATCTTTGACTCTCCAAACGAGGACAAGCCTTTCACTCATCGGTGCCTCATGGCCAAAGAGTTAAAAACAAAGTCCAAATCCAAGAAACCTGACAACTACACTCCCAATGTCTCATGTGAGATAGTGGAGGATGAGTGTGATGAGGGCATGGATAATGATGAGGAATCCTTAATGGCTTTCATGAAAACTCTTCATGGTGAAGCTCATGCTTGCTTTGGCGATCTCCTTAAGTCACTTGCCGAACGCGATGACTTTATTGAGAACGTTGAAAACCTCCTTATAGAGGAAAATGAGAGAGTTGATCTCCTCGAGCATGAACTTAATGAAGAGAGTGTCATGAGAGCATCACCTGAGGAAGCCTTGTCGGCTCATCAAATTGACTTTGTTAAAACCAATGATGCTTTGCAACTTGCTCTTGAGAACAAATATGCTCTTAACGTTAGAGTTGAAAAGCTTCTAGTTGATCACCATGTTAAAGTAGAGGGTACAGCGGGTTGCGGGAGAGTGGACCGCTGTAGATAGAAGGGGGAAGGTCATGGAGATGTTGGTGAAGATGACGGCGGTGTTGGTGAAGATCGCGGTGATGATGATGGCCCCCGGCGGCGTTCCGGCGCCACCGGAAGCAAGGGAGAGGGAGCCCCCCTTCTTCTTCTTCTTCCTTGACCTTCTCCCTAGATGGGAGAAGGGTTTCCCCTCTGGTCCTTGGCTCCCATGGCTTGGGAGGGCGAGAGCCCTCCGAGATTGGATCTATCTCTGCTTACGCATTCCTGCGTTGGCAGATTTTACCCTTCACCGCTTCCTTTATATCCGAGATCCGTAACTCGATTGGGGTGAATCTTTCGCCAGATCTTCCTTATAAAATTATATTTCTTGCGCCAGAAGGAGAGTGTCAACCGCCTTACGGGTGGACCACGAGGTCAGGGCGCGCTGGGGTAGGGCGCGCTACTACCTTGTGACCACCTCGACATCGTTTACGTTGATTTTACTTCCGAAAATCATAAATATTCCAAAAAATCGCCGTCCGCTTTTATCCTGTTTGGACTCCGCTTGATATTGGGTTTCTGCGAAACAAAAACATGCAACAGACAGAACTGCACTCGAGCACTTGGATCAATATGTTAGTCCCAAAATAGTATAAAAGTTGCCAAAAGTATATGAAAGTGAATAATATTGGCATGGAACAATCAAAAATTATAGATACGACGGAGACGTATCAGCATCCCCAAGCTTAATTCCTGCTCGTCCTCGAGTAGGTAAATGATAAAAAAGAATAATTTTTGATGTGGAATGCTACCTAACATAATCTTGATCATATGTCTAATCATGGCATGAATATTAAGACACGAGTGATTCAAAGCAATAGTCTATCATTTGACATAAAAACAATAATACTTCGAGCATACCAATAAAGCAATCATGTCTTTTCAAAACAACAAGGCAAAAGCAAGCTTATCCCTACAAAATCATATAGTTTGTCCATGCTTCGTTTTCGTCACACAAAATGTCCCCATCATGCACAACCCCGATGACAAGCCGAGCAATTGGTTCATACTTTTTAACGCGCTTCAGCTTTTTCAACCCTCACGCAATACATGAGCGCAAGCCATGGATATAGCACTATAGGTGGAATAGAATATAATGATGGAGGTTATGTGGAGAAGACAAAAAAAGGAGAAGGTCTCACATCGACGCGGCTAATCAACGGGCTATGGAGATGCCCATCAATTGATGTCAATGCGGGGAGTAGGGATTGCCATGCAACGGATGCGCTAAGAGCTATAAGTGTATGAAAGCTCAACAAAAGAAACTAAGTGGGTGTGCATCCAACTTGCTTGCTCATGAAGACCTAGGGCATTTGAGGAAGCCCATCGTTGGAATATACAAGCCAAGTTCTATAATGAAAATTCCCACTAGTATATGAAAGTGACAACTTAGGAGACAATCTATATGAAGAACATGGTGCTACTTTGAAGCACAAGATACGAGACTCACTACATGAAGAACATAGTGCTACTTTGAAGCACAAGTGTGGAAAAAGAGATAGTAACATTGCCCCTTTTCTTTTCTTTTTTTCCTTTTTTTGGTGGGCTTCTTTGGCCCCCTTTTTTATTTAGGCTTCTTTGGCCTTTCCCTTTTTTTATGGGGCAATGTTCTATAATGATGATGATCACACTTTTATTTACTTATAACTCGATATTACAACTCGATACTGGAACAAAATATGACTCTATATGAATGCTTCCGGCGGTGTGCCGGGATGTGCAATGATCTAGCGTAGCAATGACATCAAAAAACAGACAAGCCATGAAAACATCATGCTAGCTATCTTACGATCATGCAAAGCAATATGACAATGAATGCTCAAGTCATGAATATGATGATGATGGAAGTTGCATGGCAATATATCTCGGAATGGCTATGAAAATGTCATGATAGGTAGGTATGGTGGCTGTTTTGAGGAAGATATAATGAGGCTTACGTGTGATAAAGCATATCGTATCACGGGGTTTGGATGCACCGGCGAAGTTTGCACCAACTCTCGAGGTGAGAAAGGGCAATGCACGGTACCGAAGAGGCTAGCAATGATGGAAGGGTGAGAGTGCGTATAATCCATGGACTCACATTAGTCATAAAGAACTCATATACTTATTGCAAGAATTTATTAGCCCTCGAAGCAAAGTACTACTACGCATGCCCCTAGGGGGATAGATTAGTAGGAAAAGACCATCGCTCGTCCCCGACCGCTCATAAGGAAGACAATCAAAGAAACACCCCATGCTTCAAATTTGTCACCAACGGTTACCATACGTGCATGCTACGGGACTTGCAAACCTCAACACAAGTGTCTCTACAATCCACAACCACCCACTAGCATGACTCCAATATCACCATCTTTATATCGCAAAACTATTGCAAGGAATCAAACATATCATATTCAGCGATCTACAAGTTTATGTAGGATTTTATGACTAACCATGTGAATGACCAATTCCTGTCATCTCTCTAAATAGATATAAGTGAAACAAGAGAGTTTAATTATTTCTGCAAAAGATATGCCCATGCTCTAACAAATATAAGTGAAGCGAAAGAGCATTCTATAAATGGCGGTTTTCTATGTGATGAGAAACAGGCAATCCAAACTTCAAATGATATAAGTGAAGCACATGAAGCATTCTATAAAGCCATACTCAAAAGATTTAAGTGAAGTGCAATGAGCATTCTATAAATCAACCAAGGATTATCTCATACCAGCATGGTGCATAAAAGAAAAATGAAAACTAAATGCAAAAGACGCTCCAAGACTTGCACATAATGCACGAACGAAACGAATTCGAAAACATAACGATACTTGTTGTCGGGGGTTGGGTGCGACATATGCTAATGGATGGCTTATCATGGTGGGAGCGAGTAGAATGTCGCCGGTGCCTGGAAGCAGGATGAGGCATAGACATGAACGCCGACGGACTTTACCCAGGTTCGGGGCTCTCCTAGGAGATAACACCCCTAGTCCTGCTCTGCGGGGTCTCCGCATGATCACTAAGGCACAAGTGATACAATGGTGCTCCTCGAGCTGTATGCTAGAGGCAGGAGGAGGCAACGCTCTGCTCTCTTCCTTCTCTATGGTGTGGCTAGTGCTAATTGGGTCGAACCCTTTGCATGGGTGGCCTGGGGGGTTTATATAGGCCTACCCCCCAGGGGTACAATGGTAATCTGGCCGGCTGTCGGGCCCGGCTGTCAGTGTCTCCAGCCTCCGGCTTCTCTGCCGACCACTAGGGCCCGCTGCCTGGTGGGGCCCCGCCGACTGGTTGGTGGCTGCTTACTGTAGCCATGTTGTTGGTGACTAGGGCTTGGTCACCTTTGCGTGGCTACAATCCCGCCGCCTGGCGGGGGGCTACTGTAGCCACACCTAGTCTCATTAGCTTAATGGCATGCATGCCTCGGGATAGGGGACGGGCCGCCTGCTGGGGGCCGGATCCTCTTGAATCCGCCTGGTCGAGCTTCAGCTGCCTTCCTTGAAGTCACTGCCTGGTAGGGCCCGCCTCTAGTAGGCCGTACCGACAGGCCATTGTGGGGAACAGGACTTCGCCTGCCCGGAGCGACGTCAGGGGAGGCATGGCACAAGGCCCGCTGCCGTGGGAGATCTTTGTCTCAGACGGAGCATCAGAGCCATGCTCGTCCCGAGTATTGGAGGCGACGCGCCTTACTGTAGCCGTGCTTCATCTTGTACTATGAAAGGAGGCTCGGCCATGCTGCAGCCGTGGGCGGCCAGCCGCTGCTGCCGCCGCCTCTCGAGGGCGGCTACAGAACCGCCGCCCGGCGCCCGTGGTCTTGGGTTGCCCGCCCTCTGGCAGCCGGCCACTGAGCCAGCCGGCCCCAGAGGGCGGAGTTTCGGCTTGGGGCTCAGCTAGGCAGAGCTGGCCGAAAGTCTTGGTAAATCTTGGGACTCGGGTGAGCCTACCCGTGGCCCATTACTTCGACAGTAGTCCCCGAAGCCGGTGATGCGTCGTGGTCGAGGGGCCGCGAGGTCTCAGCGGCTTCTCCCCTTCCTGAGCTCTGGAAAAATATCGGTGCGCCTGGCGGCCTGCCGACCGCTCCAGCCGGCCTCCACCAGGCGGAGCTACACAGTTGATTTTTGAACTTCCAGGCGGGAAACAGGTGACGTGCCTGTTAAGCTTCCCAGGCAGCCGCCCGCCGCGGACGCGCCACGCAGCGCACGTCAGCCTGGCAGGCCTACCACCCCACACTCTGGATGGGACGTGACACCGGGCCGGGCCCGCCACTATCACACCTCGGCAACCGGGCGGATTTACTGCGCCAGAGGGGGCGGTTGCCATCCCCACGACGCTTAACGACGTGGTAAATGCGCGCAGGAGACGGGGCATCGTGGGGACGTGGGCTCAGTAAATCCCACGATCCCACGCCTCGCCCCCTCGGCTTCACAGCCCGGGTGCTATAAGTAGGGAGGGGGAGGTGCGACAAAGTTCCTGCGCCCCCTCCCACTCTTCTTCTCTCTCTGATTCCGCCGCCGCTGCCGTAGCACTGTCGTGGTCGCTCATTGTCGTTGTCGCCGACGTGTTTCTCCCCTCCGTGCCGCTAGCCGAGGCCATGGGCGATTGGGACGGGTCGACGGTGATTGATGACCACATCACCTTCCTCCGCGACACGCGCCGGATGCCCAGCGCGGCCTTCGTCAAGGCGCGGGTGCCGCCGGAGACGGAGATCAGGCCGGCGCCACAGGAAGGCGAGCGGGTCGTCCGCTCGCATTTCCTGCGGGGCTTCGGCCTCCCGGCGAGCAACTTCTTCCGCACCTTCCTCGACTTCTATAACCTCCAACCCCACCATCTCACACCCAACGCCGTGACCCTACTCTCCGCCTTCGTCACGGCGTGCGAGGGCTACCTCGGCGTCCTCCCCACCGTCGAATTGTGGGTGGCGTTTTTCTGTGGGAAGCTCGGCACCTCCGCTAGGGAGACGGCGGCCGAGTGCGGGGGCTATGTTGTCGTGCGCCGAACGGCTAAGCAGAACGCCTTCCCCACCATCAAGTTGGCGCAGTCGGTGAAGATGTGACAGCAGTCCTACTTCTACATCGAGAACGTGGACCCGGCTGCCGACTTCCTCAACATGCCGGCCTACGAGGCCGGCTCTCCTACCGGGGCTCGGCCCACCTGGGGGTACAAACCGAAGCCGGTGTCGGCGGATGCAGCCGCCGCCATCGGCCGACTCCAGGTGCTCCAGGAGTTGGAGGGCCTCGTGGCCTCCAACCTCCTCGTTGCCTTCGTCGAGCGCCAGATCCTCCTGCTCCGGAGCCGCCCTCATCCGATCTTCCGGATGGGTGGACACCGTGATCCGTGCCGGTTGTGCACGAAGGGAATGCCGCCTGCCAAAGTCTCGCGGATGGTGAACGAGATCTCCGACCTCAAGATGTCGGAGAAGGAATGGCGGTACGGGAAGCAGCCGTACTCGCGCGACAACCCGCCCCCTGCGGTAAGTTTCTTGTCTTTATCTTTTGAGCCACTCTCTTCTGCTTTGTCTCTCTCCGTGGCGCCGTCCTTCGAGACTTGACTTCTTCTTGGTTGCAGATCTATATGTCCGAGGCAACGGCCGCCCTCCTGGTGCCGGGTGATAACCTCCAGGCGGACAGGGCGGAGAGCGATGTGGATGACCCCGACTTGGGGGCAGCCGCCCTGGTTGACGATGCGACAGGCGGCGGAGGCAGAGCGGACGGCGGCAGCAGAGCGGGCGGCTCCGAAGGAGGCGGCGGCATGGAGGCTTGGCCTGATGATGATGAAGACAACAACGAGCCGCGCCCCGCCTGGAGCTCTGCCACCACCGTCGCAGGCCCCTCTTCTGGGCCGCCCGCTCCTGGCGGCAAGCGCAAACGAAAACAGGGCTTGACCCTGTTCGGTAGCGCTCCCAAGAAGCCCAAAAATCCGGCCGTGGCGACCAGGCAGAAAGAGACCGCGGCCAAGGCGGCCCAGTACCAGAGGCAGCCGAAGGTGCCCGTCATGGTGTCGGCGTAAGCACCATCTCCTTACTCCTTGTTCTTCATCAATCTATGGTGAAAAAATACTCTGACTTGTCTTCTGATTTTAGGGCCTCGCTGACCCTTGAGAAGTCGGGCGCCGGCTCGGTCCTCAGGTCGGCTGCGACCTCTTCGACCAGCCGGCGCATCGACCCGGCCGCCGACCTCCAGTAGGCGACAGAGCGGAACGCGCGGGAGGTGCGGGAGGAGGCGGAGGCGGGAGGAGGCGGAGGCCGACCGCCTGGCCAAGGAGCAGGCGGACTTGTCAGCTGCGTCCGCCGAGAGGGTGCTGGCGTAGGCGGAGGCCCTGGCCGCGGAGAAGAAACGGCTTGCGGAGGCCGCCCGCCGCCAGGAGCCTATACTTGTGACCCCTCTGGATACCGCGCTGCCTCCGCCTGACTTCGAGGCAACGACCCAGGGAGCCGGCAGCGACTACCCGATCCAAGAGCGGGGGGCGGTGACGTAGCCATGCCGAACGTCTTCGTGTCGCCGCCCCCGCCGCCGCCTCCGCTGCCTCCGCCGGCCAGCGAGCCGCAGGGCGAACAGCCAGTGGCGCCACCGGTGCCACCGGTCGGGACCCCGGTGGAAATGGTCCTGGTTCCCGCGGTCCGTATTCTCACACGCCGCTATCTGGAGAAGGCGGCCTCGGCGCCGCGGCCGCACGAGATCGGCGCCTCGAGCCCGTCCGCCCTTGACACCGAGGCGACCAGTGCCGCGCCCGTAGGCTGGGTACACGGAGGCGTAACGGGCGCTCAATGAGGCGCTCACTTGGCGCCCGTGCCAAGCTTGGCGGGCGATGGCACTCAAGCGCTGCAACGAGGCCTACTTGGAGTCGCGCACCGCCATCCGGGTAAGCTGTCCTTTAGTTTCTTCTCCGAGTGCTCTAATTTTCCTCTTTCGTGGGGGCGCGCAAGTGCACCCACTGGGTGTAGTCCCCAAGTTCCGGGCCGGCTGCTGAGCAGGCGGGTCGGAATTTTAACTTGTCATTGCAGATTACTGAGTTTAATTCGATGTTTCTTCTTGCAGGACTACCACAACCTTCGGGCGACCGCCTATAACTCCAAGGTTCGGGAGCTGGAGGCGCAAGCGGCCCATCTCGCCGAAAGCCGGAGTGAGTCTCTCTCTTCTTTCTCCGCGGGGGCGCGCTGGCGCGCCCGCGGGCTGTAGTCCCCAAGGTTCGGGCCGACTGCTGAGCAGTCGGGCCGAATCTCCTTGATCGGTTCTTTCCTTTGTTTTTTATGCTTGACTGATGCCTCCTTCTCTTCTTTCTTTCTTCAGAGGCTAATGCCACCCTGCAGCAGCAGCTGGGTGAGGCCCAGACCGCCCTTCGTGGCAAGGAGGCGGAGTGCGGCAAGCTGGCGGAGGAATGGGATCGCCTGGTCACCCAACTCGCCGAACAGGCGGAAACCCTCAAGGCGGCCCAGCAGAAAGCGGAGACGGCGGAGACCAGCCTCCTCACTGAGTTCGAGCTTGAACGCTCTGCCTGGGCCGACAAGGAGGCCCAGGTGACGGCCTGCTTCGGCAGCATTGAGGATTTGGTTGACGGTAAGCTTTGCTCCCCTAATCTCTTGCTTTGAGAAGCCAGCCCCTGCTTATGGTCTTGTCCTTTTTTCTTTCTTCTGCCGTGCAGACTTCTTCCCGGGCCATTCCGTCGCCGCGATCCAGATGATCGAGGCCCAGCATGAGGAGCAGAGAGCGGGAGGCGTGCAGATCACTGCAGATGCCCCGCGGACCCTTGGCAAACAGGTCCTCAACATTCAAGCCCGAATTCGGCCTGCCCACCACCTGCTGCGCCGCCTCCAGCGCGCCGGAGCCCAAGCGGTCTCTGCCCTCTGGCCAAGCCTGCCGGCTCCGTGCACCCCAAGTCGGACTGCCGACTGGTTGGGGGTGGTGGCCGGTCGCTTGGAGGCCTGGAAAGGCTCAGCAGCCCGGGTGGGAGCGCGCCGGGCCTTAGAATTTGTCAAGGCGTGGTACCCTGGGCTAGATCTAGCCCAGTTAGCCATGTTCCGGCTGGAGGCGCAGGAGGAGCTGGCGGCGGTGGAAGCCGAGCTCGTGAACAGGGCGGCGGTGATCGCTGACTTCACTGACACCAACGTCCTCGTGCCGGAGGTGGTCGAGGAAGGCGGCAAAGCTCCGCACGAGTGGCTCGGGTTGAACCCGGAGGACAGCGAGGATTCTGCTGAAGTCATCGACTCCAGCGATGAAGGAGAGGACGGGGACGAGGAAGAGGAGGAGGAGGAGGAAGACGAGACTGACGTTGACATGCCGGAGGTCGGGGCGGACGGTCAGCCCCAACCTGACCGAGCTTCAAGCAACGAGCCACGCAAAGAGGGGCCGCCGCTACTGGAGGCGCTCAAGTGGGGGCGGACCTGCTGCCCGTTCCTCCGACGAATGCCACCGACTCCGTCCTCCAGCACTCCAACGCTCCGCTGCCGGCGACGACTCTTCCGCCAGACGGAGCCGCGCCAGGTGGTGCGGCCGACTCCAACGTTCAGCCGGAGCCCTTGACCACGCCATCCGGCACCGTCCAGCCGGATCCTTCCACCGCGCCAACCGGCTCCGCCCAGCCGGAGTCCTCTGCTGCTCCTTAGGCTTTTACCTACTTTCTGTTTGTGCTCTGAACACTTTGTTAAATTCGCGAAATTCCACCCGCAGGGTCTATATCAAACTTTGTTTGAATGCTGGCCAGAGGCCTTTATCTATGTAAAATATTTTATCATTGCTCATGCTTGCTGTGCTGACCTCCAACCTTTTTTCCTTTTTCTTCCTTGGAGTTCTTTCCTTTGCCACCGACCCTTTGGCTTTGCCTTTACCAGCCAGACGGCTGCTCTGCGAACCGTGGCTGGTTTGAGCTTTCTAGCCATTTGTGAAGGGGGCTAGGACTTAGCCATTCGGAGTTTTAGGTAGTGAGGTGGAGGCCAGCCATCTGGCTGCCAAGCAGCCAGACATCAAGGTGCGAGGCCGCCTGCTACCATATGTGTTTTCCTCCTTAGTCGTTTTTTCGTGCGGGGCACCTCTTTGCAACCTTTGCCTGCCATGCAGCCGCTCTGCGAGCTGCGGCTTCTGACAAAGGAAGCTTTGGTGCCGACACACTACTTGTCCGGCTGTGGGAGGCGGCATATTGTAGAAGGCGGCGAGGCTCCGGGCCGACTGGTCGAACCCGGTGCCAGGCGGAAAGAATAGAGTATACATTCTCATAGGCATGACACTTATCATATAGGTAAAAAGAGGGTAGTCCCCGAGCTCTTCTCGGCGGACCCGGAGTCTTTATACATAGTACAAAAGGTAGCGTGATACATACTGCTTTCAACTGTAAAACCTTCGGAGGAGGTTTATGCCCACGGCCTCTCCGCTTTTTGCTTGAATCATCTCTCTTGCGCGCTTCGGGCTTCGCAAGATCGATCGATAGTAGGAATCGTTGCCTAACACCTTACTGATGATGAAAGGGCCTTCCCAAGGTGCCGAGAGCTTGTGCTGTCCGGCTGTTCGCTGGATCAGCCGGAGCACAAGATCTCCCTCCAGGAAGGACCTTGGCTTCACCTTGCGGTTATAGTATCGGCGTAGACTCTGCTGGTAGATGACCGACCAGCTGAGTGCCAACAGCCGGCCCTCTTCCAGCAAGTCGACGCCGTCTTCTCGTGCTTCCTTGGCATCCGCCTTGGTGTACATAGTGACTCTCGGGGAGTCGAACTCAATGTCCGTCGGGATGACGGCTTCGGCACCGTAGACGAGGAAGAAAGGCGTGAAGCCCGTTGATTTGTTTGGAGTCGTGCGCAGGCTCCAGAGGACGGCCGGCAGCTCGTCGAGCCAGCAGCCGGCCGAGCGCTCCATGGGCTCGACCAGTCGAGGCTTGAGGCCGGACAAAATGAGGCCGTTTGCTCATTCCACCTGGCCGTTTGACTGTGGGTGGGCAACGGACGCTAGGTCTAGGCGGATGCCCTGTGTCACACAGAAATGAGCCAAGGCTCCCTTGGTGAAGTTGGTGCCGTTGTCGATGATGATGCTGTGTGGGATGCCGTACCGCGTGGTAATGTTGGCGATGAAGGTCACTGCAGTCGGCCCATTCAGCTTCTTGATTGGTTTTGCCTCTATCCACTTGGTGAACTTGTCCACCGTGACTAGTAAATGAGTCATGCCACCACGGGCCGTCTTAAACGGTCCCACCATATCCAATCCCCATACGGCAAAGGGCCAGGCTATGGGAATGGTATTGAGTGCAGAAGCCGGCTGGTGTGGCTTACAACGGAATCGCTGGCACCCTTGACACTTCTTGACCAGCTCTTTGGCCTCTTCCAGGGCGGTCAGCCAAAAGAAACCATGGCGGAAGGCTTTAGCTACCAGTGCTCTTGAAGCCGCGTGGTGGCCGCACTTGCCCTGATGGATATCTCTGAGTATTGCTTGGCCTTGGTCTGACTCTACGCATCGCTGGTAGACTCCTGTGACGCTTCTTCGCACCAGCTCTTTATTGACTATGGTGTAAGCTGCAACTTGCCTCTGTATTTGTCGGGCTAAGATTTCATCGGATGGCAGCTCCTTATTCACCAGGAACTTGAGGATCGGCTGAGCCCATGAGGGTGCCGCAACTTCTTCGACTGCAACCTCCACGACTTGCACGAGGGCGATTGGGCCAGAAGACGGTGGGCTGGCGGCAGCTTCCGCCTGTTGATGAAGTCCCTGGGCCGACTGGTGCAGTCCCCGGGCCAGGCCCCGAAGTCCCCGGGCCGGGTTCTGAAGTCCCCAGGTTGGTCGCGGTTGTGGCAGTCCCCGGGCCGCCTGTCGGAATCCCCGTGCCGGCTTTTGGAGTCACCAAGTCAGATCTGACTGCTTCGGGGGGGCACAAAGATGGAATCTGAATCAGGAGACGGCTTGACAGACGGCTTCAGAAGGCGGCGTAGGGCGACACCGGCTGGTATCGCTTGCCGGGTGGAGCCAATCCGTGCCAAGGCATCTGCTTGCTCGTTGTCATTCCTTGGCACGTGGAGGAACTCGCACCCATCAAAGTATCCGCTGAGCTGATGTACCAGAAAGTGGTAGCTCGCCATGTTTGCATCCTTAGCGTCCCAGTCGCCCGAAGACTGCTGGACCACCAAGTCGGAGTCACCATAACACAGGATCCGGCGAATGCCGAGTTCCTTGGCAAGCCGGAGCCCGTGTATGAGTGCCTCATATTCTGCTACGTTGTTGGAGGCGGCGAAGTGGACTTGCAGCATGTATTTAAGCTTGTCGCCCTTGGGAGAGGTGAGGACGACGCCGGCTCCCAGACCAGTGAGCATTTTTGAGCCATCGAAATGCATTCGCTAGTGAGTGGAGTCTGGTGCAGGCGGCAGATATTGGGTTTCGGCCCAATCGACGAGAAAGTCGGCCAGCACTTGTGACTTGATGGCGGTGCGAGGCTAGTAATAGATGGTGTAAGGGGCCAGATCAATAGCCCATTTGGCCACTCGGCCTGAGGCATCCCGGCTTCCAATGATCTCAGCAAGCGGGCTGTGCAGACGACAGTTATGGGGTGCTCTTGGAAGTAAGGCTTCAGCTTCTTGGCGGCAAAGTGCACGCCAGAACACATCTTCCGTAGTGGGGGTAGTTTTGCTTGGAGGCGGACAATACTTCGCTCATAATACACGGTCTCTAGACCGCAATGCTTTGTCCTTCTCCTTGCGCCCACCACCATGACTATGCTAACAACCCGACCGGTGGCTGCAATGTAGAGGAGCATGGGCTCCTTCTCGCCGGAGCTGCCAGACAAGCGGGTTGCCAACATCTTCTTGAGTTGGAGAAATGCTTCGTCCGCCTTGTCGTTCCACTCGAAAAAAGTGGTCTTCTTCATGAGTTGGTACAGGGGAAGGGCCCTCGCCTAGCCGACTGATAAAACGGCTGACTGATGCCAGGCAGCCGGTGAACTTCTGCACTTCCAGCAGTCGGGTGGGCACCTTCATCATCTCAATTGCCTTGATCTTCACAGGGTTGCACTCTATGCCGCGCTCTGAGACCAGAAAACCAAGAAGCTGGCCGTCTGGTACTGCAAAGACGCATTTCTCCGGGTTGAGCTTAATCTGGAAATGGCGCAAGTTCTCAAAGGTCTCTTTGAGGTCCTCTAGCAGAGTGCCGCGCTTCTCCGTCTTCACCACCACATCATCCACATATACATGGGCATTTCGGCCGAGTTGCTTGAGGAGGCACTTCTGCATGCAATGTTGAAACGTGGCGCCGGCATTTCTCAAGCCGAACATCATGGTCAGGTAGCAGAAGGATCCAAATGGCGTGATGAAGGCGGTCTTCAGCCTGTCGGCCGGGTTCAGCTTTATCTAGTGATATCCAGAGTATGCATCCAAGAAACTCACCAGCTCGCATCCGGCTGTGGAGTCGATCACTTGATCAATCCTCGGCAGAGAAAAGGGATCTTTGGGGCAGGCTTTGTTGAGGCTGGTGTAGTCAATACACATGCGCCACTGCTTGTTCTTTTTCAACACTAGGACTGGGTTGGCCAGCCAATCTGGAAAAAACACTTCCATGATGAATCTGGCTGCTAGAAGCCGGGCTATCTCTTCTCCAACAACTCTTCTCTTTTCTTCTGACAGGCGGTGCAAGGGCTGCCTGACCGGCTTGGCGTCAGGTCGGACATGTAGCTTGTGCTCGGTGAACTCCGTCGGAACACCCGGCATGTCCTTGGGGGACCATGCGAAGATGTCCCGATTCTCACGGAGGAAATCGACGAGCTCGCCTTCCTATTTGCTATCAAGGCATGCGCCTATGACAGCGTGCCTCTCCGGGTGCTCTGGATCCAAGGGTATCCTCTTCGTTTCCTTGGCCGGCCTGAACGAGCCCTCGGCTTTCGACTCCTCGGGCGTGGGTGGCATTTCCGGCTTCTTGCCTGCCAACGCCACCACCCGGTCAAGGAGCTGCTTCTCGGCTGCAATCACGAGGGACTCGGCCAACCGGCTGCTATCTGTGGCGCAAGCGACCGACTTCTTGTAGTCTCTGACTACTGTCAGGATCCCCTTGGTACTCGGCATCTTCATCTTGAGGTAGGCGTAGTGGGGGACTGCCATGAATTTGGCCGGAGCAGGCCGGCCTAGCAATGCATGGTAGGGGCTCTGAAGGTCCACCACTTCAAACCAAACTGGCTCTCGGCGAAAGTGATTCTTGTCTCCGAAGAGGACATCAATTTGTGTCTTGCCGATTGGTGAGCAGGAAAGGCCAGGGACTATGCCATGGAATACAGTCCGACTGGGGACGAGCTGCTTCTGCTTGATTCCCAACTTCTCCATTGTGTCACGATACAAGATGTTGATGCTGCTACCGCCATCTATCAAGACTCTAGAGAAACGGGCTGCTCGACTCTCTGTTGCAAGGGTCGCTTCTAGGACCAGGGCGTACGAACCAGGGGAAGGCATCACTTCCGGGTGGTCATCCCTGCTCCAACTGATAGGCTTCTCGGACCAATGCATGAACTCTAGGGTGCTGGAGGCCACTGCTTGTACTTCTTGTTGTTGTTGCCATCTGCTGCGTCTGTCATCGACCACGCTGGTGAACACAACATAAGCTCCGTGTTCCTCCGGGTACTCGTCTTGGATGGCGCCGACTGGTCGAGCCGCCGGCTGCTGGGGCTGAGGAGGCGGCGGTCCAGCAGGTGGAGGAGGCAGGAGTCCATCTCCCTTGGCGATCCTGGTGAGCCAGTGACACTTCCGAGTGGTATGGTTGGAGGGCTTCGCTGCGCTATGGAACTTGCAGGGTGCATCCAAAGTTTGCTCGTAAGAGAAGGTGGGCAACCAGTTTGACTTGCCGCCCTTCTGCCACTTGAGGGCTGGCTGCCCTTCTGGCTGCTGATCCTCGACCGTTGCCACCTGCCGGCTAGTGGAAGCCGGCTGAGTGGCCTTTCGCTTGTTATCTCCTGGCTGTTGTCGCCGACTGGTGTCGCCAGCCGGAGTCCGAGGTGCCTGGGATGCCACCTTTCCAGACGCGTCAACCAGGATTTCCGCCTTCATGGAGGAGTCAGCCGTGGCATGCTTGTCAACGATGACCAGCAGCTCGTCAAGGGTCTCGGGCTCGTCGCAGAGGAGGCGATGCTTGAGGAGGGTGCCCTCTCGGCACTCGGCAGTAAAGTACTCAATTGCCTGCACCTCGTGCACGCCCTCGCAGGAATTGCGCAGCTCGGTCCAGCGCGTGAGGTAGTCGTGAGTGGACTCGGCGGGCCCTTGGACGCATAGAGAGAGTTGTCGGGGCTTGGGGGGCCGCTTGTAAGTGCTGGTGAAGTTGCGGATGAAGGCCTCGATGAAATCAACCCAGTTGTTGATGCTGCGGGGCTTCAAGCTGTTGAGCCACGTCCGAGCAGTGCCTTGAAGCATGAGCTGGACGTACTTCACGGAAACGCGCTTGTTGCCGTTTGCTATGCTGACGGCTGTGGAGTAGTCGACCAGCCAGTCGTCCGGCTTCACAAAGCCAATGTATTTGGGCGTGTCTCGCGGGAGGGTGAACCCTTTGGGGAAGGGCTCATCGCGGATTCGGGGGCCGAAGCAGGGCGGGCCCAGCGCATCTTCCTCTTCAAGCGCCAGGGATCGGTTGAGGCGATCGATCCGGTGGCGAGCATCATTCTCTCCGACTCCCTCTCGGCGGCCAAGGCGGTCGCCGAGTGTCGGGTGCGTGACAGGAGGCGGAGTGGGGTATCTCGCTCCACGAGGAAGGGGAGGCGGTAGGTTGCCTCGCCGCTCTACTACACGAGGGCGGCCTTCCTCATCCCACTCAATGGAGATGCGTGTCCGACTGCGGCTAGCAGCCGGCTCGTTGCCCTTTCCTCCACGGGCACCACCAGTCGGCGTCCGGGAGGTCGCCCCATGATCTCGGCGTGGGGATGGCTCGTTGTCTCGTCCGGCTGGGTCATCAGCGCGGCAGGCAGCCTCGTGCTGCGCGGCTGCCGCGTCCAGAAGCTGTTGGACTCGCTTGGTCATGTGGCGGAGCTCGTCGCCGCCGTACTTGTTCAACTCATCCGTCACCGCCTGGGCAGCCCGGATGTTCTTCGCAGCGGGCATAGACGGGCGCTTACCCGAACATGGTGGCGACGGGCGCGCCATGCTGCCGAACCGTGCCGAGGCGGCTAGGCCCCCCAGGAGCCGGTGTGCCACCTACGGCCCGGTCCATCTCGCGCCGGTAGGCGTCCGACAGCCGGCGCATGCTGGCAGCGGCCAAGACTTCGATAAGTCAAGGCGGCGTACCTCAAGTATCAAAGATCCGCGCCAGAATGGGCGCCGAGAGGTCGCGCAGGGTGGCATCAAGGGAATCTTGGGCTCGCCCGTCCGAGTGCTCCTCGCTGTTAATGACGAGCACCTCCGTGACGGTGCTCCCGTCGCTGTAATCGCGAGGAGGCGGCTCATTGTAGACCACCACATTGGTGGGAAACGCGTCGAGCGACACCGTGTCGGAGTCGACGATCATGGGATCGGTCGAGCCGACGGACTCCAGGTCCATAGTGGGCTCGCTGGCGACATGGAGCTGGTCGAGGAGGCTGACAAGGCGGCTCTCGGGGCAGCATGTGCCCGCGTCGGAGGCCGGCTCGTCGGACAGGTCGATCTCGCCGATGAGGTCAGCAAGGCAACTTGTCGCGCAGGCGATCTCCGTGCCATGCAACAAGGCCGAGGCCGATGCCGCCAGGCGTGGCCGGGCTGGCTTCTCCACCAGAAGGAATAGGGTTCCGCCCGCAGCAGATCTCCGGGAGACGGTGCACCTCGCCCCATGGTGGGCGCCAAATGTTGGGGGTTGGGTGCACCATATGCTAATGGATGGCTTATCATGGTGGGAGCGAGTAGAACGTCGCCGGTGCCTGGAAGCGGGATGAGGCGTAGACATGAACGCCGGCGGACTTTACCCAGGTTCGGGGCTCTCCTAGGAGATAACACCCCTAGTCCTACTCTGCGGGGTCTCCGCATGATCACTAAGGCACAAGTGATACAATGGTGCTCCTCGAGCTGTACGCTAGACAAAGGAGGAGGCAAGGCTCTGCTCTCTTCCTGCTCTATGGTGTGGCTAGTGCTAATGGGGTCGAACCCTTTGCATGGGTGGCCTGGGGGGGTTCATATAGGCCTACCCTCCAGGGGTACAATGGTAATCTGGCCGGCTGCCGGGCCCGGCTGTCAGTGTCTCCAGCCTCCGGCTTCTCCGCCGACCGCTGGGGCCCGCCGCCTGGTGGGGCCCCGCCGACTGGTTGGTGGCTGCTTATTGTAGCCATGTTGTTGGTGATGAGGGCTTGGTCACCTTTGCGTGGCTACAGTCCCGCCGCCTAGCGGGGGGCTACTGTAGCCACACCTGGTCTCATCAGCGTAGTGGCATGCATGCCTCGGGATAGGGGACGGCCGCCTGCTGGGGGCCGGCTCCTCTTGAATCCGCCTGGTCGAGCTTCATCCGCCTTCCTTGAAGTCACTGCCTGGTAGGGCACGCCTCTGGCAGGCCGTACCGATAGGCCGTCGTGGGGAACAGGACTCCGCTTGTCCGGAGCGACGTCAGGGGAGGCATGGCATAGTGCCCTCCGTGCGGAGATCTCCGTCTGTACGGAGCACTGTAGCCATGCTCGTCCTGAGTATTGGAGGCGACGCGCCTTACTGTAGCCATGCTTCATCGTGTACTCTCAAAGGAGGCTCGGCCATGCTGCAGCCGTGGGGCGGCCGCCTGCCTATTGCCGCCCTCTCTGGAGGGCGGCTACCAGGAACCGGCCGCCCGGAGCACCGTGGTCTTGGGTTGCCCGCCCTCTGGCAGCCGGCCACTGAGCCAGCGAGCCCCAAAGGGCGGAGTTTTGGCTTGGGACTCAACTAGGTGGAGCTGGCCCAAAGTCTTGGTAAATCTTGGGACTCGGGTGAGCCTACCCGTGGCCCATTACTCCGACACTTGTTGAAGAAAGAGGGGATGCCTCCCCAGCATCCCCAAGCTTAGACGATTGAGCCTCCTTGAATATTTACTTGTGGTGCCTCGGGCATCCCCAAGCTTGAGCTCTTGCCTCTCTTCCTTCTTCTCACATCGAAACATCCTCGATTAGACACTACATCCACACAAAACTTCAACAGAAAACTCGGTAAGATCCGTTAGTATAATAAAGCAAATCACCACTCTAAGTGTTGTAGCAAACCAATTCATATTTTGTTTTTGCATTGTGTCTACTGTAATATAACTTTTTCATGGCTTAATCCACTGATATAAATTGATAAATTCATCAAAACAAGCAAACTATGCATCAAAAACAGAATCTGTCAAAAACAGAACACTCTGTAGCAATCTGAAAATCCACCATACTTCTGGTACCCCAACATTTCTACCAAAATTAGGAAAAATAAACAAGTTGTATAGAAATGCAAAAGTAATCAGAACCAATTGACATTCCAGTTAAAAATGTAAAATCGCGTACTACAGCCAAAGTTTCTGTCCTGCACCATACAAACCAACAAGCATTGTAAACATCCTAAAGGCAAACCTTGGCACATTATTTTCAATACAATGGAATTGTACAAGGGGATAATTATTTTTGTTGAAAAGTTTCTGTAATCAAGATTCACAAAGTTTCCGTGAGCATGAACAAAGTTCAAGGAGCTCTCCCACTTCAACAATGCTTGTCTTTCTTACTTTCACTTTCCTTTTTGAAAAGTTTTTAGGTTCCCCTTTTATTTTTGTTGTTTTTAAACTATATGAAAGCACTCAACAGAAATAAATGACTCTCTAAAACTTCTGGGTTGTCTCCCTGGCAGCGCTTTCTTTAAAGCCATTAAGCTAGGCATTTAGTGCTCAAGTAATGGATCCACCCGGATCCCAAGGTATATCAAAGCCAATTTTAATTAACAATGATTTGTAATTTAGTAGTGAGCACAAAGTAACATATATCATGCAACAATGAAGTCTAACTCTCTTCCTATGCATCGGCATGTCATAAAAGAACAATTCATGCACACATAGTAAAGGCTAATGCATAGTATAAGCAGTTTCTTGCAATTTCATAGTATGGGAAACATAGGGAGGTGGAGAAATAGTTCCTCTCTCATAATAATTGCAAGTAGGAGCAGCAAGCACGTGCATATTATATTCATCAAAATCATCATGTGCAATGGTAAAAGGCAACCCATCAATATAATCCTTAATAAGCACAAACTTCTCCGATATAGTGTAGTTTGGAGAATTCAAAAAGATAATAGGACTATCATGCGTGGGTGCAATAGCAACAATTTCATATTTAACATAAGGAACTATAGCAAGTTCATCTCCATAAGCATAATTCATATTGGCATCTTGGCCACAAGCATAGCAAGCATCATCAAAAAGGGATATTTCAAACAAATTCAAGGGATCATAGCAATCATCATAGCAATCATCCTTCGGTAAGCAGGAAGGGGAATTAAATAATGTATGAGTTGGAGGGTTACTCTCATTAGAAGGTGGGCACAGGTAGCTAATCCGCTCCTCCTCCTTTTGTTCTTCACTCTCCTCATCATCTTTTTCATCCAATGAGCTCACAATTTCATCAATTTCTTCTTCCATATCTTCCTGCAAAATATTAGTCTCTTCTTGGACAATGGAGACTTTCTTAATAAGTGCATTAATTTCATAATTGTATTTATAGTTCTCATAGCAATATTTGAGGATAGCTAAATTTTCAGATCCATAACAAGCATCATCAAAATCATCAAACTCTTTAAACATGGATTCAATTTCATAAGCACCCATAAAAGCAACAAATTCTTCTATTTGTTCCACATCATAGTAATCATATATACCTCTAGCATAAGAAGCCAAGGTTTCATTATCATTAAATTTGCATGCAAAGGGGAGGTGTGGAGCATTCATCCTAGAGCAACAAGTATAATCATATTCCGAGCATAGTTGTCTAGCATACCACTTCAACATATTAATTTGATCCCATAATAGTTTCCCTTTTTGTGTCGAGCGATAACCCCTAAAGTATTCACGTTGATCCAACGTTACTCCCATTGTAAAGTTGAATGGGGTTTTCTCAGGATTATCAAAGTAGTACAAAATATTTTTCTCATGATGGAAATCGAGGGTTTTAGGAGTTACCCCATCCTCATGAGTAGCAAGTACACCTAATTTTTTTGGTATTTTGTGTTCCATATCCATAACTGAAGATAGAGAACAACTAAGAACAGCAAATAAAAATTACTTAGTGATAAAGCAAACAAGCACACACGAGAATATACACCCCACGCTATAACTCCCCGGCAACGGCGCCAGAAAAAGGTCTTGATAACCCACAAGTATAGGGGATCACAACAGTTTTCGATAAGTAAGAGTGTCAAACCCAACGAGGAGCCAAAGGTAGAATAAATATTCCCTCAAGTTCTATCGACCACTGATACAACTCTACGCACGCTTGACGTTCGCTTTACCTAGAACAAGTATGAAACTAGAAGTACTTTGTAGGTGTTGTTGGATAGGTTTGCAAGAAAGGAAAGAACACGTAAATAAAAACTAGGGGCTGTTTAGATAAAGATGCAATAAAGTAAATATAACGAGTGTGGAAAAGTGGTGGTAGGAGTTGTGAAATTTTCCCTAGGCAACTGACTATGTTACTAGACCGGTAATCACTATTTTAATTCTATTTGAGGGAGAGGCATAAGCTAACATACTTTCTCTACTTGGATCATATGCACTTATGATTGTAACTCTAGCAAGCATCCGCAACTACTAAAGATTCATTAAGGTAAAACCCAACCATAGCATTAAAGCATCAAGTGCCCTTTTATCCCATACGCAAACAACCTACTTACTCGGTCTCAGGCTTCACACCACGCCACCCACCATAAGCAAATCATAAACATATTGCAAACCCTACAGCGGAATCCTCACGCTTCGCGACACGGAGGGCACCATAGGACAGCACCAATAATAAAACATGCAACTCAAACCAATCATAGCAATTCATCAATCACCGATAGGACAATAGAAATCTACTCGGACATCATAGGATGGCAACACATCATTGGATAATAATATGAAGCATAAAGCACCATGTTCAAGTAGAGGGTACAGCGGGTTGCGGAGAGTGGACCGCTGTAGATAGAAGGGGGAAGGTGATGGAGATGTTGGTGAAGATGACGGCGGTGTTGGTGAAGATCGCGGTGATGATGATGGCCCCGGCGTTCTCCGGCCATCAAAGCAAGGGGAGAGAGCCCCCTTCTTCTTCTTCTTCTTCCTTGACCTTCTCCCTAGATGGGAGAAGGGTTTACCCTCTGGTCCTTGGCTCCCATGGCTTGGGAGGGGCGAGAGCCCCTCTGAGATTGGATCTATCTCTCTGTTTCTGCGTTCCCTGCGTTGGCAGATTCTACCCCTTCACCGTTTCCTTTATATCTGGAGATCTGTAACTCCGATTGGGGTGAATCTTTCGCTCAGATCTTCCTTATAAAATTATCTTTATTGCACTAGAAGGAGAGCATCAACCGCCTTACGGGTGGACCACGAGGGTCAGGGGCGCGCCTGGGGGGGTAGGGCGTGCCCTACCTCGTGACCACCCGACACTGCTTTCGTTGATTTTGCTTCCGAAAATCATAAATATTCCAAAAAATCGCCGTCCGCTTTTATCCCGCTTTGGACTCCGCTTGATATTGGGTTTCTGCGAAAAAACATGCAATGATGAACTGCACTGGGCAATCGGATCAATATGTTAGTCCCAAAAATAGTATAAAAAGTTGCCAAAAAGTATATGAAAGTGAATAATATTGGCATGGAACAATCAAAAATTATAGATACGACGGAGACGTATCAGGAGGACATTGACACCTCGTGCCCAGCAAATGATTTTGCGGAAAAATTGGCACTCTTAGTCAAGAACTACTCCGGGACCATGGCAAACAAAGGGAAAAATCTTCAAGGAATATCTTTTGGACGAAGGAAATGCTACAATTGTGACAGCCCAAGACAATTTGTACATGATTGTCCGTATGAGAGACATGAAGACAAGTCTGAGAAGCTTGTGCTCAAGAAGAAGTTCACCAAGTTTGCAAAGAGGAAGGACGACAAGGCTCTTGTTCATGAAGAATACATGTCTGGAGATGAAGATGACGGTGATGATGATCAAGTGGGCACAGCCGCCATTGCCATGCATGCCACTACCTCCTCCTCCACCACCGGCATCTTTGACTCTCCAAACGAGGACAAGCCTTTCACTCATCGGTGCCTCATGGCCAAAGAGTTAAAAACAAAGTCCAAATCCAAGAAACCTGACAACTACACTCCCAATGTCTCATGTGAGATAGTGGAGGATGAGTGTGATGAGGGCATGGATAATGATGAGGAATCCTTAATGGCTTTCATGAAAACTCTTCATGGTGAAGCTCATGCTCGCTTTGGCGATCTCCTTAAGTCACTTGCCGAACGCGATGACTTTATTGAGAACGTTGAAAACCTCCTTATAGAGGAAAATGAGAGAGTTGATCTCCTCGAGCGTGAACTTAATGAAGAGAGTGTCATGAGAGCATCACCTGAGGAAGCCTTGTCGGCTCATCAAATTGACTTTGTTAAAACCAATGATGCTTTGCAACTTGCTCTTGAGAACAAATATGCTCTTAACGTTAGAGTTGAAAAGCTTCTAGTTGATCACACGAGACTTGTTGAGGAACATGAGTTCCTTGTGACTAGTTCCAAGGTTGTGAAAGGTGACCTCATTGCCCTCACCGAGTCTTATGCTCAACTAAAAGCTACAACCATTAAGGCTCTCACTTCCGTACCTCATATAGATTTAAATGATGATGCTTGTACGGCTAACTTTGTTCATGATTGCACCTCCCTTCAAGAGGAGAAAAAGAAGTTGAAGGCCCAAATTGAGAAAGGGCTTGTATCATGCATCCAAGGGGAGAAAAACCTAAACGACCTCTTGAGAAACCAAAAGGAGTGTGTTGCCAAGGAGGGAGTTGGGTTTGATCCCGCATCTAAGAATGGTAAGAAAAAGAAGAAGAAGAACAAGAAGAAGATCGGTCTGACTCCTTCCCCTCCCCATAAGGTAGTGTTTGTGCAAGAAGGGCACAAGGATAAGGAGAAGGAGAAGGAAAAGGAGGGTGTTGGGAGTGGCAAGGTCATTAGGGACAAGGCCACTCCCAAGAGTTTTGCTGGCAAGAACAATCCATCTTATGTCCCCATCAGAGCAGATGATGGCTATACCTTTGCAAAATTTGTTGGCACTAACTATGATGATTATGCTTGGACTATTTGGGTCCCCAAGACCCTTGTTGCTAACTCTCCAGGACCCATTGCAAAATGGGTACCTATAACAAAAGCTTGATTCTTGTAGGACTATGTCTCCGGTGGAAAACAATGGGTGATCGATAGTGGATGCACCAATCATATGACCGGAGAAAGGGAGATGCTTGTGGAGTTCATTGATTCACTCAAGGCCTCTTCGAACATATCTTTTGGTGACAATAGCAAGGGAAAGGTACTTGGTTTGGGCAAGGTGGTAATCTCTAATGATTCGTCACTTTCAAATGTCATGCTTTTCCAATCCCTTCACTACAATTTACTTTCAACTATTCAATTGGCTCGTGTCGGATATGATTCACATTTTGGTGAATTCCATGTGACCATCTTTAAGAGAAGCAATCTCAGAGTGGTCTTTGTTGGGCATGTTGAAGAAAATCTTTACGTGGTTGATTTCTCAAAAGAGAAAACTCATCTTGCAACATGCCTAATAGCCAAGGACGACGTGGGGTGGCTATGGAACCATAGGCTAGTCCACGTGGGCATGAGAAATTTACAAGCTCTATTAAAGGGGGAGCACATCCTTGGACTAACCAATTTGTCTTTTGCCAAAGATCGTCCTTGTAGTGCTTGCATTGCCGGAAAGCTCCATGAAAAAGCTCATAAAGTGAAGACTATCATCACCACCTTGAGGCCCCTTGAGCTTATCCATTTGGATCATTTTGGGCCTCCAACATATGATAGTTTTGGAGGGAGGAGGTATTGACTTATCATTGTTGATGACTTTACAAGATATACTTGGGTCTTCTTTCTCAAGACCAAAGATAAAACTCAAGAAACCTTCATCAACTTTGGCAAAGAAGCTCAGTGTCAACATAACAGTGAGATCAAGGCAATTCGAAGTGACAATGGCAACGAGTTCAAGAACTATACAATGGATGAATTCTTGAGTGAAGAGGGGATAAAGCACCAATATGCCACACCATATACTCCCCAACAAAATGGTGTTGCGGAGAGGAAGAATCGGACTCTTATTGAGATGGCTAGGACCATGCTTGATGAGTACAAGTCTCCATACAAGCTTTGGGCCGAAGCCATCAACACAGCATGCCTTGCTTCAAACCGGCTTTACCTTCGCAAGCTCAAGAACAAGATCCCTTATGAGCTCCTAATCGGGAGAAATCCTAACGTCAAATACTTTCGGGTATTCAGTTGTAAGTGTTTCATTTTAAACAAGAAATCCTGGTTAGCTAAATTTGAGTCTATAACTTATGAGGGCATATTTGTTGGATATGCATCAAACTCTCATGCTTACCGAGTTCTCAATAAATCCATCGGGTGCATTGAGGAAACGGTAAATGTGGAGTTTGATGAAGATAACAGCTCCCGCGTGGAGCAAATTGTTCCTAGTGTTGTAGGTGATGAGGCTCCTTCACAAGCTATAAGGACAATGGGGATAGACCACATTCTTCCACAAGAAACTCCCCAAGTCCAAGTAGAAGAAGAAGGAGTAAGAGCCCCTCTTATGGAGTCTCCACAAGGGAAGTCATCACCAACACCCCTTGTACAAGATGCTACGGGAGATCATGAACCTATCCAAGAACAAGATCAAGTCCCTCATATTCCCGAGCAAGATCAAGAGCAAGCTCTTCCAAATGATTAAGAACCAATTATTGAGGCTCAAGATCAAGCTCATGATCAAGATCAAGATCAACCCCAACCACAAGTGTCTTCATCTTCATCACTTCCTAATGAGCAAGAACTTGTGGTTGCAAAGAGAAGGGTGTCTCCGAGGCTAAAACAATCTCAAGGGCAAGCTTCTTCATCAAGTCCAAAACCAAGTGAAGAAGAGCTTGACATCAAAGAGCAAAAAGTGGCCGACAAGTTAAAGCAGCTTCAACATCTCACCGAGAACATCTATGGAAGCATCAAAAAGGGGGTAACTACTCGTAGATGTTTGGCACACTTTTGTGAGCATCACTTGTTTGTCTCTTGTGTTTAGCCCCTCAAGGTGGAAGATGCACTTGACGATCTGGATTGGATAGATGCCATGCATGAAGAACTCAACAACTTCACCAGCAATAAAGTGTGGACTCTTGTGGAAAGACCCAAGGAATTTCATAATGTCATTGGAACAAAGTGGATTTTCAAGAACAAGCAAGATGAACATGGACAAGTAATAAGGAACAAGGCAAGGTTAGCGGCACAAGGTTTCACCCAAGTTGAAGGTTTGGACTTTGGTGAAACATTTGCCCCCGTTGCCCGTCTCGAATCCATTCGCATCTTGCTTGCTTATGCCTCTCATCATGATTTCAAATTATATCAAATGGATGTGAAGAGTGCATTTCTTAATGGTCCTCTTAAGGAGTTGGTGTATGTCAAGCAACCTCCAGGTTTCGAAGACCCCGATCACCCCTCTCACGTTTATGAACTCCATAGGCACTCTATGGACTCAACCAATCACCTCGTGTTTGGTATGATCACCTTACGACATTCCTAAGTGAGAAAGGGTTCTAGATTGGGGTAATAGATTCCACTCTATTCAGGAAGAGGGTAAAAGGAGAGTTGTTTGTCTGCCAAATATATGTTGTTGATATTATCTTTGGGTCCACTAACCATGCTATTAACGTTGAGTTTGAGAATCTTGTGACTAAGGAATTTGCTATGAGCATGATGGGAGAGTTGAAGTTCTTCCTCGGTTTTCAAGTAAAGAAATTGAGAGGAGGAACTTTAATCAATCAATCTTGTTATATTCAAGACATGCTCAAGAGGTTCAAAATAGAAGATGTCAAGACAATGAAGACACCCATGCCCACAAATGGTCAACTTCATCTTGATCCCAATGGTAAAGAAGTGGATCAGATGGTATATCACTCTATGATCGGTTCCTTGCTTTACCTTTGTGCATCTAGGCCAGATATTATGTTGAGTGTGTGTATGTGTGCAAGATTTCAATCCTCTCCTAAGGAGAGCCACTATTTGGCAGTGAAAAGGATCTTTCGATATTTGGTTCATACCCCAAACTTGGGGCTTTGGTATCCCAAAGGATCATCATTTGAGTTAATAGGATACTCGGATTCGGATTGGGCCGAGACAAGGTTGACCACAAGTCCACTTCCGGTTCATGTCAATTCCTAGGGAGATTGTTGGTAAGTTGGTCTTCGAAGAAGCAAAATTGTATATCTCTCTCAACGACCAAAGCCGATTACATTGCCGCCGGAAGTTGTTGTGCTCAATTATTATGGATGAGGTAAACTTTGATGGATTATGGTGTCAAATGTGACAAAGTGCCTCTTTGGTGTGACAATGAAAGTGCAATCAAGATCGCCGAGAATCCGGTTCAACATAGCAAGACCAAGCATATTGAGATTCGCCATCATTTCATTAGAGATCATGTGGCCAAGGGAAACATTGAGTTACTCCATGTCAACACCGGGAATCAACTAGCCGACATCTTCACCAAGCCACTTGAAGAAGCAAGATTCCGCGAGTTAAAGCATGAGCTAAATATCATGGATATAAGTAACTTGGGATGAAATCCTTGCTCATACACACATACTCTTGTATTATCTTGCTTAGATGTAGGCACATGTCTAGGGGGAGTTAGCTCAACTCATGAGCTACCTTATCCTAGAAGTGCATAAATCAAACAAAATCTTTCACATTAGCTACTTTAGGTGGTATTTGTGCTTCAAAGATGAGTATTGGTCTTGGGCCCAAGGTTCATACCTTCGTGGTGCCATACCAAATAAACTCAAACATGGTGGCTTCGGCCAGCGCCCTCTCTTGAGGGGTGTGTCCGTGTTTGCTTCGTGTGTGTGGTGTGTTGGCTTTCTTGTCTTTTCTCTCTAGTTTTGTTTGGTTGGTGTTTCTCTTTTCTCTTCTGGTGCAAGTGCTCCACATATACCTTTCTCGTAGTGATAGGACTTATCTTGTGGTGTATTCATAAATATAGACCGAGTGCCTTGTGAAGAAGGGGTAGGAGTCTACACTCAGCCTTACCTTCAAAAAGACAATCATGTCACAAATTCCTGAATACCCCATGCCCACGGGCCTGTACCGTGCGCACGGGGCCCCGTGCGCATGGGGCTCACTTAGCCCGTGCGATGGGGTCTGCGGTTTCTGGCCCTGAAGAGGCAGGGCGTGGGGGGCTCGGGTTCATTCCCACCCATTCGCCCCCTCCACTCCCCAGGAAGCCTCCAGCGCCGCCGCCGTCGCCTCCGCTCGCCGGAGCTCCGTCGGGCCTCGTCGGGCTTCTTGCTTCATGGATCTTCATCAAGATGGGGTCCTGCTCCGGTTGGTCCTGTCCCCTTGCTCTGCCTCCATGGGTACCCTTCATTTTTTTTCTAGCTCTAGGGTTTCCTTGTTCCTTAGATTAGGTTGGCCTCACGTCATCTCTAGGTAGTTATTAGATGCTTGGATCCTCTGGTCTCCCTGCCACACCCACTCCCAGATCTCGATCTGGAAGTGGCTGCCGCTGGGTGACCCCCGTGTCCACGGGGTGTTTGACCCCCGTGCGCACGGAGCCCCGTGTCCACGGTCCTATACCGTGCACACGGGATATCCAAGAGCCTTTTACCTGATTATCTACCTATTCATATGCCATCTATCATGCACTTGTACTCATTTGTGTTTTGTGCTTTGTGTTGTTGGGTGTTCGTGTGTGTTTCATATTCCGCTGACAAGAGGGCCGAGCTTCGTCGCAAGCGCCCAAAAGGAGGATCCAAGGAATTCACAGTTGCCCGTCGCCAACCGTCTGAAGGCATGAGTCAGGGGTTTGGGTCTGGGCAGGGCCGTGTTTGCCATGCTGCCTCCAAGCGGCCTGTTGTTGAGGCCTCCGATGATTCAGAGGAAGAGTATGACTCGCAAGATGATTCTCACTATGTCAACCCCAATGATGATGAAGATATAGAAGAAGAGGATGATTGTGTTGATGAGGATGAAGAGGAGAAGAGGAGTCCAGTCCCGAGCAAGCCATTCCGGGCAGGCGTGACCTCCGGAATATGCCTCTTGCCAAGTGGACCAAGCCAGAGCTATGGGCTGAGAGACAGAGCCATCCCTATGCGGCTACCACTGGTTTGGGAGTGGATCCTCGCTTCAAGAACGATTTTCAGCAAAGGGTCTATCATGAGCTCCTCATGACCAAGTCAAAGAAGTTTGCTCCTCACAAGCAAGTTAACACAGAGTCTCTGCGCGACAATGATCATCTGTATCCCGGTGTGTACTCAGCTCTTGGAAGATTGGGTCTCATTCCGTTTGTCACTTTCAACCACCCCTACAATGAAGATCTCGTGATGCAGTTCTTTGCAACTTTATATTTTTCGAATGACTCTGCTCGCACCCTCACTTGGATGTCCGGAACGCATCGGTGCTCTGCTCCTATGGCTAAGTTCTCTGAGATCATTCCTTATCCATTCATTTATAAAGAGGTTGTATCTGATGAGTTTGGCAGAGTTCGGGAAAGTGGACAACGCACTGAGGATGAGATTTCTTTTGCATACAAGCAAGAGAAGTCATTTGTCACTGGGTCCATCAAAGATCTTTTGCCCCTCTATGACACTATGTGCCATATCCCGAGGTATACTCTCACTCCAAAGGCCGGTGATTCCCATAACATTCGGAGTTCCATGCTAGATGTCTTTGTGTACCTCAATCAGAAGAAGAGGGTGGATGTCCTGGACTTCATGTTCTATGAGCTCCGTCAGTGTGTGTGCAAGAGAACAAGTCCTTGATCTATGCTCCATTCATTCAGGCTTTAGTTGAGTCTGCCTGCCCAGCCTAGTACATTGCCTCGTTCAAGACTTCCGTTCCCAAGCGCAACTGTAACTGGACCCTAGTTGCTCTGCTCCATATGTGCCTATCAAGAAGGGTCGCAACCCTAGGCCTGAGGATCGTGCTACTTTCACTCCAAGCATGTCCTCCACTGCACGGATCCCTCACGGTAAGGCCAAGTCTGTTGGTTCTGAGGCCGTTTTTGCCAGGGGAGAGAAGAAGTCTCTGTTCAAGACCTTGAGCAACATGTTCAAGATGTGCCAGTCTATCCAGCGCCATCAGATCGATTAAGGAAATCAACAAGGAGAAGCTTATGAGGCGTGAGCAAAAGGCAGCTAGGGCTGCAGCCGGTGAGGAGGTCGGTCCAGGTTCCGAGGACAACGAAAGTAAGGCCACTGCTCGGTCTTTTCCAATGGTTGAATGGCGCTTTGATGATGTTGATGATGCCTCGAGTGCTCCTCCTCTTGTCTAGTGGGTCTGTGTGTCGCCATTTGTCTCCTTTTTGTTGTCTTGATGACAAAGGGGGAGAAGTGGTGTTGGTTCGTGGGTGTGTTTTGTGTGTGTGTTGAGATCTCAAGCCTCGTGTTTCTCGTTGTTGGTTGGTTTCAGCTGGCTTGAGATACTCTTATTCACTTTCCGCTTGTGGTTGTGTGAGCTACTCGGCTATGCTTGTGAGACTCTAGCTTTATTATCATATCTTGCTTATTATGTGTCTCACAATATTTGCTCACCACACTATTTCATGAGATCTAGGCACCGTGATAGGTTTATTATGTTGATCTCATGTCTTGACAATAATGATCTTGGAGGAGCCTCCTATATGTGTACTTGATGCATTCTCAAGCATTCATTTTATCCGGGCACACATATAGGGGGAGCTACCATGATCATTATTTGTCCCATGGCTATTCAATATTTTTATCCTCTATGCCATGCTCTAACCATGTTGTCATCAATGCACCAAAAAGGAGGAGATTGAAAGTGCAAGTGGCACTTAAACTATATTTTGGTGTGATGACAATGTGGTTAGTTGAACTAATACCGGTTACTAAAGTTTATCTCAGGATATTGGTTCCAAGTGCTCCGTGATGGAGATGTGCGATCCCCCCAATTCGAAAAGTACAAAAGCGTGGTCTTCCGGCGCTTCAAAGGTTTAGTTTTTGGTTTGCTTCGAGTCGTAGGAAAGACCACACTATTAAGAGGGGTTTGTGTGGATGAAAGTTGTGTGGGTATGCCATTGCCGAACCTTATACACTTAGCTACCCAACCTTACCACCTAAAATCCTAGTGTGTGTGCTTGTGGTACTCAGAAAGTTTGTGACTCAAAGTTACTGGGTACCCGCAAGACGGGTCTTTGGACCCCGTGCGCACGGGTATCAGATAACTCTCTGAGTACCCCGTGTGCACAGGGTCTTTTGACCCCCGTGCGCTTGGGGTACTGTGTAAACTCTCTGAGTACCCCGTGTGCATGGGGTCTTTTAACCCCCGTGCACACGGGGTGGTATGAATCTGAGTACCCCGTGCGCACGGGGCTGACTTAGCCCGTGCGCACGGGGTCCAACTGGCAGATTCCCCACCCGGCCAAGAACACTATAAAAAGGCTCTTCTTCCACCTCCAACCCCTAACCCTAATGTCTTGTTGAGCTCCACCATTGCTACACCCCATTTTGCTCAATACTCTCAATCCCTCCACCCAAACTTGTTGAAACTTTGGACATTGGGAGAGCAAGACCCGATCTACAACTTAACCAAACCAAATCGTGTTCCCTGCAACATTTCTTCCCCATTGACTTGTTACTCTTGGATCTTGGGCTCCTATGCGGATAGAGGTTCCTCCGGAAGCTTCCTTGCTTGTGGTGTGCTCCGGAGAAGTTTGTAAAGGTGTGGTGGTCGCCTTCAAGACCAACCCTGAGTGATTCGAGGCTCATCCGTTGGGGGTGACTCAAAGGAGATTATAGTGAGCCTTTGGTGGTGTTCCGCAAGCTTTGGCTCCAGCACCGCTCCAAACGGAGAGTAGCTATTCCCCAAGGAAGAGTGAACTTTGGGATAAAATTCGCGTCCTCGTCTCACTTGTGGTTGATCCTTTCCCGCACCTTACTTTGTTTTGTATGCTTGTTGGCTTGCTACTTAGTTTGTTGCCTAGCATATTTATCTTGGAGCTTGCTTGTCATATAGGTTGCATTCACCTAGTTGCATATCTAGTGAACCCTATTTATCCGCTAAGCCTTAAAATTGATAAGAAAGATTAAAATTTGTAGTCTCCTATTCACCCCCCTCTAGTCGACCGTATCGATCCTTTCAGGAGGGAAGGGAGAAGGAAAGGGGAGAATTCGGCCTCCGCCTTTCCTCCCCCTCCCCCTCTCTTTCCTTCCCCCTTTGACACTTATCGAACGGGGGGGGACTTGTAGGAGGCTCCCAAGTAGGATTACTCCTACTTGGGGTGCCCCTTGTTGCCCCTCTCCCTCTCCTACCTATATATATATGGGGGGCACCGCTAGAACACACAACATTGATTCCTAGCCGTATGCGGCGCCCCCCTCCACAGTTTACGCCTCCGGTCATATTGTCGTAGTGCTTAGGCGAAGCCCTGCGCGGATAACTTCACCATCACCGTCACCACGTCGTCGTGCTGACGAAACTCTCCCTCGACACTTTGCTGGATCAAGAGTTCGAGGAACGTCATCGAGCTGAACGTGTGCAAAACTCAGAGGTGCCGTACGTTTGGTGCTTGATGTCAGAACGAGAAGAAGTTCGACTACATCAACCGCGTTGTCAAACGCTTCCGCTTTCGGTCTACGAGGGTACGTGGACAGGACACACTCTCCCCCTCTCGTTGCTATGCATCTCCTAGATAGATCTTGGATGAGCGTAAAGTTTTTTTTGAAATTGCATGCTACGTTCCCCAACAGATTTGTTTTCCAAGTACATGTTTAAATAATTTTTTGAAGAAATGTTAAGCCTTTAAAAATAGACGTTGACCATTTTTTGAATTGTATGAATTTGTTTTGTAATACATGAATACTTTACTATATTTTATTAACACTTTTGGAAAATCTCAGGAACATATCTTTGAATTTTTTGGATTTTTAAATGTCAAGAACATTTTTTTAATGGTTCAAAACATTTTTAGGAAAATTACGTGAATATTTTTTTACATTGTATAAATATTTTCCAAAAATGTCACGAATATATTTTTGAAACATGTGAACATTTGTTTTTTAAGGTGACACGGACATTTTTTGAATCTAGGTTGAACATTTTGTTCATACATGTGAAACATTTTATATATACACCTTGAACATTTTTTAAAATACAGGATGACCATTTTTTCACATAGACGTAAACATTTTTTTGAATACGCGTTGTACATTTGTTTTGAATACACGTTGAATCATTTTTTTGTGAAAGATGTTGAATACTTTTTGATACATGTTGAAATTTTTTCAGTACATGATGTGCATTGTTTTCAAAATACATGTTTGAACATTTTTTTCAATATAGATTAAACTCTTTTGAATACATGTTGAACATTTTATGACTACACTTGAAATATTTTCTTAATACATGTGAAACAGTTTATGTATGATATGAACATTTGTTAATAATTACTTGAACAAATTTTTATACTACCCTATCATCTTTTAAATGCACGGTGAATGTTTGAATTTTTTTCATTAGTTAATTCTTGGAATATACTATATATTTAGAATAATTTCGAAAGTATATAGAAAAGTAGATTATTTTAGTCTAGAGAAGTAAATAAAACAAAAGAAAAACAAACTAATGAAGCCAACCCAATAGTAGCGAGATTAGGCTTCCCCTACTGTGTTGGACGTCAAGGGCAAGGTGAACCGAGTGGTGACCCATGTGGTGCCTAGGTGGATTCCCCCATGACCAACTATTACAAGATGAATGTTGATGGGGCAGTGGTGAAGACATAAAGCAAAGGAGCTATAGGAGCGGTCTGCTGTGACAAACTTGGAAAGTTCTAGGGGGCCTCGAAAGTTGTTTTTCGAGGGGATCACTCATGCTGAAAACACCGGAGGCTCTTGCATGCCGTGAAGCTTTAGCCCTGAGCGAAGACCTGGGCCCAGAAAGAGTACATGTTGCTACCGACTGTCTGAGAGCCGTCTAGGAACTCGAAGCACCGGAGAACCTAGGAGGACATTGCATGGTGCTACATGAAATAAAAGAGCGTAGTAGGTTATTTAGGGCTTGTAAATTTAGCCATGAGCAGTGTGCATGTAATGGGGAGGCACATCGCAAAATGCCAACGGCGGTCGACCTCCATGGAGGTGGTTATTTTGGAAAAAAAATAGAAAAACATATTTTAAAATTTCAAAAAGTTCTGAAAAAATCATACATGTTAACATGGATGTATTCTACATGTGTGTAAATTTTGCAGATGAAATATATTATGAAGAGAGCTACACAAAAAACACAAATCGCGGTTTTCAAACTAATGAACAATGCAAACACTGTTCACTATTAGAAATGCACGATTTTCTCTTTTCTGTGTAGCTCTCACCATAATGTATTTCGTTGTGAGATCCTATACACATGTAGAATACATCCATATGAATGTGTAGAACTTTTTTCAGAATTTTTTGGAACTCCAAAATGTAATTCTTGAATTTTTAAAATATCCACCTCCATGGAGGTCGCCAAAAGCCCTCACTCGGAGGCACATAGGTTAGCATGTGTGGCTCGATGCCCCACCCGATCACTTATGTATCCCCGTAAACATTGATCTTATGCAATAAAGTGACGTTGTGATTCTAAAAAATATCTTATTTTACTTTCACATGTAAATAAGTGATTTTGCTCAAAAAGATGTAAAAAAGTGATTTTTTTTTCCTTTTCCCTTTCCCTTTTAGTTATTTTACTTTCATATGTAAATAAGTGATTTTTTTTTCTTATATAGGATTTTTCCAGTTTTGTTCTTTAAATTTTTAGAGGGCAAATATCTCAGCATTTTTTAAATACGTTAACATTACATCTGATATGCATGAATACTATTTTTATCTATTGTGTAAAAATAGGTTATGGTAAACTTTTTTATAAAGACACGCAGAATAAGTACCGACTATATAGGGCAAATGGTCTATATTAATAACAATTCTAGACACTGAATTTCCTAATTATATAGAGCAAATGGTCTATATTAACAACAATTCTCGACATTGAATTTCCTAACTATATAGGGTAAATGGTCTATATTAACAATCTGAATGTATTAACCATCTATTACCACCTAGGGGGAAACAATTATATGATTTGGTAGATCACATATAATAACGACCTCTTTGATTGAAAAGATTTTCATAACATTTTAGAGGATTAAAACTATTAGGAATTTTTGCTATATCACTTTTTGTTTCGTAGGATTGTACAATTTATGATTTTTGCCCCGCATTTCACAGAAAATTTATCATCTACTCAGTCACTTTAGAAAAGAAAAAACTTTTATTTGTCTTGTGACGCATCAAGTAAACCTAAATCCTATGAGATTCAAATGGACACGGGCTTTCCGGTTTCCGCGTTTCATGCAATTCTACACAAATCCAAGTCACACTTGATCTGCGTTGATTTGAGCATATTTTGAAAATTCCAAGACAAGAAGCCACGAGTGGTGGTGCATCGTCCTCCTCCGCAACATGGCTACAACGATCTCCCGCGGATGAACGATGATGGTGGTGGTGCTGGTTGGTCGAATGATGGTGGTTGTAAACTGTACTACAACGACCTCCTGCTCCATGACAGCGGGGGTCACCAAAAGGTCTTCGAAGAGGGTTGATCTCTTTATGTTTGGTGGTTGACATCGACGATGAGATGTAAACTATGGCCGAAGTCTTGACACAGAGGGATGGTTGTAGAGCGGCGATAGTCGCACATTGCATGTAGCTCTTATGATCGTGGAAAAGTGGTGGCGACGACGCAGGTGTGACTTTGAGGTGATGCTACGTGCACCCGGTCTTGAGCTCCAAGATGAAAACCTAGGTCGAATTCGAGTTGATTATAACGGCGGCACTTTTTTGCGTCATTACATTATTGAAGACATTGCTCGGATATGCTCGGAGTGATTTTACTAGGTAAAAATCTAGATTCATGCCCTGATGGTTGGATCCGATGACGGCAGCGCATCCGCCTCGCTTCCTTCTTGAAGGCATTGTTGTTGAAGAACATCGTTGTCCGTGTGGCATTGTGGAGGGTGTATGCTTATAGTGTTTGTATCCTCCTGTTTGATCCATTTTAAGTACTCCCTCGTGTAGTGTAAAAAACGCTTACGGTGAGAGTAGTAAATAAAATTCATCCTTTGTAAAAAAAGGGAAAGCTCCTCACTGTTTGGTTTTGTCCGAAGTGTTAGAAGGGAGAGAGGGTTTTGGTGGAATAGTTCGTTGTATTGCTTGAGCCTCGTGGGCATATATATAGGAGTACAAAGATCAACTTAGAGTACAAGACAAGACAGGACCAAATCCTAGTCTATCCTATACTTTCTAATAATCCTTATACTCAACATCCCCCCGCAGTCACAACGGTAGCAACGCAGATGGTGAGACTGGAGAAGAATCCGAAGGCAAGCCGACAGACACCCCCCATAGTCGTAACGGTCGACGCATCGCGGAGTTGTGGCTGGAGTGGCAACCGACAAGGTTGCTCAAGCAAGACGGTAGCCCTTTGTATCGTTTGTCGACGTAGCCGAGAGCGGAGGGTGGTGTAGCCGTGGTCGAGGTAGCCGTGCAAAGAATGTCGTGGTCGAGGTCGAGTCGGGGAGCCGGTGTCGAGGATGTCGCCGTGGAGCCGCAGGCGCAAGGGTGCGCCGAGTTAGCATGGGCGCAGTGGTGCGTCGGAAAGGAGATGTTGTTAATGACGCGTCGCGGCGGGTTTGCCAAGCCCGGGGACACATCATAGACGAAGGCACGCACCGGTGTTGCCTACACCGGGCATGCGTAGACGGACGAAGACGAAGTTGACGAAGCGCCGCACTAGGCTTGCCAGGCCCGGGGACACGTTGTGGACGAAGGCACGCGGCGGTGTTGCCAGCAACGGGCATGCGAAGACCAGGACCTGCACGAGCTGTACGCCATGTCAAAGAAGTCGGAGGGCCAGCAGAGAAGAACTCGACGACGGTTGCGGCGTCCATCAGCGCGGGGCCAATGTCACCAATGGTGGTCGGAGTAGACGAAGTGGTCGGGGTAGATGACGGCGACGCTGACGACGGGCTGGTGCTGGATGAAGACGAAGGAGGTGGACGGGCGGCTGCGGCGGCGGCCAAAGAAAAGCGGCAGCGGCGGCCTGATGGCGGCGGCGGCTTGATTAGGAGCGCGGCGGCGGTGCTCAAAGTAGGCGAAAAACCCTAACAACATGACGAAGACCGGCGCGGACGGTGGCGTTCCCGCGCCAAGGGAGACGGCGCGGCGCATACCACGGGAGGTCGAAGCGCGGTCACGGCGGAGTGGACCGCGGGCCGCGGTGCTACGGCCCAAAGGGGCGATGCAGCGGCAGCGGGCAGGTCTTGGCGACGGCGGAAAGACCTCGGGGCGGTAGCGGAGAGCACGGGCCGTGGTGCGACAACCCGAAGGGGCGGCGCGGCGGAGGAGCGCGGGTCGGTGCAACCGCGGGGACGGCCTCGGGACGGCGGCGTGGACCGCGTGCCACGCCGCTACGGCCCGACGGGCGACGCGGCGGCGGCACGAGGGTCGGGCGCTGCAGGGATGACTAGGGCGGACGGCCTCGGGCGGCGGTGGATCGCGGGCAGCGGCACTACGGCCTGGCGGGCGCGACGCGGTGACACAGGTCGGTGGCAGCCGGGAGAAGAACCACGGGGCGGCGGCGCTGCGGCCCAACGGGCGACGCGGCGGCAGCCCGTTGCTCGATCGGTGGAGGGACGCGCTGAACTCGGGGACGATCTTCACAGGACCTGCGGAGGCGCGCGCAACCGACGGGCCAGGTCGGTCGCACGACGTAGATGAGGCGGATCGCGGCGGCGGGCGGGTGATCAATCCGATCGCGCGCGAGGTCGGGGACGCCGCTCGGTGGAGACGGGGTGGCGGCGGAGTCCGAGATGAAGCCGGCGACGGCGGGCGGCAGGGCGGCTATGATTGGCCGCCGCATGACGCGAGGCCGCCGAGTCGGGTGATGCAGGAGTCACGGTCGGAGGAGGACGGTGACGGCCGGCTTAGATCGACGGGCGGGCAGGCGCACGAACGACGACGGTTAAGAGCCGCCGCATGACGCGAAGCCGACGGGTCGGAGCAACCAGCGGGTAGACGGGCGGACGACGCGCGAGGCCGCCGGGTCGGGGCGACCGGCGGTCAGACGCGCGGACGACGCGCGAGGCCGCCGGGTTGGTGAATAAGCTGGCCGGTCGCGCCGGGGTTGAAGTAGAGGCGCACGGGGTCGACGGCTGCGGTGGGCGGACGCAAACCGATCAAGATTAGATCGGAAAACCAAAAAGAAACCGACGATCAAGATGACCGGCTGGAGTGAGAAAACCCCGGAGCAAGGGCTCGGGGAAAAGACTCTCTAGGGCAGCCGGCCAATGCCGGCGGACGAACCCTAGATACGGGCGGCGCGGCCCCCGGCGGTGGCCATGGAGGTCGACCGCCCAAGGGGCGGCGCGCGGGTGCGGAAGCGGCGGCGGCTCGGGTTTAGAACCCGAAAACTGATACCATGTTAGAAGGGAGAGAGGGATTTGATGGAATAGTTCGTTATATTGCTTGAGCCTCGTGGGCATATATATATAGGAGTACAAAGACCAATTTGAAATACAAAACAAGACAGGACCAAATCTTAGTCCATCCTATACTTTCTAATAATCCTTATACTCAACACGAAGAACCCCACAAGGCCACCCACCGGCTACAGTGCCAGTCCCACACCCACAAAGCCCCAAAGTCCAAAGGGAAACGTTCCCTACCGGTCGACCGGCCGAACACTCGGCCGGTCGCATGCGTGCGCTACGATCCTGGGACGCCTGCCCTTCGACCCCACCCGAGTATCATGACATTTTGCCACGCAACTTGCGGGACCACACACGATTGACGCGGTCGCCTTATCTATTCATTGCGGTTCTCTGGTCCTCTCGCTTTCTCTCACAAGCACACCGATGCATCCTATCTCCATTTCTCCCTTTCTCCAACACACCGAGAGGCAGAGACCACAAGTCTCATGACCACGCCCGCTAGTCACCGCAAGCTTCCACCACACACCTCGCCTTGAGTTTGCCGCAGCCGCACCAAGGGGATGCGCGGTGGCGGCCAGCCGCGAGCTGTCCACCACGCACCACGCCGGACTGTACCAAGGGGCCGGGCGGCGGAGCCGCTGCTGCAAGGCACGCACCACACCAACACCGGAGTTGCTGGAACCATCCTCGGAGGGGTTGCAATCGGCGGCAATTTTGCTACAACTCGCTTTTGGTTTGTTGGAATCGGTGACTTCTTTTGCTAGGATCTGTAATCAAGGGTGCTTTTTGCTGGAACTAGCTTCATTTTTTTGCTGCCACCGCCTTGATTTTTGCTACTACTGTCTATTTTGATTTTCTGCTACCACCGCCTTTGTTTTGTTCATTGTAAGATTTTGTGCTGAAATCAATTCTAATTTTTTTGCTACCACCGTCCTTTGTTTTTGCAGCCACCGTCTTAGATTTTTGCTATCATCCAGTCTGTTTTTGTTGGATCCAACGTTTTGTCGAACCAACAATTATTTTGTCGAACCAAAGAAATTATTTTGTTGGAACCAGCCATGGCATTTGTGGCGACGGTGGAGAGCGGCTCTTATTGTCGCCGCCGCTTTTGCCGGAAGGGCGGCACAAAAGGTTTCAAGCGGCAAGTAGAATTGTTGGAATCGGCATCGATAGAAGTGGAACCTGCGATTTTTTTGCTACATCCAAGGGAGTGGTATTGGGTGGCGAGTGGCGCCGGTTTTTGCTACATCGGGATTTTGATAAGCTACAAACGCCGAGCTGTTTTGCTACAACGGCGATATGTAGAATTGGGTTACCCAGGAAGAAGACGACAACGGTGCGCAACGTGCACCTGCGGCGAAAGCACGACGGTGAGGATGGAGAGGGACGGCGAACCGATGTCGCAACCCCGGCATGGAGCTTCAACCGCCAAACGGAGGATACATGTCGACCATGGCCAAGCTTGGCGGGATCCAACCATCATGGAGCTGCGAACGAGGGAGATGGTCGGGAGGGCGGCGACACGCGGGACCCGCCAAGTCAGGCGCGCGCGCGCCCTCACTGACCACGCGAGAGATCCGGCTAGCTCGGGCGGTGCTCGGCCAGAAGCGCTTGCGGGGGATCCGGTGTCGTCCGAGGAGAAGGGGGATAAGATCAGACGGTTCGCAGCGCTTGAATCCGAGGGCTGTCGTGCGACCGGCCGAACTATTGGGCCGGCGCGCCGGCGCCTAGTACTCGCCAAGTCCAAAGGGAAGGGAGAGAGGAATCAATCCCATACCCACATAGCCACACAGCCTCGCTCAGCCTCGCCACCCTCTCACTCTTCTTCCCCGATTCTTCCGCCGATTTCTCCACTCCCCCCATCCCCCACTTCACTCTCCCCATCGTCCCGCACAGCCCATCGATCTGCCTGCCCCCTTTCCCAGCTTGGCTGCTTCAGCATTTCCTTCCATAGATCAAGCTTCTCCCCGAGAAACGAGGAAAAAGCTGTGGCAACTCTCCTGCTCCACTGACCGCTCCGCACACTTCACTCGAAAAGCAGAGCAGATCGAGCCAGAGCGCGTCGGGCACACAGCCGCTCCACCGATGAAGCCCGCGGCCGTGAGGAAAGACGCTGGCGGCGGCATTGGCGGTGGCGCGTTCGGCATCTCCTGCCTCGACATCAAATCCTTCGGCGCCTCCCTCGTGCTCTTCGCCCTCATCATGGCGCTCTGGCAGTTCCACCCGTACCAGCCAATCCTCGCCATCACCCGCTCCTCCTGTCCCCTCATCCCTCCCCCATCTACCGCCGCCACGGCCGCCGCCACCACCACCACCACCACCGCAGTATCCTTCTCCAACTCCACAGCCGACAGAGCCGCACCGACCGCCGCCGCCAGCGCGACAAAGGCGCCAACCTTGCCATCCCGGCCACGGGACCCCAACAAGCGGGAGCTCCGGCCGTACGGCAGCGCGGCGGCGCTGTTCGTCCAGATGGGCGCGTACCGGGGCGGGCCGCGCACATTCACCATCGTGGGGCTGGCGTCCAAGCCGGCGCACGTCTTCAGCACCCCTTACTTCAAGTGCGAGTGGCTCCCCAACCCGGACCCGGCCGGCGGCCCGCCGCCGAGGCCCGTCCGAACCAAGGCCTACAAGATGCTGCCCGACTGGGGTTACGGCCGCGTCTACACCACCGTCGTCGTCAACTGCACGTTCCCGTCCAACCCCAACGCCGGCAACCGCGGCGGGAAGCTCCTCGTCCACGCCTATTACTCCACCTCCTCCCGCCGGTACGAGCGCTTCGTCGCGCTCGAGGAGGCACCGGGGTCGTACGACGGGTCCCGCTTCCAGCCGCCGTTCCCCTTCGAGTACCTCTACTGCGGCTCCTCGCTCTACGGCAACATCAGCGCGCCGCGGATGCGGGAGTGGCTGGCCTACCACGCGCATTTCTTCGGCCCAAGGTCGCATTTTGTTCTCCATGACGCCGGCGGCGTCAGCCCGGCGGTCAAGGCGGTTCTGGATCCGTGGGTGAGGGCCGGCCGGGTCACTCTCCAGGACATCAGGGCGCAAGCAGAGTACGACGGGTACTACTACAACCAGTTCATGGTGGTGAACGACTGCCTCCACCGGCACCGCCACGCGGCGAACTGGACCTTCTTCTTCGACGTCGACGAGTACATCTACCTCCCCGACGGGCGGTCGCTGGAGGAGGTGCTCGGCCAGCTCGAGCGGTACACGCAGTTCACCATTGAGCAGAACCCCATGTCCAGCAAGCTCTGCGTGGAGGATCCGACCAAGGGCTACTCGAGGTTTGCTTTCTTCCCTGCTCTAGCCTTCTCCATCTATCTTTGTTAACTGTTGCTGCAATTGTTTATGCCTGTTGATATTCCCGTTGAAATCCAACAAAGATTCGTGCAATACAATACTGCAATCGGGGCAAGATATCCTTGTTTACCGCATAGCGTTCCTGGAATCCAGTGAGTGTCCGCAGAACTTGCAATGTACTCCAGTCACTGTCCATTTGTTTTTTATCAGCACACATGCTTCAAGAACCTAGGTTGTGAGTCGCACTAGCCTATGCGTTAGGTTGATTTTGGGCAGTGCGACTGTTTTGTTCCTTTCCTTATACTAAGTTGAAGGCAGTTTGACCTTGGTCCAATGCGGGATTTTCTGAATTTAGCTCAGCCCTACATCAAATACTGCTGGCCAGCTTGGGGCTACTTTCCTGAGTTACTCTTTTGTTTTCTGACAGTGAACCTAAAATAGTGCATCTTTTGTTTCGGGGTAGAGTCACTACATAAATCTTTAAGAAACAAGTGTTTTTTTGTTCCGAAAAGAAACAAGTGTAAATCTTTAAGCAAATAGTTGATGAATGGTTGCACACTCATGGCAATGAGAGTCAATCAGCGGCGAGAATTACATCGGTGAAACCAGCATCCCGCGATTAAGCTGCAGCTTTGTTCAGAGCATAGTTCTCCATGAGAATGCAACTATTCGTCAATTAGTTCGTCCTCTATCTGGCCATGGCATGTTCAGAGCAGAAAGTGATATTGTTCATCAGCGATGATGATTTCTTTTATCATGAATTAAGCTGCAGCTTTGTCGATTTCTGAGTAGTTGCCAACAACACATTGTTTTAGTAGTTAACTCAAGAAAAAGTGTTTGCCACCATTTCTGTTCTAATTGAACCTCACAAGAAATCTTTGCATAATAGGGTTTCTTCTAGACTTCTTTCGGATTGCTGATGCTCTATTCTATGCTAGTTAAAAAGCTTGTGTTGATATCGGACGCTAATAAATTCAATCATGCTTTGGCCATCAGTTTGTTGCTTCACTAGGAGGGGCCTATAATTTTGCACCAATGCTACTCTGTATGCAACCTGAGTGTTGTTGCTGTAATAATTGTTAAGAACCTAGATATTTACATGACCTACTCAGCTTATGTGAATATTTTATCTCACGATAACGTAAATGAATGAAACACAACTGGCACTGGCTGTTTTTAGTGTTTGAGTTAGGATTATGGTCACCATTTGATAAGCTAAAAGTAGGTGCATCACTTCTTTTAATTTATTTCTGCATATTTACTTTGTGCATGCGAAAGCGTGCACGTGCGCGATCTGTCTAGCAGACTTTCTCATACTAACACATTTATATGTGATTGGTCTTCAGGCAGTGGGGGTTTGAAAAACTTGTTTTCCGTAATTCGATCACCGGAGTCCGGCGGGATCGCAAATACGCCATTCGAGCAAGGAATGCATACTCCACTGGTGTGCACATGTCACAAAATGTGTACGGTAGGACGACCCACAAAACCGAAAGCTTGATCAGATACTACCATTATCATAACTCGATCAATGTCATGGAGGAGCCTTGCCGGGAGTTTGTGCCGAAACCCACCAATGGCAGCAAGGTGATGTTGGAGGAGGTACCGTACGTCTACGACGATAACATGAAGCGTTTGGCGGGTGATATTAAGCGCTTCGAGGAGGAGACAGTTGGCGTGGTCTATTCATAGCATCTGGAGGAAGACCTAGTCTGGTACATACATAATGCTGTTCTTTGGGGTACCTTGGTCTCCAACTGTGCCACTAAACCCAGTGTGCAACCAGTGTAAAGTTTTGGTTCCCAGCATTCTTGGCTCCGCGTCAATTCGACGCATTTCCTTTCTTTCTTCTTTGTTGTTCTTTAAGCTCATCTTTGATGTCTAATAGATTTATGTAGACGAACTGTTGGACATTATCAGATTCTTCTCATCTCAATAGACAGCAGTGTGTGCCTGATTTTTGTACTAGTTTAATTTATAAGCTCTCGCAGCAACATTCCTGCATGTGGAGTTGTCAAGGATTCTTCTGGTCTGATTCCTGAGTGTACCATAAGGTAAGGGCAAGGTGCCATGGATCTTGCGCCCTGTAGGCTAGAGACGAGTGTTTGTAACTGTACCTAGTGCTGATTGATGAAGTCCTGGATGGAGCTGTAGCAAAGCTTAAGAATCAAGATCTGGTCTGGTGTACTGTGTCATGTGAGCCTTTTTTTAGTTGCTATGTTATGTGAGCTGAATCAAGTTCATGCACCGGACATCCGAAGTTGGGCTAGCCCATGAGCGTAATTTCCTGTGGGATGCTCGGCGTACCCTAAATTTTCGTGCGTACCCCTCCAGCCTTCGATCCCCTTTTGGGCCGGCTCATTCACGGATTTCTTCCCCACCGGTTTTGGGAAGGTTCAAGAACCTTCTCTGAACCGTTTTTTTCCTGCTTTCTATTTCGTTTTGTTTTTCTTTCTTATTTTTTTCGTTTTTCATATTTAATTTCTATTTTTCAATTAGCAAACATATTTCAAAATCATCAACATTTTCTTGAAATGATGAATATTTCTTCGAAACCCGTGTGTAGCATTACTCGAGCGGCCCAGTAGCGCTCGCTACAGGGGGATTCTGGTTTCATTCGATGAGATTCACAATGGTTTTGTCTGTTTTGGGAAGCTGTTTTTTTCGGTTTTCTACTGACCATTTCTTTTTTCTTTTTCCTTCTTCCACTTCTTTCTCTCATTTTTTTCCTTTTTGTGTTTTATTTTTTAATTCATGCACTTTTTCAAAACTCGTATTTTTTTCTAATTTATGAAGTTTTTTAGTTTGTGAACTATTTTAGAATTTGTGAATCTTTTTGAATCCATGACCATTTTATCAAATGAGTAACAATTTTTAAAAATTCTTGTCTTTTTTAATGTGTGGACATTTTTTTAAGTCTTAATAACTTTTTTCAATTTGTAAACTTGATATGACCAGTTTCGATTATACTCGGATCGACGACAACAATGACGTACAAGCTCCCCACCGGAATCATGCTACCGTACTCCATTAGTCATATATATACCGTCATATTTACAATCAAGCTTTGACAATGAACTAGTTGTTGTTACAAAATTGCATTCGAGTATACTAAGAGATATATATTTCTTTTTTTTCATAAAGAAGGATTGCCCGGTCTTTGCATCGAGCGATGCACACAACCATTTTTATTTTATCATTTAATAAGGCCTCATAAAATAACTCAAGTGATAAGTGTCACGCTGACTTGATACTACTATTGAAAAACGTAGTAGAAAACAAAAAATTTCCTTCTACGATCAATCAGGAACACTATGAAGATGCAATAACGGTTTAGATCGGACTATTACCAACTCCGAGTTGTAGCGAAATAAGATGAGTTGGTGTAGATCGTACTTGAAGTTCCTCAAACCGTTCACGAACGATCGCTCGAACGAAAGACTAAAAGCACGGCCTCTCCACAGTTAGCAAGCGTATGGTCTTCACGATTCGGCAGTGTTTCGTCGTTCAGAGCTAATCGCCGCCGAAGAATTAGAGGAAGAATATTAGAACCACACGGACTTCTAATTATGAGGACTAGAGATGCTTAGATCTAGCTCTAGTTGGATCAACTAGAACTAGAGGAGGCTCCAAAACGTGTCTCTAAAGGCCAAAAATCCTTTAGTATATATAGGTTGAAGGGAGAGGGAGGGTGACCGACTTAGGGAGGGTTTCCTTCCCCTTGCGCTGGCCTAGGGGCTGGTGGAGTCCAACTCCACCTCCCCAATTCGGCCTCCCCCTAGGGCGCCTCCACTAATGGGCCTTAGGGCCTATTAAATCTCCCCCAATAGGCATTTTCTTATTTTCTTTAGCCCATTGACTATGAATAAATTCCAGGGTCCTCCTAATTATATTAGAGCACTTTATAATTTATATTTAAGTCTTTGAAATATTTTTCACCTATATATCAGTTCTCGATATTACCTGGTAAACCTCGAAACCCTTTTGGTAACTCTGAAACGCTTCCGGTTCCTCTCGAAAATATTTTGAATATCAATGAAACTATTTCATAAATATTTTCTAACTCTTGCTCCACTAACACTCAGCAGAATGTGATTCCCTTAAACTTGTGACCCTGTAGGTTTCGTAAAACATAGACATGAACAAAACCCCTTTCGTTCAATGACTAATAGCAGAACTGTGGATATCTGTATTGGTCCCTTGAATACACGAATGATATTCGAGTGAACCTTTGGTTATCATGTGCTATTCCCTTTTCTCGTGATACTTACAAAACATGAGGTAAGATATATCGATATCCTCTTGAGTCATTCTCATGCTCACTATATCGATCTCCTCGTTACCGGTTTTGTTTTTCTTTCTCGTTGGCATGTCCCGGCATCCCCGTGACCTAGTCACATGTGTCTGGCCATAAGATGATGGATGTCGTGACACTGAGAGGCCCCTAAGAATATCTTCCATCGCTGGAGGAGAAAATCTCACTCTTTGAGCTATCTAGCCCCTTGTCAAACTTTTCAATGAGCCAATTAGTTGTCGTTATGATCACCGTGTTACACATGACATTTGAGAAACCCCAAAGTCCATTGTACAATAAGAAGTGAATACAAAACTTTCATGGTCTAAGTAACTAAATCACACACTAACTCTTCGTGTTATAACACTTGACTTGTGACGATTGTATCTCAAATTATAACAAACAAGTTTGGGTCGATTCAATATGATCGTTCTTCCAATGTCATATTCTCAAAGTTGTTTTAGAACTATTGTCACACTTAACGATATCCTAAGAATCAGAAAACATTATCACAAACGACACCTTGAGCTAGTCTTGGAGGTGAGATTAGGAATCAAGTTTTAGCGTTTATCATTCCACACGTGCATATGAGTTTTCTACCGAATCACACATTTTAGGCCGCCGCTCTTGCCCATGCCTCGCCGCTCCTCTCCCCGAGATCCCCTATCTCCAAGGGTCAACGACAGATAGGCGACGTCGGAGAAGGCAGGAGAGAGGAGGTGTCCTCCGGTTCCTAGATGGTTCCGGACACTCTCCCGCTCCCACCATATTTGAGAAACTAATTTCATTCACACACCATAGTTTTGAATGTGGTTTCGAAATGTTTGAAAAGAGTCAAAATTAAAGGAATTCCTTCTGAACTATAATAAACTATTCAACCAAGCTTTTCTTTATTGGATAGAAGATTATCCAACTTTTATAATAAGGTTTGAAATGCTTTAAAGAAAGATTCAAAAAGTTTTAATTTTCCCTAAAAATCATAGCAACTCACTCTTCAAAAAGTTTTGATTTCCCCTAAAAATCATAGCAATTCACTCAATAATATATTATTATTAACATTCCAAATTTTGGAAATTTTTTGCATGTTACACTATGCACACCTTTAAGTTTGTCGTTCTAATCTAAAGTAGAGCCCAATGTCACCTCGGACAACCCCGAGAACTATACTAAACAATCACATTTCATGAAACAAAATGTTCAATCTTTTTCTAATGAGTCACCACAATGTCACTATGGGTGTCTCCAAAGATTATATTAGATATGGATCGCATAATCTCATTAACTCCTTACGTTCCAGAAAATAACATGAGCAAGATTCAATCCATAAAGGTACTAATCACAAGTACATCATACAATTCAACTAATCACCATGCCCACAATCATAATTATGGTGGAAAATCATAAGATCAAGAAAGGGAGATGCTTGACACATGGCTACTACCATAAACCCTCAACCTCAATGGTTGATGTAGGGGTTGAAGATGAAGGTTCCCCTTTGATAAAGTGCCAGATCAGAGAGAAACGGAGATCGCTTTGGAAATGCAAGGTGGTGGTGGTGGAAAAATCAATAAAAATCAGGATGAAGTTTTGGTGGTATTCAAGGGCCCTCGGGCACGTTAGGCCAGCTAGGGGCCCCACAACCTTTGGGAAGCCCCTCGAGGCGCCTCCAACCCTAGGTCCCTGGGGGTGCCTCGGGCCTGGTGGTGGTACCTAGGCCCTCTGGTCTTCTCCCGGCTTGAACTTTATAAAAGATTTTATTTTTATTTTTTCAAGGACTTCTTTTGAGACCCTCTTGTGTAATGCTCTCTTCTCTCTATGTTCTATACCGTCCTTGTGAGGAAACCCACATACAGAGAGAGAGAGAGAGAGAGAGAGAGAGAAACTGACACCGGGCACTGGATTAATATGTTAGTCTAATAAAATTCAATAAAAATCATGCCTAAAGTGTTTAAAAACGATAACAATATTGCATGAATTATACAAAAAAAAATTATCAATATGTTTGAGCCGTATCAATAAACCCCTTGCTCTGAGAGACCCTCTTATGTATTGTTATCCTCCCTCTAGGTTATGTCCCGTCCTTGTGAGGGGAGGAGAGAAGAGGAGAGAGAGAGTCACCTCATTTTAGATTCTAGAATATCTTGTCAACGCTTCATACAAAGTGAACATTGCAAGTATTTCTACTCTTGGAGGGTGCGTCTCCTAAACGATTAGTGTCACTTCAAACCTTAGTAGATTATGAAGGATCCAAGAAGCTTGTGAATGGTGGGGAAAAAATTAAGTGGTGCACACCATCAACACAACCGTCATAGCATTGCCAATCAACTTGTGGTTATGACCATGTCAGTGTTGGGAATCATTGCATGGAAAAAAAATCTACGCACACGCAATGATCTATCTATGGAGATGCATAGAAATGAGGGGGAGAGTGTGTGTCTACGTACCCTCGTAGACCGTAAGCGGAAGCGTTTCAAAACGCGGTTGATGTAGTCAAACTTTCTTTGCGATCCACCAATCGAGTACCGAACGTACGACACCTCGCCTTCTTGATCCAGTGATATGTCTCCATCGTATCTACTTTTCCAAACACTTTTGCCCTTGTTTTGGACTCTACTTGCATGATTTGAATGGAACTAACCCGGACTGACGTTGTTTTCAGCAGAATTGCCATGGTGTTATTTTTGTGCCGAAATAAAAGTTCTCGGAATGAGCTGAAACTTCATGGAGAATATTTTTGTAATTAATAAAAAATACTGGCAAAAGAATCAAGGCCATGGGGCCCACACCCTGTCCACGAGGGTGGGGGGCGTGCCCTACCCCCTGGGCGCCCCCCTGCCTCGTGGGCCCCCTGGTGCTCCATCGACCTCAACTCCAACTCTATATATTCACGTTCGAGGAGAAAAAAAATCAGAGAGAAGGATTCATCGCGTTTTACGATACGGAGCCGCCGCCAAGCCCTAATCTCTCTCGGGAGGGCTGATCTGGAGTCCACTCAGGCCACCGGAGAGGGAAATCCGTCGCCTTCATCATCATCAACCATCCTCCATCACCAATTTCATGATGCTCACCGCTGTGCGTGAGTAACTCCATCGTAGGCTTGCTGGACGGTGATGGGTTGGATGAGATTTACCATGTAATCGAGTTAGTTTTGTTAGGGTTTGATCCCTAGTATCCATTATGTTCTAAGATTGATGTTGCTATGACTTTGCTATGCTTAATGCTTGTCACTAGGGCCCGAGTGCCATAATTTCAGATCTGAACCTATTATGTTTTCATGAATATATGTGAGTTCTTGATCCTATCTTGCAAGTCAATAGTCACCTACTATGTGTTATGATCCTGTAACCCCGAAGTGACAATAATCGGGACCACTCCCGGTGATGACCATAGTTTGAGGAGTTCATGTATTCACTAAGTGTTAATGATTTGGTCCGGTACTCTATTAAAAGGAGGCCTTAATATCCCTTAGTTTCCAATAGGACCCCGCTGCCACGGGAGGGTAGGACAAAAGATGTCATGCAAGTTCTTTTCCATAAGCACGTATGACTATATTCGGAATACATGCCTACATTAAATTGATGAACTGGAGCTAGTTCTGTGTCACCCTGTGTTATAACTATTGCATGAGGAATCGCATCCGACATAATTATCCATCATTGATCCAATGCCTATGAGCTTTCCAAATATTGTTCTTTGCTTAGTTACTTTACCATTGCCACTATTACAATTACTACAAAACTGCTACTGTTACGTTTGCCACTGTTACCGTTACCTCCATACTACTTTGCTACTAAATACTTTGCTGCAGATATTAAGTTACCCAGGTGTGGTTGAATTGACAACTCAACTGCTAATACTTGAGAATATTCTTTGGCTCCCCTTGTGTCGAATCAATAAATTTGGGTTGAATACTCTACCCTCGAAAACTGTTGCGATCCCCTATACTTGTGGGTTATCAAGACTATTTTCTGGCGCCGTTGCCGGGGAGCATAGCTCTATTCTTTGAGTCACTTGGGGTTTATATATGCTGATCACTATGAGGAACTTGAAAGACGAGAAAACCAAGATTTATCCCTCAACTACGAGGGAGGTAAGGAACTGCCATCTAGCTCTGCACTTGATTCTCCTTCTGTTTTGAGTAAACTTGCGACACCTAAACCTGCTTCTACTATTAATTCTGATATGTCGCATGTTATTGATGATGCACTTCTGCTACGCGTGATGCTTATGATGAAACTACTTCTATGCTTGATAATACTGTGCCATTAGGTGAATTTCTTGATGAACAACTTGCTAGGGCTAGAGAGAGTGAAATTATTGAAACTGATAATACCGATGAAAGTGATGATGAAGATTCTCCCCCTAGATATGAATTGCTTGTTGTTCCTGAGGGTTATGTTATGGATGAAGAAACTGCTAGAGATTTTCTTGCTTGCAATGATAGATCTGATCTTAAGAAATTATTAGCTAAGCTGAAAGAAAAGTCTTTGAATGCTAGAATGAAATATGATCCTGCTTTTGCTACTTCACCTATCTGCATTACTGATAAGGATTATGATTTCTTTGTCGATCTTGAGATAATTACTTTGGTTGAATCTGATCCTTTTTATGGCTATGAATCTGAAACTGTTGTGGCACATCTTACTAAACTGAATGATATAGCCACCCTATTCACTCATGAGGAAAAAATTCGTTACTACTATATCCTTAAGCTATTTCCATTCTCACTAAAAGGTGACGCTAAAAGATGGTTTAATTCTCTTGATCATGTTTGTGTGCGTAGTCCCTAGGATATGATTTATTACTTCTCTGCTAAATATTTCCCCGCTCATAAGAAACAAGCTGCCTTAAGGAAAATATATAATTTTCTACAAATTGAAGAAGAGAGTCTCCCACAAGCTTGGGGGAGGCTTCTCCGATTACTTAATGCTTTGCCTGATCATCCTCTCAAGAAAAATGAAATACTTGATATCTTTTATAATGGACTAACCGACGCTTCCAGAGACCACCTGGATAGTTGTGCTGGTTGTGTTTTCAGGAAAGAACTATTGATCAAGGTGAATTGCTATTGAATAATATGTTGACTAATGAAAACAATTGGACACTTCCTGAACCAACTCCTAAGCCAACTCCGAAGAAAAGGGGTATTCTATTTCTCAGTCCTGAAGATATGCAAGAGGCAAAGAAATCTATGAAAGAAAAGGGTATTGAAGCTGAAGATGTTAAAAATTTACCGCCTATTGAGGAAATACATGGTTTTGATAACCCGACACGGGTAGTAAAGGTAAATTCTATCTATAGATTTGATGAAGGTTATATTCCTCGTTATAAGTCTGCTAGTCAATGCTTGGATGAGTTTGATAATTTTATTGTTAACAAGAAAACTTCAGTGCTTATGTTAGTAGACAATTGAAAAGAAATGCTTATATGATTGAACACTTGAGTGATTATATGTCTAGAGTTAAAGGTGAACTTAAACTTATTAGTAAACATGCTTCTATGGTTACCACTCAAGTAGAACAAGTTCTTAAAGCACAAAATGATTTGCTCAATGAATTAAATAATAAGAAAAATGATAATGCTATTAGAGTTGTGACTAGAGATAGTAGACTGACTCAGGAACCTTTGTATCCTGAAGGCCACCCTAAGAGAATTGAGCAAGATTCTCAGAGAAATAATGTTGATGCACCTAGTCCTTCTAAAAAGAAGAAAAAGAAAAATGATAGGACTTTGCATGCTTCTAGTGAACCTGTTGTAGACACACCTGAGAATCCCAATGATATTTCTATTTCTGATGCTGAAACACAATCTGGTGATGAACATGAACCTAGTGATAATATTAATGATGATGTTCATGTTGATGCTCAACCTAGCAATAATAATGATATGGAGGTTTAACCTGCTGTTGATCTTGATAACCCACAATCAAAGAATCAACATTATGATAAGAGAGACTTTGTTGCTAGGAAGCACGATAAAGAAAGAGAACCATGAGTTCAGAAACCCATGCCTTTTCCTCCTAAACCATCCAAGAAAAAAGGATAATGAGGATTTTGAGCGCTTTGCTGAAATGATTAGACCTATCTTTTTGCGTATGCGTTTTACTGATATGCTTAAAATGAATCCTTATGCTAAGTACATGAAAGATATTGTTACAAATAAAAGAAAGATATTGGAAGCTGGAATTTCCACCATGCTTGCTAATTATACTTTTAAGGGTGGAATACCTAAGAAACTTGGAGATCCAGGAGTACCAACTATACCATGTTCCATTGAAAAAACTATGTTAAAACTGCTTTATGTGATCTTGGAGCCGGTGTTAGTGTTATGCCTCTCTCTTTATATCGTAGACTTGAATTGAATAAGTTGGCACCTACTGAAATATCTTTGCAAATGGCTGATCAATCAACTACTATACCTGTCGGTATTTGTGATGATGTGCCTGTTGTGGTTGCAAATGTTACTATTTTAACGGACTTTGTTATTCTTGATATTCCCGAGGATGGTAGTATGTCGATTATCCTTGGTAGACCCTTTTTGAATACTGCAGGGGCTGTTATTGATTGCAACAAAGGCAATGTCACTTTTCATGTTAATGGTAATGAGCATACGGTACACTTTCCGAGGAAACAACCTCAAGTCCAGAGTATCATTTCTATTGGAAAAATTCCATCGATTATTATTGGAGGTTTTGAATTTACTCTTCCTACTGTCAAGAAGAAATATGATATTCTTATTATTGGGGATGTACATATCCCCATTGAGGCAACCTAGTGTTATTCGAAATTTCTCCGGTTCCATGTTATTCGAAAAGTTTGTTAACAAGACTTGATCAACCTTGTTAGTGGATTCCTTTTGATGAGCATGAGATGGATGAAGTTAGAAAGCACAACTTTCTGTCCCTCCCTTTTACTTTCTGTTATTTAGATTAAATAAAGCAAAAGTAGTATTTTCTATCTGTTTTCTGAATTATCCTTGCAATAAAAAATACCCCGAAAATAAAGTTCTCCAAATGTCCCGAAAATGAAATATGATTTTTTTAGAATATTTAAGAATTATTAGCACTGAGAACACACTAGAGGGGGCAACCACCTGGCCACGAGGGTCCAGGGCGCGCCCACCCCCCCTGGGGCGCGCACCTGCCTCGTGGGCCCCATGTGGCCCCCTCCACTTATTCCTGCATCGACACACTTCGTCTTCCTCCAGAAAATCACCACACAACTCAAACTCGTGTTCTAGCTCGTTTTGCTGCGATTTTCGATCTCCTTGCTCAAAGCTTCATTCATGAAACTGTTTTGGGGGATTGTTCTTCGGTATGTGACTCCTCCAATGGTCCAATTAGTTTTTGTTCTAGTGCTTTATTCATTGCAAATTTTTACTACCTAGGTGACCCTGTTCTTGAGCTTGCATGTCAAATTTATTTGGTCCCAAGTAGTTCTAATGCATGATATAGTGTCTAGGCACTATGGGAGTAGTTGCTATCAATTTTGTTGAGTTTGGTTCACTTTTATTTTGAGTCACTAAAAATTTCAGAAAATTTTCTAGAGAAAGAAACAATGGATAGAAAATTATACCAAAGCGGTTCCTCAAGGAAACAAGAACCAAGGCTCGCGATACGTGAGCCGTACGATGAACCACCGAGGGAAGATCAAGTGCGGCCTTGTGAATGGCCGTCAGAGGAGTTTATGGTCCAAGCAGGCATCAAGGATGAATTTGATGCATATGTGCGTAATGCTGATCTTGAGGACTTCGTGTTAGATAAGTGCCTACAGTACTACTACCTTACCGATTCCTTTGTGAGAAGGTTTAAATTTGCATCTTCGCACAATTCTCACACTATTTTATTTGATCTTTATGATAAATCATATACCATGAACCTAGAAGATTTTAATACTGCTTGTAAACTCCCGCAGTGGGGCAATGTTAGTGAACCTCGTAAATCTGAATATAAAGACTTTCTTGCTAGTATCACTGTGGGTGAATCCAGAGAAATCATACAAGCTACCATAGGGAGCATTCATTTCCCCTCCATACATTATTTTGCTCTCTTTATATGTAGATGCATTAACGGTAAAGATAAAGCTTGTCACATGTGCGTTCCAGATCTTAGTGTCCTCAAGAGTGTGGTATTAGGTGATAAACAATATAACTTGGGGGCCATTGTTGCACGAAGGCTGCATCTTAATGGTACATGTGGAGATTTGTTTGGTGGGATTTATGCAACTCATGTAGCTAATTATCTTGGTGTACCCATACATGGAAGTGACATAGAGTTACCTCCTGCTTATCTAGATTATAGTGCCATGGTTAGCCATCAGTTTCTTGAGAGGAATAAATAGTTCCTCCAGTACCGACTAATCTTTGACAGATGGCGTACTGTCCATGTTGCTCTCCCTGCTCCCACTTTCTTTGACTTTCAGGCAAAAAGGAGATACTTTATAACCAAGGAGGAGGCAAACGAATATGAGAGGAGGACGGAGGCAGCTCGCCTCCAAGCTGCAGATCATCAGGCAGTAGCTGCTGCATCTCAGTACAACCCCGACTATGACTTTGGATATCCGCCAGGAAAGCAGTGGCCATAGACCAACTTAGGCCAAAAGCCTAAGCTTGGAGGAGTACGTATTTCTCACCGAGATTACATTCATGTTCACACACTTATTCTAGATGTCGGTGCTCATACTTTTTCATTGTACTATCCATGCTAGTTTATTTTCTTTCTCGCTTTCTTCTTGTGTGTTTGAATAACCTGTAGCTAGGTGACTTTCCATGCCTGTAGTAGTAGTAATTAAAAGAAAACTCAAAAAGATTTCTCGTTCTTCTTTTGCTTGTTGGGAGCTTTCCCGTGTAAATAGTTTATTTCTTTTCTTTTCTTTGGGGGTCGAGAGGAGAAGACCATGATGAAAATGTTGAGTGGCTCTCATTTGCATTATTATTGATTTAACCAAGAGCCCATATTACCTTGTCTTCTCCCTTGTATTAAATGCTTGCAGATTCCAGCTTAGTCCAATGCACGTGCACTATTATTATTATCCACACTGTTCGGTCGTGCGAGTGAAAGGCAATAAAGACGATATATGATGGATTGATTGAGATGAGAGAAGCTGGTATGAACTCGACCTATCTTGTTTTTGTAAATATGATTAGTTCATCGTTCCTGATTCAGCCTATTATGAATGAAACATGTTTGCAATGACAATTAGAGATTATAGTTGCTCATGCCATGCTTTATTAGCTAGGAGTTTATAATGGTTTACCTTGCGTGCCAACATGCTATTAAAATGGTTGTGATGTGGTATGATAGGGTGGTATCCTTCTTTGAACGATTCGAGTGACTTGACTTGGCACATGTTCACACATGTAGTTGAAACAAAATCAACATAGCCTCCACGATATTTATGTTCATGCTGGATTTTATCCTACTCATGCTTGCACTCAGTGTTGATTAATTTTAATGCATGTTCATGACTGTTGTTGCTCTCTAGTTGGTTGCTTCCCAGTCTTTTTCTAGCCTTCACTTGTACTAAGCGAGAATACTGCTTGTGCATCAAAAATCCATAAACCCCAAAGTTATTCCATATGAGTCCACCATATCTTCCTATATGCGGTATCAACCTGCCGTTCCAAGTAAATTTGTATGTGCCAAACTCTAAACCTTCAAATGAAATTCTGTTTTGTATGCTCGAACAACTCATGTATCAACTAGGGCTGTCTATATCTTCCATGCTAGGTGGGTTATTCCCACGAGGAGTGGACTCCGCTCCTCACTCACGAGAAAATGGCCGGTAACCGGGATGCCCTGTCCCATGCTCAAATAAAAAATAATTGCAAACAAAACTTCCCCAGGATTGTTGTTAGTTGGAGGCACCCGTTGTTTCGGGCCAGCCACGGATTGATGCTTGTTGGTAGCGGGGGAGTATAAACTTTACCATTCTGTTTGGGAACCGCCTATAATGTGTGTGGCATGGAAGATATCAAGATCTCTTGGTTGTTATGTTGACAATGAAAGTATACCACCCAAAATATTATTTATCTCTGTTTCAAAACTCGAGCTCTGGCACCTCTACAAATCCCTGCTTCCCCCTGTGAAGGGCCTATCTATTTACTTTTATGTTGACTCATCATCCTCTTATTAAAAAGCACCAGTTGGATAGCACCGCTGTCATTTGCATGCATTACTATTGGTTTACATTAAGTATGACTATGACTGGATCTCTTTTACCATGAATTACAATGTTTAGTCAGTCCTTGATCTTCAGAGGTGCTCTGCATTTATGTTTTGCTGTCTCAGAAAGGGCTAGCGATATACCATCTTGTTATATCATATTATGATTGTTTTGAGAAAGTGTTGTCATTCGAGATTTATTATTATTGCTCGCCAGTTGATTATGCCATTGATATGAGTAAATATGAGACCTAAGTGTTATTGAATATGGTTAGTTCATAATCTTTGCTGAAAACTTGAATGCTGGCTTTACATATTTGCAACAACAAGAGCAAACAGAGTTTGTAAAAGTTTTTCTTTATCACTTTCAGTTTGTCAACGGAATTGCTTGAGGACAAGCAAAGGTTTAAGCTTGGGGGAGTTGATACGTCTCCATCGTATCTACTTTTCCAAACACTTTTGCCCTTGTTTTGGACTCTAACTTGCATGATTTGAATGGAACTAACCCAGACTGACATTGTTTTCAGCAGAATTGCCATGGTGTTATTTTTGTGCAGAAATAAAAGTTTTCGAAATGACCTGAAACTTCACGGAGAATATTTTTGGAATTAATAAAAAATATTGGCAAAAGAATCAAGGCCAGGGGGCCCACACCCTATACAAGAGGGTGCGGGGCGCGCCCCCTGCCTCGTGGGCCCCCTGGTGCTCCACTGACCTCAACTCCAACTCTATATATTCACGTTCGGGGAGAAAAAAAATCAGAGAGAAGGATTCATCGTGTTTTACGATACGGAGCCACCACCAAGCCCTAATCTCTCTTGGGAGGGCTGATCTGTCCCGGGCTCCGGAGAGGGGAATCCGTCGCCGTCGTCATTATCAACCATCCTCCATTACCAATTTCATGATGCTCACCGCCGTGCATGAGTAATTCCATCATAGGCTTGCTGGACGGTGATGGTTTGGATGAGATTTACCATGTAATCGAGTTAGTTTTGTTAGGGTTTGATCCCTAGTATCCATTATGTTCTAAGATTGATGTTGCTATGACTTTGCTATGCTTAAAGCTTGTCACTAGGGCCCGAGTGCCATGATTTCAGATCTAAACCTATTATGTTTTCATGAATATATGTGAGTTCTTGATCCTATCTTGCAAGTCAATTCACCTACTATGTGTTATGATCTGGTAACCCTGAAGTGACAATAATCGGGACGACTCCCGGTGATGACCATAGTTTGAGGAGTTCATGTATTCACTAAGTGTTAATGATTTGGTCCGGTACTCTATTAAAAGGAGGCCTTAATATCCCTCAGTTTCCAATAGGACCCCGCTGCCACGGGAGGGTAGGACAAAAGATGGCATGCAAGTTCTTTTCCATAAGCACGTATGACTATATTCGGAATACATGCCTACATTACATTAATGAACTGGAGCTAGTTATGTGTCACCCTATGTTATAACTATTGCATGAGGAATTGCATCCGACATAATTATCCATCACTGATCCAATGCCTACGAGCTTTTCACATACCGTTCTTTGCTTAGTTACTTTACCATTGCCACTGTTACAATTGGTACAAAACTGCTACTGTTACTTTTGCCACTGTTACCGTTACATGCATACTACTTTGCTACTAAATACTTTGCTGCAGATATTAAGTTATCCAGGTGTGGTTGAATTGACAACTCAACTGCTAATACTTGAGAATATTCTTTGGCTCCCCTTGTGTCGAATCAATAAATATGGGTTGAATACTCTACCCTTGAAAACTATTGCGATCCCCTATACTTGTGGGTTATCATCCAGCAAGACGTCGAGGTAGTAGTTGAGTTCCATCAGCACGACGGCGTGGTCACGGTGATGGTGAAGTGATCTACGCAGGGCTTCGCCTAAGAACTACGAAAATATGATTGGGGGAATAAACGATGGAGGGGGGGGGCACACAGCTAGGCAATTGTCTGGTGTGCGCTAGGGGCACCCCCCACATATATATAGGTGGGGCGGGGAGGGGAGAGGCCAGGAGGCGCCCCAAGTAGGACGGAATCATACTTAGGCTCCTCCCAAGCCGCGCGCCTGATGACCCACAAGTATAGGGGATCAATCGTAGTCCTTTCGATAAGAGTGTCGATCCCAACGAGGAGCAGAAGGAAATGACAAGCGGTTTTCAACAAGGTAATGTCTACAAGCACTGAAATTGTAAGTAACGAGTAGTTTGATAGCAAGATAATTTGTAACGAGCAAGTAACGGTAATGCTAACAAAAGTGAAGGTAGCCCAATTCTTTTGAGGCAAAGGACAGGCCAAAACAGTCTCTTATGATAAGCAAAGTGTTCTTGAGGGCACACGGGAATTTCATCTAGTCACTTTCATCATGTTGGTTTGATTTGTGTTTTTTACTTTAATAATTTCATATGTGGGTGGATCGATGCTTAGGTGTTGTTCTTACTTGAACAGACCTCCTACTTATGATTAACCCCCTCGCAAGCATCCACAACTACGAGAAAAGTATTAAAAATAAATTCTAACCATAGCATTAAACTTTTGGATCCAAATCAGTCCCTTACGGAATATCGCATAAACTAGGGTTTAAGATTCTATCACTATCGCAACCCATCATCTAATAACTACTCCACAATGCATTCCCTTAGGCCCAAATATGGTGAAGTGTCATGTAGTCGACGTTCACAGGACACCACTAAGGGAATCACAACATACATACCATCAAAATATCAAACACATATCAAGTTCACATGATTACTTGCAACAAGATTTCTCCCGTGACCTCAGGAACAAAAGTAACTACTCACAAACAATAATCATTCTCAATATCAGAGGGTTATTAAATAGCATAATGGATTTGAACATCTAATCTTCCACCAAATAAACCATATAGTAATCAACTACAAGATGTAATCAACATTACTAGTCACCCACAAACACCAATCTATAGTTCCGGTACAAAGATTGAACACAAGAGATGAACTAGGGATTGAGAAGGAGATGGTTCTGTTGAAGATGTTGATGGAGATTGCCCTCGCCGAGATGGGAGAGTTGTTGGTGATGATGATGACGATGATTTCCCCCTTTGGGAGGGAAGTTCCCCCGGCGGAATCACTCCACCGGAGGGCAAAAATGCTCCTGCCCAAGTTCCGCCTTGAGACGGTGGCACTCTGTCCTGAAAGTCCTCTCTTTATTTTTTGTAGGTCAAAATGACTTATATACCAGAAGATGGGCACCTGAGGTGGGCTGGGCTAAGCACAACCCACCAGGGTGCGCCTGGGGGACCTGGGGCGCCCTGGTGTCTTGTGCTCACCAGGTGGCCCCCCTCCGGTAGTTATTTGCTCCATTATTTCTTATTCATTCCATAAAAAATCCTCGTGAAGTTTCGGCTCATTTGGAGTTGTGCAGAATAGGTGGCCTGACGTAGCTTTTTCAGGCCCAGATTTCCAGCTGCCGGAATTCTCCCTCTTTGTGTGAACCTTGCATATTATGAGAGAAAAGGCATTAGAATTACTCCAAAAGCATTATTATGCATAAAAACATTATAAATAACAGTAGGTAAACATGATGCAAAATGGACGTATCAACTCCCCCAAGCTTAGACCCCGCTTGTCCTCAAGCGAAAACCGAAATCAAAAAACATGTCCACATGCTTAGATAGAGAGGTGTCGATAAAAACAAAATACGGACATAGAAACATCATGTAAATTATTATAACAGCAACAAACTTTGACATAAAAGTTTTATCATAGAACTTTTATCATAGACTTCTCATGAACAAGTAACAATTCATCACAACATCGAAGTATAAAGCATAAACTCTATTGAAAACCAACAAACTATGTTCTTAGTCAACTTTGCAACTACAATTCATCATATTTTCAGGAAGGGTCATGTATCGGAGCCTTTTTGGCAAGTCCACATACTCAACCATCATATAATCTTGTATGATTGCTAACACTCACCGCATGCACATGGGAAAAACGTTTCAACCGGACACATAGAAAGATAGGGGCTGATAGTTTTGCCTCCCAACATACTTGCCTCGAGGGTGATGTCAACAATAATAACTCACGCTACCCATATCCAACTGGATATATGTGCCTAGATCTTTCCTCACCACATGATGCTTGCCAAAAGAGAAAAATAAAAAGGAATAGGGAGAAAACTTTGACTCTTGCATGAAAGTAAATACATAAAAGTAAAATATAGGCCCTTCGCAGAGGGAAGCAGAGGTTGTCATGCACTTTTTGGTTGTATGCTCAATCCCTTAGTGCAAAAAAAACGTCAGGTTATATTGCCCCTTATGATAATAACCTTTATTATGCAGTCTGTCGCTTTTATTCTTTGCCATCACAAGTTCGTACAACGATCAATGTTCTCTTACACTAAATGATCTAACACTTTTAGAAGCAATTTTTATTGCCTTATTGCACCGATGACAACTTACTTGAAGGATCTTACGCAATCCTTAGGTAGGTATGGTGGACTCTTGAAAATAAGATTTGGGTTTAAGGGTTTTTGGATGCACAAGTAGTATCTCTACTTGGTGCAAAATTTTTGGCTAGCAAAGATAGGGGGAAAGCACCACATGTTGAAGGATCTATGACAATATAACTTCTATGTGAATATGAACAAACATAAATCATTATGTTGTCTTCCTTGTCCAATGTCAAAATTTTTGGCATATAATATTTTGATGGGGGCTCACAGTCACAAAAGATTTCCAAGATAGTGTATTTGCATGTGAATCTTCTCTTCCCTTATTAATTCTTTCATGAATTGCATCACCAATGCTATGTTTGTCAATCTCCAATAAAATTTTCTACTTATACTCTTCCTTATGTGATGTCATTACTTACCATAAGATTAGCATATGATCTTCTTCATTAATTTCCTTTCTTTTTATTGAAACATGAAAGTAAAGAAAGAAAAAATCAAACTAAACTCTATTATATATCTCGCATACGATTACAAGGATAGATCATTAAGCAAACTTTCAAAAGAAGGGATCGAACTAAACTTTTATTCATCTAAAGCAAAAGATAACTATGGATTAAACTAAGGTAAATAAAGGCAAAAGATAGTGGAGGTGATACGATACCGGGGCACCTCCCCCAAGCTTGGCACAAGACAAGGGGAGTGCCCATACCCGATACTCAATTCTCTTTGGGTGATGGAGAAGGAGGTGGTGGTGATGTTGTAGTGTCTTTCTTCCTTAGCTTACGCTTGAGGATGGAATTCTCATCCTTCAATTCACCGATCTCCTGCTCAAGCTCCAATACCTTTTTGCATAAATCTTGCTTGTTTTCCTGTAAAAGACGAAAGGGGATAAACTGGATTTTAGGCTTCTTTGCTTTGTTGGGTAGACTCGACTTCTTAAATTCAACGTGCATGTCCCCAGGTTGGGGCAATGGGGCTTCATCCTTGTTTGAGCTCGTATCCTCCTGCCTTTTAGGATCATAGTCTTCTTCTTCCTCTGAAGTCCAGCTATAGTGCTCCACATCCCCATAAACCTTAGGGTTTGTGATATAATCAGCAACATAGCTCTCACTCTCTGAGTCTTGGGAGGACATATTTTCAGATCTGTCAGGAAAACAGCGAGAAAAGAAAACAGAAGATTTCTCCGTGATACGGTGGTCAATGGGTTCTGGGGGTATATAAAGATTTTTTTTATCTTGGGAAACAAGAAATGAAGAAAAACGGAGTCCGGAAGGTACCCGAGGTGGGCACAACCCACCCGGGGGCGCCTGGCAAGCCAGGCGCGCCCGGGTGTCTTGTGCCCACCAGGGGTGCCTTCCTGGTTGCTTCTTATTTTCCTAATTTTTGTTATATTCTAAAATGGACAGAAAATATTTTTGCAGATTTTTCGGAGTCCATTTACTTACCGTAACACGTACCTGCTCTTTTTCACGATTCTGGAGTGTTCCGGAAGGTTTTTTTATGTGTTCCTCTGGTGTCATAGTTTGTATAATATTGCTTTCAACATTAATGGGAGTACCTGAGATATAATGTTTTATTCGTTTCCTATTAACAACCTTCGGGTTAGTACCTTCAACATTATTTATTTTGATAGCTCCAGATTGATAAACCTCCTCGATAACATAGGGTCCTTCCCATTTGGAGAGGAGTTTTCCCGCAAAGAATCTGAAACAAAGTTGTACAAAAGAACATATCCTCCAACCTTGAACTCATGCTTTTGGATTCTTTTATCATGCCATTTCTTAACTTTTTCTTTAAATAACTTGGCATTTTCATAAGCTTGGGTTCTCCATTCATCTAATGAGCTAATATCAAATAACCTCTTCTCACCAGCAAGTTTGAAATCATAGTTGAGTTCTTTAATTGCCCAATAAGCTTTATGTTCTAACTCAAGAGGCAAATGACAAGCTTTTCCATAAACCATTTTATAGGGAGACGTACCCATAGGATTTTTATATGTTGTTCTATAAGCCCAAAGTGCAGCATCTAATTTCTTAGACCAATTCTTCCGGGACCTATTGACAGTCTTTTGTAAAATTAATTTTATTTCTCTATTGCTAAGTTCAACCTGACCACTAGACTGAGGATGATAGGGTGATGCAATTCTATGGTTAACATTGGCAAGCATTTTGCGGAAAGCACCATGAATAAAGTGTTAACCACCATTAGTCATTAAATATCTAGGGACTCCAAACATTTGGAAAATAACTTCCTTAAGCATTTTAATAGAGGTGTCGTGATCAACACTACTAGTTGGAATAGCTTCTACCCACTTAGTAACATAATCAACATCAACCAAAATATGAGTATACCCATTAGAGGAAGGAAAAGGTCCCATGTAATCAAATCCTCAAACATCAAATGGTTCAACAGCAAGTGAATAATTCATATGCATTTCTTGATGCTTACCAATATTACCTATTCTTTGACATTCATCACAAGACAAGACAAACTTACGAGCATCCTTGAAGAGAGTAGGCCAATAAAACCCAGATTGCAATACCTTGTGAGCAGTACCGTCTCCCGCATGATGTCCTCCATAAGCGTCAGAGTGACATTTCCGTAGGATTTGTCCCTGTTCATGCTCAGGTACACACCTTCTAATAATACCATCTACTCCTTCTTTATAAAGATGTGGGTCATCCCAAAAGTAATGTCTTAAATCATCGACGAATTTTTTTTGGTATGTAAAGCTAGGGGGAATGTATTTAGCAACAATATAATTAGCATAGTCAGCATACCAAGGTGTACTATTAGAAACATTTATTGCAGCTAATTGTTCATCAGGAAATCTATCATTAATAGGTTGTGGGTCATCGAGAACATTCTCCAACCTAGACAGGTTATCAGCTACGGGGTTCTTCTCTCCTTTTCTATCAGTGATATGCAAATCAAATTCTTGTAGTAAGAGAACCCAACGAATAAGCTAGGCTTGGCATCTTTCTTTTCTGTAAGATACTTTATTGCAGCATGATTGGTGTGAACAATTACTTTTTAATCTACAATATAGGATTTGAATTTATCACAAGCAAACACAACTGCTAAAAATTCTTTTTCAGTAGTAGCATAATTTCGTTGGGCACTGTCTAGAGTTTTACTAGCATAATGAATAACATTTAGTTTCTTATCAACTCTTTGTCATAGAACAGCACCAACAGCATAATCACTAGCATCACACATAATTTCAAAAGGCAAGTACCAATTAGGTGGTTGAACAATAGGTGCAAAAATTAAGGCTTTCCTCAGTGTTTTGAAGGCTTCTAAACAATCATCATCAAAAACAAAAGGAATATCCTTTTGCAAAAGATTTGTAAGAGGCCTAGAAATATTAGAGAAGTCTTTGATAAATCTCCTATAGAAACCAGCATGACCAAGGAAACTACGAATAGCTTTGATATCTTTAGGACATGAAATTTTCTCAATTGCATCAACTTTAGCTTTGTCCACCTCAATACCTCTTCCAGAAATTTTATGGCCCAAAACAATACCTTCGTTAACCATAAAGTGGCACTTCTCCCAATTCAAGACAAGATCCATTTGCTCATATCTCTACAAAAATCGATCAAGATTGCTTAAACAATCATCAAAAGACTTCCCATAAACAGAAAGTTCATCCATGAAAACCTCAACAATCTTTTCACAAAAGTCAGAGAATATAGCAGTCATACATCTTTGAAAGGTAGCAGGTGCATTGCATAAACCGAAAGGCATACATCTATAAGCATAAGTTCCAAAAGGACAAGTAAAAGTGGTCTTTTTTTGATATTGTTGAGAAACAGGTATTTGTGAAAAACCAGAATATCCATCAAGGAAGCAAAAAATGTGTGTGCTTAGATTATCTTTCTAGCATTTGATCAATAAAAGGCAGAGGGTAATAATCTTTTCTAGTTGCTTTGTTCAATTTTCTAAAATCAATTACCATTCTATAGCTTGTAACAATTCTTTGTGGAATAAGTTCTCTTATCATTAGGAACAACAGTAATGCCTCCTTTCTTATTGACACAATGGACATGACTTACCCATCTACTATCAGCTATAGGATAGATTATACCTGCTTCTAGAAGTTTTAGTATTTCTGTCCTTACCACTTCTTTCATCTTCGGATTCAACCGACATTGGTGATCAACAATGGGTTTAGCATCAGGTTCCATATTGATCTTGCGCTGACATAGAGTTGGGCTAATTCCCTTAAGATCATCAAGAGTATATCCAATAGCAGCTCGGTGCTTCCTTAGAACTTTCAATAATCTTTCTTCTTCATGTTCTGAAAGGTTAGCACTAATAATAACAAGATATATCTTCTTCTCATCAAGATAAGCATATTTCAAAGTGTTTGGCAATTGTTTTAATTCAAACACAGGATCATCTTTAGGTGGAGGAGGACCTCCTAGAGTTTCAATAGGAAAATTTTGTTTAAGCAGAGGTTGTTGTTCGAACAAGATTCTATCTATTTCATTTATTTCATGCATATGCAAATCATTTTCATGGTCTAGCAGATATTGTTCTAAAGGATCAGTAGGAGGCACAACAATAGAAGCAAGACCAATTATTTCATCCTTACTAGGCAATTATTTCTTATGATGCTTTCTACTAAACTTGGAAAAATTGAACTAATGAGACTCGTCGACAAAACTAACACTGTCAGTTTGTTTCTCATAATCTATTTTAGCATTAGTGGTGTTCAAGAAAGGTCTACCAAATATAATGGGACAAAAGTCATCCTGTGGGGAACCAAGAACAAGAAAATCAGTAGGGTATTTTATTTTCCCACACAAGACTTCAACATCTCTAACAATCCCAAGTGGTGTGATGGTGTCTCTATTAGCAAGTTTAATAGTAACATCTATGTCTTCTATCTCAGCGGGTGCTATGTCATTCACAATTTCTTGATATAAAGTAAAAGGAATATCACTCACGCTAGCACCTATGTCACATAAGCCATGATAACAGTGATCTCCTATCTTAACTGAGACAACAGGCATGCCAACAACAGGTCTATTTTTATCTTTTTCATCGGGTTTGGCAATTCTAGCAGCTTCATCACAGAAGTAAATAACATGCCCATCTATGTTTTCAACCACAAGATCCTTAACCATAGCAACACTAGGTTCTACTTTGATTTGTTCAGCTAGTTTAGGTGTTCTAATATAACTTTTATTGACCACAGTTGAAACCTTAGCATGTTCCTTCATCCTAACAGGGAAAGGTGGTTTCTCGATGTAAGCAGTAGGAACAACTGGATCAACATTGTAAATGATATTTTCTTTAGAGATTACTGGTTCTTTAATTTCTTCTTTAATAGGGGGTGATATTTAAACCACTTCTCTTTAGGGAGATCAACATGAGTAGCAAAAGATTCACAAAGGGAGGCTACTAGCTGAGAGTCTAGTCCATATTTAGTGCTAAACTTTTGAAAAGCATCAATATTCATAAAAGATTTAACATGGTAAAACTCAAGCTTATTACCTAACTCTTTGCCTTCATCGAGTTCCCAATCTTTAGAGTTGCATTTAATTCTTTCTAAAAGATCCCACCGGAATCCAATAGTCTTCTTCATAAAGGAACCAGTATAAGAAGTATCAAGCATGGGTCGATCATTATGAGAAAGCCGAGCATAAAAGTTATGGATAATAATTTCTCTTGAGAGCTCATGATTGGGGCATGAATATAACATTGACTTAAGCCTCCCACAAGCTAGAGTGATACTTTCTCCTTCACGAGGCCAAAAATTATATATATAATTCCGATCACAATGAACTAGATGCATAAGATAATTTTTTTGATTGAATTCCAGTTTCAACCTATTACAATTCCAAGGTCCAATACATTCGCATAGCCTATACCATGCCAATGCTTTTCCCTTCAAAGATAAGGGAAAAAAATTCTTCTTAGCTTCATCTCCGGGTAAACCTGCAAGCTTAAAATGATCCACAAATCTCATCCACATATATCAAGTGCATATCAAGATGTTCGGTTCCATCTCTTACATAAGGATTAGATAGCATTTGTTCTATCATATCCGAAGGAATTTCATATTCAATATTTTCAGTAGGTGCAGTAGGTTGAGGGGTAGCTAATTACGGTTCTGGTCGAGGTGAAGATACCCCAAACAAACCCCTCAAAGGATTGTTCTCCATAGTAACAAGTGACAATAAATTTCAGCATGTAGTAATAATTTTTCCTTACCAATTCCCACTTACCAAGAGCGCTTCACTCCCCGGCAACGGCGCCAGAAAAGTGCCTTGATAAACCACAATTATAGGGGATCAATCATAGTACTTTCGATAAGTAAGAGTGTCGAACCCAACGAGGAGCAGAAGGAAATGACAAGCAGTTTCCAGCAAGGTAATGTCTGCAAGCACTGAAATCATAAGTAATGAGTAGTTTGATAGAAAGATAATTTCTAACGAGCAAGTAACGGTAATGGGGGTAACAAAAGTGCAGCAAGGTAGCCCAATCCTTTTGAGGCAAAGTACAGGCCAAAACGGTCTCTTATGATAAGCAAAGTGTTCTTGAGGGCACACGGGAATTTCATCTAGTCACTTTCATCATGTTGGTTTGATTTGTGTTTGCTACTTTGATAATTTGATATGTGGGTGGATCGGTGCTTAGGTGCTGTTCTTACTTGAACAAACCTCCTACTTATGATTAACCCACTCGCAAGCATCCGCAACTACGAGAAAAGTATTAAGAATAAATTCTAGCCATAGCATTAAACTTTTGGATCCAAATCAGTCCCTTACAGAATAGCGCATAAACTAGGGTTTAAGCTTCTGTCACTCTCGCAACCCATCATCTAATAACTACTCCACAATGCATTCCCTTAGGCCCAAATATGGTGAAGTGTCATGTAGTCTACGTTCACATGACACCACTAAGGGAATCACAACATACATACCATCAAAGTATCAAACACATATCAAGTTCACATGATTACTTGGAACAAGATTTCTCCCGTGACCTCAAGAACAAAAGTTACTACTCACATATGATAATAATGCTCAAGGTCAAAGGGGTATTAAATAGAAAAATGGATCTGAACATATAATGTTCCACCAAATAAACCATATAGTAATCAACTACAAGATGTAATCAACACTACTAGTCACCCACAAGCACCAATCTATAGTTCCGGTACAAAGATTGAACACAAGAGATGAACTAGGGTTTGAGAGGAGATGTGGTGCTCCATCCCGAAAGTCCTCTCCTTATTTTTCTAGGTCAAAATGACTTATATACCAGAAGATGGGCACCAGAGGTGGGCTAGGCTGAGCACAACCTACCAGGGCGCGCCTGGGGGGCCTGGCGCGCCCTGGTGTCTTGTGGTCACCAGGTGGCCCCCCTCCGGTAGTTATTTGCTCCATTATTTCTTATTTATTCCGTGAAAATCCCTCGTGAAATTTTAGATCATTTGGAGTTGTGCAGAATAGGTGGCCTGATGTAGCTTATTCAGGTCCAGATTTCCAGCTGCCGGAATTCTCTCTCTTTGAGTGAACCTGCATATTATGAGAGAAAAGGCATTAGAATTACTCCAAAAAGCATTATTACGCATAAAAACCTTATAAATAACAGTAGGTAAACATGATGCAAAATGGACGTATCAGCGCCCCCCTGCCATATATATCGGAGGGGGAAGGAAAGAGGGGGGAGGGGGAAGGAAGGGGGAATCCTATTCCCTTTCTTCCTTTCCTACTTCCCCTTTCCTTCTCCACCTTAGACAGACCATATGGGGGGCGCACCAGCCCCTTGTGGCTGGTGCATTTCTCCTCTTGGTCCATATCTTTTGTCGGGGGTGCCCGGAACCCCTTCCGGTGACCCGATATGTACTCGGTACCCTTCGGGACACCTCCGGTGTCCGAATACCATCGTCCTATATATCCATCTTTACCTCTCGACCATTTTGAGACTCCTCGTCATGTCCGTGATCTCATCTGGGACTCCGAACAACATTCGGTCACCAAATCACATAACTCATATAATACTATATTGTCATCGAACGTTAAGCGTGCGGACCCTACGGGTTCGAGAACTTTGTAGACATGACCGAGACACCGCTCCGGTAAATAACCAATAGCGGAACCTGGATGCTCATATTGGCTCCTACATATTCTATGAAGATCTTTATCGGTCGAACCGTTATGACAACATACGTAATTCCCTTTGTCCATGGGTATGTTAGTTGCCCGAGATTCGATCGTCGGTATCTTCATACCTAGTTCAATCTCGTTACCGGCAAGTCTCTTTACTCATTCCGTAATACATCATCTCATGACCAACTCCTTAATTGTTTGCTTGCAGGCTTATTATGTGTGTTACTGAGAGGGCCCAGAGATACCTCTTCGGTACTCGGAGTGACAAATCCTAATCTTGATCTATGCCAACTTAACAAACACCTTCGGAGATACCTGTAGAGCATCTTTATAATCACCCAGTTACGTTCTGACGTTTGATAGCATACAAGGCATTCCTTCGGTATCCGGGAGTTGCATAATCTCATAGTCGAAGGAATATGCATTTGACATGAAGAAAGCAATAACAATAAAACTGAACGATCATTATGCTAAGCTAACGGATGGGTTTTTTCCATCACATCATTCTCCTAATGATGTGATCCCGTTATCAAATGACAACTTATGTCCATGGTTAGGAAACCTTAACCATCTTTGATGAACGAGCTAGTCTAGTAGAGGCTTACTAGGGACACTATGTTTGTTTATGTATTTACACATGTATTAAGGTTTCCGATCAATACAATTCTAGCATGAATAATAAACCTTTATCATGATTAAGGAAAATAAAATAACAACTTTATTATTGCCTCTAGGGCATATTTCCTTCAGTCTCCCACTTCCAATAGAGTCAATAATCTAGATTACATAGTAATGAATCTAACATCCATGGAGTCCTGGTGCTGATCATGTTTTGCTCACGGAAGAGGATTAGTCAACAGGTCTTGTTGACATGGATTTTGACCAAGGCAAACGAAATGCATAGACCACATAAAATATAAATACAAAACGGCAAAATCCGTTTTACAATGAAAAGGAATTAATTATAATCAACCGCTCGAATTGATGACCAAAGAAATAGGCATATGATTTATTTTCAAATGTCGATTATGCACGCATTAAACCGACAATTATAAAATATGATGAAACAAATAAACAGCCTGCAAGTTTTCTCCTATAGAAAAATGGAGGACACATGGTTTATATGTGCGCCGCACCGCCGCTGACAAAAAAAAATGGGGACACACGGTTCGTATGTACGCGCACTGTGGAGGACGAATAATGATCTAAAATTTCATCGTCAAAGACAACGTCAATATTGTCTAAGCATCGTGCAGTATGTTCCTCCATCAAATATCATTGCATATTAACCAAGGCTAAGCGAGCGATACATGCATGGCATCTGTATGTATCATGGCCCATATGGCCCCCTAGCTTCTCCCTGCGTGCATGTATTTGGCCCTAAGTAAAGAATTAGAGCAAAAGCCCACACAATGACAGAACGTGGCCTAATTAAGCCTGTACTGATGAGACGTTGCCGGTTGATTAGCGATTAAACAAACAAAAAGAAAAATGATCAGCCCCGCTCCCATGCACGATCTCACACGATCTCACGACCACGACGTGGATGGGTGTGCGTGCATGTGGCTGGACCCTGCGCTGCGCTCCTCGGCTCCATATAAATACATGGCCGCTTGGCTGCTCTGGGGTCGGCCCTGAGTTCGTTCCTCTTCCCTGCTAAAAATCACACATACACAGTAAAGGAGCACAGAAAGAAAGGAGGAGGCAGGCATTGTGCGTGCGAAAGCTTGAAGGTGGGATTTATGGTTCTCCTCTAGCCCCTGGTTTGGCCATTGCGGTACAGGCCAGGGAGTTTTCTTCCTCCTTCTATCCTAAAATTCTTGTCCTTAATTTGGCCATCGCGGTACAAATTAAGGTGTATGTTTCATCTCCCCAAAATTCTCGCCCTTAGTCCGGCCATTGCGGTACAGACTAAGGTGCATGGTTTAATTTATCTCAAAATTTTGTCTTTGGTTTGGCCATTTTGGTACAGACTAAAGAGCATGTTGCATCCATCCCAAATTTTTGTCCTTGGTTCGGCCATCGCGGTACAAACCAAGGAGCATGTTATATCTACCCCAAACTTTCGCCTTCGGCTCGACCATCGCGGTACGAGTCAAGGAGCATGCATGGTTCTTGTAAGCACGGTTCCTTTAAATGTTGCGTGCACTTCGTCCCATTGATCTCCGTCTTGGTTCGGTCCCTTTAGCGATACAAGTCAAGATAAACACCTCGTTCCTTGGTTTGGTCTCTATACATGGATACAAATCAAGAGAGTGTCATAGGTGCGAAAACCTCATATAAAAAATGCCTTAATTTGGTCATCATAAAAAAAAGGATATGACTAAGTCGGAATGAAATTATGAACCCACTAAACTAAACTCATGATAATCTCTTGTTTGGTTGCGCTACGGGCATTATGTGTCACGCTAGTTGCAATACAAACAAGAGCATAAAAATACAAACCTTCACTTGGTTACGCTACACGAGGGCATTATCTTAATGCTACTCGGTGTTAGTAGTAATACAAGTGAGAGAAAATTAAACAAAACATTCAGGCCACATATTTGGTCCAAAGTCAAATAAAACATGTCATGAAATGCTCCAATGCTATAAGAGCCTAAACTATTAGCATCGTCATAAATGGATATCACAAACTCACTTTACTTGGGTTATGCTACACACTAGCGCCAATGAAATGACGCTATGTGGAGTTAGTGCTAATACCATGTAAGGCGTAAACATAAACAAAAATGATAGATGTCATACGACTCATGCAACACCATGGTTGCTCCACAAACCTTTCCTTGGTTACGCTGCGCGCGGGCATTACCTTAGTGCAACGCGGTGTTAGTAGTAATACAGGTAAAGCAGAACTTAATAAAAAATAAGTTCACTCCACATCCACATATGCATACAAAATTCATGCAAAATACATGATAAGGCATATTTCATGTAGCCCACGTAGGCTTTAAACAAATAAAAAATATCATAAACAAACTCCATTCGGGTCAAGATATACGTGTGTGTCATATCATTGCACCGCATGCTTATTTTTGATACCGTATGAAGTCAAAGTCAACAAAACATGGCACATATCATATGCACCATAAAAAGCATCAAAATTGTGTCAGAAAGCTTCAGTTCATTACGCTACACACGGGCACCATATCAGTGTCATGCGGTGATAGTAGTAATGTGATTGACATGTCACATATATCCATGCCACCAAAGCCAAAGCTGTCATATAAAATTCCCAAAGAAAAATATGTACATATCCTATGTGCCAAACGTAGGGTAAAACTATGCCTAGCCAAAATCAACCTTAATCCTACATATAAATGAGGTTGAACACGAACAAATTGTTGCATGCTAGGAAAATATATTCCCAAACATCACATATGAAATCATGGAGTATTTGCATGCGACCAAACTTCAAGTTCACCAAGAAGGAGTTCATCGTCGACCACCAGGAGGATCTCTCTTGTAGAATATTGTAATAGGCATGTGATGCAATCCTATGTAATAGAAATGTTGGAATTCTTAATCAGGGGTTTTCTCTTCGGAGATGTAATTAACAGAATTTTTATGTAAATGTAAGAGTTCTGGAGATAATGTACCTGCAATGTTTGATTCTATTTTTATTTTATGCATTTAAATTTCACTCTGTATCAATGACGTGGACGCGTGTTCTCACGCCCGCCATTTTCCCGTCATCAGATTCTGGCACGCCCAGTGGGACATATTTCTCCCCTCATCTTCGAATTCCAACATAGGATTGCAACACATGAATTTCCATAGTACATGAAACATAAAGTATTATGTACGTATACACAAAAAAGGATGAGGAAAACTAATATATGGTTTTCTTTAGTTTGAAGGTATGGAAGGTCGGGTGCCGCAGTCAATGAGACTCCGCATTGGAGACATTTGGCTTGATGTGCCAGTTGGTCCATGTGCGACTTCAACAAATCAGCGTATGGATAATATGACTGCATTACCGACTGAACATGACCAAGGAATGGAAGTCTTTTCTCCACTCAAGTTTGGGGGAAGTATGAGGTAGACAAACAAGGAAAAGGGAAGACAATGGACAAACTCCACTATGAGCAACCTATGAATGGGGGCAATACCATGACTATATTTCGCTCCTCATCGTTTCTTCATGGAAGGACGTCACAGGTTCAGAATAAAGGTCAAGTTGATGCTTCAGAGCCTATTCTTTCGTTGGTCGATAAATCCATTGAAGAATGCTCTGAGATGGTTCTCAGGTTCCCCCTTGAATGCAAGAAAAAGCATCCCAATTCCCATGGCTATGAAACATGTCATGTGAACCCAACATGAACATTGTCAAGTCCCTTGTCATCATCAATACCCGTCGCATATGATTCCTCTCTGACTTTGTTTGAGTCGATGTGCCGTCAACCTCAGCGAAGAAATGTTCGCCATGTGAACCTTCACAATATTAAGGTCGGCAAAGTCCGTGTCCAATTCCCCAAGAGTGTGGACAACAATCATCCAAACCGCCTTTTTCATATCAGCAAAGGCGGTATTAGAATTCATACTACAGTGACTAGTAACCCTTCAACAGTTGTTGCCTTCACCAGGTTCATCTGGAAAAAGTATCTTAATCATGCCAAGTGGCGTGTTGTTGGTCTTGACTGTGAATACACTAGATATGTCCACATCAAAGAGTGTAAGAAGCTTCCACTTGAGCAACAAGTTGCTCTCTCTAATCAAGAGCCACAACGCGCTGCTGTCTTGCAGCTTTGTGTGGGAAAGCATTGCCTAATTTACCAGCTATACCAAGCTCAGTCCAGGAGTTTTATCCCTTCACTTCTCCGCGGCTTCCTTGACAATGACACAGTTGAATTTGTGGGTGCCGCCATTGGCAATGACATCCCAAAACTCAAGTTCTATAACTTGGGTATCAGAAAACCCGTCGATGTGCAGGGACTCGGTATCAAGGTTCATAATCAAAAATTTGGCAACTTGGCTTCATTGGAGAAGCTAGCAAAGAAAGTTGCAAACATAAGTCTTAACAAGGACAAAAGCATCACTGTCAGTCAGTGGGAGAAGTCCAACCTGGACCATGACCAAATCAAGTATGCATGCTTGGATGCCTATGCAAGCTTCGAGGTTTATAGGCGACATTCCAACATAACTGGATATCTCATAACCCACTGAAATGTTTGTTTCTGGGTGAAATATGTAATTGGTTATCCTGGAGCATGCTGAAATGTTTCTTCCCAAGTGAAGTATGTAAGAAAAGGTTGTTGAGTCTTGATCAACGAAAATATGTACACGACCATTGTTTGTTTATAGTATGGCTATGACTATTTCACTAGGTGCATTTTTTAATATGATGATGCAGGGAATAAAATGTTCTTGTATCATCATAATTTTGTTCTCATAGAAGACAAGTGAATCTGAAGGGAAATGACATATATTTTGCATTAATGTTCGCAATACAAATGTTGCAACATTATTTAAAGAAAGTTGTGACACACAAAAAAAAGTCACTCCATACCCTCAAGAGTATAAACTCGGGCACACAAAGGAAAATACTCCAATACCTCACGAGTATAAACTGTGGCATAAAAACAAATTTACTCCAACAACTTATGAGTCTAAACTGTGATGAAAAAAATCATCAAACATACTCCAATACCACACGAGTATAAACTGTGGCAAAAAAACAAATATACTCCAACAACTTATGAGTCTAAACTGTGATGAAAAAAATCATCAAACATACTCCATACCCTCATGAGTATAAACTGGGGCTCACAAGAAAAATATACTCCATACCCTCACGAGTCTAAACTAGGGCACACAAAGGAAAATACTCCAATACCTCACGAGTATAAACTGTGGCATTAAAACAAATATACTCCAACAACCTATGAGTTAAACTGTGATGAAAAAAATCATCAAACATACTCCATACCCTCATGAGTCTAAACTGGGGCACAAAAAATTACTCCAACAACTTACAACTATAAACTGTGACTCAAAGAAAAGAAATCATCAAGCATACTCCATACCCTCAAGAGTAAAAACTGTGGACACCACAAAAAAAAATAAAGACTCCCACGACTTACGAGTATAAACTATGATGCAAAGAAAAGAAATCATCAAGCGTACTCCATACCCTTAAGAGTATAAACTGGGGCACATAAAGAAAAAAAACTCCACACCCTCATGAGTATAAACTGAGGCGCAATGGGACATACGTGGATAAAAATGCAATGGGTGAAGACAAACCCATCAATGCTCATAACACATAATGCCAAGACTCAATATATGGAGACATAGCATGCCAAATGGCCAAGGTATGGCAAACCATACCCTCCATATGGTGGTTTGACTCCTTTTCCAATCGAATGTTAACATATAGCTCATATAGTTGTCGCGTACCAAGATTCGACATGTAGCAAAGCTATATTCTTTCGACAATTGTTCAAATTTCATCGGGACTAATTGTGTCCTTGGAACAAAAAATAGTTACAACCATGTTCGATCAGGACTCGAAAAAATGCAAGATGTCCTTCTTTGATATTTTGTAACACAAAAAAATTCGCATGTTTTCCGAAATTGGCCTATACAAAGAAAAAGCTGAACAAAATTGCTTTCTAAGTTATTATTAGGTGGAAAATTTAAGCCTTAGTGTGAACAACAATTCATTGAGGTTGCCACAATATGAATGTCGGTGGATAGTCTCCTACCAAGTGTGTTGGCACTTACAAGGGGTGTGACCAATCGCTTTTGAGGACTTGGCCCTGAAAGCCACCGACATAGGAAACCATGAAGAAAAAGTTGCTCATTGAAATCATTCCATTGAATGACCCATGACTACAAACAATCAGAGTTACAACAAAATGAACAAAAAAAAATACTCCAACATAAATTATTGGCACCATGCAAGCACATCGACAGAAAATACTTTGATGTTACCCAATGCATGATTCGCTGCCAGCATGACTACAAAAGCATGATATGTGTATCCTTCATATGGAAAATATAATCTCCCAGGATATACGAGTATAAACTAGTAGCCTTATATGAAGAGAAAGAGATATAATGCTCCAATGCTATATGAGCCTAAACTACAAGCGTCGTGTGAAACTTTGAACACACATAAAAATGCTCAATGCTATATGAGCCTAACTATAAGCACGTTTCGAAAATGTTAAATTTGATCCAATCTTCACGAGTTTAAACTCCCAATGTTAAGTCACGCGCTCCAAAAAGAAAGAGTTCTGAGCCTAAATTGAAATAAAAATGCACTGTGTAGATAAAAAAAACTGCACATCCACGTATAGTTGGTATGCATCTGAATAGAAAATCAGATGCTAAAAAGAATACTAAAACAAATCATGAGCCACGTACGGAAATACTGTAAGCACAAAATAGATTGTCAAGTTTCGAGCTTTGGGTCCGAGTCAAAAAAAAATCTCTCTTGGACCCAGACCTCGAGGGGCATCTGTTGACATGGATTTTGACCAAGGCAAATGAAATGCATAGACCACATAAAATATAAATACAAAACGGCAAAATCCGTTTTACAATGAAAAGGAATTAATTATAATCAACCGCTCAAATTGATGACCAAAAAAATAGGCATATGATTTATTTTCAAATGTCGATTATGCACGCATTAAACCGACAATTATAAAATATGATGAAACAAATAAACAGCCTGCAAGTTTTCTCCTATAGAAAAATGGAGGACACATGGTTTATATGTGCGCCGCACCGCCGCTGACAAAAAAAATATGGGGACACACGGTTCGTATGTACGCGCACTGTGGAGGACGAATAATGATCTAAAATTTCACCGTCAAAGACAACGTCAATATTGTCGAAGCATCGTGCAGTATGTTCCTCCATCAAATATCATTGCATATTAACCAAGGCTAAGCGAGCGATACATGCATGGCATCTGTATGTATCATGGCCCATATGGCCCCCTAGCTTCTCCCTGCGTGCATGTATTTGGCCCTAAGTAAAGAATTAGAGCAAAAGCCCACACAATGACAGAACGTGGCCTAATTAAGCCTGTACTGATGAGACGTTGCCGGTTGATTAGCTATTAAACAAACAAAAAGAAAAATGATCAGCCCCGCTCCCATGCACGATCTCACACGATCTCACGATCCACGACGTGGATGGGCGTGCGTGCATGTGGCTGGACCCTGCGCTGCGCTCCTCGGCTCCATATAAATACATGGCCGCTTGGCTGCTCTGGGGTCGGCCCTGAGTTCGTTCCTCTTCCCTGCTAAAAATCACACATACACAGTAAAGGAGCACAGAAAGAAAGTTGGAGGCAGGCATTGTGCGTGCCGAAAGCTTGAAGGTGGGATTTATGGTTCTCCTCTAGCCCCCTGGTTTGGCCATTGCGGTACAGGCCAGGGAGTTTTCTTCCTCCTTCTATCCTAAAATTCTTGTCCTTAATTTGGCCATCGCGGTACAAATTAAGGTGTATATTTCATCTCCCCAAAATTCTCGCCCTTAGTCCGGCCATTGCGGTACAGACTAAGGTGCATGGTTTAATTTATCTCAAAATTTTGTCTTTGGTTTGGCCATTTTGGTACAGACTAAAGAGCATGTTGCATCCATCCCAAATTTTTGTCCTTGGTTCGGCCATCGCGGTACAAACGAAGGAGCATGTTATATCTACCCCAAACTTTAGCCTTGGCTCGACCATCGTGATGCAGAGTCAAGGAGCATGCATGGTTCTTGTAAGCACGGTTCCTTTAAATGTTGCGTGCACTTCGTCCCATTGATCTCCGTCTTGGTTCGGTCCCTTTAGCGATACAAGTCAAGATGAACACCTCGTTCCTTGGTTTGGTCTCTATACATGGATACAAATCAAGAGAGTGTCATAGGTGCGAAAACCTCATATAAAAAATGCCTTAATTTGGTCATCATAAAAAAAGGATATGACTAAGTCGGAATGAAATTATGAACCCACTAAACTAAACTCATGATAATCTCTTGTTTGGTTGCGCTACGGGCATTATGTGTCACGCTAGTTGCAATACAAACAAGAGCATAAAAATACAAACCTTCACTTGGTTACGCTACACGAGGGCATTATCTTAATGCTACTCGGTGTTAGTAGTAATACAAGTGAGAGAAAATTAAACAAAACATTCAGGCCACATATTTGGTCCAAAGTCAAATAAAACATGTCATGAAATGCTCCAATGCTATAAGAGCCTAAACTATTAGCATCGTCATAAATGGATATCACAAACTCACTTTACTTGGGTTATGCTACACACTAGCGCCAATGAAATGACGCTATGTGGAGTTAGTGCTAATACCATGTAAGGTGTAAACATAAACAAAAATGATAGATGTCATACGACTCATGCAACACCATGATTGCTCTACAAACCTTTCCTTGGTTACGCTGCGCGCGGGCATTACCTTAGTGCCACGTGGTGTTAGTAGTAATACAAGTAAAGCAGAACTTAATAAAAAATAAGTTCACTCCACATCCACATATGCATACAAAATTCATGCAAAATACATGATAAGGCATATTTCATGTAGCCCACATAAGCTTTAAACAAATAAAAAATATCATAAACAAACTCCATTCGGGTCAAGATATACGTGTGTGTCATATCATTGCACCGCATGCTTAGTTTTGATATCGTATGAAGTCAAAGTCAACAAAACATGGCACATATCATATGCACCATAAAAAGCATCAATATTGTGTCAGAAAGCTTCAGTCCATTACGCTACACACGGGCACCATATCAGTGTCACGCGGTGATAGTAGTAATGTGATTGACATGTCACATATATCCATGCCACCAAAGCCAAAGCTGGCATATAAAATTCCCAAAGAAAAAATATGTACATATCCTATGTGCCAAACGTAGGGTAAAACTATGCCTAGCCAAAATCAACCTTAATCCTACATATAAATGAGGTTGAACACGAACAAATTGTTGCATGCTAGGAAAATATATTCCCAAACATCACATATGAAATCATGGAGTATTTGCATGCGACCAAACTTCAAGTTCACCAAGAAGGAGTTCATCGTCGACCACCAGGAGGATCACTCTTGTAGAATATTGTAATAGGCATGTGATGCAATCCTATGTAATAGAAATGTTGGAATTCTTAATCAGGGGTTTTCTCTTCGGAGATGTAATTAACAGAATTTTTATGTAAATCTTCTGAGATGTAATTAACAGAATTTTTATGTAAATGTAAGAGTTCTGGAGATAATGTACCTGCAATGTTGGATTCTATTTTTATTTTATGCATTTAAATTTCACTCTGTATCAATGACGTGGACGTGTGTTCTCACGCCCGCCATTTTCCCGTGATCAGGTCTGCCTCATTCAGATCCGTATGTATCTTGCAAATTTCTATGTCTCCATCCTTGACTTGTTCATGAATGGAGTTTAAGCGTCTCTTGATGTGTTTGGTTCTCTTGTGAAACCTGGATTGCTTCGCCAAGGAAATTGCTCCAGTGTTGTCACAAAAGATTTTCATTGAACCCGATGCACTAGGTATTACACCCAGATCGGATATGAACTCCTTCATCCAGACTCCTTTATTTGCTGCTTCTGAAGTAGCTATGTACTCCGCTTCACACGTAGATGCCGCCACGACGCTCTGCTTGGAACTACACCAACTGACAGCTCCACCATTCAATATAAATACGTATCCGGTTTGTGACTTAGAGTCTTCCAGATTAGTGTCCAAGCTAGCATCAACGTAACTATTTACGCCGAGCTGTTTGTCACCTTCATAAATGACAAACATATCCTAGGTCCTTTTCAGGAAGTTTAGGATGTACTTGACCGCTGTCCAGTGATCCACTCCTGGATTACTTTGGTACCTCCCTGCCATACTTATGGCAAGGCACACATCAGGCCTGGTACACAACATAGCATACATGATAGAACCTATGGCTTAGGCATAGGGAATGACTTTCATTTTCTCTCTATCTTCTACAGTGGTCGGGCATTGAGTCTGACTCAATTTCACACCTTGTAACACATTCAAGAACTCTTTCTTTGACTGATCCATTTTGAACTTCTTCAAAACTTTATCAAGGTATGTGCTTTGTGAAAGTCCTATTAAGCGTCTTGATCTATCTCTATAGATCTTGATGCCCAATATATAAGCAGCTTCACCGAGGTCTTTCATTCAAAAACTCTTATTCAAGTATCCTTTTATGCTATCTAGAAATTCTATATCATTTCCAATCAACAATAATGTCATCTACATATAATATTAGAAATGCTACAGAGCTCCCACTCACTTTCTTGTAAATACAAGCTTCACCGAAAGTCTGTATAAAACCATATGCTTTGATCACCTCATCAAAGCGTATATTCCAACTCCGAGATTCTTGCACCAGTCCATAGATGGATCGCTGGAGCTAGCACACTTTGTTAGCACCTTTAGGATCGACAAAACCTTCTGGTTGCATCATATACAACTCTTCTTTAGAAATCCATTAAGGAATGCGGTTTTGACGTCCATTTGCCAGATTGCATAATCATAAAATGTGGCAATTACTAACATGATTCGGGCAGACTTAAGCATCACTACGGGTGAGAAAGTCTCATCGTAGTCAACCCCTTGAACTTGTCGAAAACCTTTTGCGACAAGTCGAGCTTTGTAGACAGTAACATTACCATCAGCTTCAGTCTTCTTCTTGAAGATCCATTTATTCTCTATGGCTTGCCAATCACTGGGCAAGTCCACCAAAGTCCACACTTTGTTCTCATACATGGATCCTATCTCAGATTTCATGGCCTCAAGCCATCTATCGAAATCTGGGCTCATCATAGCTTCTTCATATTTTGTAGGTTTGTCATGGTCTAGTAACATGACTTCCAGGACAGGATTACTGTACCACTCTGGTGCAGAACATGCTTTGTTCGACCTACGAAGTCCAGTAGTAACTCGATTTGAAGTTTCATGATCATCATCATTAGCTTCCTCACTAGTTGGTGTAGGCATTACGGGAACGGATTTCACTGATGTGCTACTTTCCAATTCGAGAGAAGGTACAATTACCTCATCAACTTCTACTTTCCTTCCACTCACTTCTTTCGAGAGAAACTCCTTCTCTAGAAAGGTTCCATTTTTGGCAACAAAGATCTTGCCTTCGGATCTGTGGTAGAAGGTGTACCCAATTGTTTCCTTAGGGTATCCTATGAAGATGCACTTCTTCGATTTGGCTTCGAGCTTATTAGACTGAAGCCTTTTGACATAATTGTCGCAACCCCAAACTTTAAGAAATGACAGCTTAGGTTTCTTGCCAAACCACTTTTCAGACAGGGTCGTCTCAACGGATTTAGACGGTGACCTATTTAACGTGAATGCAGCTATCTCTCATGCATAACCCCAAAACAACAATGGTAAATCAGTAAGAGACAACATAGATCGCACCATATCTAATAAAGTATGGTTACGACACTCGGACGCACCATTACGCTGTGGTGTTCCAGGTGGCGTGAGTTGTGAAACTATTCCACATTGTTTTAAATGAAGGCCAAACTCGTAACTCAAATATTCACCTCCGTGAAACTTTATTTTCTTGTTATGATGATTCTCCACTTCACTCCGTAATTCCTTGAACTTTTCAAATGTTTTAAGACTTGTGTTTCATTAAGTAGATATACCCATATCTGCTCAAATCATCTGTGGTCAGAAAATAATGATACCCGCGACGTGCCTCAACACTCATCGGACCGCATACATCGGTATGTATTATTTCCATAAGTCATTGGCTCGCTCCATTCAGAGAACGGAGTTTAGTTATTGAGGGATTCCTGGATTAGGGGGTATCCGGACAGCCGGACTATATACTTTGGACGGACTGTTGGAGCGTGAAGATACAAGACTCAAGACTCCGTCCCATGTCCGGATGGGACTCTCCTTTGCGTGGAAGACTTGCTTGGCGATCCGGATATTATATTTCCTTCTTTGTAACCGACTCCATGTAAACCCTAGCCCCCTCCGGTGTCTATATAAACTGGAGGGTTTAGTCCTTAGAGGGACAATCATAATCATAATCATCATAGGCTAGCTTCTAGGGTTTAGCCTCTACGATCTCGTGGTAGATCAACTCTTGTACTACTCATATCATCAATATCAATCAAGCAAGAAGTAGGGTTTTACCTCCATCGAGAGGGCCCAAACCTGGGTAAACATTGTGTCCCTTGCCCCCTGTTACCATCAGCCTTAGACGCACAGATCAGGACCCCTTATCCGAGATCCGCCGGTTTTGAAACCGACATTGGTGCTTTCATTGAGAGTTCCTATGTGCCGTCGCTGCGAGGCTCGATGGCCCGTCTTGTTGTCAAGGACAACGTCACCTCTAGGGGAGCTCTGGCGGTAGGCCAGACTCTCTGATTAGGCGGCTTCGTCATGGCCGCCTGATCGGCTTCCGCGCCGACGATGACCTCTCAAGTCATCAAAAATAGCCTCCACATCAACTCGGAACTCGCCGAATAGATGAATCCAATAGAGCTCTCCTCCTTCAATGAGCTCTTGGATCGCATCGCCGCTTTGGGAGTCGCTACAGACTATGACCGGGTCGGGCTTAAACCCGACCAGAGGGATATTAAATCCCCACCGGTCACTGATACGTCGCCAACGTATCTACTTTTCCAAACACTTTCGCCCTTGTTTTGGACTCTAACTTGCATGATTTGAATGAAACTAACCCGGACTGACGCTGTTTTCAGCAGAACTGCCATGATGTTGTTTTATGTGTAGAAAAGAAAAGTTCTCGGAATGTCTTGGAAATCCACGGAGGCACTTTTCAGAATTAATAAGATTTTTTGGCGAAAGAATGAAGGCCAGGGGGCCCATGGGCTGTCCATGAGACAGGGGGCGCCCCCCCTAGGGCGCGCCCTCCTATCTCGTGGGCCCCCTGGACACCTCCCGACCTCAACTCCAACTCCATATATACCGTCTCGGGGAGAAAAAAACGGAGACAAAGTTTCATCGCGTTTTACGACACAGAGCCGCCGCCAAGCCCTAATCTCTCTCGGGAGGGCTGATCTGGAGTCCGCTCGGGGCTCCGGAGAGGGGGATTCGTCGCCGTCGTCATCATCAACCATCCTCCATCACCAATTTCATGATGCTCACCGCCGTGCGTGAGTAATAAAATCGTAGGTTTGCTGGACGGTGATGGGTTGGATGAGATTTACCATGTAATCAAGTTAGTTTTGTTAGGGTTTGATCCCTAGTATCCACTATGTTCTGAGATTGATGTTGCTATGACTTTGCTATGCTTAATGCTTGTCACTAGGGACCAAGTGCCATGATTTCAGATCTGAACCTATTATGTTTTCATGAATATATGTGTGTTCTTGATCCTATCTTGCAAGTCTATAGTCACCTATTATGTGTTATGATCCGACAACCCCGAAGTGACAATAATCAGGATACTTCTCGGTGATGACCGTAGTTTGTGGAGTTCATGTATTCACTATGTGTTAATGCTTTGGTCCGGTTCTCTATTAAAAGGAGTGTCACGCCCAATATGCGACCCTATCCAAAAGGAACTCGAAGGTCCCACCAAGGATAGACCCGCATATTGGAACGCTTTTGCAAGGTGGATATCATTACATCAACATTACATATAGATGGGGATACATACAAGAGACATACAATGCCACATGAATACAAAAATACATCATACATAAGACCAACATCCGTCTATGGATGAAACACAAACAAAAGCTCAAACGACATCCACCCTGCTAGCCCAGGCTGCCGACCTGGAACCTATCCCCTGATCGAAGAAGCAGAAGAAGAACTCAACGCAAGCAAGCATCGCTCTCGCGTCATGATCATCGCATAACCTGTACTGCAATCTGTTATTGTAGTAATCAGGAGCCACGAGGACTCAGCAATCCCATTACCATGGGTATCAAGACTAGCAAAGCTTAATGGGAAAGGAAGGGGTAAAGTGGTGAGGTTGCAGCAGCGACTAAGCATGATATGGTGGCTAACATACGCAAATGAGAGTGAGAAGAGAAACAAAGGAACGGTCGACAACTAGCAATGATCAAGAGGTGATCCTGAACACCTACTTACGTCAATCATAACACAGAAACCGTGTTCACTTCCCGTACTCCGCCGAGAAGAGACCATCACGGCTACACACGCGGTTGATGCATTTTAATTCGGATCTGGTGTCAAGTTATCTACAACCGGACATTAACAAATTCCCATCTGCCACATAACCGCGGGCATGGCTCTCGAAAGTTTATACCCTGCAGGGGTGTCCCAACTTAGCCCATGACAAGCTCTCGCGATCAACGAAGGAATAGACCTTCTCCCAGGAAGACCCGATCAGTCTCGGAATCCCGGTTTACAAGACATTTCGACAATGGTAAAACAAGACCAGCAAAGCCGCCCGATGCACCGACAATCCCGATAGGAGCTGCACATATCTCGTTCTCAGGGCACACCGGATGAGCCAGACGTCGGGTTGGCATAGACCCTGGTTGCCCAGGGGGCGCCGGACATCACTCGGTTTGGACCAACACTTAGACAAGCATTGGCCCGGGGGGGCTAAAATAAAGATGACCCTCGAGAGAGCGACTCCCAAGGGAAAGATAGGTGGTGGTGAGGCAAATGGTAAAACCAAGGTTGGGCCTTGCTGGACAAGTTTTATTCAAAGCGAACTGTCAGGGGGGTCCCATAAATCACCCGACCGTGTAAGGAATGCAAAATCCGGGAACATAACACCGGTATGCGGAAACTAGGGCGGCAAGAGTGGAACAAAACACCAGGCATAAGGCCGAGCCTTCCACCCTTTACCAAATATATAGATGCATTAATAATATAAGAGATATTGTGATATCCCAACAAAACCCTGTCCACCATGGAGCAATCTTCAACTTCACCTGCAACTAGCAACGCTATAAGAGGGGCTGAGCAAGCGGTAACATAGCCAAACAATGGTTTGCTAGGAATGGTGTCAAAGGTTAGAGGTTCATGGCAATTTGGGATGGCTTGAAGAGCAAAAGATAGGTAACGCAGCATAGCGATAGAACGAAGCAACTAGCATGGCAATGATAGTAATGAGATCCAGGGTAGCGGTCATCTTGCCTGAAATCCCGCAAGGAAGAAGAACGAGTCCATGAAGAAGATGAAGCCACGAAGACGAACCACACGTAGATGAACGAATCCTCACGATCGCAACGAAACGGGAACTATCGAGAAGAAGCACACAACATGGTAAACACACCACACATGAACAAGGCATGATGCACAACAATCATGATGTATGACAAAGTCTACATGAAACTACTCATGGCAAGAGATGATGCAAACAAGAACAACACATCAAGGCAAGTTTAAATGAGGCCGGGAACAACATATAACAATTCCGGTAAGTCCTCATATGCAAATTTCGAAATTGGTCCAGAACTGAATAAACCTTATGTTCAAGTTGTTAAACAGCAAGTTAAGATGCACCAAGATGATCTACACGAAATTCTAGTCAAGTTACATATAAAGTTCATTAGATTCGGAGCTACGGCCTAGAAGCTATGAGAAAAACAAGTTAAACATGGCATTGATGCAAAATGCACCCAAACATCAAGCAAACACACCAAAATAAGGATCCAACATGGTAATATGAAGCTACATGCAAAATCAAGCAAGTTTCATATAGAGCACACTCAAAACGGAGCAACGGTGTAACACATACGCTCTATACAAGTCATAGCAACAAACTGTCCATAACAGCAACTAGGCATCTTACAAGCATCAAAACAACATGCTACAGCATCTCAACGTAATAACAAAAGGCATGGGCATGAAGTACAGGTAAAGCATAACAAAACATGAACACTGAGCTATCTCCAGAAACAACTAGAACATGCTCAAAAACACATGGAGACATTGCAAATAATAACAGTTTCAGACTTTGCAGAAATATTATCAGGTTGCAATGTTTAGAGCTAGCAAACAACATGTTACAGAAACATATCATGGCAAAGAAAGGCATGGCATGAATCTACTAATTGCATAGATCAAAAGACCCTTACTGACCATGAGCCAAAAAGGAACAGAAGATATGATGGCACCCATGTAAACATGGCAAGTTATATGACAGATTCAAACATGGCAGGAACAACAATAAGTAGGCATGTTGGTGAGCTTGAACCACTCACCACAGAGCAATACACGGCATGGGAAGGCAACCAACAGTAATAAGACATGTTTATGAAGCTAAGCATGGCAAGAGAAAGGTCATAGGGTGCATGGAACACTAGCAAAACACATGGGAACAAGTGAACTTAATGTTATCAGGCTGATAGCAACATTTTCAAGCAACTTTGGAGCAAGATATGAACAATCTACAACAAGCTATAAATGCTACCAGGGGCAATGGATGGATAGAGCATGACATGTAGATCAAAACATGTTTATAGAACATCTCCAGATTATGCATAGAATGATTAGTAGCCACATGTTTATATAGCATCACGAAATAACAGATTCAGCCTAGCAAAACAGCAACATCAAGTACACTACTTAACAAGCTCGACTCACTCACCACAAGTCATTGCATGACAAGATAAGCATAGCATCATCAAGAAGACATGTTTATGTAACCAACCAAGTCAAGAACAAGTCCATAGCATGCAAGGATCAACTATAGCAAGCTTGGCCATATTGAATAACATGTAAACAATCTGCCAGGAAACATTTTGAAGCAAAAGTAGAGCACCAAAATGACATGCTAGACTACTCCATAATTGCAAAAAAGGGCATGGATGGATATACAATAACCATATGTTCAAAACACCCTTACTGAAGTATCTCAAAATATGCATGGATCTCTCTGTAGCATCAAGTTTACATGGCATCAAAATAACAACAGAACAGGGACTAAATCAGCAATATCACGAAGCCTAGTTTGCATGCTTGTGATAGTCACCACATTGATCACAAAAATACATGGCATACACCCCTGGAAAGATGGCATGGCATAGATCAAAACACATGTAGACATCAACCTCATAGGATGCACACATCAATCATGGCAAAAATGACAAATGAGCAAGTTATAACAGTTTCATCAGATTAACATCAACATGCACTCTTCCAACAGCTTTTCGGGCATCAAGATGAGCTCAAATGAAAATGATGCAATGGAATGAAATGAATTACTCGTCGAGACGAACAATTTGACATATTACACGCACGAAACGGAGCTACGGATGCAGAGATACAACGCGATGAACATGGCATGTTTATGCAAAAATCCTGAGGACTTAGAGAAATCGGGGCAACCTCGGGATCTGCACGGTTTACGAGGTTCGCTGGAGAGGCTCGCCGAAGACGACGGGGAAGACGCCGGGGTGGCCGGAGATGGCGGATCCGGACCGGATCTCGCCGGATCCGGCCGGATCCCGGCGCGGGAAGGCGGAGGAGGTCGTCGGCGGGCGTGGGGGCGGAGGAGGCCGGGGCGGCGCCGGAGGAGCTGCGGACTCGGCCGGAGATGGCGGCGGTTGGCGCGAGGCCGACGGGAGGCGAGACGGGTCGGGATGCTGGCGGCGGGCGGCTTCGCGGCGGCGACGAGGCACGCGGGCGGCAGCAGCAGAGCGCCTCGGCGCGGCGACGGAGAGGCGACGGGAGGCGGCTCAGGCGGCCGGCGGCGGCGGCGGTCGCCGGCAAGCCTTGGCCCGCGGCGGCGAGGTCTGGCGGCGAGCGCGCGCCGCGCGGCGGGCACGTGGCGGGGAGCGGGCGGCGGCGCGGGCGCGGCGGCGGCGGCGGGCGGGCGGCTGGGCCGAGGGCAGGTGGGCCAGTGGCCAGCTGGGCGGCGGCGAGCCACCACGTGGCGGAACGCGGTTGGACGGGGCGACGGGCGGACATGTCCGGAGGGGTCCGGACGTGTCCGGCTGCGGGATGAGGACAAAGCTAGGGTTAGGGGCGATTTGATCCGAAAATTTCGGGGGAGGTCTAGATTTATAGGTAGAGGGAGCTAGGAGAGTCCAAATGAGGAGCGGTTTTCGGCCACGCGATCGTGATCGAACGACCGAGAGCATGGAGGGGATTTTGGTGGGTTTTGGGCCACTTTGGAAGGGGTGTTGGGCTGCAACAAAAGGGGGCTTTGCGGTTACCCGGTTAACCGTTGGAGTATCAAACGACCTCCAAATGGCACGAAACTTGACAGGCGGTCTACCAGTGGTATACCAAGGCCGCTTGGTAAACCTCGGTCCATTCCGAGAACGTTTAACACCCGCACAAGAGAAGAGGCAAAAGGGGGATGCCGGAGGGCATAGGAGTGCCGGATTGCAAAACGGACAACGGGGAAAATGCTCGGATGCATGAGACGAACATGTATGCAAAATGAAATGCACATGATGACATGATATGAAATGCAGATGATGACATGGCAAAGTGCAACATGCAAGCACATGACATGGCAACGACGGCGAATAACTGGCAGACACCTGGCGCATCGGATCCGGGGCGTTACAAGGAGGCCTTAATATCCCTTAGTTCTTTTCCATAAGCACATACAAAAGACTGGCAGACACCTGGCGCATCGGATCCGGGGCGTTACAAGGACCCCGCTGCACACGGGAGGGTAGGACAAAAGATGTCATACAAGTTCTTTTCCATAAGCACATATGACTATTTACGGAATACATGCCTACATTACATTGATGAATTGGAGCTAGTTCTATATCACCCTATGTTATAACTATTGCATGAGGAATCGCATCCGACATAATTATCCATCATTGATCCATTGCATACGAGCTTTTCACATATTGTTCTTTGCTTATTTACTTTTCCGCTGCTACTGTTACAACTACTACAAAAACCCGAAAACATTTATCTTTACTTTGCTACTGCTACTATTATTATCATACCACTTTTGCTACTAAATACTTTGCTGCAGATACTAAGTTATCCAGGTGTGGTTGAATTGACAACCCAACTGCTAATACTCAAGAATATTCTTTGGCTTTCCTTGTGTCGAATCAATAAATTTGGGTTGAATACTCTACCCTCGAAAGCTGTTGCCATCCCCTATACTTGTGGGTTTTCAAGACTAATTTCTGGCGCCGTTGCCGAGGAGCATAGCTCTATTCTCTGAGTCACTTGGGATTTATATCTGTTGATCACTATGAAGAACTTGAAAGACGCTAAAACCAAGATTTTGCCCTCAACTACAAGGGGAGGTAAGGAACTGCTATCTAGCTCTGCACTAGATTCTCCTTCCGTTATAAGTAAGCTTGCGACACCTAAACCTGCTACTGCTATGAATTCTGATATGTTGTATGTTATTGATGATGCCACTTCGGCTATGCATGATGAAACTACTTCTGTGCGTGATACTACTTTGCCATTAGGTGAATTTCTTGATGAACAACTTTCTAGATTTAGGGGGAATGAAAATAGTGAAGAATCTATTATTGATGATAGTGATGATGAAGGTCCCCCCAATGATTATGTTTTACCCGTTGTTCCTAAGGGTTATGTTATGCATGAAACAGCTGCTATGGAAATTCTTGCTTGCAATGATATAAATGATCTTAAGAAATTACTAGCTAAATGGAAGCAACAGTCTCTTAATGCTAGAATGAAACCCGATCCTGCTTTTGCTACTTTACCTATCTGTGTTACTGATAAGGATTATGAATTCTCTGTTGATCCTGATATTATTACTTTAGTTGAATCTGATCCTTTTTATGGCCTTGAATCTGAAATTGTTGTGGCACATCTTACCAAGTTGAATGATATAGCCACCCTATTTACTCATGATGAGAAGTGTCGCTATTTATATATCCTTAAGATATTTCTGTTCTCATTAAAGGGTGATGCTAAGACTTGGTATAATTCTCTTGCTCCTGGTTGTGTGCGTAGTCCCCAGGATATGATTTATTACTTCTCTGCCAAATATTTCCCTGCTCATAAGAAACAAGCTGCCTTGCGGGAAATATATAATTTTGTGCAAATCAAAGAAGAGAGTCTCCCACAAGCTTGGGGGAGGCTTCTCCGGTTACTAAATGCTTTGCCTGATCATCCTCTTAAGAAAAATGAAATACTTGATATCTTTTATAATGGACTAACCGATGCTTCCAAGGACTACTTGGATAGTTGTGCTGGTTGTGTTTTCAGGGGAAGAACAGTCGACGAAGCTGAAATACTATTGAATAATATGTTGACTAATGAAAATAATTGGACTCTTCGAGCAGTTCTGAAGTAATTCTGAACCAATTGAGTCAACTACTGAGCCTATTCCTAAACCCACTCCGAAGAAGAGAGGTGTTTTATTTCTCAGTCCTGAAGATATGCAAGAGGCAAAGAAATCCATGAAAGAAAAAGGCATTAAAGCTGAAGATGTTAAGAATTTACCTCCTATTGAAGAAATACATGGTCTTAATTTACCGCCTGAAGAACCACATTGTCTTGATAACCCGTCATAGGTAGTAAAGGTAAATTCTCTCTATAGATATGATAAAGTTGAAGTACCCTCTACTAAATTTCATAGCCCATGCTTAGATGAATTTGATGACTTTATGGCTAGACAAGAAAGTTTTAATGCTTATGTTGGTAGAGAGTTAAAGAATAATGCTTTCGAGATAGGACGCGTAGGTGATAATCTTGCTAGAGTTAAAGATGAACTTCATCGCGTTAGCAAATATGCTTCTATGGTTGCTACTCAAGCTAAGCAAGTACTTAAAGCTCAAAATGATTTGCTTGAGGAATTGAATAATAAAAATGACTTTGTTGTTAGAGTGGCTACTAGAACTGGTAGAATGACTCAGGAACCTTTGTATCCTGAAGGCCACCCTACGAGAATCGAGCAAGATTCTCAGAGAAATAATTTAGAGGCACCTAGTTCTTCTAAAAAGAAGAAGAAGAAAGATGATAGAACTTTGCATGCTTCTAGTGAACCTACTGTAGACACACCTGAGAATCCCAATAATATTTCTATTTCTGATGCTGAAATTCAATCAGGTGATGAACATGAACCTAGTGATAATGTTAATGATGATGTTCATGTTGATGCTCAACCTAGCAAAGACAATGATATAGAGATTGAACCTGCTGTTGATCTTGATAACCCACAATCAAAGAATCAACGTTATGATAAGAAAGATTTTGTTGCTAGGAAGCACGGTAAAGAACGAGAACTATGGGTTCAGAAACCCATGCCCTTTCCTCCTAAACCATCCAAGTCAAAGGATGATGAGGATTTTGAGCGCTTTGCTGAAATGATTAGACCTATTTTCTTACGTATGCGCTTAACTGATATGCTTAAAGTAAATCCTTATGCTAATTATATGAAGGATATCATCACAAATAAAAGAAAGATACCGGAAGCTGAAATTTCCACCATGCTTGCTAATTACACTTTTAAGGGTAGAATATCAAAGAAACTTGGAGATCCGGGTGTACCAACTATACCATGCTCTATTAAAAGAAATTATGTTAGAACTGCTTTATGTGATCTTGGAGCCGGTGTTAGTGTTATGCCTCTCTCTTTATATCGTAGACTTGAATTGAATAAGATGACACGTACTGAAATATCTTTGCAAATGGCCGATAAATCAACTGCTATACCTGTCGGTATTTGTGAGGATGTGCCTGTTGTGGTTGCAAATGTCACTATCTTAACGGACTTTGTTATTCTTGATATTCCCGAGGACGATAGCATGTCTATTATTCTTGGTAGACCTTTTCTTAATACTGCAGGTGCTGTTATTGATTGCAACAAAGGCAATGTCACTTTTCATGTTAATGGTAATGAGCATACGATACACTTTCCGAGGAAACAATCTCAAGTTCATAGCATCAATTCTATTGAAAAAGTTCCAACTATCATTTTTGGAGGTTTTGAATTTCCTCTCCCTACTGTCAAGAAAAAGTATGATATTCTTATTGTTGGGGATTTTCATATCCCCGTTGAGGTAACTTAGTGTTATTCGAATTCGAAATTTCTCTGGTTCCGTGTTATTCGGAATGAGTTTGTTAACAAGACTTGATCAACCTTGTTAGTGGGTTCATTTTGATGATCACGAGATGGATGAAACTAGAAGGCACAACCTTCTGTACCCTCTTTTTACTTTCTGTTATTTAGATTAAATAAAGCAAAAATAGTATTAACCGTCTATTTTTTGAATTATCCATGCATTAAAAATAGTCCAAAAATAAAAGTGCTCCAAATGCCCTGCAAATTTAGTATGATTTTTTCTGGAATATTTGAGGATTTTAGGCACTGAAAACACTGCAAAAGGGGCAAGCACCAGGCCACGAGAGAGGAGCCCCCACAGGGGCGCGCCCCTCTCTGGGGGCCTGGTGGGTCCCTCCACTTATGCCAGCACCCACACACTTCATCTTCTACCCAAAAAATCCCCATCCAGCTCAAGCCCGAGTTCTAGCTCGTTTTGCTGCGATTTTCGATCTCTTAGCTCAAAGCTCCATTCGCAAAACTGCTTTGGGAGATTGTTGCTTGGTATGTGACTCCTCCATTGGTCCAAATAGTTTTTGTTCTAGTGCTTTTTTCTTTGCAAATTTTTGCTGCATAGGTGACCATGTTCTTGAGCTTGCATGTTAAATTTTTGAGGTGCCAAGCAATTCCAATGCATGATATAGGCTCTAGGCACTTGTAGGAGTAGTTGCTATCAATCTTGTTTAGTTTTATTCACTTTTATTTTGAAGTTACTAAAATTTCAAAAAAATTCAGAAAAATAAATATGCTTAGAAGAATGTACCAAGGTGGTTCCTCGGCAAAGAAAGGGCCAAGGATTGCTATACGTGAACAAGATGTTAATTTGCCGAGGGATGCAAATGTACGGGCTTGCGAGTGGCCATCCGATGATTTTATGGTTGAAGCAGGCTTCAAGGGGGAATTTGACGCGTATGTGCGTAATGCTGAGCTTGAGGACTTCTTACAAGATAAGTGTCCCCAATATTATCTATTGACTGATTCTTTTGTGCGGAGGTTCGAATATATTTCTTCGCGTAATTCTCCTAGTGTTGTGTTTGATATTTACGATACATATTATACCATGGATTTAGAGGATTTCACAACTGCTTGCAAACTCCCGCAGTGGGTAATATTAATAATCCTCCCAAATCTGAAGTTAGAGATTTTCTTGCTAGTATTACTGTGGGAGAATCTAGGGACGTAACACAAGCTACCATAGGGAGCATCCATTTTCCTGCTATACATTACTTTGCTCTCTTTATTGGTAGATGCATTAACGGTAAGGACGAAGTATGTCACATGTGTGCTCCTGATCTTTGTGTCCTCAAGAGTGTTGTGTCAGGTTATAGAGGTTATAACTTGGGGGCAATAGTTGCACGTAGGTTGCATAATAATAATAAAAAGGGAGATTTCTTTGGAGGGATTTATGCAACCCGTGTGGATAATTTTCTTAATATAGCTCCACGAGAGGGGGACATGCTTGTACCTCTTGTTTATTTGGATAAAGAAGCTATGTTTGATCATCATTTTCTTGAGAGGAATGAACAATTCCTCCATTATCGACTAACCTTTAACAGACGCAACTACGTCCCTGTTACTCTTCCTGCTCCCTACCTTTTTGATTATCAGGCAAAAGGAAGATATGTTGTCACCAGGGAAGAAGCCACTGAATATGAGACTGGAATGGAGGCAGCTCGCCAACACACTGCTGCTCAGGAGGCGGTTGCCTCTGCATCTTAGTACTACCCCGGCTACTCTTATGGATATCAGCCAGGCGGTCATTGGTATTAGACCAACTTAGGCCAAAAGCCTAAGCTTGGGGGAGTACGTATTTCTCGCCAACTTTACATTCATGTTCACACACTAGTCGTCGGTGCTCGTACTCTTTCATTGTATTATCCATGTTAGTTTAAATTTCTTTTTCTAGCTTTCTTCTTGTGTGTTTGTTAAACCTTAAGAAAAACCAAGAAAATTAGTTAGTTTAATTTCCTTGCTTGTAGTAGAAATTAAAATGAAAACCCAAAAATATTTCTCATTCTTCTTTTACTTGTTGGGAGCTTTCCCGTGTAAATAGTTTTATTTTCTTTTCTTTCTTTTGGGGGTCGAGAAGACTATATTGAAAATGCTTAGTGACTCTTATATGCATGCTTGTTTATTTAACTTAGAGCCCATATTACTTGTCTTCTCTCTTGAGTTGAATGCTTGTAGATTCTAGCTTAGTCCAATGCATGTGCACTCTTATTATTATACACATCGTTTGGTCGTGCGAGTGAAAGGCAATAATGATGATATATGATGGACTTATTGGGATGAGAAAAGCTTGTATGAACTCGACCTCTCTTGTTTTTGTAAATATGATGATTCATTGTCGTTCCTGAGTTAGCTATTATGAAGTAAACATATTTGCAATGGCATTTAGAGATTATAGTTGCTTGTGCCATGCTTCATTAGCTATGAGTTATAATGGTTTACCTTGCGTGCCAACATGCTATTAGAATTATTATGATGTGGTATGATGGGATGGTATCCTCCTTTGAATGTATTAAGTGACTCGACTTTGCACATCTTCACACATGTAGTTGAATCAAATCAACATAGCCTTCATGATATTTATGTTCATGGTAGATTATATCCTACTCATGCTTGTATTCGGTGTAAATTAATTTTAATGCATCGTTTACATTGTTGTCGTTGTCTCTCTCTCGATTAATCGCTTCCAGGTCTTTTGCTAGCCTTCACCTGTACTAAGCGGGAATACTGCTTGTGCATCCAAACTCCTTAAACCCCAAAGTTGTTCCATATGAGTCCACCATACCTTCCTATATGTGGTATTTACCTGCCGTTCCAAGTAAATTTGTATGTGCCAAACTCTAAACCTTCAAATGAAATTCTGTTTTGTATGCTCGAGCAGCTCATGTTTCAACTAGGGCTGCCTATATCTTCCATGCTAGGTGGGTTATTCTCAAGAGGAGTGGACTCCGCTTCTCATTCACGAGAAAGGGCCGGTAACCGGGATGCCCAGTCCCATGATCCAAAAAGATCAAAGCAAATCAAAATAATTAAACGAAACTCCTCCATGGCTGTTGTATGTTGGAGGCACTCGTTGTTTCGAGCTAGCCATGGATTGATGCTTGTTGGTGGTTGGGGGAGTATAAACCTTTACCATTCTGTTTGGGAACTACCTATAATGCATGTAGTATGGAAGATACAGCCATCTCATAGTTGTTGCATTGACAGCAAAAGTATGCCGCTCAAAATGTTATTCAATCTCTATTTTAAAATCGAGCTCTGGCACCTCTACAATCCCTGCTTCCCTCTACGAAGGGCCTATCTATTTACTTTTATGTTGAGTCATCATCCTTCTTATTAAAAAGCACCAGCTAGAGAGCACACTGTCATTTGCATTCATTACTATTGGTTTATATTGGGTATGACTTGACTGGATCTCTTTTACCATGAATTAAAATGTTTAGTCAGTCCTTGATCTTTAAAGGTGCTCTGCATTTATGTTTTATTGGTCTCGAAAAGGGCTAGCGAGATACCATTTTGTTATATCATGTTATGATTATTTTGAGAAAGTGTTGTCATCCGAGTTTTATTATTATAGCTCGCTAGCTGATTATGTTATTGATATGAGTAATTGTGAGACCTATGTGTTATTGTTAGTATGGTTATTTCATAATATTTGCTGAAAGTTGAATGCTGGCTTTTCATGTTACAACAACAAGAGCAACAGAGTTTGTAAAAGTTTTTCTTTATCACTTTCAGTTTATCAACTGAATTGCTTGAGGGAAAGCAAAGGTTTAAGCTTGGGGGAGTTGATACGTCTCCAACGTATCTACTTTTCCAAACACTTTTGCCCTTGTTTTGGACTCTAACTTGCATGATTTGAATGAAACTAACCTGGTCGCGTTGTTTTCAGCAGAACTACCATGATGTTGTTTTATGTGTAGAAAAGAAAAGTTCTCGGAATGTCCTGGAAATCCACGGAGGCACTTTTCAGAATTAATAAGAATTCTTGGCGAAAGAATGAAGGCCAAGGGGCCCACGGGCTGTCCACGAGACAGGGGGCGCGCCCTCCTATCTCGTGGGCCCCGTGGACACCTCCCGACCTCAACTCCAACTCCATATATACCGTCACGGGGAGAAAAAAATCGAAGAGAAAGTTTCATCGCGTTTTACGACACGGAGCCACCGCCAAGCCCTAATCTCTCTCGGGAGGGCTGATCTGGAGTCCGTTCGGGGCTCTGGAGAAGGGGATTTGTCGCCATCGTCATCATCAACCATCCTCCATCACCAATTTCATGATGCTCACCACCGTGCGTGAGTAATTCCATCGTAGGCTTGCTGGACGGTGATGGATTGGATGAGATTTACCATGTAATCAAGTTAGTTTTGTTAGGGTTTGATCCCTACTATCCACTATGTTCTGAGATTGATGTTGTTATGACTTTGCTATGCTTAATGCTTGTCACTAGGGCCCGAGTGCCATGATTTCAGATCTGAACCTATTATGTTTTCATGAATATATGTGTGTTCTTGATCCTATCTTGCAAGTCTATAGTCACCTATTATGTGTTATGATCCGACAACCCCGAAGTGACAATAATCGGGATACTTCTCGGTGATGACCGTTGTTTGTGGAGTTCATGTATTCACTATGTGTTAATGCTTTGGTCCGGTTCTCTATTAAAAGGAGGCCTTAATATCCCTTAGTTTCCGTAAGGACCCCGCTGAACACGGGAGGGTAGGACAAAAGATGTGATACAAGTTCTTTTCCATAAGCACGGATGACTATTTACGGAATACATGCCTACATTACGTTGATGAATTGGAGCTAGTTCTATATCACCCTATGTTATAACTATTGCATGAGGAATCGCATCCGGCATAATTATCCATCATTGATCCATTGCCTCCGAGCTTTTCACATATTGTTCTTCACTTATTTACTTTTCCGCTGCTACTGTTACAACTACTACAAAAACCCAAAAACATTTATCTTTACTTTTCTACCGCTACTATTATTATCATACCACTTTTGCTACTAAACACTTTGCTGCAGATACTAAGTTATCCAGGTGTGTTTGAATTGACAACTCAACTATTAATACTCAAGAATATTCTTTGGCTCCCCTTGTGTCGAATATATAAATTTGGGTTGAATACTCTACCCTCGAAAGTTGTTGCGATCCCCTATACTTGTGGGTTATCAGTCACCCACGAGATAGCGGTAGTGGAGGAGCCGCATACGGATTATCCCTCTATTTTGAGGACGAATTATGTCCGGATTACCTAGCTCTCTGACCCGGATTCCCGCTCGTGGGAAAACATGACCCAGACCCCGAATTTAGAATCGGGTATCGGGTCGGAAAAATCGGGCAGCACTCCGGATCCCAAGCTATCAAGCCCGGAAGCTCCTATGCCCCTGGGCGTTAGATCGGATCAGAATCCAGATTCAGCTACACCCACCCACCCGGACTTAAACCATCTCTCCCGTATCAGACAAGAGCCCCAAGAGACAGTACATCGCTATTGGGCCAGATTCCTCCTTGTGTTAAACAAGGTAAAGGATTGTCGTGAGGAAGACGCAATCTCACTTTTCTGCAAAAACTACATGAACAAAGGGATCCTTAATGCTAAAAGTCGTCGTGACATAGCACACTTTGCTGACTTAGCAGCCATAGTATAGAAGTACTGTGCGATGGAGAGCGCCTGGGAAACCCAAGCAGAATTTTGGGATAGTCCGGCTCTCAATAAAACCTTTGTCTGAACTAAACGGGCAAACTCTCGCAAGTCAGCCGATCCAATCCCCAAGAAACCAAAGCCCACCCCAGGGCGTGGAACCGTATTGGAAGAATGGCTCAATAGGCCATGTAAACTCCACAGCACGCTGGACACTACACCAACACATAGCCTTAGAGCATGTTGGATACTCCGGTAGGTAGCAAAAAGCGACGAGGATCTTCTTGTAAGCCATAAAGTAGAACAACATCCCGCCAAAGAAAACAATACAGTACTAACAGTCTTTGAGACTTTCGCCTCAAACAATAGGCGCAAGCGAGCTCATCGAAATTTCGCTGAAATTTGCCACGTGGCAAAACTAAATCCGTGGAACGACACTGCTATAACTTTCAGTGCCAGTGATGAGCCTCAATTCCAGACAGTCCAGGCACCAGCCGCTTTGGTCCTTAGCCCAATCGTGGACGGCTTTCGGCTCACTAAAGTACTCATGGACGGCAGAAGCGGATTAAACTTGATCTACGAAGAAACACTCAACAAGATGGAAATTGATAAAAGCCGCATTGAGCAAACCGGCACAACCTTCATGGGAATCATCCCTAGCCGGGAAGAACGGTGTGCGGGAAAAATCACACTTGATGTGGTATTCGGCACTCTGGAGAACTACAGGTCCGAAGAAATCACATTCCAAGTGGATCCTTTCAGCAGCGGATACCATGCCCTTTTGGGGTGGGACGCGTTTACAAGCTTTCAAGCTATACCCCATTATGGGTACATGAAGCTTAAAATGCCCGGACCCAATGGAATCATCACTCTTGCCAGTGATCCGACGTCGCACTTCGCGCCAAAAATAAAACCGCAGCACTAGCCCTGGAAGCATTATCCGAAGCTCTAGCAGCCGAAGAACTAACAACGCTGTGTGCCACTGTGGACAGGGACGACGTGATACTAGACAAGCGACCCAAGTCCACCAAATTTAAACCCGCAGACGAGATAGTCAAATTCCAGGTCCACCCAACGGACCCCACGAAGACAGCTTCCATTGGGACACAGTTGAGCCCCACAATGGACGCCACACTACGAGACTTCCTCCGCGAAAATTGGGACATTTTCGCCTGGCACCCTTCGGACATGCCGGGCATCCCATGCAGACTGGCCGAACACAGCCTCAATATACTGAAAGGATACAAGCCTGTCAAACAGACTCTCAGGCGCTTCTCAGAGCCCAAACAGCAAGCCATGGGAGAAGAGCTAGCCAAGCTACTTGAGGCCGGATTCATCAGAGATATCAAGCATCCGGATTGGCTGGCAAATCTGGTAATGGTACCAAAGAAGGATAAATCTGGCGCGTAAAGGCCGACTTCAAAGACCTCAACAAGGCTTGCCCCAAGGATCCCTTCCCCCTCCCTCGCATCGACCAAATCATCGACGCCACCGCAGGACACGACTCACTGTGTTTCCTCGATGCATACACTGGATACCATCAAATAAAGATGGTAGAGTCCGACCAGGCTCCAACGGCCTTCATAACGCCATATGGTCCTTTCTGCTTCAACACTATGCCTTTCGGGCTTAAAAATGCCGGCGCAACCTATCTACGCATGATTCAAACATGCCTGGAAAAGCAAATCGGCAAGATAGTGGATGCCTATGTGGACGACGTGGTCATAAAAACAAGACATGTCGAAACCCTAATAGACAACTTGAGGCTTACGTTCGACAACCTCCGAACATATGACATCAAGGAAAACTTAGAAAAGTGTGTTTTCGGTGTACCCTCCGGGAAGCTGCTCAGCTTCATTGTTTCCAATAGAGGAATTGAGGCGAATCCGGAAAAAATCTGAGCTCTGTCGCAGTTGGCTATCCTAACAGACCTCAAGCATATCCAGAAATTAGCTGGATGTGTGGCTGCCCTAAGCTGCTTTATCTCCCGGTTAGGAGAAAAGGCATTACCTCTTTACCGCCTTCTTCTGCGCACCGAACACTTTGTGTGGACGGATGTAGCCGCGGCCGGACTGGATGAAATAAAGACCTTATTGTCCAGTAATCCAGTCATAACAACGCCAAATATTGGCAAACCTATGCTATTGTACATAGCTGCAACACATCAAGTTGTAAGCGCAGTGCTCGTCGTCAAACGAGAGGCTGGCGGATACAAATTCCCGCTCCAGAAGCCGGTATATTACGTACCCACGGTCCTCACCCCATGCAAATCCCGATACCCACACTATCAAAAGATAGCATACGCGGTCTTCATGGCATCCCGGAAGCTACGACACTACTTTCAAGAGTGTTCGATTACGGTGGCCACCGAAGTACCACTTAACGACATAATAAATAACCGCGACGCTACGGGCTGGATTGCTAAATGGGCCATCGAGCTCCTTCCGTTTGACATAACATACAAACCACGGCGGGCCATCAAGTCGCAAGTACTGGCTGACTTTGTCGCCGAATGGACAGAAGCCGAACTCCCTAAAGAGTACGACGCGTACTCTAACTAGATCATGCACTTCGATGGCTCTAAAATGCTGGCCGGATTGGGAGCAGGTGTAGTCCTGACGTCTCCCACCGGAGACACGGTCCAATACGTACTCCAAATATTATACACAGACTCCAACAACGCATCCGAATACGAGGCTTTGTTGCACGGTCTTTGGATGGCAGTCTCTATGGGCATTCAACGCCTGGAAGTACGCGGGGATTCAAACCTCGCAATATCACAAATAAACGGAGACTTTGATGCCAATGATCCGAAAATGGCGGCCTACCATAATGCCGTCCTCAAAATGTCAGCTCGGTTTGAGGGGCTCGAATTCCACCATGTGGTTCGAGAAAACAATCAAGCGGCGGATGTCCTCGCCTGCATCGGCGCTAAATGCGACCCTGTCCCACCGAAGCCATCCGTGGTATGGGAAGGGGAGTCCGGCAACACTAGCACGGATCCGAATACACCCCAGATTCCGAACCATCAGACGTAATCGGCGGCTCCGCCACCGAAATAACACCTTCGACCCACGAAATCATGGATGTAACCGCCTCGTGGACCGAGCCTTTCTTGGCCTACCTAAACAGGCAGGAGCTCCCCGAGGACCAAAATGAAGCACGTTGTATTGTGCGGCGTTCCAAGGCCTACAAAGTACATGAGGGAGAACTCTATAAGAAGAGTGCGACCGGAGTACTCCAAAGATGCATCTCCGAAGAGGAAGGGCGACAGCTATTGGCTGAATTCCATGCCAGACTGGGCGGGCACCACGCCGTGGATCGGGCACTTGTCATCAAGGCCTTTCGTACATGCTTTTATTGGCCGACAGCCCGAGCAGACGCATAGGACCTTGTCCAACACTGCGTCAGTTGCCAGCTCTTTGCCAATCAGAGTCATATGCCCCCTACCGCTCTCCAAACAATTCCCATTACTTGGCCCTTCGTGGTCTGGGGGCTGGATATGGTCGGACCCCTTAAAGGGGGAAGCATAAGAAAAAATACTTATTGGTCATGGTGGACAAGTTCACCAAATGGATAGAAGCTAAACCAGTCAAAACAGCCAAATCTGGACCAGTGATAGACTTCATATTCGGGGTTGTACAACGATACGGCGTCCCCCACAGCATCATCACTGATAATGGCTCAAACTTCACAGCCGATGAAGTGAAAACTTGGTGCGACAACATGGGCATTAAGCTCGACTATGCCTCTGTCTACCATCCCCAAACAAACGGCCAGGTCAAACGTGCAAACGGTCTCATCATGAGCGGCATCAAACTGAGACTAGTGCGATCCTTGACAGAATCGGACACACACTGGGTCGAGGAGCTCGACACCGTACTCTGGGGGCTGCGGACCACGCCGAATCGCACCATCGGATATACACCATTTTTATGGTGTACGGCGCAGAAGCAGTACTACCCTGCGACATAATACATGATTTGCCTCGCGTGCGCATGTACGAAAAGAAGGAAGCCGAGTTGGATCGGCAGGATAACTTAGATGCCCTGGAGGAGGAACGCGATGTCGCAAAAGCCCGTTCCGCATTCTATCAGCAGCAGGCTCGACGGTACCAAAGCAGATAAGTGCGGGCCAAAACTTATAATATTGGCGAACTCATTCAACGCCTACATGAGAAGAAGAAGGACAAGCTTAAACCTAAGTGGGAGGGTCCCTTCGTTATTGATAAAGTTCTCACCAGAGGAGCGTACCGCCTACGTAATGTATCCGATAACGGACTCGAGCCAAACCCACGGAACGCGGCCAGACTCCGAAGATTCTACGCCTAGCGCCAAACTCAGTGTTCGTCTCCTTACCCCTTCCTTTTTAATTATGTTCCCTCTTTTTTCCTTTCTCGACCTTTTTCCTTCTTCACACAAAGTACTCAATACAGTGCGGACGCTCGGATCACTCCGGCCGCACTATGTGTGTAAGCTATACCTGGGGGCTTCCTATACGGAAGCTAAATATAATTGCTTTCATGGCTTCTTGCCTATCACATATGCATTCTTTTTCCATATGTGCCCTTTTTTCACCATTATATGCATCGATATGACTTAAGATGTGGCCATGCTGGGTTGCCTGGCTCTTGTGTTTATGCCCTAAGTTCCCGTTAATTCGGCTAGGGCATAACAGGAGCACCTTTGCGTTTGTTACTGCCGGTTCAACCGGATGTGTACCTCAGACTGGGTGAAGCCGAAAGCTAGCGTTCTTAAGGGAATATTTGGTCGGTGAACAAAAGATGTTTTTTGTTTATTACAATATGAATCCCCAAAAGTTTTTGTATCCTGCGTCCCTGTTCGCAGTCCGGACATGTACATCATTGCATGCGTACCCAGGGAAAGGAACCCCTAACGGAACTATTCTCCCTAGAAGATGTTTCTTACTATCCATGTAATATAAAATAACTAGTTGGGTACTTGTCTGTTCAAGCACTTATGACCCCTACGCCTGGTTTCCACGCATGCCCCGGCTCTGTATAACTGAGTGGGTATTCGATACACCCCGGACTGTCGGATCCGGGGGCTGAAGCGAAAAGGTCCGCCATGACAAATGATTTTAATTCGGCTAGGGACTACATATGTCCATTGAATTACACAGTCACTTGGACTGACTATATTCCTCCTCTATACCATCCTATAGGCTATCTAGCTTACAATCCTGTTGGGAATACTTTGCGGCTAACGCTACCTGGTCATACACCAGACTCACGGGAATTTCTTGCCCATCCGGCCCTTGATCCGACTTGACCATATGGTTCGGTCAAGCTTGGTGTAGCTGTCTTCACCATAGCCTGTTCTCTTGCACCTTGTCGGCAGGCTGACATCTTCCACAATTGGAAGCGCCATCGTGCTCCTTGGAGCATATCCACGATCTCCCCCATGCCCTTCGGCAGGAAGCTTGATGGCCACAAGGCCTGAACAATGCCCTGCATCATCTGCCGAGCTCGCTCGTGTAGCCGTGAGAGGTCTTGTAGAAAATCGCCTGCAGACGCGGGCATCTCCTCTTCAGGGCGGCCCGTCAACATACCTACAAATAAAAATTCTTTCAATTTGCTTCCTCGCCAAGCTGTACTACAGTTCGTCTAGGCACTTACCATAAATGCCGCGACGAAGCCTTTTGTTCTCCTTCACGGAGTCGGCCAGCTGAGCGCGGACATCTTTTAATTCGACGCCCAGCCGGACATTGGCATCTTGAACATCTTTTAGCTGTCGTTGGAGATGCGACTCGTTATCTCTTGGGACCTCCGGATTCACCCCGGGATTGTCTGCAGAATTTTCTGTTAGACTTATCATACAAGCCACTTACTAACTGGTACATTTCCGTACAATTGAGACAAATGGTACCAGATGAGGCCTTCTGGGATTCCTCTAACTTGGCAACCGTGGCCCTCAGCTGGGTCTTGCACTCCTCCAGCTCTCGAGACAATTGGGCATTCTTATCTACAAGGATCTGTGCATAAATTGATCCTTAAAACAGTTGTTCCAACCGTTTCAAGTCTCATGGGCTACTGCTATACATGCTTATCAAATTTTCTTACCCGTATATCTTTGGCATACTGGTCCGTCGCTCGGGCAAGCCCGCCTTGAGCAGCTTCGGATGTATCGTCTCCAGGTGAAAGCATTAAATGCCTCTTCGGAAAAGATGTTGTTGCGAAGTACGGCCCATCGGCGCCGGTGATTCATGGCGCTCTCTACTTTGGAATTCGTGGCAAAGAGCATATCCGCATCCTCTATCGGAGGACAATGCGGCATCGGCTCCGGGTCCGCCTCCTCTTTCGAAGCCGGTTCTGGAATCCGGCTGGTGGAGGCGCGATTGGCAGGATCTCCGGATATAGTCCGGCTACTCCTCTTTCTGCCAGGACACAAAGGACGCTGTTACATTTCAAACACAATAATCACAGAGCAGGTTTTTACCATACCTCTGTAGCGGCGTTTCGGCCCTAACCGCCTTCCTCTTAAGCCTGCCCGATCCGGACACCCTTTGCCGACGAGTCCCCAGGGGCTTGGCGCCGCGCTCTAACTGTCGTCTCTGCAAAAATACGACACTTCAGGTGTAAGGCATGGCATCAGAAAGGAGTCCTCTTCGGAGGATGGGGTTTTTTGGCTTGGCTTACACGCGATGTAGGTAGCAGTCCGGGATAGTTGGCGATAACAGCTACTGAGGTGCCATCGTAGCTCGCCTAATAAAATATCTCGTTGACGAGCTCCACAGTAATATCCGGATCTTCTAGAGTCATGGATCGAAGGCCCTTCCGGGGTCCTCTAGCTGTGGGGAGGGGCTGGAGATTCCTTCTACGGCCCTCCACAGTTCCTGCTAGAAAATAACGAGGTAAATAATCTTGACGAAGAACGCCAAAATGAGTGAAGTGGGGGAAAGAGTGACGACTTACCCAGCTTGGGGGTTGTACATAGAAAACCCATCCCGCGGTTTAATGTGAAGGAATTCTTCTTCTTCTCCTTTATACAAATTGGACAATATCCTCGACAGAGCAGTGGCGAAGTCCGGACCCTTACGACCACAGTGGGGGGCATCATCTTCCCCGTTGTAGTGCCACATGGGCTTCCCCCGATATTGAAGCGGCTGCACTCCCCACATTATGCATATTGCCATAACCTCGACTATTGTCAGCCCTGATTTGGCCAGTAACTTTATCCTGCTCATCAGGAAGTGTATTTCTCTGGTATCCTCCTCTTGGGGGCCCCGAGGGCGCCAACTTCTGCGTGCCTTCGGCGGAGCATCACTGAACTCAGGCAGACCTGTCTGGACTGGATCCGGAAGGGGAACGTCATCGACATAAAACCACTCCGAGGGCCAGTTCTCCGGTGCCTTCTTGGGAGTACCGGATAGGTATCCGGTCTCGGCGACGCGCCATACTTCGGCTCCGCCCACTTGACATATGGATTCCCACTGGTTGCGAGGGACGAGGCAGAACAACTTCTTCCATAACCCGAAGTGAGCCTCGCAGCCTAGAAATAATTCACAAAGGGCGACGTATCCTGCTATGTGCAGCACGGAGGCAGGGGTGAAGTTGTGCAACTGGAGGCCGTAGAACTCCAGGAGCCCGCGAAGGAATGGGTGGATTGGAAACCCGACGCCTCTCAACAGATGCGGGATGAGGCATATTCGTTCCCCCGGGGATAGATTAGGAGATCTCTCCGCTTGCTCCCCGCCACTATAGGTGGCTAGTCCGGCTCGGACGCGGACCATGAATGCTGGTGGAAGAAACCCTTGGGTCTGCAGCTCTATTAAGCGGCTTTGAGGAACTGAACACTCTTCCCAGTCGTCTGGCTTGGAATGAGGGGAACGAGAAGAAGAGTTGCAGCGACCGGCCATGTTGGAATGGTTTTTTCCGGAGCACTCTTTTGGATGCTTGCTCACGGGAAGAGGGTGAGGTTTGGATCTGAGAATCCCCGTCTCTTCAAACAGACGGTTTTGCCTGCCGGACCGGGGGTGGCAAATACAAAAATGCCTCGACTCCTCGTATCTGCTCGACGCGTGGAGATGGTCATTATTGAAGCACAGAAGCCGAGGAGTACAACATAAATGGGAAGCCAGACACTGTTTGTTGCAACAGGTACTTTGGAGTATTCGGAGATGGAACCCGCCTTGCAATGCCGAAGACAAAACTGCGCGTCAGACTCATCGTCGTTGAAGCCTGGTTTAGGGGCTACTGAGGGAGTCTCGGATTAGGGGGTATCCGGACAGCCGGACTATATACTTTGGCCGGACTCTTGGAGCGTGAAGATACAAGACTCAAGACTCCGTCCCGTGTCCGGATGGGACTCTCCTTTGCATGGAAGACAAGCTTGGCGATCCGGATATTATATTTCCTTCTTTGTAACCAACTCCATGTAAACCCTAGCCCCCTCCGGTGTCTATATAAACCGGAGGGTTTAGTCCTTAGAGGGACGATCATAATCATAATCATCATAGGCTAGCTTCTAGGGTTTAGCCTCTACGATCTCGTGGTAGATCAACTCTTGTACTACTCATATCATCAATATCAATCAAGCAGGAAGTAGGGTTTTACCTCCATCGAGAGGGACCAAACCTGGGTAAACATTGTGTCCCTTGCCTCCTGTTACCATCAGGCTTAGACGCACAGATCGGGACCCCGTACCCGAGATCCGCCGGTTTTGACACCGACAGTCATCTTGCCCATGAGGCATGGTTCGCAAGTATCAAATGATTCATAATCAAGTGATTCCAAAAGTCCATCTGCATGGAGTTTCTTCATGCGCTTTACACCAATATGACCTAAACGGAAGTGCCACAAATATGTTGCACTATCATTGTCAACTTTGCATCTTTTGGCATCAATATTATGAATATGTGTATCATCACAATCAAGATTCAATAGAAATAGACCACTCTTCATGGGTGCATGACCATAAAATATATTACTCATATAAATAGAACAACAATCATTCTCCAATTTAAATGAATAACCGTCTCGCACTAAACAAGATCCAGATATAATGTTCATGCTCAACGCTGGCACCAAATAACAATTATTTACCTCTAAAACTAATCCCGAAGGTAGATGTAGAGGCAGCGTGCCGACGGCGGTCACATCGACCTTGGAACCATTCCCGACGTGCATCATCACCTCGTCCTTAGACAATCTTCATTTAATTCGTAGCTCCTGTTTCGAGTTACAAATATGAGCAACCGAACCAGTATCAAATACCCAGGCACTACTATGAGCACTAGTAAGGTACACATCAATAACATGTATATCAAATATACCTTTGTTCACTTTGCCATCCTTCTTATCCGCCAAATACTAGGCGCAGTTCCGCTTCAAGTGACCAGTCCCTTTGTAGTAGAAGCACTCAGTTTCAGGCTTGGGTCCATCTTTGGGCTTCTTCCCAGGAGTGTCAACTTGCTTGCCATTCTTCTTGAAGTTCCCTTTCTTTACCTTGCCCTTTTTGTTGAAACTAGTGGTCTTGTTAACCATGAACACTTGATGCTCCTTCTTGATTTCTACCTCCGTAGCCTTAAGCATTGCGAAGAGCTCGGGAATTGTTTTGTTCACCCCTTGCATATTATAGCTCACCATGAAGCCTTTGTAGCTAGGTGGAAGTGATTGAAGAACTCTGTCAATGACACAATCATCTGGAAGATCAATTCCCAGCTGATTCAAGTGATTGTAATACCCAGACATTTTGAGTATTTGTTCACTGACAGAACTGTTCTCCTCCATCTTGTAGCTACAAAACTTGTTGGATACTTCATATCTCTCAACCCGGGCATTTGCTTGAATATTAACTTCAACTCCTGGAACGTCTCATATGCTCCATGACGTTCAAAACGTCTTTGAAGTCCCGGTTCTAAGCCGTAAAGCATGGCACACTGAACTATCGAGTATTCATCAGATCGAGCTTGCCAGATGTTCAAAACATAAGCATCTGCTCCTGTAGCAGGCCTTTCACCTAGCGGTGCATCAAGGACATAATTCTTCTATGCAGCAATGAGGATAATCCTCAAGTTACAGACCGAGTCTGTGTAGTTGCTATCATCATCTTTCAACTTAGCTTTCTCTAGGAACACATAAAATTCAGGGGAGCGGTAGCACTGGCCATTGATCTACAACGTAGATATGCAAATACTATCAGGACTAAGTTCATGATAAATTAAGTTCAATTAATCAAATTACTTAAGAACTCCCACTTAAATAGACATCCCTCAAGTTATCTAAGTGATATGTGATACAAATCAACTAACCCATGTACGATCATCACGTGATATGGGGTAGTCATCAATGGTGAAAATCTCTATGTTGATCATATCTACTATATGATTCACGTTTGACCTTTTGATCTCCAGTGTTCCGAGGCCATGTCTGTACATGCTAGGCTCGTCAAGTTTAACCAAAGTATTCCGCATGTGCAAAACTGTCTTGCACTCGTTGTATGTGAACGTAGAGTCTATCACACCCGATCATCACGTGGTGTCTCAACACGATGAGTTGTCGCAATGTTAACAGTGCATATTCAGGGAGAACACTCATTCCTTGAAATTTAGTGAAGGGATCATCTTATAGTGCTACGTCGTACTAAGCAAAATAAGATGCATAAAAGATAAACATCACATGCAATCAAAAATATGTGACATGATATGGCCATCATCTTGTACTTTTGATCTCCATCTCCAAAGCATCGTCATGATCTCCATCGTCACCGGCTCAACACCTTGATCTCTATCGTAGCATCGTGGTCGTCTCGCCAACTATTGCTTCTACAACTATTGCTACCTCATAGCGAGAAAGTAAAGCAATTACATGTATGCATTTCATACAATAAAGAGACAACCATACGGCTCCTGCCAGTTGCCAGAATATCTTAGAAAACATGATCATCTCATACAATAATGTATATCTCATCATGTCTTGACCATATCACATCACAACATACCCTGCAAAAACAAGTTGGACGTCCTCTACTTTGTTGTTGCAAGTTTTACGTGGCTGCTACGGGCTTCTAGCAAGAACTGTTCTTACCTACGCATAAAATCACAACGGTGTTTCATCAAGTTTGCTGTTTTAACCTTCTTCAAGGACCGGCCGTAGTCAAATTTGATTCAACTAAAGTAGGAGAAACAGACACCCGCCAGCCACCTTTATGCAAACTAGTTGCATGTCTGTCGGTGGAACCGGTCTCATGTATGTGGACATGTAAGGTTGGTCTGGGCCACTTCATCCCACAATACCGCCAAATCAAAATAAGATGTTGGTGGTAAGCAATATGAATATCACCGCCCACAACTCGTTGTGTTCTACTCGTGCATATAATCTACGCATAGACCTGGCTATGATACCACTGTTGGGAATCGTTGCATGGAAAAACAAAAAATTCTACGCACACTCAATGATCTATCCATGGAGATGCATAGCAATGAGGGGGAGAGTGTGTCTACGTACCCTCGTAGACCATAAGCGGAAGTGTTTTCACAACGCGGTTGATGTAGTCGAACTTTCTTCGCGATCCACCGATAGAGTACCGAGCGTACGACACCTCCGAGTTCTGCACACGTTTAGCTCGGTGACATCCCTCGCCTTCTTGATCCAGCAAGACGTCGAGGTAGTAGATGAGTTCCATCATCACGATGGCATGGTGACGGTGATGGTGAACTGATCTTCGCAGGGCTTTGCCTAAGCACTGCGAAAATATGACCGGGGGAGTAAACGGTGGAGGGGGCGCCGCAAACGGCTAGGCAATTGTCTGGTGTGTGCTAGGGGCGCTCCCCGCACATATATATAGATGGGTGGTGGAGGGGAGAGGCCAGGAGGCGCCCCAAGTAGGATTGAATCCTACTTGGGCTCCTCCCAAGCCGCGCGCCCCCTGCCATATATATCGGACGGGGAAGGAAACAGGGGGGAGGAGGGAAGGAAGGGGGAATCCTATCCCCTTTCTTTTGTTTCCTCCTTCCCCTTTCCTTCTCCACCTTGGCCAGCCCATATGGGGGGCGCACCAGCCCCTTGTGGCTGGTGCGTTTCCCCTCTTGGCCCATAAGGCCCATATCTTTTGCCGAGGGTGCCCGGAACCCCTACCGGTGACCCGATATGTACTCGGTACCCTCCGGAACACTCGGTGTTCGAATACCATCGTCCTATATATCAATCTTTACCTCTCAACCATTTCGAGACTCCTCGTCATGTCCGTGATCTCGTCCGGGACTCCGGGCAACATTCGGTCACCAAATCACATAACTCATATAATAGTATATTGTTATCAAATGTTAAGCGTGCAGACCCTACGGGTTCGAGAACTATGTAGACATGACCGAGACACCTCTCCGATCAATAACCAATAGCGGAACCTGGATTCTCATATTGGCTCCGACATATTCTACAAAGATCTTTATCGGTCGAACCGTTATGACAACATACGTAATTCCCTTTGTCCATCGGTATGTTACTTGCCCGAGATTCGATCGTCGGTATCTTCATACCTAGTTCAATCTCATTACCGGAAGTCTCTTTACTCGTTCTGTGATACATCATCTCGTGACCAACTCCTTAGTCGTTTGCTTGCAAGCTTATGATGTGTATTACCGAGAGGGCCCAGAGATACATCTCCGATACTCGGAGTGATAAATCCTAATCTTGATCTATGCCAACTCAACAGACACCTTCGGAGATACCTGTAGAGCATCTTTACAATCATCCAGTTACGTTGTGATGTTTGATAGCACACAAGGCATTCCTCCGGTATCCGGGAGTTGCATAATCTTATAGTCGAAGGAATATGTATTTGACATGAAGAAAGCAACAACAATAAAACTAAACGGTCATTATGCTAAGCTAACGGATGGGTCTTGTCCATCACATCATTCTCCTAGTGATGTGATCCCATTATCAAATGACAACTTATGTCCATGGTTAGGAAACCTTAACTATCTTTGATCGATGTGCTAGTCTAATAGAGGCTTACTAGGGACAATATTTTTGTTTATGTATTCACACATGTATTAAGGTTTCCGATCAATATAATTCTAGCATGAATTTTAAACCTTTATCATGAATAAGGAAATATAAAATAATAACTTTATTATTGCCTCTAGGGCATATTTCCTTCAGTAAGACTATGTTATTCAGCCTTTTTTGCTTTTATCAATTCAAAGCCGATCACTTTTCATGACTTAACAAAAATCTATTTAACGATAATTCAAAGTAGGTATAAATCTTGTGTTTCTGGGTATTGTGAGGAGGTCGGAGGCTCTCGTCACCAATTTCTTCTTAGAGTGAAATGCGTTGTTGGCCAATCAACTCAAACTTATTGCATGCTTTACACTAACAACTCAAAATTGACCTATTTAAGCCATACACCCGTTAATTTGATAAAATAAGGCCACAATGAATCCAGGATGAAAAAACTGTCCACGTGCCTGCCATGTCAGCATCTTGGACCACTCACAAATTGACTAAATTATATAAGGGTATTTTTACGACAACGCCAATCTGATCTGATAAAGGATAAAAAATATGTCGCACGTTGCATGGTACTTGAACCCATGACACGACCTCAGGGTAAAAGAAAGGTTTTGCTAACCAGTAAACCATGAAGAACTTTGTGCACAAATATGCACGGACAATATATCAAAACGCAAAGGTACAATTAATTGCTTCAAAAGTGCATTTAATTTTTATAAAACCCTAGTGTGTTCAGTCGGACTCGTACCCGATCCCTAAGGGAAAGGAAGCCACACACTAACCACTAGAATGCCAAGTATTTTGGGTATGTAGAGGGTTACATGATATATATACAATCGCAAGGGTTCAGAAACAGGTTGTTCGGGAGCCGGATCGAGTTGTGTCAAGTTTCCACCAAATCGAGAGTTATCAGAACATATCGGAAGATTGGAACACCCTTGCTCACATCAACTCGTCTTCCTGAACATGACACACACCCTAACGAGATTAAAAAAACACCTAACAAGAGAGCTGTTTTGCTTGTCTGGACAAGGATCCACCACGTCTTCCATGGTCCTAGGACCATAGGAGACGAGGTGGACCAACAACGACCGGCGAAATGCTGAGGAAACCTACTCGCGAGGCGCCTGGGTCTTGCCTAGTAGAAAACTATTCCCAACTTGAAGCTAGTTAGATCGGTTTTGAGCTAATGGGCTAATGGCGTATTCCACACTTCTTCATAGATAACTTTTGGGATGGAAGCTTGTTACCAAATGTGCATATTGAGCTTAGGAGCTACTAGTATAATTAAGCATGTTTGCTCATCAGAAAAAACATGTCTTTTTTTAGAAAAGGAGGATGTACCCCATCTGAACGATGCAAATATGTGTAATCCCGTTTCTCTTTTAAAAAGGCAACCAATCCGGTTAGGATCAGACGAGCACGAGCCTGCCCCTCCCGCGCTCTCTAACGAACAACTTAGCGTGGAGACCCAAGAGCCGTACCCGACATCGACATCTCCACATGCCAACGCAGAAACCAAACAAAACATCGACGGACGCACCGTGCTCCAGCAGCCAGCTAGGCACACCGCACAGCGCACGCGCAGCTCCCACCGCCCTCCGGCACGCCGCTCCCAACACTCCAAGGAACCCCCCGTTGCAGTCGAGGTCATACCATATCGACACGGCGCGGCGGATCAGCAGGAAAAAGCCAGCCCGAAGAGTCCTGATTAAATTTCTCCCGCGGGCGCGAGAAAAGGCAGGATTTGACGTGAAATCTCTTCACATATCGCGAGGATTGGCCAAAAGCGGCGAAAACTCTGGCCGGCCGTGTCACCGCCGGCTGGCTGGCTTTGTGTAGCGGCGCCGCGCGTCATGTGCGTTATCCGGTGAAAAGCCCCGGCGCTGCAGAGCCACTCCATCCTGGCTTTGGGAAACTTTTCCCGGCCCGCCTTGCCAAAGTGAAAGCAGAAAAAGGGGCGAATATGGATCAAATGGCCTAACACTCCGTATTACTTTCTGGTTAAGCTGGCCAAAAGTAATTTGGGAAAGAGATGGCGGTGAATGAACCCATTTCGCCCTGCTCGGAACCTCGCCCCTAGAAGCGGGCATTGTTATGTGTAGCTGACAACGGGGGCCCGCTCGTTATGATGAGATTAGCGATGCGAAATCTTTAAAATGTGTTTGTGCTTCAGCATATAGCCTTTGGCCGTAAGAAAGAGCTTTTGCTTGATTTTACTAGTTGAGGAAAACGCATATGGATCTCTTGAAAGAATCTCAGCGAAGCACAGGATTGAACAGCATTTGTTTAGGAGCAGAAAATGGGTCAAGTAAAGTCGCCCGTCCGAGTGGTTGCCATCAGATTACCGGCAAAGGAAATCCTTCGCCCGGAAAGCATTGAAAAACACCTCCGTGCCAGGCCCATCAAACCACCCGAATTGTTAACCCGCGCGCCCACAACACGGGCCACAGTCACGCACGACAAGAGAAAGGCGGAGTAGAAAAATGAGAGGAAGACGACGTGGCCGCCCGCCGCTTAACCGCCCATATATACCCAGCGTCGACCGCATTGTGGGCTCAGCCAGCGAGCGGCGTAGCAAGCCAAGCCAAGTAGCCAAGCCAGCGATCGCCGCCAAAATGGAGGATCACTTCGGCCGGAGGATATCCAGGGAGGAGGAGGAGGCGGTGGTGAAGCCGACGAGGAGCTTCCGGTACGAGGACTACAGCACCAGGCGGGTGTTCCTGCGCAGCTACCCTCTGCAGTGGGACTCGCCGGCGCCCGGCGGCGAGAAGCAGGGCGAGGCGGAGGACGACGAGGACCGGTACGACGGCGGCGGCCGCGACAGGCGGTGGAAGCGGCAGGTGGTGGTGGCGGTGGTGGAGTGGGGGGAGGACAAGCTGCTGCTGCTCAGGCGGGTCAAGAAGCGGCTGGCGCTCTACCTCATCGGCTGCCACTACAGCCGCCCCGCGCTGCCGTACAAGTCCGGCGGCTCATGCACCACCGCCATGCTCAAGTCCATGTGATCGCCGCCACGGCGAGCTGGCTCAGCTGCTCGTGTCTGTCCATGATACGCAGCAGACAGTTGTTAGTCTGCTCGTGCCGTCTGCCTTTCCCTGCTGCTCTGTTTTGTGCGCCTGAAATACTCTGTATCTATGTGTGTCCCTACGTAGAGGTAATAATAAGAGTTTGTACGAGTGATGAAACGCTCATGTATATATTTTCTTGTGAAGTTTTTGTCGTATGATAGACGGACAGATCATACTGATTATTGTTCCAGGAATTTGTCAGAGAAAAGGCACCTCCAATACATACATATCTTTTTATGCTTACAGGAACCTTCAATACATAGCTTTTTGAGTATGTTTATATTACAGGAACCTTCAAAAAATACATAGCTTGCACTGAAAGACTAGCAAGATAGTATGTGTTTTTCTTGGGATAAGAAGATGATTCTGAGTAAATTGTGCCAAGCTGTTTCACAGGTTATTTTTTTATACGTAGAGCTGCTGTTGTGCATTCCAGATTAGTTCAACAGACAAGGAAAAGGATACGGAAAGACTTCATCATCGTATAACAAAATAAACAATAAAGAAACACTCACATGTACAGATATAATCACTAAAACACACTAGAGGAGAAGTCGGTATCTGTGCAGATTAAAATTTGGAAACGTTTGCTTCTGGAGTTCTGGTACTGAACCAACGGTTGAACAAATTCACCAAACAGAAATCACTGTTCCGTCAACTGAAAACAAAGATGGGCTCAGGTGCTGACAGCTTCGTAGTGCTAGTATATCCTTATCCTGATTTGACTCAACCTTTAGTGATTGAAAAGAAAGAACAATGGCCTAATTATTGGTGCCAATAAGCCGCCAGAACAGTTACCTCCATGTGATTGGCATAGAAAAATTGTAAGTTCTGAGCACCCAGAGACTTTACCAGCATCTATCGCCTTCCTATTCTGGATCTTGCAGGCACGAGAGCGGAAGCTCAGCCTGCTTGAGCAAGATCCATGGCTTCCGAGCACACGGTGCACATGAACGGAGGACAAGGGGACACAAGCTATGCCCGCAACTCCAGTCTGCAGGTATCTTCTCCGATCTTGCTTGATTCACAGCCGTTGAGTTTCTCATGTCTTGTTCCCCCAGAACAGATTTACCTTAGCTGTTACCATGGAACTCACTTGCAGAACGCTGAGCAGAGCAGGATGCGGCCCCTCATAGAAGAGGCCATCGCCGATCTACTCAGCACCGGCGCCTCCTCTCCGAGAAGCATGGTGGTCGCGGACTTGGGATGCTCCTCCGGCCCAAACGCGCTCACTCTGGTGTCGATCACCGTTGACGCCATCCGCGGTCAGTGTCTTCGTTCCCAGCAGCCGCCGGTGGAAGTCTGCGTCTTCCTCAACGATCTTCCCGACAACGACTTCAACATGGTGGTGAAGAGCTTGGTTGCGTTCCAGCAAAGCCACAGGTCGGTCGTCACCGGTGTTATACCAGGGTCATTCTACGGGAGGCTCTTCACCAGTGGCTCCTTGCATCTCGCCTGCTCGGCCAACAGCCTCCACTGGCTCTCCGAGGTATGAATTTTGCACGGCTCGACAGCCGAACTGCGTGGCTTGTTTCTTTTTGAGCAGTAAGTTTAACTTTGGAGATGACTCCAGGCTCCTGAAGAACTGAGGAGGAACAAGATCCCGGCATACGACATCGACGAGCATGTCAGGCGAGAGAGACGGCGTGTGGTCATTGGAGCCTATGCGCGGCAGTTCATGAAAGATTTCAAGCTTTTTCTTGAGCTGAGAGCCAAAGAATTGGTCGCCGGAGGTCGATTGGTTGTCTCCCTTGCTGGGAGGCGCTCTGAAGAACCTGCTGCCGAATTCACTCATGCCTGGGAATCAGTTGCCCTTATATTAAGTGAGATGGCCTCAAAGGTACATTGATTTAGTTAGTTTTATCTCATTTCTGTATCATTAGTAGATGGAATAAGGTCGTGTAGGTGACATCTTGATCTTCTGGAAAAATTGACAGGGCAAGATCAGCAAAGCAAAGTTTGATACTTTCTACATACCGATCTACGGACCTTCTGATGAAGAGCTGAAGGAGATCATCCAAGCAGAGGGTTCTTTCTCAATAAGGGAGATGCAAGTGAACGAGCCTACAAGCAATGTGGGAAGCACGCTGATCTCCCCGAGCAAGATGGCCAGTCTGCTGAGAGCTGGATTTGAGCCGATAATAGTCCAACATTTTGGGTCGTCTGGGGAGATCATGGATGAATTTGTGAGGACTGCCGAACGACGCTGGAGCCCGCAGGGCAGCTTGGAAGCGGAGCTGGCTAGAAACCCGAGAGTTATTTTGGCTGTGTCGCTTAAAAAGAAGGTATAACGTGTTAGGGCATCTCAACCCGCAAATTTGCTCGGGCAGTAAAGGACAAATTGAAATTCATATAAAAGGCCGATCCATAACGCGCGCCGGATCACATGTCCGATCACATCTAAAAGAGGCAAGTATGCTTAAGTTTTACATGTCTTGGTCCGGCAGTCCGTGCAAAATTTTGAGATTTTTTGCCCTGCCGGACCGCCAATCCGACCCTCATCCACGCTCGAAGTGTCGTCGCGCCGCGTGTCCAGCCTCCATTTCCACCGCCGCCGTCTCCTCCTTGTCCAATGCCTTCAATTTCTCATGTTGCCGCTGCAACATCTTGTAGCAGACAGCTTGCACGATCATTCTTTCGTCGGCATCCAAAGACTCCACATTCAAGAACAACATCTTGGGGCCCTCCGCATCGGCTGCCATCTTAACCTTCTTTTCTTCGAGCTCCGCCTTCTTCTCCTCGAGTATGACCTTCTCTTCGATAAAGGCCCTCTTCTCTAATCATAACCGCTACCTCTGCCTCTCATCTCCAGATCCCATCCCTTCCCTCCGCCGCCCCCCGCGCGGGCGGACGAGGGGCCCCAACCTTAGCTGTCGGGCTATCCCCATCCCATCCCCCCCCCCCCGCCGCCACTGGAGGAAGCCGCCGGGCTAAGCCCAGGTGAGGGAGTCCTGGACTAGGGGGTGTCCGGACAGCCGGACTATCATTATCCGCCTGACTCCAAGACTACGAAGATAGAAGATTGAAGACTCCGGCTCGTGTCCGGATGGTACTTTCCTTGGCGTGGAAGGCAAGCTTGGCAATCTGGATATGTGGATCTCCTACCATTGTAACCGACTCTGTGTAACCCTAGCCCTCTCCGTGTCTATATAAACCGAGGGCTTTAGTCCGTGAGGACAACATACATTACAACAATCATACCATAGGCTAGCTTCTAGGGTTTAGCCTCCTTGATCTCGTGGTAGATCCACTCTTGTACTACCCATATCATCAATATTAATCAAGCGGGGCGTGGGTTTTACCTCCATCGAGAGGGCGAACACAGGTAAAACATCGTGTCCCTTGTTTCCTGTTACCATCCGCCTAGACGCACAGTTCGGGACCCCCTACCCGAGATCCGCCGGTTTTGACACTGACATTGGTGCTTTCATTGAGAGTTCCCCTGTGTCGTCACCGATAGAGCGGATGCCTCCACCCATCTTCAAAGACGGTGTTTTCGCCGGAGGGGCCTTGGCCGCCGGCCAAACTATCCGGCTCGGCGATTTTCTCATGACCGCCTGTCCGGCCGCCGCTTCGGCAACGACTTCTCAAGTCATCGTAAACAATCTTCGCGTCAGCCCTAAAGCTGTCGAACAGTTAGATCCGATAGAGCTCTCGTCTGTTAATGAGCTCTTGGATCGAATCGCCGCCCTGGGAGTCGCTACGGACTACAACCAGATTGAGCTTAAAACCGATCTGAGAGAGATTAACTCTCCCCAGGCCACCCACCACGTCGCGGTGGTAGAGGAGCAATCTGGCAACTCTTTGCCTATGTTGAAATGAAGGAAATATGCCCTAGAGGCAATAATAAAGTTATTATTTATTTCCTTATTTCATGATAAATGTTTATTATTCATGCTAGAATTGTATTAACCGGAAACATAATACATGTGTGAATACATAGACAAACATAGTGTCACTAGTATGCCTCTACTTGACTAGCTCGTTTATCAGAGATGGTTATGTTTCCTAGCCATGGACAAAAGAGTTGTCATTTGATTAACGGGATCACATCATTAGGAGAATGATGTGATTGACTTGACCCATTCCGTTAGCTTAGCACTTCATCGTTTAGTATGTTGCTATTGCTTTCTTCATAACTTATACATGTTTCTGTAACTATGAGATTATGCAACTCCCGTTTACCGGAGGAACACTTTGGGTACTACCAAACGTCACAACATAACTGGGTGATTATAAAGGAGTACTACAGGTGTCTCCGAAGGTACATGTTGAGTTGGCGTATTTCGAGATTAGGTTTTGTCACTCCGATTGTCGGAGAGGTATCTCTGGGCCCTCTCAGTAATGCAAGCCTTGCAAGCAATGTGACCAATGAGTTGGTTACGGGATGATGAATTACAGAACAAGTAAAAAGACTTGTCGGTGACGAGATTGAACTAGGTATTGGATACCGACGATCGAATCTCGGGCAAGTAACATACCGATGACAAAGGGAACAACGTATGTTGTTATGCGGTTTGACCGATAAAGATCTTCGTAGAATATGTAGGAGCCAATATGGGCATCCAGGTCCCGCTATTGGTTATTGACCGAGAATAGTTCTAGGTCATGTCTACATAGTTCTCGAACCCGTAGGATCCATGCACGCTTAAGGTTTCGATGGCGGTTATATTATGAGTTTATGAGTTTTGATGTACGAAGGAGTTGAGTCCGGATGAGATCGGGGACATGATGAGGAGTCTCGAAATGGTCGAGATGTAAAGATCGATATATTGGACGACTATATTCGAGTTCGGAAAGGTTCAGTGATTGGGTATTTTTGAGTCTGGGGAGTTACGGAAATACGGGGAAGAGTATTGGGCCTTAATGGGCTTTAGTGGGAAGGAGCCGGAGGAGGCGCGCCCCCTCCCAAGCCCAGTCCGAATTGGACAAAGGGTTTGGGCGCGGCCCCCTCTTCCTTCCTTCTCCACTTCCTTCTTTCCCCCTTGACCTAGTTGGACTAGGAAAGAAGAAATCCTACTCCCGGTGGGAGTAGGACTCCCTTGGCGCGCCCTCCTCCTAGGGCCGGCCTCCTCCTCCCTCCCTCCTTTATATACGGGGGCAGGGGGCACCCCATAGACACACAAGTTGATCTACGGATCGTTCCTTAGCCGTGTGCGGTGCCCCCCTCCATCATATTCCACCTCGGTCATATCGTTGCGGTGCTTAGGTGAAGCCCTGCGTCGGTAGTACATCAAGATCGTCCTGCACGCCGTCGTTGTGGAACTCATCGCTTCGACACTTTGCTGGATCGGAGTCGAGGGATCGTCATCGAGCTGAGCGTGTGCTGAACTTCGGAGGTGCCGTCGTTCGGTACTTGGATCGGTCGGATCGTGAAGGCGTCGACTACATCAATCGCGTTGTGCTAGCGCTTCGCTTCGGTCTCACGAGTGCGTGGACAACACTCTCCCCTCTCGTTGCTATGCATCACCATTATCTTGCGTGTGCGTAGGAAATTTTTGAAATTACTCGTTTCCCAACAATGGCATCCGAGCCTAGGTTTTATGCGTTGATGTTATATGCACGAGTAGAACACAAGTGAGTTGTGGACGATATAAGTCATCTGCCTACCAGCATGTCATACTTTGGTTCAGCGGTATTGTTGGATGAAGCGGCCGGACCGACATTATCGTAAGCTTCTGCGAGACTGGTTCCACCGGCGTGCTTTGCACACGGTGGCTGGCGAATGTCGGTTTCTCCAACTTTAGTTGAACCGAGTGTGGCTACGCCCGGTCCTTGCGAAGGTTAAAACGGAGTCTATTTGACAAACTATCGTTGTGGTTTTGATGTGTAGGTAAGAACGGTTCTTGCTAAGCCCGTAGCAGCCACGTAAAATTTGCAACAACAAAGTAGAGGACGTCTAACTTGTTTTTGCAGGGCATGTTGTGATGTGATATGGTCAAGACGTGATGCTATATTTTATTGTATGAGATGATTATGTTTTGTTGAAGTTATCGGAAACTGGCAGAAGCCCTATGGTTGTCTCTTTGTTGCATAAAGATGCAAGTGCCAAATATTTGCTTTACTTTATTGCTATGCGATAGCAATAGTTGCAAGAGCAATAGTTGGCGAGACGACCATGTGACGACACATTGATATAGATCAAGATGATGAAGATCATGGTGTCGTGCCGGTGACGATAGAGATCATGACAGTACTTTGGAGATGGAGATCAAAGGCGCAAGATGATCATGGCCATATCATGTCACATATTTTGATTGCATATGATGTTTATCTGTTATACATCTTATTATGTTTTGATTGACGGTAGCATTTTAAGATGATCTCTCACTAATTATCAAGAAGTGTTCTCCCTGAGTATGCACCGTTGCGAAAGTTCTTCGTGCTGAGACACCACGTGATGATCGGGTGTGATAGGCTCTACGTTCAAATACAACGGGTGCAAAACAGTTGCACACGCGGAATACTCAGGTTATACTTGACGAGCCTAGCATATACAAATATGGCCTCGGAACACGGAGACCGAAATGTCGAGCGTGAATCATATAGTAGATATGATCAACATAGTGATGTTCACCATTGAAACTACTCCATCTCACGTGATGATCGGACATGGTTTAGTTGATTTGGATCACGTGATCACCTAGATGACTAGAGAGATGTCTGTCTAAGTGGGAGTTCTTAAGTAATATGATTAATTGAACTTAAATTTATCATGAACTTAGTCCTAGTAGTATTTTGCAAATTATGTTGTAGATCAATAGCTTGCGTTGTTGCTTTCATATGTTTATTTTGATATATTCCTAGAGAAAATTATGTTGAAAGATGTTAGTAGCAATGATGCGGATTGGATCCGTGATCCGAGGTTTATCCTCATTGCTGCCTGAAGAATTATGTCCTTAATGCACGCTAGGTGAGCAGACCTATTGCGGGAGCGGATCACGAGCGTTATGAGCGTTTGGCTAGCTCAATATGATGACTACTTGATAGTTTTGTGCACCATGCTTTATGGCTTAGAATCGGGACTTCAAAGATGTTTTGAACGTCATGGACCATATGAGATGTTCGAGAATTGAAGTTAATATTTCAAGCAAATACCGAGTTGAGAGATATGAAGTCTCCAACAAGTTCTATAGCTAAAAGATGGAGGAGAATCGCTCAACTAGTGAGCATGTGCTCAGATTATGCAGGTACTACAATTGCTTGAATCAAGTGGGAGTTATTCTTCGGATAAGATAGTGATTGACAGAATTCTCTAGTCACCATCACCGAGTTAATAGAACTTCGTGATGAACTATAGTATGCAAGGGATGGCGAAAACGATTCCCGAGCTCTTCGTGATGTTGAAATCGACGAAGGTAGAAATCAAGAAAGAACATCAAGTGTTGATGATTGACAAGACCACTAGTTTCAAGAAAAGGGCAAAGGGAAAGAAAGGGAACTTCAAGTGGAAAGACAAGCAAGTTGTCACTCCCGCGAAGAAGCTCCAAGCTGGACCAAAGCCTGAAACTGAAAGTGCTTACTTTGCAAAGAAAATGGTCCTTTGGGCGGAAATGCCCTAAATATTTGGTGGATAAGAAGGATGGCAAAGTGAACAAGTGTATATTTGATATCTGAGTTATTGATGTGTGCTTTACTAGTGTTTATAGTAGCCCTAAGTATTTGATACTTGTTAGGTTGCTAAGATTAGTAACTCGAAGCAGGAGTTCTGAGAATAAGCAGAGACTAGTTGAAGGGGAAGTGACGATGAGTGTTGGAAGTAGTTCCAAGATTGATATGATCATCATCGCACACTCCCTATACTTTCGGGATTAGTGTTAAACCTAAATAAATGTTATTTGGCGTTTGCGTTGAGCATGAATATGATTTGATCATGTTTATTGCAATACGTTTATTCATTTAAAATCAGAGAATAATTGTTATTCTGTTTACATGAATAAAACCTTCAAATGGTCATACACCCAATGAAAATAGTTTGTTGGATCTCGATCGTAGTGATACACATATTCATAATATTGATGCCAAAAGATACAAAGTTAATAATGATAGTGCAACTTATTTGTGGCACTGCCGTTTGGGTCATATCGGTGTAAAGCGCATGAAGAAACTCCATAATGATGGATTTTCGGAATCACTTGGTTATGAATCATTTGATGCTTGCGAACCGTGCCTTTTGGGCAAGATGACTAAAACTCCGTTCTCCGAAACAATGGAACAAGCTACTGACTTATTGGAAATAATACATACCGATGTATGCGATCCAGTGAGTGTTGATGCTTGTGGCAAGTATCATTATTTTCTGACCTTCACAAGATGATTTGAGCAGATATGGGTATATCTACTTGATGAAACATAAGTCTGAAATAATTGAAATGTTCAAAGAATTTCAGAGTGAAGTGGAAAAATCATCATAACAAGAAAATAAAGTTTCTACGATCTGATCACGGAGACGAATATTTGAGTTACGAGTTTGGTCTTCAATTAAAACAAAGTGGAATAGTTTCACAGCTCCGCCACAGGAACACCACAACATTATGGTGTGTCCGAACGTCGAACCGCACTTTATTGGATATGGTGCGATCTATGATGTCTCTTACTGATTTACCACTATTGTTTTGGGTTATGCATTAGAGACAGCTGCATTCACATTAAAAGGGCACCATCTAAATCCGTTGAGATGACACCATATGAACTGTGGTTTAGCAAGAAACCCAAGTTGTCGTTTCTTAATGTTTGGGGCTACGATCCTTATGTGAAAAAGTTTCATCCTGATAAGCTCAAACCCAAATCGGAGAAGTGTGTCTTCATAGAATACCCAAAGGAAACTGTTGGTACACCTTCTATCACAGATCCGAAGGCAAATTTGTTGCTGATAATAGATCCTTTCTAGAGAAGGAGTTTCTCTCGAAAGAAGTGAGTGGGAGGAAAGTAGAACTTGATGAGGTAACTGTACCTGTTCCCTTATTTGAAAGTAATTCATCACGGAAATCAGTTCCAGTGATTCCTACACCAATTAGTGAGGAAGCTAATGATGATGATCATGAAACTTCAGATCAAGTTACTACAAAACCTCATAGGTCTTCCAAAGTACAGTCCGCACTAGAGTAGTATGGTAATACTGTTCTGGAAGTCATGTTACTAGACCATGATGAACCTACGAACTATGAGGAAGCGATGATGAGCCCAGATTCCTCGAAATGGCTCGAGGCCATAAAATCTGAGATATAATCCATGTATGAGAACAAAGTATGGACTTTGAGTGACTTGCTCGATGATCAGCAAGCCATGTTAAATAAATGGATCTTCAAGAGGAAGACGGACACTGATAGTAGTATTACTATCCACTAAGCTCGACTTGTTGCAAAAGGTTTTCAACAAAGTTCAAAGGTGTTGAATACGATGAGATTTTCTCACTCGTATCGATGCTTAAGTCTGTCTGAATCATGTTAGCAATTGCCACATTTTATGAAATCTGGCAAATGGATGTCAAAACTGCATTCCTTAATCGATTTATTAAAGAAGAGTTGTATATGATGCAACTAGAAAGTTTTGTCAATCCTAAAGGTGCTAACAAAATGTGCAAGCTCCAGCGATCCATCTATGGACGGGTGCAAGCATCTCGGAGTTGGAATATACGCTTTGATAAGTTGATCAAAGCATATAGTTTTATATGGACTTACGATGAAGCCTGGATTTACAATAAAGTGAGTGGGAGCACTACAGCCTTTCTGATTAGTATATGTGAGTGACATATTGTTGATCAGAAATGATGTAGAATTTTTCTACAAAGCATAAAGGAGTGTTTTAAAGGAGTTCTTTAAAAGAAAAGACCTCGATAAAAGCTACTTACATATTGAGCATCAAGATCTATTGAGATAGATCAAGGCGGCTTGATAAGATTTTCAATGAGTACATACCTTGGCAAGATTTTGAAATAGTTCAAAATGGAGCAGTCAAAGAAAGAGTTCTTGCACGTGTTGCAAAGGTATGAAATTGAGTAAGACTCAAATCCCGACCACAATGAGAAAATAGAAAGAGAATGAAAAGTCATTCCCTATGCCTCATTCATAGGTTCTATAAAGTATGCTATGCTATGTACCAGACCTATTGTATACCTTGCTCTGAATTTGGCGAGGGAGTACAATAGTGATCTAGGAGTAGATCACTAGACATTGGTCAAGAATATCCTTAGTAAGGACTAAGGAGATGTTTCTCGATTATGGAGGTGATAAAAGAGTTTGTTGTAAAAGTTACATCAGTGCAAACTTTTACACTGATCCAGATGACTCTAATTCTCAATCTGGATACATATTGAAAGTGGGAGCAATTAGCTAGAGTAGCTCCGTGCAGAGCATTGTAGACATAGAATATTTGCAAAATTACATACGGTCTGAATGTGAACAGACCCGTTGACTAAGCTTCTCTCATGAGCAAAACATGATCACACCTTAGTACTCTTTGGGTGTTAATCACATAGCGATGTGAACTAGATTATTGACTCTAGTAAACCCTTTGGGTGTTGGTCACATGATGATGTGAACTATGGGTGTTAATCATATCTGAGATATGAATATTGGTGTTAAATCACATGGCGATGTGAACTAGATTATTGACTCTAGTGCAAGTGGGAGACTGAAGGAAATATGCCCTAGAGGCAATAATAAAGTTATTATTTATTTCCTTATTTCATGATAAATGTTTATTATTCATGCTAGAATTGTATTAACCGGAAACATAATACATGTGTGAATACATAGACAAACATAGTGTCACTAGTATGCCTCTACTTGACTAGCTCGTTTATCAGAGATGGTTATGTTTCCTAGCCATGGACAAAAGAGTTGTCATTTGATTAACGGGATCACATCATTAGGAGAATGATGTGATTGACTTGACCCATTCCGTTAGCTTAGCACTTGATCGTTTAGTATGTTGCTATTGCTTTCTTCATAACTTATACATGTTCCTATAACTATGAGATTATGCAACTCCCGTTTACCGGAGGAACACTTTGGGTACTACCAAGCGTCACAATGTAACGGGTGATTATAAAGGAGTACTACAGGTGTCTCGAAGGTACATGTTGAGTTGGCGTATTTGAGATTAGGTTTTGTCACTCCGATTGTCGGAGAGGTATCTCTGGGCCCTCTCGGTAATGCATATCATTATAAGCCTTGCAAGCAATGTGACCAATGAGTTGGTTACGGGATGATGAATTACTGAGCGAGTAAAGAGACTTGCGGTGGCGAGATTGAACTAGGTATTGGATACCGACGATCGAATCTCGGGCAAGTAACATACCGATGACAAAGGAACAACGTATGTTGTTATGCGGTTTGACCGATAAAGATCTTCGTAGAATATGTAGGAGCCAATATGGGCATCCAGGTCCGCTATTGGTTATTGACCGAGAATAGTTCTAGGTCATGTCTACATAGTTCTCGAACCCGTAGAATCCGCACGCAAGGTTTCGATGACGGTTATATTATGAGTTTATGAGTTTTGATGTACCGAAGGAGTTGAGTCCCGGATGAGATCGGGGACATGACGAGGAGTCTCGAAATGGTCGAGGCGTAAAGATCGATATATTGGACGACTATATTCGGAGTTCGGAAAGGTTCAGTGATTCGGGTATTTTTGAGTGCCGGGAGTTACGGGAATACGGGAAGAGTATTGGGCCTTAATGGGCTTTAGTGGGAAGGAGCCGGGAGGCGGCGCGCCCCTCCCAAGCCCAGTCCGAATTGGACAAAGGGTTTGGGGCGCGGCCCCCTCTTCCTTCCTTCTCCACTTCCTTCTTTCCCCCTTGACCTAGTTGGACTAGGAAAGAAGGAATCCTACTCCCGGTGGGAGTAGGACTCCTTGGCGCCCTCCTCCTAGGGCGGCCTCCTCCTCCCTCCCTCCTTTATATCTCGGGGCAGGGGCACCCATAGACACACAAGTTGATCTACGGATCGTTCCTTAGCCGTGTCGGTGCCCCCTCCACCATATTCCACCTCGGTCATATCGTTGCGGTGCTTAGCCCTCACGCGAACATCAACATCGCCCTGCGTCGATAGTACATCAAGATCGTCCTGCGCCGTCGTCTTGTGGAACTCTCCCGTTGTGCTAACGACACTCGGCTGGATCGGAGTTCGAGGGCGTCATCGAGCTGAGCGTGTGCTGAACTAAGGGAAGCGGAACGGGAGGTGCCATGGACCGTTCGGTACTTGGATCGGTCGGATCGTGAAGGCGTATGACTACATCAATCGCGTTGTGCTAATATGCTTCGCTTCACGGTCTCCAAGTAGCAGTGGGTACACAGGACCACCTAAATTCTCCCCATCTCGTTGCTATGCCATCACCATGATCTTGCGTGTGCGTAGGAAATTTTTGAAATTACTCGTTCCCCGCTATATTAGGGCGAGAGGCATTCACAATTTTTCAAGCAGTACCTCATTACGGGTACATGAAGCTCGAAATGCCTGGGCCTAGCGGAATAATCACTCTCGCTAGTGATCCGGACATGGCACTCCGTGCCAAAAACAAGACAGCCGCACTAGCCCTCGAGGCACTGTCCGAAGCCTTAGCGGCAGAGGAACTCACCGCTCTGCGCTCTACGGTGAACAGGGACGATGTGATACTCGATAAAAGATCCAAGTCCACCTCCTTCAAACCAGCAGATGAAATTATAAAATTCCAGGTCCATCCAACGGACCCAACAAAAACGGCCTCCATCGGGCACAATTGAACCTCAAGTAGATGCCGCCTTTCTGCGCGAATTCGCCGGGAAAATTGGGATATCTTCGCCGCATCCTTCGACATGCCCGAATCCCACGCAGTTGGCGAACACTGCCTAAACATCCTAAAAGGATTTAAGCCAGTCAAACAGGCTCTTCGGCGATTTTCCGAACCCAAAAGACAGGCAATGGGAGAAGAGCTAGCCAAACTATTGGAAGCCGGATTCATTCGAGATATCAAACATCCGGACTGGCTAGCAAATCTGGTGATGGTACCAAAGAAGGACAAATCCTGGCGCCTCTGTGTCGATTTTAAAGACCTCAATAAGGCCTGCCCAAACGATCCTTTTCCTCTCCCCCGCATCGATCAAATTATCGATGCCACGGCGAACACGATTCGTTGTGCTTCACGGATGCATACTCGCTATCATCAAATCAAGATGGCGAAGCGAATCAAGCCGCAGCGGCATTCATCACTCCATATGGACCATTCGCTTCAACACGATGCCCTTCGGACTTAAAAATGCCGGCGCAACATATCAGCGCATGATTCAAACATGTCTGGCCACCCAGATCGGCAAAACAGTCGAGGCATACGTAGACGACGTAGTCGTGAAAACAAAACACGTCGAAACTCTAGTAGACGATTTGAGGCTCACATTCGAAAATCTCAGAGCATATGACATCAAGCTGAATCCAGAAAAACGCATTTTCGGCGTACCAGCCGGAAAGCTGTTGGGCTTCATGGTATCCGGTAGAGGAATTGAAGCGAATCCGGCCAAAATCCGAGCTCTGTCATAGTTGGATATTCCAAAGGACCTCAAACAAATACAAAAATTAACAGGATGCGTGGCAGCCTTAAGCCGCTTTATCTCCCGTTTAGGAGAAAAGGCGCTGCCCCTGCTCGCCTCCTCGGCGCACGAACACTTTGAGTGGGCGGATTACGCCCTTCGCCGGACTCGAAGAAATAAAGGCCATATTGGCAACAAATCCGGTCCTGGCTGCGCCCACTCTGGGCGAACCAATGTTGTTATACATCGCGGCAACACATCAAGTTGTAAGCGCGGTCCTCGTCGTTGAACGAGAGACAGAAGGGCATAAATTCCCTCTGCAAAAACCAGTGTATTATGTATCCACTGTGTTAACCCCCTGCAAATCCCATTACCCGCACTATCAGAAAATAGCATATGCGGTGTTCATGGCGTCTCGGAAGCTCCGGCACTACTTTCAAGAGTGTTCAATAACAGTGGCCTCTGAGGTACCACTCAATGACATTATAAATAATCGCGACGCAACGGGCAGGATTGCAAAATGGGCCATTGAGCTCTTACCATTCGACATAACTTACAAACCTCGACGAGCTATAAAGTCACGAGTTTTGGCTGACTTAAATCGCGAATGGATGAAGCGAACTCCCTAAAGAGTGCGGCGCATACTCCAATGGACTACGCATTTCGACGGCTCCAAAATGTTGGCCAGACTGGGGGCTGGCGTCGTACTGACGTCCCCAACCGGAGACACAGTCCAGTATGTACTTCAAATAATGTACACAGACTCCAACAATGCAGCCGAATCGAGGCCTCTGTTACATGGTCTCCTGATGGCGGTCTCCATGGGCATTCAACGCCTAGAAGTGCGAGATTCAAACCTTGCAATATCACAAATAAATGGAGACTTTGGCGCCAAGGATCCGAAAATGGCAGCATATCGCAATGCTATCCTAAAATGTCACCGGTTTGAAGGACTTGAATTCCATCACGTAGCAGAGATAATAACCAAGCGGCCGACGTACTGGCACGCATCGGCGCTAAACGTGATGTTGTCCCTCCAAATATCTTCCTGGAACGGCTCTTCAAGCCATCCGTACTATGGGAAGAGGAGCCCGGTAATAACAAACCGGAGAAAACCGCACCAACCGGTGATTCAGCAGACGACGTAACACCTTCATTACGTCATCATGGCGTAATTGCCGCGTGGGCAGAACCTTTCCTAGCCTACTTACTTGGCGGGAACTCCCGAAGACCAAAATGAGGCCCGCTGCATAGTCCGGCGATCAAAAGCCTACAAGGTCCATGAGGAGAACTTTATAAGAAAAGTACAACGGAGTCCTTGAGAGGTGTATCTCCGAAGAGGAAGGCGGAACCTCCTGCTGAAATTCATGCCGGACTAGGCGGACACCACGCAGCAGCCCGGCCCTTGTAGGAAAGGCATTCCGTGCAGGATTATATTGGCCGACGGCTCGGGCAGAGCAGCGTGAGACTTAGTCCAATGATCGTTGGTTGTCGACTCTTTGCTAATCGAGCCATATGCCACCCACCGCCTCAAAACAATACCCATCACCGCCGTTCATGATGCAGGGGCTTGACATGGTTGGACCCCTTAAAGGGGGAACCCACAAGCACAGGTACCTATTGGTCATGGTCGATAAATTCACCAAATGGATAGAGGCCAAACCAGTCAAAACGGCAGAGTCCGGACCAGTGATAAACTTTATATCAGGGGTGGTGCACCGTTACGGAGTCCCCCACAGCATCATCACCGATAACAGCACTAACTTCACAGCTGATGAGGTTAAGTCATGGTGCAAAAATATGGGCATCAAGCTCGACTATGCTTCAGTTTATCACCCTCAAACCAACGGTCAAGTGGAAAGAGCAAATGGTCTGATAATGAGCGGCATCAAACCCAGGTTAGTAAGGTCACTTACTAAATCCGACACACAATGGGTCGAGGAGCTCGACTCCGTTCTCTGGGGGCTGCGGACAACGCCCAACCGTACTACCGGATTCACACCATTTTTTATGGTATACGGCGCAGAGGCAGTTTTGCCCTTCGACATTATTCATGACTCACCTCGAGTACGCATGTATGAGGAAAGAGAAGCCGAGCTCGATCGGCAGGACAGCTTGGACACATTGGAGGAAGAACGTGACGTCGCAAAGGCTCGTTCCGCATTTTATCAGCAGCAGGCTGGAAGATATCAAAGCAGAGAAGTACGGGCCAAGACTTACAACGTTGGTGAACTAGTTCTCGCTTTGCGGACAAGAAAAAGGACAAGCTCAAGCCTAAATGGGAGGGCCCTTCATTATCGATCAAATCTTCGACCGGCGGAGCATCTTGTTTACTTAAATCGTCGGATAACCGACTCGAGCCGAACCCATGGAACACAGCCCGCCTCCGAAGATTCTATGCCTAGCGCCGGACTAAGAGTTCGTCCCCTTCCCCCGTCCAAACTTTTATACTTTGGCTGTCTTTTTGTTTCTCTTTTTTATCTGTTTTATTCGAAAGCCCTCATGGGCCTATTTGCGCATTCTTTGCATACACACGATGTGCCATCCGCACTCATTATTCCTGGGGGCTTCTTTTACAGAAGCTCAGTTATACAGGTTTCATACCCGGCACATGTGTCAAGCTTCCACATGTACCTTTTACTCGCCATTATATGCATCGATATGACTTAAGTTTTGGCCAAGCTGGGTTGCCTGGCTCCTGTGCTTACCCTCGTTCCCGATTGTTCGGCTAGGAGGTAAAGGAGCACCTCTGCGATTATTCTTGCTGGTCACCGGGACGTGTACCTCGACCGGTGAAGCCGAAGCTAAGCGTTCTTAAGGGAATATTCGGTCGGTGATTTAAAGATGACTCTTTACCCATTTTATCCATCTGCCCCGGATGTTTTATTTCTTTGCAGTCCGGACATACACTTGGGGCATGCCTCCCAAATGAAAGGAACCCTTAACGGAACTATTCTCCTGGAAGATGTTTCTTACTAATCATGTAATATAACATAACTAGTTGGGCACTTGTCTGATAAAGCACTAATGACCCCTACGCCTGGTCTCCATGCATACCACGGTTGTGTCTCAACCAAAGAGGTATTCGGACACACTCCGGACTCTAGGGTCTCGAGGTTGAAGCGAAAAGGTCGGCAAAGACAAACGATCTACAATCCGGCTAGAAGGCATTTCACATGTCACTGTATAGGATAACATACATTGTCAAATTTACTGATTGTATTCCTCCTCAATCCCGTCTAACAGGCTGTCTAGTTTACAGTCCCGTTGGGAAAATTTAGCAGCCAACTGTACTTGGCTATACACTAAACTCGCTGGGATCTCCTTCCCATCGGGCCCCACCGGTCCAACTTCGGCCATGTGGTTGGGATCCGCCTTCTTGTACCGCGTCTTCACCATGGCCCAAGCCTCCCTGGCACCTTGACGGAGGCCGATATCTTCCATAAACGGAAGCGCTGCCGTACTCCCTGCAGCTTCTCTGCAAGCTCCCCGAGGCCCTCGGGTAGGGTGAGGGCTGGCCACAAAGCCTGAACGACGCCTCTCATTGCCTGCCGAACTCGTTCGAGTAGCTGCAACAGTTCGGGAAGTTGATCACCCGTTGATATGGGCATCTCCTCTGCAGGACGACCCGTGAGTACACCTAAAAGACAAATCATGTCAAAATACTTCCTCGCCGAACTCTTCTTTTCAAAGGAGTCCGCTCAAGCACTTACTATAAATGCCGCGACGAAGCCGCTGATTCTCCTTAACGGAGCCGGACAGCTCAGCCTGATCGCCTTTCAGCTCCTCTTCGAGCTTGGCGTTGGCATCTTGGAGCTTGTTCCTTTCCTGCTGAACCCTATTCAGCACACTCTCGCCGGCCTTTAGCTGGCACAGCAATGCTTGCCTGTCCGGATCTTGTCCGGCGGTACCTGCAATGTCAGTATTAGACTTGCGCGCATGCCGCACAGCGCTTATGTTTATTAATAAAAATGTGTTACCGGGAGGAGTCATGCATCTCCTCCTGCGACAAAGAAGTGTGGCCTCGGTTGGGCCTTGCAATCTTGCAGCTCCGGGACAGTAGGGCGTTCTTCTCGATGGCGCTTTGCAAATTCAAATGATCCTTAAATCAGTTTGCATAAACTAATTTAAGTCTCGGGGGCTACTGGTGTATAACCATTGAAATTCCATTACCCGTGTGTCTTTCACATACTGCTCCGTGGCTCTGGTAAAACCATATTGAGCAGCACGGAGATGCGCGTCCCCTGCGTTGAAGGCATCCAATGCCTCAGGGGAAAAGCACGCTTCACGAAATCTTGTCGTGGCGCCTATGGTTCATGGCGCTCTCCACCTCGAGACTTGGTGGCGGGCGATGCGTCGGTATCCTCCGTTGGAGAAGGATCCGCTCGCGTCTTGCGCTTGCTCCCCTCGGGCCGGGCGCTGGAGCTGGCGGTGTTGGTAGGATCGGCAATTCCTGCGCTCGCAGTCTGGCGAGCACTTTTTCTCCTACAAAAATCATGAGCACTCAGTCGTTTCCTCGGAACGTTGCTCTGAAAATTCGAATCTGAGCTATACCTTTGCGGCGACGTTTCCGTCCGCGATCGCGCTCCTTTCCGCCGCTGGTTGGACTGGCCTTTGTTGGTCGTCCGCCGCGAGCTCGGCTTCTTGCCGTAAAGGCGTTTCTGCAAAATACCATCGTTCGCGAAGGTCAGAAATGTGCAGGGAAGAGTTAACGGTGTCCGGACTTGATCGTGGTCACAGGGAAGCGGACTTAGTCCGGGGTAGTCCGCCGTGATGGCGACCAGAGCATTGTCTATGCTGAGCTGGTGATACACCCCGTCGATCAGCTCCACCCCGATGTCCGGGTCCTCTTCGGAGGCCGGATCCAGGGATCCTTCTGGATCCTCGGGTTGTGGAGCCGGACTCACCATGTCCTCCACAGTCCGGCGTAGATCCTGCGCCGAAGACATAATGTAAGAAGCTTAAACTTCGAAAGCATGGGTAGAACCCTTCAAGGTGTTCGCTTACCCATCCTCTAGGGTTGATCATGGAAAACCCATTCAAAGGGTTCGTTCGAAGGAAGTCCTCCTTCTCCCCCTTGTAAGAACCGGACAGGATCTTTACCAGGTCCTCGGTTGAATCCGGCCCTTTGCGGCCGTGCCGGGTGGCATCGTCTTCCCCGTTGAAATCCCACATGGGGTGGCCTCTGTATTGTAGTGGCTGCACCCCTCGCTTGATGCATGTTGTCATGACTCCAATCATGGTCAAGCCGGAATGAGCCATTAATCTTATCCGGCCCATCAAATAATGGACGCTCTTGTCTTCCTCCAATCGGGGGCTCCGCGGGCACCAGCTGAGGCGTTTCTTCAAGGGAGCAGCACTAAACTCCGGGAGGCCGATCCGGACTGGAGTGCAGCAGCGGGCGTCTCCTATATAAAACCACTCGAGGGCCGGTCTTGGACGCCTTCTTGGGAGTGCGGATAGGTATCGGTCCCGCGATCGCCATATTTGGCGCCGCCCACTTGATATATGGACCCCTCATGAGAACGGGGGACGAGGCAAAACAGCCTCTTCCACAAAGCAAAATGGGGCTCGATGCCCAGGAATAGCTCACAAAGAGCTACGTAGCCCGCGATATGCAGGACAGAGGCGGGCGTGAGTTGGTGGAGCTGGAGTCCGTAGAACTTCAGGAGCCCGCGGAGGAACGGATGTACTGAAAATCCGAGCCCCCTTATCGAATAGGGGACGAAGCACACCCGCTCCTCCTTATTGGGGCTTGGGGTGTCCTCCGCCTGCCTCCCACCTTGATAAGTAACCAGTCCGGCCCGGACTGGAACCATGAAGGCCAGGGGGAGAAATCCCTCCGTTTGGAGCTTCACTAGCTCGTTGTGCGAAATAGAGCTCCTCCTTCAATTCCCCGGCGGTGGGCTGGGAGCGCGTGAAGAAGAGCCGCGTCGACGATCCATGATGGAATGGATTTCTAGGTCAAAGGCGCTTCGATGGAGTATTCGCGGGAGGAAGATGGTGCGGTTTGGATCTGGATTCTTGCCTTTTTTATAGGCGGACGACTCGCACAATTAGGGGTGGAGCATAAAATACACCACGGCTTTTCGCATTAGATGCGGCGCGTGGAAGAGGGCCATTATTTGGCATAGAAGCCGAGGACACAGATTCAAGATGAAGCCGGACACTATTCGGCGGTACATGGAATTTGAAGGAGAACCGCCTTGCAACGCCAAGACTATGAACGCTACCGGACTTATCGTCATTGAAGCCTGGTTCGGGGCTCTTGAGGAGTCTGGACTAGGGGTGTCCGGACAGCGGACTATCATTATCCGCCGGACTCCAAGACTACGAAGATAGAAGATTGAAGACTCGGCTCGTGTCCGGATGGTACTTTCCTTGGCGTGGAAGGCAAGCTTGGCAATCTGGATATGTGGATCTCCTACCATTGTAATCGACTCTGTGTAACCCTAGCCCTCTCCGGTGTCTATATAAACCGGAGGGCTTTAGTCCATAGGACAACATACATTACAACAATCATACCATAGGCTAGCTTCTAGGGTTTAGCCTCCTTGATCTCGTGGTAGATCCACTCTTGTACTAACCATATCATCAATATTAATCAAGCGGGGCGTGAGGTTTTACCTCCATCGAGAGGGCGAACACAGGTAAAACATCGTGTCCCTTGTTTCCTGTTACCATCCGCCTAGACGCGACAGTTCGGGACCCCTACCGAGATCCGCGGTTTGACATCGACACCGAGCGACTTGGCGGCGATGGCGGAGGAGCCTCTCCTTCTCAAGGCGGCGTGGCGCGGGCACCGGCGGCGAAGTGTTTCCTCAGATCCGAGCCTCCGCGAGGGTGGCTCACTCCCGGTGGTGAGCGGTGGCGGATAACTAGTGGTGGAGCTGTTGCATCTGGCCGCGGCGCTACGGCACCTTGGATCGGCGGCGGCGTGGAGGGCTCTGGTGGACTGGTATGCTGCGGACGTTATTGGCCCTCTGGTCAGATTTGATCAGGCCAGAGTGGCTTGCTCGCTCCGCGGCTGCGGAGATCGGTGGTGGTCCGTGCGCACGATGCGAGACAGAGGTTCGTCGAGCGGATCAGGGTGAAAACCTCGTTCTCGGCTTATTGCCAAGACCAGCGACGGCTGCACTTTTTTGTGTCGTTACCTTCTTGAAGGCATTGCCGTGGAGAAGTTCCAGACTTCTATCTGCTACCTTTGGGAGAAACCCTAGATCAGTTGATCGGATGACGGCTGTGCTCTGGTGTCATTTCCCCCTTGGGGTCATCATTCTTCGAGTTGTACACGGGCTCGAGGGACCAGTGGACGACTTCTTTGGTGGAGCGGTGCTTCATCTTACTCATTGATGGCGGTGGATCTTGACGGCGTGGCGCAGTGGAGACTCGGTGTCCGATGCGCAGAGATGGACTTGCATAGGAGGAGGACGTTGTCTGGCGTCATGGTGGCGTCGATGGCAGAGAGGCTTGGCAAGGTCGGTGTGTTAGTTTCTGCTCCGAAGATGGATTGATGGAAGACGACGACGACACATGATAGTGAGTCGGACCGGTTTGTACCCCAAACCTAGTATGTGGCTCGGTTGGGGCCTCCGGCTTTAGATGTTAGGTTCTGGTGCGATGTCTGTTTGGTATTAGGCTCGGACTATCGACAACCCTTCATGAGTGGTTAGCAATAGTGACAGTTCTTGCTAAGATAGTGGCTTCGGACAAACTGATATACTACTATGTAAGGTCTTTGTGAATAATTAATAAAATGGCCGCATCCATCGCCCAGATGCTGAGGCGGGGTAATCCTCCTTTTCTAAAAAAGGCCCTCTTCTCTTTGAGCATGAGCTTTTTCTCGGTCGTATCCATCAACAGTTTGAACCTCTTCGCCCTTTTCTCCTCCTTGATATCGGATCGCTTGACGTAAACCTCCTCATTATAGACAAGATTTTCTCGAACTCCTCCATCAACTTGGCAGCCGAACCTTCTCGCTTCGCCTCTCCTCCTCCCACTTCTTTTTCGGAACCCTCTTCTAATTTTCTTGGGCGGTTCTTTTGTTGGTCGGTTGGGTGCACGGTTTCTTCCTCGGTGACTTGGGCGGCGGTCTTGGCTATTGTCGGTGTCAAAACCGGCGGATCTCGGGTAGGGGGTCCCGAACTGTGCGTCTAGGCGGATGGTAACAGGAGACAAGGGACACGATGTTTTTACCAGTGTTCGGCCCTCTCGATGGAGGTAAAACCCTACTCGCTTGATTGATATTGATGATATGGGTAGTACAAGAGTGGATCTACCACGAGATCAAGGAGGCTAAACCCTATGCCGATGGTATGATTGTTGTTCGTCCTATGGACTAAAACCCTCCGATTTATATAGACACCGGAGAGGGCTAGGGTTACACAGAGTCGGTTACAATGGTAGGAGATCTACATATCCGTATTGCCAAGCTTGCCTTCCACGCCAAGGAAAGTCCCCTCCGGACACGGGACGAAGTCTTCAATCTTGTATCTTCATAGTCTTGGAGTCCGGCCGATGATGATAGTTCGGCTATCCGGACAACCCCTAGTCCAGGACTCCCTCAGTAGCCCCTAAACCAGGCTTCAATGACGACGAGTCCGGCGCGCATATTGTCTTCAGCATTGCAAGGCGGGTTCCTCCTCCGAATAATTCATAGAAGATTGTGAACACCAGGATAGTGTCCGGCTCTGCAAAATAAATTCCACGTACCACCGTAGAGAGAATAATATTCACACAAGTTCAATCTGCGGATGTATTTTGTGGCGTGACGTCACACCACTACCAAGCCTTTACTTGAATCATTTTTATTATACCACCTCAGCGCATTTAGCGAAGCAGTTTCCTTGGCACGTCTTGTCGAAGCAGAGATCGTGTTCCCCTTATTCCGGGATTCCCATCAATACGGAGTGGGTAACCCAACCGCGCCCGTTGCCACGCCCCCTCCATCGAAGGCAAGTTCCAAACGGTCACGGGGATGGCTCTTGGTATTCTCCCTCTTTATAATGAGACCAAGGCTCATTTCTTTTCTTCAATCCTCAATCGAATCTACCCCTCGCCCCAAGTTCCAAAGACTCGGGGCTCCAGATTCGGCGCCGGACCTTCGACAATGTCGGCTCCGACCTCTGAGGCGGTGGATGCCCTCCTCCGTCACGAAGAGGGCGTGCTAAAGCTGAGTGAAGCCAGGTACTTAACCTACGAGATTTCACATAGGTTGCCTGCCCAAGGGCAAGTCATTCCTACTCCCGAGCCAGGCGAGAGCGTCGTGTTCGTGTCTCACCTCCGTCGGGGTTTATGCTTCCTGATGGATCCTCTTGTAAGAGGGCTCATGTTTTACTATGGGCTGGAATTCCATGACTTGGCTCCGGAGTCCATCCTCCACATCTCATCATTCATTGTCGTCCACGAAGCCTTCCTCCGCACCACCCCTCACTTCGGTTTGTGGCTCAAAACCTTCAACGTGGAGCCGAAGATGATTGAGGCGTCGGCAATCTTGTGGGGCGATTATAAGCAAGAGGCTGATGCTCCATGGTTCGAGGGCTCCTTCGTGAGGAGCTCGGTTTGTGGCAACAGGAGTGGTTCTATATTACCGCTCCTGTGGGCAGCAGCAGATGCTGCCGCCTCGCCTTCGCTCTGCCCCTCCACAACGATCGACGTCATGGGTCGACAAAGGGCTTGGCTGGGGCCGTCCAGGGCGTACCCTATTGCGAGGGCGGATTCGAGACCTCCAAGAGGGAGATCAATCTGGTCGTGGTGGCGAGGTTATGCTGATTCGGTGCCTTCGCCTGCAAGCGTCGCCCCCTCCGCTGTGGAATTCAATTGGAGGGGCCACAAGCTCTCAACACTTCATGGAGTACGACACCCGTGGAGATGTACAAATTGTTCTTCTGATGACAAGAGGTGTGTCCGAATTGACCGAGGACGCCGCTTAAGCTGCAATCGCCGGATACTCAAGTAAGTAGCCACAATGTCCGGACATACCGTTCGTTTGCATATCTTGGATTTGCCTTTTAACCAATTGTCCTTTGAGCAGAGTGGATAAGCGCAAGCAAAAGCGTCGATGTCCGGCCCCCTCCGGAGACCACGCGGATCCGTGTTGGTCAAGATCTTTGGAGGTTGCGCCTTGAGCAGGCGAGGGAAAACAGGAAACTACCGCCTCTACTAAGGAGGCTTTCAAGAAAGGGGATCGAGAATCCCTCCTTCCAGGGGGAGAAGAGGACCGCTTCCGAAGATCCGGAGGCTAAGGTCTCAAAGCGGGAAGAAATCTTCACCAGAGGGTCTGCGCCAGAGAAGCCCGGCCGCACTATCTCCCCTAAGGAATCAGCCCTCCAACGAGCCGTAAGTAGGGAAGGGGAGTTTTGTAATAAGGGACATCCCTATTTTTGCTTCTGAGGATAACCGAAGTTTTTACCTTGTAGTTCGGATCTCCGCCCTTCTCAGCTGAGCTCATCTTCGGGGGACCTTCGTCCAAAGATGATGGAGAGCGAGACGCCTCCATCTGCCGCACCGTCAGGCGGGGCGGACGACCCTGAGGTGTCATCGCGAAGGGTCTCCCCGAGTTCGGCAGGGCCGGAGAGTTCGGCACCTACTGGTATACGGCCAGGGGAGCTGAAGGATCTGCTCGAGAGGGCGTCTATCTCAGAGGATCACCGTACATTGATGAGTACGGTGATTGAAAGATTTTCGTCCGCTGAGGGCGGGTTGCATGATACCGTCAGAAGTTTACTGGCGGGTTTTGAGGTACGTAAAAATGACATACCTTTTGACAGTTTTGCACATAGAGTGCGCCCTGTATTGATAGTAGCCCCTGAGACTCGGTATGTTGTCGAAAGCGACAGCGTGCCGAGGATCATAATCTCAGTTATTAATTCTCGCTTTTCCTATGCAGGTGGCGGATCGTCCGGTGGCCAGCTGGACTGATGGAGTTGCCGAGCTAAAGCGGCAACTCGACATTGCGGATGCAGACATCGCGCTGGTCAATAAACGACTTGACGAGTCACAAGGTAGGTTGTTTCTCCGTGGTCACCTAGTAAGGGAGCTGACGCCCACTCCTTACAACGTGTACCCTTGATGCAGATGGTGCCGCTGCTGTGGAGGACATTCGGGCAGAGCTTGCTCGAGCCAAGGAGCAGGCCAGAAGGAGTGATGCGGCTGCCTCGAAGGCAGCCGAAGAGCTAAAAGCCAAAAAGGCTGCTCACTGCCGAAGCAGGGAGGAGATGGCTGGAATGGCCGTGAAGCTGAAGGATGTTACCGACCGCTATGAGGTTCTTGAAAAGAATGCCGAGCGGAGCAAGAGTACCTGAAGAAGGCCACCGCCGAAGCCAAGGATGCCCGTTCTGCAATGAGGGCTATAAAGGAGGAGCTGCGTCGGGCGGAGACATTGCGGCCGAAAGCCCTTTCGCTGCGCAGAAGTACCTGATCGTATGCTCAATGGGCCAGCTGTGGGGTGCGGAGGATCCTTATCTCAGATTTGGCGGCGAAAAGGGCGGATGCGGTTGTGCACTTCCGAAGCCAAAAGGATCACGAGATGGAGGAGCTGTTTTGGTCTCAATTCCACAGTCCGGAGCGTTCATTCCGTTGACCGATCGGTTGGCTGAGTGGGCTGAGCTGAATAGATTGTCCAGATTTGCCATGACGGATGTAGTGGCTCATTTGTGGCCGGATAGGCCCAAGCTGAAGAGTTATTTTGGCTTATTGCAGCAATTCCTTGGGGCGGTGCCGCATATCAAGGCGATCAAGCGGTCGGCATGCATAGAGGGTGCACGGATGGCTCTCGCCCGTGTGAAGACATACTGGGCGGAGATGGATGCCACCGATGTTGCATCCCGGGGTTCGGACGAGAGCTGGTTACCTGCCGAGCACTATTTTGGGGAAGTCCTGCAGGGCGCTCATTTAGTAGAGTCGGAGTGCTCGAAAAATGTTATGTTCAAATGACATGTATGATTTGTAAAACCATATTCATAATATAAGTGCTTTTTATACTTGTGCGTTCAAGTATTCAAATATCTCCTGTGCGGCCGTTAATGTATACGTGTATATAACCTGAAAGATGGCAGTCTTCGGCTTCAGCCCCCACACACATGGTGCGGGGGTGTTTGCAAAATAGCGCATTTTCACACTTAATCCAACGTCTTGGTCCTGTGAAGGAGGTGGTAGCGTAGCAAACTAGGCAACCAGACTATAATGCTTTATCACTTTCACTTAGCCATAGGAGTTCGAAGGTGGGGCTACGATATAGCCCCTAGGGGCACCGTGTTCTCCGAATTCGGGGCGCGTATGTGCCTGACCAGGAAACGGTCCTTCGTCAAAGTGGCGGAATTCTAGACATTCCGGTATTCGATCGAGTGGTTGACCAGTCTCTCGCTATATCATGACATGATCGGTTTTGGCTTTCTCTCTTGAGGTGCTCGCCCGGCGAACGAGGGCACAATCGAAGTAGTTCTCCACAGTGCAGCGTTAGCCGATGATCTGAGCGTAAGGCAGCAAAACACGTGAGCCGGGCAAACCCAATAGTTGACCAAAGACATGATTCGGAGCTGATGCATATAAGGCCTAACTCTCGAGGCGCGAACACTCCACGAGGTATTCGGTCTTTATGAAAACAGGCGAACGATGCCCTAAGCCCTAGTGTCCGTGCACGCGAAAAAACTTGGCGGCGCGCCGATGCCAAAACGCCACCTCCTCCTCGGTTATAATAGGAAACCGGATGATGTGTATCAACAAGAGGCGAGAAGAAATGTTTACGCAGGTCTTAATCTGAAAAGAATCCTTGCAGCGGGTCCTGCTGCACGCTCTGCGCTGTGTCTCCGTTGTCTTTGTATCACAGGACGGGTGTAGCACGATGTTCATCTGTAAAAGAGAAGAACTTAGCTTGGGAAAATACCATGCAAAAAATGTATTTAAAACAGAGTATGATTAAAAAATGTATAAAGTTGAGCTTTATTGGCTCTCATTGTTTATGCACGCATCCTCTTGTAAAGGGGTGCGCGTCTAGGAAGCCCCTAGTTTATTTATGCCGGACTCGCCTAGCCGTGTCCGGGGTCTTGAACGACCTTTTAATGAGATGGTGCCGCATGGACCGGGCATTTTAAGTGTGAGAGACGCGTAATGCGGTATTGCGTTGAATCGGGCAAAAGCTTCGCGTCCCAGTAGTGCTTGGTGGCTATTTTTAAATGGGGCGACATGGAAGATTAGCTTTTCGTGACGGAAGTTGTCGGATGAACCGAACACAACTTCTAGCCGTAAGGAGCCCGTGCACTTGGCGTAAGGGCCTGGTGTCACTCCTTTGAAGGAAGTGCTGCTATGGCGAATTTTGATAGGGTCTATCCCCATCTTGCGGATTGTGTCAGGATATAGCAGGTTTAAATTACTGCCGCCATCCATTAGGACTTGTGTAAATTGTAGTCCGTCGATTATAGGATCCAATATCAAAGCAGTCCATCCTGCGTTTCGAACACTTCTGGAGTAATCCAGATGGTCAAAAGTAATTGGTTTTGACATCCAATCTCGGGATTTCGCTGGGGTGGGCCGTGCGGCGCGTACTTTAGCAGGTGCCTCACCATTGTCCTGTATTATCACATGAAGTGAGTTTACTGTTTTGACTTCTTGTGGGAAAGTCTTTTGTTTTCCGGCGCTCTGCTTGTGGGGTTCGCATCGTCTTCGCGGTGTGTCGAGCCCTTGTGTTCGGCGTTGAGTCGGCCGGACTGCTTGAAGACCCAACAATCTCGGTGGGTGTGGTTTGCGGGCTTCCAAGTACTTGTGGATTTGACATATCCTATCCAAAATTTTGTTTAGGTTGGATAGCTCGTCACTTGTTGCTTAAGAGGCGGTGTTTTGCTGTTCGGCCGAGAGCTTTTGAATCCGGCGTTGACCGCCGTGTTCTTTGGGCCATTTTCTTTATTCCAGCGCTGATCTTTTCTGCGTCGTGATTTCCCATTTCCATCTCTAACCTCGGATGTACTTGGGTCGCTGGTGCTGCATCCTGCCAGCCAGCTATCTTCTCCCGAGCAAAAGCAGGTCATGAGGCTCGTTAGCGCGGCCATTATTCTTGGTTTTTCCTGGCCGAGGTGTCTGGCGAGCCATTTGTCTCGGACATTATGTTTGAAAGCTACTAAGGCTTCGGCGTCCGGACAGTCGACTATTTGGTTCTTTTTGGTGAGGAACCTGTTCTAGAATTTGCGTGCTGACTCTCCGGGCTGTTGAGTTATGTGACTTAAATAAATGCGCATCCGGAGGCGGACATAAGTCCCCAAAATTTGCTCTAAACGCATCCTCGAGCTCTTCCCAACTTCCAATGGTATTTTCTGGGAGGCTTTTGAGCCAATGCCGAGCTGGCCCTTTGAGCTTGAGGGGTAGGTATTTTATGGCATGGAGATCGTCTCTTCTAGCCATATGTATGTGTAGGATGTAATCCTCAATCCGCACTCACGAGTGCATTGTTCCGTCGTATGCCTCTATGTTTACGGGCTTAAAACCCGCTGGAAATTCATGATCCAGTACCTCATCGGTGAAACATAGTGGGTGTGCGGCGCCCCTGTATTTAGGTGTGTCGTTATCTTCGAACACTCGGCGTGTTGTGTTGCTTCCTGGGGCCCTCTTTTTTGGCCCATAAATGGACCCGACCGGGCCATCCTTTTTGCGAGGATCTTTATGTGTATCATGTGCCGGCTTGTGTGCGGTGCCGCTTGCCGCTCTTAGCCTGTCATCTGGTCGTCTATCTGGCCAGGCGGCCTCTTTGCTTTTTGATTGTGGTGGCTCTACGGCCTCATCGTCGAATTCGGGCAACAGCTTGCGCTTCGGGTAGCTCTTTGCTTGGTGACTATTGCCGTATTTGTCTGCGGTCTTGAGTACTTTGCTCCATCTCATTCTGAGTACGTCTTCCGCTGTTTTGAGCTTCCGTTTCTGCTTTTTTTTTGGTGTATCCACCATGTATATGTCATGAGTTGAGGTGGCTTTCCAGTGCCCAGTAGGCGCTGGTTCTTGGTCGTCTCCGGCATCGTCGTCCATACCGTCGATGTCTTCGGAGTCGAAGTCTAGCATGTCGGTTAAATCATCGACAGTGGCTATAAAGTGGGTGGTGGGTGGGCTTTGAATTTCTTCGTTGTCCGCATCCCAACCGTCCTGACCGCAGTTCGGCCAGGGCTCTCCTGATAACGAGAGATACTTTAGCGAGTTCAAGATGTCGCCAAAAGGTGAATGTTGAAAGATGTCCGCAGCGGTGAACTCCATGATCGGCGCCCAATCGGATTCGATTGGAGGGGGCGCAGGAGGTTCGGAGTCCGGCGAGGAGTCCGCACCTCGAGTCACGGCGTCCACAAGGACAAGGTCGATATTCGGCTCCATCACCGTAGGGGCAGCAGTCCCCGAGGCGGTGTCTAGCCACCCATCCTCGATCTGCGCAATCGGCTCCAAATTAGGGGTCAGAGCAGACTCATGTGCGCCTCGAGGCCTTGTCCGACAGCAGAGCTAAATCATGCCCATCAAGGCGGTCGCGGCGCTTCGGTACAGGGCTCGAATCCATCGAAGATCAAGTCTCCGCGGATGTCGGCCGTGAAGTTTAGACTTCAAATCGACCGATGGCGGGCGTAGCTTCGATCTGCTCCAGATGGCCTGCGAATTGGCCCGCAGCAAAAAGCCGCCAATCTGAAGATCTGTCCGAGGAGAAAAGTCTCACCACTGGACTGCGTCGTTGTTGTTGATCGAAGTATGCACTACAAAAAATACACTTCCGTGATGATACGTGTTTGTCATACGATGGGTCGTGTTTGTCGCGATGAGGTCGCGTTTTTTGTCATGCATGTACATCCATGACAAATTTATGACAAAATCAAGATAGTCATACCTATGCTGTCGTAGAAGTGTTCCATGACATTACCAAAATTATCATCACGGAAGTGTCCACTTCCATGACGATAAATCGCGCGTCCGAAGTGCTTTTCGTCAAGGGTGACCGACACGTGGCATCCACCGTAACGGGCGCCGTTAAGCTATCGGGTCGGTTTTGGATCCGATAACCCGTTAACAGCCCGACCAATGGGAAATTTCCGTGTAAAATTCTGATTGGCCGGAGGGAACACCTATCAGCTCGTCAGTGGGCCAGATGTCACCCGTCCATTGGAGGAGACATGCCTATGATACGTTGACACGTGGCTGGGCCCAACAGAGGCCCATATAGGTTAAAAAGGCCGGCCCAGTCAAAGGCCCGTAGAACTTAATCAGGTACTAGTGGGCCAGCCCAATAACGACCTGCTTAATAAAGGCCCATTTACAGCCCGAAACCAGATCTGGCCCATTAATTGTTCGCCCAATATTTGGGCCCATTTACGGCCCGAAGCCAGATCTGGCCCGTTAATTGTTCACCCAATATTTGGGCCCATTTGCGGCCCGAAGCCAGATCTGGCCCGTTAATTGTTCGCCGAATATTCGGGCCCAACTACAGCCCAGTGACTTTCGGCCTGTTAGAGGCCTGATGTAGACATGGGCCCATTTCAGCCCGGTGTGACTTTTGGCCTGGGAATGGCCCGTGCTGCCCATGGGCCATATATGGTCCGATGGGACATCGGGCCCACTAACGGCCCGTGCTAAAGGTGGCAACAGTTAAGCCCAATGTGACTTTGGGCCTGTTAAAGGCATGTCGCGTAATTCGGCCCGTTGATGCCTGTACTAAGCTTTCGGCCTCTTAAAGGCCCATGATATCAGTGGGCCAACTAAGGCCCGAGATATGTTTCGGCCTGGTAACGGCCCGTGAGCTAACTGGGCCCATAACGGCCCGGTCTACATTTCGGCCTGCTGAAGGCCCGTCGACGACTAGTGAAAATTGAGGCCCAACATGCATTTTGGCCTGCTAAAGGCCCGTGGTTTCATCTCGGCCGTAACAGGCCAGTACAATATTCAGCCTGTTAATGGCCCAACGCTACCTGGGCCAAACTAAGCGCTGGGTCGACAAAAGGCCCAACTAAAATATAGGCCGGTGTAAGTTTGGGCCTGGCGCAATGTGTGAAGGCCCCAATCATTCGGGCCCAAGAAAGACGCAGGCCGGCCCAATTGTGGCCCGCTAAAAACCTGGCCCGTTATCGAATGTTTCGGCCCGGTCGACTACATCTGATTTTTTTTCAGATAGCGAATGATGGCAGTAACTAGTAGGAATTAAGAACAAACCTACTCTATACAATAAAGAAATTACGGCATAGTAACTAAGAATAAACCTACACTATACAATAAAGGATTTAAGGTATATTACATCCAATGGGCATCGAAGTTAGCCACGGTGATCATAAAGCGCAACGAAAAAGCGATTACAAAAACTGGCCACCATTGCAGCGTAACAAAATATACTGAACCGAGACCACTTCCAAGACAGTTCAAGAAAGGTTAGCCTTGCGGGGGAACTGCTGCGCAAGCTGCTGAGCAAGGCTGTGAGACCGGCCTAGCATGTCGGTCATAGCTTCCAGGTGTAGCTGTTTAGCGATGAGGTTCTCATTGGTGTTCTCCGCAATCTTTCTTAGAGATAGGACTTCAAGTCGAAGTTGAGTTGCAGAATGCCTTTCTGCTAGAACTTGGGACTGAAGAAGTCGAACTGATTCAGACAATGAATTATGTGAGCTTGTCTGACTGTTAGTCTCAAGTAACTTGAACACTGCATCAAGACAAGACTTTGGGGTTGTCTCGCTATCTTCAAGATGTTTTGCCTTCTTTGCTGCAATATATGTTGGGTTTGTCTCACAGCCTTCAGCAGACTTGTGCATGCCATCAGGCATATCACCCTGAAACAAAGCAGAGAGATGACAGGTTTTGCACGTGTATAAACAAAGATGATAACTGTTCTGTCAATTCTATCCAATTTCAAATTAGAAAATAAAGAGTAAGTTCAAAATATCAATAGCATAATTTGGCATTGTTCATAATGCGGGGAGCTTCACCACACTACTGGATTACCATGTCAACATAACAAGCATAGATGAAGGGCAAAGAAAATCATTGTATCTATTTTGGATAATGTGCATGGCATGTTGTTCATATCATCAACCACATCAGTAAGATAAAATAGGAGATGACAAGGTGCAAACGTGGGCTGCTTCACCACACATTGGATTATAGATCCACAAAACCAAGCATACATATAGGGAGTATTAAGTAATGTGCATGGTATGAATAAGAAATTTGGTTTTACAAGTAAAACTTAGAACTTACGGTTCTTACGAACATGCATTTTGGTAGAAACAACAAACTAAACAGCAGTAAACGATAGGGAGTATGAGCAAATTAAACAGCAGTTGAGGATAAAGGCTTTAGAAGGACTGACTTACATTAACAGTTAACACCGGCTTTATAATGCCCTTCTCCATGTCAAGGGAAGGATAACTCAAGAATTTCAGCACAGAATCTTCTTCATAAGCATTGCATGTACTCTACATTTTGTAGAGAGTAATTATAGATATGATAATCTTTGGAAGGGATAGAGGATAATGAAGATAAGATGCAGATTGATGCTACATAATCAACTACCAATCCTGGAAGTACAAGCGTTACAGGACAAAATGTACTGACAAGAGCAATGGGCTACACTTACACTTGGCATTGTCTGTGTATTCTACTTGTTGGTAAGATTAAATATAGATCTGATCTTTTTTAGTAAATGGTGGGCGAGGGAGATAAGATGCAGAATGCTACAAAATGAACCAATCCCTCTTCCCATAATACAAGAGTGTTTTGAACATTGGTGTACTGTACAAAACGTTCTTATATTATGGGACGGAGGGAGTAGCTGTTAATGTAAGTACAGTGATAGACCACGTTCAGTCCTTACAAGAGGACTGCAGAGCTAAACCTCTTCAAAAGCATTGGGTTGATTCTAAATTTGTGTAAGAGTCCATACGGATCTTATAATGTCCACCAAATGGGCGATTACGAGGCTAACATGTGCAGTGATGCTACATAATCAAACAACTATGAAAGTAAGTATGGTCATACAGGGCAAGAGGTACTCACAAGAGCAATGCGATTATGCGATATAGTTGCGAGATTCTGTGGTCCCTTGAGAATGAATGTTCTTACGCTAACGATTTTTGTACAAGTGAGACATTAAGGCAAATGCGAAATGTAGTTCAAATTGTGATGTGATATCATAGACGGTACCTTACGCTGCAACCTAGACCAATGTGTAACAAGATTATTCCAATCACCGTCGGATAAATGTAGCACGGAGACTTTATAGAAATTTCGTTCGAGAGGCTTGCCATCGAAGTGCGCTTGCCTCAGGTAGGAACGATACTTCATCAATGAGTGCTTGAAAAGCGCAACCAACTCTTGCTCGTCATCACAATCCAGTTTGCTCCTCGCCTATTTAAAAGAATGAAATCTTGTGTCTTACATCGTGAAAAACATATGCGATAATGACCATGAATAACATTAGTACATTACTTACGCGTAAGTTGCGGAGGAAGATTGGAAATTGTTCGTATGCGCGGTATAATCTTTGCATGAAGGAAAGATGCACACAAAGTTCCTGACAACAACATAAGCTTCGTCTTCTAAACTGGGAAGAAATGGAACAGGGGTCCTATTTGCTGCAATTGGGGCTCTCTATGGTTCCAAAAGGGATTTGGCAACTAGATTTGGTGTACTCTTTCTTTGGAATGGGGTTTTGCGTCGTGCAATTGGTGCTATGTCAATGGCATAATCATCTTTTTTGCTTTGCGGTTGGGGTCTGCTGAGTTGGGGCATCGAAATGACCCGTGTAGTAGGGCTAGAGTCTGCTAGAGTTGGGGTATTTTGTGGGTCGGTGATATTGCAACTACACCTAATGGGCTATTTGATTTATCGGTGCCACTACCTTTTCCAAATACTTTGCTTGTGCTCCTCCACGATCAGCAATCGCCCTCTTCCTTTTGAGCGTCGATACACAAGAACAACATTTGAATGGATAAATATGGTATGATGACGGATGGAATATGTCTTGAAAATGGATAGGCGGGGCGTATTCACATACACATGTGTAAACTAAGCTAATGGCAGTTCAACAAAGTAGAAGCAATGCAAAGCATCAGTTGCAAGATATGTGCGAGCAATGTAACCTTGGAAAGTTAGAGCAAGTACCTTGATGGGTGAATAAGATAGGGCATCTTCCTCTGACTCCTCCACTAGGGAGCTACATTGACTTAGGTCTCCCTCTAGCTCAGAATCACTATTAGGATCATATTCTGAGCATGAATCTGTAGGTGGAGAGCGTTTGCATTGCATTGCATCCAGACTTGATTTCAGTCCCTTAATGCCAAGTTTGACAACCATGGCATTGTTCTGCTTTATTCTTTTCATGCGACAAGCTCATAATCATTATGATGCTGTTCAGAATCTGAGATTCATGAAAACATAAAAAGTAGTCAGATTATCTATGGAATGCATTGCGGATTCAACTCGGAGAGTGTCTCCCTATAAACCCCTGCATATGCAAAGTTCACCTCCCCAACCATGCTGACCAGACCACACACAGAAATACAAACCCCTTATGTCTCTATAACAGGCAGGTACACATTTCAAAACTGAAGTAGGAACATTAGAATCATATGAAATTCGTATTTGAACAAATAAACTAAGCAATTATGAGTGGCATAATGTTTAGCTTCAAGGGTGGAGTGTTGGTAGTGCGACACAAAGCAAGTAGGCAGATTGTATTCCATGTAAAAGATCGAAACCTATGTAAAAGCTGGAAATGACACTTTCTTTCTATACAATGCAGTGTTCGTTACCCACACATGATGGAAGAGATCACATAGAAATACTATTCACTCATGTCTACGGTTCGGTATTTAGAAATAGGGTGGTCCACCCTAAAAGAATATTGACAACAAATATGACAAGGCAAGCATAGATGTAGTGAATCAATCATTTACTTGTGAGCTTATTAGGACAAGTATGCGAGAATTATAGCTGCGATGAGAGACCGTCAAAATCTGAATGAAGAAGTTTGTCTAGCACTTATTGTTTGCAACTAATCGGCGTGAATAATTGGATATTATATCGAATGAGTAAGAAAGACAAGTAAAATTGTCAACAAACCTGGCTTGCGGTAGTAATGCAGGTCAATGTCACTCGACCAACAATCCAAAATGACTAGTTTACATTAGGGCGAAATTTTGAAAACCACATGAACTTTAGAGGTACTAAAGATTACGAAATACATCTGAACCATTAAGTGTAGGTAGCACTAAGCACACAACAAACCCTAATGACAGTCCTGCCTAATGAGTAATGAATCAATTAGAAAATGGGTGATGAGGAGTGGCTGCTGAGTGTTGAGGACGTATCTCAAAATAAATCGGGTTGGCTTGGTGGGTGCTTGCATGCTGAGCCTGAGCAATTTGGGAAGGTAGGCATGGCGGCCGCCCAGCATGTGATGGCGTTGTTGGGCGACGGCTCTGGCCTCCTGTTAGTCCGGCGTCTCCTCCTAGAGTCATGCCATCCGGGGACGGCAAGTCGCCCGGCGAGCGGCAATGGTGAGCAGTAGAGATCGGAGCGCAGCGAGCGAAACGAGAGGAATCGGGGCCTGGGATGACCCAAAATCCCAGGGTGGGCCAGCCCACCGTGGGCACCCTGTAGAGATACACACCCAAGCGGCGAACATGCATTTTCGAAACTAATTTAGGAACATTTAGCTGACCAATTAAACAACTCTGTTTTAATAATATCAGATTCGTATTTGAACATCTAAGCTTGTTTAGCTTGATGGGTGGAGCAGTGTTATTATGACACGAAGCACGTATTCTGATCGTATAGTGATCATAAAAGGGGGAAACTCTAAGCATATTTTTTAGCAAAGAGGTTTCCCCTCCGATTTCTATTAAAGAAACCACCACGGAACCAACATGATCAATTAAACCCTAAGCATGATCAATTAAACCGTATTATGGCTGTGCCATGGCAGATTTGAAGCTGCAAACCGGAGAAATGATATTTAGCATCCATTGTTTGCTTCGAACTAAGAACTAAATTCTAAGAGCTGAAAAGAAAGTAGAGTAACCAAGTTAAGATCTATTTTCTGGTTGAGATCAAAAAGTTGAGGAGATATGAAGTACCACCTCTCTTGCGGCGCCGTGTAGGCATCGAGGGTGCGATGGCTGTCGGTGGCGTTGAAGCAGATCTGCGATGGTAGACGGGTGCATCGGGGGATAAGTCCCATTGCGGTGGAAGAGAAGGTCGTGTGGCGGCCCGACAAAAGAGGATGGCGCGATGAAGCGAGAGGATGCGATGCAAGGCTATTGGTCCATCGCCGTGGATGAAAACGTCCATCTCTAGCGATGGATGACCGCGGTCTTGGTAGGCGCTCCGCATGGTGGAGGGCGATGGCGATGGATGTGGTGGAGGGCGGCGGCGATGGATGGGGTGGCGGACGGAGGCTGGTGTGGGGATGGGGTGTTCTAGCGGACGGTGTATGAATGGGAAAATGGAGGGAGAGGTACGGGGAACCATGTTTTTGGGACGCACCTGTCTGAAATATGGAAAAGTTACGAACTTAGCCCCGATTTAAAATTTGGACGTCTCGTCGGTTGGGGATAGGATGGTAATCTCGCATCTCGCCAATATTTGCCCAGGCGATTTGAGGCGAGGAGAGGTGGTTGGCGCCCATGGTTGGCGCCCATGGTGTATGAGCAGGGGATGATAGGTAGGGCGGTTGTGTCACGTCTGAGTGAAGTTACAAACCTGCCCTATTGAAAATATTTGCCTACATCGATTTGGCCGAGTCGAGTTTGTTTTGCCGCCCACCGTGTATGAATGGGGAATGGAGGGAGAAAGCAGAGGTCTTTGGACGAGCTTGAATCAAATGTGTTTTGCCGCCCATGTTTGGCGCCCACCATGTCGGAATGGGCTCGAGGCGATCGTGTCACGTCTAATTGAAGTTACTAACCTACCCTATTTAGAGCGGTGGAAATCGGGCGATGGATTGTCCGTGTAATGGGTGACAGTAATTTCCATCTCCCAAACACTTGGCTTTGGGCGGCCGGCGTGGGAGTGGACATTTTGCAGCTTCTTTCAATTTTGGGACAATAAGCATCCACGTTTACCACAGCAACTAAATTGAATCCATTTTGTATTCCTATATGAATCTTTACAAATTGTTCTATGTGTTTTTATATATCTTCAAAAGGACGACAAAGATGTATTCCACTGTCATATATGAATATGGTTTAAAAATGCCGATACTCAAATTCAGAAACTAGTGTCCAGTTTAAGGTGAATTCAAATATTTGGAACACTTCATGTCCAACTCAAATGTCACACGCAACATAATGTGTACTCCCATTTAGATATGTACACAAGCAATGTATCAAGATTCAAATACTGAGTCAATCAACCAAGAATGTACAGAACTAACAAACATATAAACACTTATAGAGTATATGGGTCAATAATATCAACTAACATACATAAGCCAGGCCGTTGTACTTTTTTTTGGCTACAACAACATCTTTTTTTTAGCTAGCATCTCGGCCCTTTCCGATGCGTGCCACTTATGGTACATCTATATTACTACTATTGCTGAATGTACATTCAGCCCGATTGGCATATTTGTAGGTCTGGCACAGCAATCCAAATGAAATATCTCGAGTCTTATCAATTAATACAGACTTGTGCTCAAATAAAATTACAAACCAAAAAACAAAAAAAATTATTACATGATCTCTAAAACAAATGGTTTGACTGATTACATGAACAGACAACACAAAGGTTATTGAACTATGGAAAGAACATTTCACCTATGATTTACCAAGTAAGAATTTAATTTCCTTTTTTCCTTCAGGACCTTAACAATCTGGTCAGTCTCAGCTTGATTCGTTTTGAAATCCACCAAATATTTAATGGTTGTCTTGAGTACTACTTGTGATTGTGCTGTTTGCTTCCTCAACATGTCAACTTCACCTCTAAGTGCAGAAGCAGAATCTCTTTCTACCACTAGTTTAGCATCTAGAGCATTAGCAGTTGGCAATTCATAATGCATGATTGGGCCGGTGCCACTGTTGTGGGATGATGCAACGTCCATGGGGACCTATGGTTTGATTGATTACATGAACAGACAACACAAAGGTTATTCAACTATGGAAAGAACATTTCACCTATGATTTACCAAGTAGGAATTTAATTTCCTTTTTTCCTTGAGACCTTAACAATCTGATGTCAGTCTCGACTTGCTTCGTTTTGAAATCCACCAAATATTTAATGGTTGTCTTGAGTATTGCTTGTGATTGTGCTGTTTGCTTCCTCAACATGTCAACTTCATCTCTAAGTAAAAATCTTTTTAGTCTAGATTTGAGATAGTAACCTACTATCAGTGTCGTCTTCCTCTTGAAAATCCATTTATTTTCTATGGCTTGCGATCATCGAACAAGTAACATCCGCTTCCTCATAGTTGGGTTTATCATGGTCTAGTAACATGACTTCGGAACTCCGTACCACTTTGAAGTAACTTGATCGAAGTTTCATGATCATCATCATTAGCTCCTCACTAATTGGTGTATGAATCACTGGAACTGATTTCGTGATGAACTACTTTCCATCTTTTAGCTATAGAACTTGTTGGAGACTTCATATCTCTCAACATGATTTCCTTTGGTATTTGCTTGAAATATCAGCGAATCTCTTTCTACCACTAGTTTAGCCTCTAGAGCATCGATAATTAGTGAGAGATCATCTTAAAATGAGTTGGCAATTCATAATGCGCGATTGGGCGGTGCCCTTCTTTGTGGGATGATGCAACGTCCATGGGGACCTCGCTCTTTGATCTTGGGCTAACCTGTTTTGCCATTAAAGTTCGATTGGATTCAGGAAGGGGAAGAGAGAGGGAAGAAAGGAGGGTGCGGCCTCCCCTAGAAAAGTTGAAGTTAGCAAAACATCTCAACTGGGAGTTATAACAGCAAACCAGTTAAACAAACAAGGAATTAAAGAGTTTCAATTGGATGCTGAAAAACTCCTCACCCGATTCGTTGTGACGTCCCATAGTGTAAGACGTTTTTTAACACTATGCTAGTGTGTCAAAAAATGTCCTATATTATGGGACGGAGGGAGTAGTTATTAACATCATTGTAACCCGCTGTTGCAGCAGCAAAGCAGTTAAACAAACAAGTAGATATTTAAGTTAAGGCAAACAGGTAATTCTTAACAGTAAGTATCAAACACATAGATAGGCACAATCTACAATATGATTAACATGTTGTGCCATTATGTAATCAGTAGCAAACTAAATTAAGCCAAGCAACGTAATTGAACAATTTTGCAATAAGTGGCTAACTAAAATTCTGAGAAGCAGTTAACTGAACTTACGCTAGTTCTTTGTATAGGCACACTGCAACTTCTTTTTTGCTTACAAGGTTGTACAAAGGAGTCCATGGCATCAATTGCTTGGATATGCAGTCCCAATACTTCTTTCTTCCCACACTGCATGGGTAAGTCGAATGGTTAATCTGGTAAGATGGTGCGTCCTTGATATGTTATATGAGGACGTGTAGTCATACTAGTTGTAGCCAAACACATCACACTGGCTTTTACTGTATATTTCATGCGATTACTTTTGGCATATCGAGATCTAAGCAATCTACAATAGGATGAAAAATGCGGCATCCTTCACATTATTGGCGAACTCAGTTCATAGAAACAAGCAATTCAACCATTACGTGGGTAAATCAAAAGCGCCCTTTGGAATATTTTCACTATCAATCATACCGCAAAAAGGCGGCGCCACCATAGGGGCTGGTATGGGCGGCCGCCTCGGTGGCTGGAAAGTGTGCACCTAGTTTGAGTCGTCGAGGTTGGCCCACACTAGTTTTGTTAGTCCCAACGCATGCGAGCGAGCAATGTAAAAATGAAGAAAAATGTTTCAATTTGGATGGGCCAATAACATAAGTGCAAGGCAGGCCCTATAGCAGGCTCGTGGCCCAAACAAGCGCCTCCCATATCGATCGACAGCAGGAAAAATCCCAATTCATTCGCTCCAGCCTGTAGTCTGGCTCACTCCTAACCTAGCCGCCGTTGGACAGACCGACACAGCACTTCCTCGCGCCCTCGTTGGACGCGAGTCGCCGGGCTTCAAGCGAATGGAAGGACAAGATGAAGATCCAACCCTGGGTGTAGCCTGCGTGGGAGGCAGCGGTGGCAACACGGGCATGTCATCGAGCTTGCATAAGCAGACGATCGCAGCTTGCAAGAGTAGCATGCTTGCAACAGCAGGTACATCACATCCCTGATTATATCTAATTTAACTGTTCAATTTCTGGCCAATAGTTAAACTTGACGGTGTTGTAAAACTGCTTGTATGTAGGAAATCTATAAGAAAATGAAATCAATTTCTGCTTATTTTATAACTCCCCAATCAATCTTGAATCGATTGAATCGATGTATCTAATCAAGTTTCGGTGCAAACATACAAGCTCATGTTGTTCTTGAGCACAAGTGTCTAATGAGCAGATTGCTAATGAAGGATTTGATGCAAACATTTTACATGCTCACGGTGATGAACATATAGTGTCTAATGAGGGATCTAATGCAAGCATTTTGCAAGCTCATTGAAGGATTTAGTGTCTAATGATGATCTACTATGTTGAGAGAGAGAGATTTGCGAGGCATTGATGACAAGCAAATTATAGTGCATTTTTATAGCTTGAGGAAACGTCGAGGCCATCTACGAGAAAGTCCCCGTATCATGACAACATAGCATAAATACTTTTCTAATCTGTTGTTTGAAACTATTGGCATACTTGCGCAGGATAGATATATTGATATGCAGTTTATGCGCTCACGATTATCGTGCAATTACACTTCGATATTTTCAGCCAGAGAACGAATAATTCAGGCAGGTACAGACCATGTTTGTAGTCCTTGTACACCATGTTGCATTTTGTGTTTTTTGGTGCTTGCATCATTTAGTGTTTATAATCTGAACTACTTTGGATCATTAGCTGGTTTTCAAAGTGCATGTAGCTTCACATTTCTCAAGTTATGTTGATTTCCGGAGTGCAAGTGCCTTCGTATTTTTTAAGTTAAATGTTCGCCCCTGGTAACTTGAATTCGTGGATCAACCACTACACACAAATCATACACGAATGCCAGTACGAATTAAATGAAATGCAGGGACTTACACTAGCTCGTTGTACAGGCTCGCTGCAGCTCTGCTTGCGCTTGGGATGTTCCATGTACAAGTCCATGTTACCACTTGCTTGGATGTGCAGGCCTTGTGCTCCTTGCATCCCCCTCTGCATTTTTGACACGGCGAATGGTTGATCAAATAAGAGAATCGACCTTGATGTTGTCTGGGAGACGGATACTTACAAGGTTATCTGGGTGTGCGGGATGTGTACGGATCCGTAGCCCGTCATGCTTCGCTAAAAATGGATTTGCTTGTTTGGATGATATCTCGGAAGAAATAAGAGTTAAAGTCGAGTTGCATAGGCGTGTAAGCTAAGAGAGCGGTGAAAGGATATCAAACATCGTCGGAACGATTGCACAAGGGAGTGATGTGTGGATACCTAGTTTGGGCGGCGTTTGGGCATGCTCGCCTAGCTAGAGTCTTGGTCACTTGAGCCGTTGAGGGTGATCTTGGGCGTTGGCTGGCCGCGCGCGGATGCAGATCTTGAGTGGCAGCGGGCGCTTCTGATGCGAGTGGGCGAGACCGTTGGTGAAGCCCCAACGACCTCGGCGGAGGAGTGCGACGATGTGCTCGGTGAAGTAGCCCGGTGAGTTGGGAGGCGGCGTCGGTGAAGCGCACGATGCGGTGGAACTTCGGTGTCTGTGAGAGCCGCGTCGGTTGCGGCGGCGGCGTTGTCGATGGACCACCGGTCTGCGGCGGGCGAGGCGTAGATGAGGTAGCTCGGTGCGGTGGTGAAGCGCGACCGTCGTCTTCGTCGTCGTCGTCCGGCATGGAGGTGGGGAATGGTGGGGAAAGAGATGAGGCGAGGCGATTCGAGGATGGCGGCGAATTAGGGATTTGAGCAATCTGGCGCGGAAGGGGCGGTGGAGAAGAGATTTTGCGGGGCTGGAATTGGGGCGCGGATATTTCAATCCAAACATGGAAGCGAACTTATATTGTTGTCGTCCTTTTTTTGGGGGGAGGGGGTGGGTGGCTGGGTGCTACGCGTCCGTCCGACACATGCGACCACCCCGACAGGACTACGCTTCGGTGCCTTAAGGCACCTGCCTTTGTGTCCATGACATGTGGGCCCAACAGGTGGCTGGCCCACATGTCAGTCACCCAAGGGCTGTTGCCTTTAAGGCACCGAAGCAGCGTCCACCCCGACACGACCCCTGTGCCTGGTGCGCCTACATTTGAGAATGCAAACGAATCTTCTTTCATTTGCAAACGAATCTGTATGTATTACCATGCCCGTGTTTTCCTTGCAATAATTAGTCATTCGGAATGAGATACTCCATCCGTTCACTTTTGTAAGTCGTTTCAGACAACTTAAAATGAACTGTTTTGCACATTGTCTGAAATGTCTTCAAGGTCTTATAAAAGTGAACATAGGAAGTACTATAAATTAATTAATGAGGAGTTATTTGAAAAAAAATCGAAATGGTACCCACGCTAACGTGGATTAGAGTGTGTCACATAATTAGTTATTTGAATTAGAGTGTGTGTCACGTAGTTAGTTATTTGAATTAGAGTGTGTGTCACGTAGCGATCTCCAATTCTAACGTGGATTTCGCATTTCACTGTATCCACGCTACTTTTTAATACAAATTCATATGTATATGATGAACACCATGGTAGTGAGAAAACTTTTGGATGGATTCAAACATATGACCTACAAAATAGCACAACAAATTGAGCCAATGTCAACTTTTCGAAACTTAGTATGGCACGAATTCGAAATAATTACCCGTATGCCTGGTCCTCGGTTCAAATCTTACAATGTACACCGAATTGAAACATCGATATTAAGTCTCGTACTATGTACATTCAAATGTTGTTTTTAGTCCCCCCCCCCGCGCACAAACGCTACATACTTTCTGTATCGGTCAATCTTGCTCTCCTAACCACCTTAGCAAGCTATCGGTTTCCAACACATGTTCATTCTTTCTCTCCATGTTTGATCTCTAAGTCTCTCAACTACACAACCCCTTTTCCCTCCTGTTACCAAATGTATTTACCTCACACACCCGCCATTGCACCCCATGCCGAGCTCTCTCTCTCCCCCCTCTCCCTCTCACCCTCTCGCGCTAAATACATGCATTGCCTATCTAGCCCCCCAACCTCTCGTGCGCCTGAGCATACGTTGTATATCTAGGTCACTCCCTCGAGGCTGTCTCACTCTTTCTTCCATGCGGTGAGCCACACTCTCTCAATCTCGCTCTCTTTATCCGAGTCTCGTTTAACCTCGTTTTCTTTCACACACAAATGATATATCTCCTGTTAGGGCCTCGATCGACACACTCTATACTCTCTCACATGATTGTCTATCTAGGTCAGTCCATCAAGCCGCCGCCACTCTTTCGACCTCATGGTGGGCCACGCTCACTCAATCTCTCTCTCTCTCTCTCTCTCTCTGTGTGTGTGTGTGTGTGTGTGTGTGTGTCTCGATTTACCTCGCTCTTTCTCGGACAAAAACGATATATCACCATGTTTGAGCCCAATTCGACCTATTCACATTGTATACTCTCTCACGCACATCGTCTATCTAGGTCACTCTCTCCAACCCGTCTCACTCTTTCGATCGCCGGGCGACCCTATGTGATCGGTTGACCTTGCTTCCTCCCACGCACAAAATATATCTACGTCGTGGTGGATCATCTCTCAAGCTCTATCTTACAGCCCTCACCCTTACCAAAAGCTCAATCGGACAATATCTCTCCGGAGCATATATATTTGTTCAATGAATGTCGGACCACACTCACTTTGTCTCTCTATCTATATGTCTCTCGATTGACCTCGCTTTCTCATACCGTATCTTCCACGCGTTGAAGCTACTACCTCTCCATCCCTCATAAGCGGAGCTATTTACATTGCGAGGGCACTCCAACCTTGGATTAATTTGTGTAGGCATTTATTCGGTCGGTTTAGATTATATTTTCATAGCATTAGACCACAACTACTCCAAACGCCGTTGCAACCCATAACTCCCTAGTTGATTTCCCTCTGGCTCGGTCATCGCTCTCTCGCACGTCCTTTCTCACCTTCAACGTCGCACCATGGTATTATTGAAAAAACTATGTTGTTCTCTTTAATTATTATAAATAAGCTACAAAACTACACACCGATAGTCCACTTGGAATGGAACAAATTTCGACCCACAAATTAAAGTGCTACAAACTACACACCAAGGGGCCCACATGTCATGAAACAAATTTGGACCCATATACAAATTAAAAATAAAGGACGAGGATCGAACATGCGACCGGGCCTTCAAGCCGCACGTCAATAGGCAACATACGTAGAATAGCAATGTTTGTTGTACCCCCTTTGTTCACATAATGTTTTTATATTACCACAGCCTAATTAATGGATAACATGTAATATTATTTTTAGTACTATTAGCCTTCACTTCTTGGTGGGTTCCATGTGTGCTCTCTCTCTCTCTCCCCCCTCGCGTTTAGGCCTTGCGGGCAAACAGGAAGAACTTCATGGGCGATGTTGCCGTTGACCATATCTGGGCGCGTTCACAACTCACAAGTCACGGCACCAGTTTCACGTACTAGCAGCACTAGTCGGTGTGTGCGTGCAATGCGTTAATTTGGAAGTATATTAAGTGCATGCGGATATTAACTACTAGGATATTATTTGCGTGTTGTCATGTGATTAGCACTATTTTTGGCATGAAATTAACTGCACGCTAAGCGTGTTGGCGCTTCGACATTGAAGCAGTCTAGGTGGTTGGATGACAAGGAATACATGTGGCTTGATGACGTTTTATATTTAATTTGATACGGCTCTAGCGAGAACATTCAATCGATCAAACCATACATTTCGTTCAGTCGACTCCGACTTTAAATTATCTGACGATCGATATAAAATAAGCGGAAATGATAAGCGTTGGATTTTAAGCATGGCAATCGAGCGTTTTCATAACAAATTTAGATTACTGGCGGCGGCGGGCGTCTCGCGGTGGGAAGCGGCTCCTCTGCCGTGCTCGTGTGTCGTCGAGCCCTTGACCGGCGGCGACGGCGGCGTCTTGCGCCGTTGTTGGCGTACTCTGGGCGTTGGCCTAGCTTCAAGGAAGGCCAAAATGTTACGACTTGAGCGAAGTCAACTGGCGGGAGGAGGCGGCTGGCGTTGGTGCAAGAAGCGGTCGGCGGCGGCCATCCATGCCGCTGAGAACACTTGCACCAGCGAGGACGATGCGCTATCAGCGGCGCGGCGGAGACGTTCGTGTGCATGGGCACCGGCGCGAGCGCCGCGTCGTGCGCGTGCGCGCAGCGCATCACCGGCATGCGTTGGCAGTGCACGCACGCGCTATCACCGCAGCGTCTTGTCGATGTCGTGCAGCAGCGGCGCATGCGCTGCAGTGCACTAAGCGTGAAAGTCGGCGAGGACCTCGTGGAACCCGTGGCATCAAGCTCGGCGACAATGTGCGGCTCCCAGCCCATCAATGCCACGGGGATGGGCGCTTGGCGCGATCGGGCGGCAGGGGCGGAGCAGGGTGGGAGACGGCGCGGCGTCTTCCCGCAAGGCGAGTTCAAGCTCGTCCCAAAGCGCCTTATGTTCTTGAGACTCGGCTGGGTGTCTTCCTCATGAAGCCCCGGAACACTAAGGGCAGACCATCGTGATGCGGCATGGCGTACGTTTAGGTCGAGCTAGTTGGAGGTAGGCGACGGGAGAATCGGAGAGGAAGAGAGGATTGTAGCGATACTGGGTAGTGCGGGGTTGATTTTAAACTGCGGCGCGGCGACATTAAAAGTGGGAGCAGTTGGGACGGCGGTGGGCGGCGGAGCTGGTCAAAGGCTCGCCTCCGGTGAGTCTGCACGCATGATCTGCTCTCCGCGCCTCCACGACAGCCGGCGCGAGCGATCTGCTCGCACGCCTCCGTCGACTCACACGCTTCTTTGGGGCGGCACTGCCGATGAAGCGGGGACTCGTGGCGGCACGTGCGCCCACGGTTTCAATAGTGAAAGCGTTAAGCCTTAACGTGACAGGTCTTTTCCTAAAAAAGTGACAGTCTTTGTTCCAAAATACCTTGGCTCTTCATTTGTGCAACTTGTCATAAGCAGCTTGTCTCGAATTGAAGAAAAAACTTACAGTAATATTTGTGCCATATCACGTGACCATGCTCGGTTTCAAAATTTATGCTCCCTTTTGGATTTTCTGAAATTTAAGACCCAAGATTGAAACAATATCATAACCTGCATCATGCAATAAATTTTCAAGCCATACATCTGTCCTGTTGTATTTCTTAAGAAAGGATTTGGTCAAACATTTTGCTTAGTTAAACCTCCTTTCCGGTTTATAGGGCTCAATTCAAAATCTCACCAACCAAGGTAGATGGTGAGTGGTGGAACAATTGTTGTAGTTTGCAAAACCACTCAATTAATGCGCTTGTTTTCCTCAAAATTTGTGTTCTGAATGCATTAATTGCAATGCATGCATGCATAAAGTACATGCATTGGTCAATTTTCTCTTAATACTTGCATGTAATGATTTATTGCACCTTGAAATCTGAACATGTGATGGGGAACAACCAAATTGAGACTTATAAAATGGGAAAACTAAAATTTTGAGATAAGCCCTATAAACCGGAAAGGAGGGAGTAAAAGGATAATCCCTCCGTACCAGTGCATTACCTGATATATTAACTCAAGTACTAGGCACGAACAAAAAAGTACTAGGCACGAACAAACGGGCTCAATTCTATGCTCATCCTGGTGTAGTAGTAGTAGTACTAGGCAATGCAGTTGACGGGTGACATTGACGAGCGGCGACCGAGGGAATTGAACCGTGCTCGGCACGGTAGGTAACGTTGTCTAGTTACTAAAGCATCCCTCCGTTGTTCATCGGTAGTCATTATGGACCGGGGACATGAGGGGAATTTCCTAGGGCTGGAATTCTGGCCGCCAGATATTTCGACTTGAAACGCTGAGGCTCGACTGGTTGGGGTTGCCTAATGTGCGTACCACGCATGCCACCGAAGGACACGAGCCCGTTTTTAGGATCAACACGAGCCAAGGTGCGGCTGATGCGCCGTTGGGTCCTACCATTTGAGAATCTGAAAGGAACCTTTTAAATTGCGAGCGAATCTATGTGTATTACAATACCCGTATTTTCCTTGCAAATACTAATCTCAACGTGGTAATTGATTTATGACGAGTTGTTGAATTAGAGTGAATTTGTGATATAGTGATCTCAACGTGGATTTCACATTTCATGGTATCCTAGTAAGTTTTCAATGCAAATTCAAATTTAAAAGATGAACAATATGGAGGTGAGAAACTTTGTATGTATCAAGCATATGACCACACACACACACACACACACACACACACACACATACAACACACACAACAACAATCCAATAAGTATAGTGCATCTATTTTTCCAACCCATGCATGTATGACACGAGTTCAAAAATACTCCTTCTATTCCTAAATATTAGTCTTTTAGAGAGTTCAACAAGTGACTACATACGGAGCAAAATGAGTGAATCTAGACTCTAAAATATGTCTATATACATCCGTATGTGCCAGTCCATTTGAAGCCTCTAAAAAGACTAATATTTAGGAACGAAGGGAGTAAAATGTAAGACATCCATGGTCCTCAGTTCAATATTTAAAATGAACATGAAACTGAAACATGAATATTAAGTCTAGTACTACAGTACATGCAAATGTTGTGTTTAGGCGGAGCTATGATTGTCGAAATCAACCCCTCGACCTTAGATAAAACTGTGGAGCTCTGTTTAGGGTTGTTTAGATTATATTTGTTCCCACCCTCCCAACCACCGATTGGTTGTGCACCCCCACCCCTCCTCCCCGGGAGAATATCATGTGCCCCATACCTTACATGCTATATGCCGTCTGAGTTGCTTGGAGCTTGTAGATCTGAGATATAGCAGCTCACATGATGTGTCTTAATTTTTTGCAGGAAACCTTGATGAGTTTGAGAATTGCACACAATTTGTACAAAAACTACTTAGATGCCCTTTGATCCCATATCCAACGACCTCGAAGCTCGTATCACCGTAGCATCTAAGATGAAGGAGGACATCATATTCTCCTGTATGTAAGAATATCATGTGCCACCACACCTTAGATGCTTTGGTGATACAAGCTCTTGAGGCGTTGGTTTGTGACCCAACACCTCCTCGGTGGTTCGAATGGTTTTTGCGAGAAAAGCCCCAAAAGTTGACCACTTTGCTTACAAGCACAAAGACTGCTCGAGATGCCATTGGATCTCGGATCAAACGACCTCCAAGCTCGTATCACCGTAGCATCAAGCTGCGATAGCACCTTATGTTTTCTCGCACGGGAGAGTATGAGGTGCTCCCTTTCATAGATTCTATGGTGATCTGAGTTCAACTGAGATCTAACGGCCCACAGTAGGAGGTTTGAATGTTTTTGCAATATCTGGTGATAGAGTTTGGGAAATCTTGAAAAGTACAAGTACTATGCATGTGCCATCGATCACGATCATCGACCTAGATGCTCATATCACCGTGGCGGGTAATTAAGCTACGGGAGCACCTAATATTAGCACCGAGGAGCCGTTGGATCGAAGATGCAGCGGCACACACGAGGCTGAATGTTTTATTTGCAAAAAAACTTTGGAGAGTTTGGAAATGCGCATAATTACAAAGACTACTCCCAAGCCATTGGATCTCACTTCCAGCGGTGTAAAACTTCGTATCACCATAGTATCTAAGCTGCGGGGTGGATGTGATATTCTATGCGCTGTCATTTTGTTCAGTAAACTTGCAAAATCGTGTAACTCGTGCGTTACTTGTCTAACCGCGCAAAGTGTTTGTTCAAAAAACCATCCTACACTGAAATATCGGAACAACACACGGGGTCCCACTTGTCATTAATCAAATTTGGACCTAAAACTAACAAATCTGAAAGGCGAGATTGAACTAGCAACCTGGACTACAAAGCGTAAGTCGATAGCCTGAAAAAACGAGCGGTTGTTGGCTTTGTCCCATAACTTGATTTTATCTGATACTTGCGTTGAGTAGAGTAGAGGAGTGCCTCGTCAACACGTGCATGACCGTTGTCTCACTTCTGGGTGGTCCCAGGTCTGCGATCTCAATCTCTCTTCTCTCCATCGTCTAACCTTTGCGGGCACACACGAAGAAGCGGCGCTAGCTTGCCGTGGTGTTATTACAACTAAAAAAGCTTGGAAAATAGAAGAATCGCCTAGAACAAGAGGCGTTGTGGCTGGTCGAGGCGGAGACTAACCGTGCCACGTTTGCATGATGAAGCTGTGGCTAGTGGGGTGTTTTTGACCGGTGGCTGGGTCGAGGTCGAACCATAGGTACTACGTCGTCTGATATTTTTACATGCACATTTTCCTCCGTGCGAGGCGTGGCACACCCTACCGCGCAGTTTGGGGTCCTCCGGGTGGTGCACATATATTCTTCTGGCGTGGGGCGCCCTACCGCGCGTTTTCGGGTCCTCCTCGGTCGTAGCGCCGAAGCAAGTAAATGAGTCGTCAAATCACGAAAGACCACCTTTACCGCCGAGCAGTGAAGCACGGTGGCTAGCTAGTTGGGCTAGTTCGACCGATTAGCTAGGCCGCCGCCACATTTGTTTTTTCACCCCTTTTTTTATCTACTTGCCGGCGGGTAAATTTAAATATCCACTGCGGCGTTGCTCTGGTGTTTGGGTGCGGCAGGATTTTAAATTTTTTGATTGACGGGAGCAGGCGCGGCAGGATTTTAAATTTTTTGATTGACGGGAGCAGGCGCGGTAGCAATTAGTCACGATGACTCCGCCTGTAAAAACCCACTGCTCCCTGATGTGAGAAGTCGTTGATTGGTGTTTTACCGTGGTGAAAACCAAAATATTCCCGCTCCTCGGCTGGCTCCCTCCGCCTTCCGTAGATGCATTGCCTTTCAGCCGTTTCGCCCCTTTGCTTCCTCTCCCCATTGCTTCTACAGGTGCCATGGCGGCGCAGCAGATCATGTAGTCCGAGGTGGCGCTGACACAGAGCTCCATGCCAGGATCACGGGCTCGGGGCCAGGGCGTGGAGCTCCGTGAGCTCAAGGAGGAGAGGAGTGCCATGCTCCTCCGTTATGTGCGGGAGTTCACGGAGCTTCAAAAGCGGCGTCCACCACAAAGATGCTCGGCGTCGGCGGCGTTCTTGCGGCAGCGGGAGATACGATAGGCCGTCAGGGGAGCCGGCTGGAGCGCGAGCGGGCCGATCGTGACGAGGTCCAGGATCGCCTCAGCCACTTGGTGAACCAAGTTGCCACGCACGTGTTGCGGCTGCGCGATGCCTACCGTCGTGCCAGCGCGACGATGCCGGCCGTCGGGCTAAACCCGTTCGACCACCCGGTCGACTTCAACGAGCTGCGGCTTCCTGACCTGGTCTCCTTCTTCACCTATATCTCCGAGGAGCTGAGCCGTCTCCGCGCGATGGTGGGGGCTGAGCTGGACAAGGAGGGGTTGCACGCTGCCGTCGCCGTTGCCGGGCGAATCCTTTCAGGGCTCCGTCACCGGAATCCATTCGTGCCATTGGACGCCGTCTTTGTGAGCTGGCTCCGTCGGCCGGGAGGCGGGCTCTGCGGCGGTTGCACCTGCATCACCAACGTCGTGCGCCTCGAGAAGCGAGAGGACTTGGTGGTGTTTAGGCGCCCTCTGCATGGGCATGTCCATGTCTCGGCGCAACATGACCGTTGGATCAAACTCAGACGGTGCAGATCCGTCACTGTAGCACAAAGCGTGTGGGTGTGTTTGGTTGCATTCTCATCTCAATATAGTTGTTTCCTCTTCGTGTATTTTTGTCAACCTACTAGTGTGGACTCATGCACCCTTCATGCACTCTGCCAAACACCCAAAAGTGGGTCGAGAAGGGAACTTTTGCTCCCATCCCGTGCACCCTTCATACACCCTGTCTAACACTATAGGATGTGCTTCATATGGTTCATGTTTCGTGGAGTACTGTAGCACCATACTCTCCGTGTGTTGTGGACCTAGTTCTGTTAACATTGATCTCACCGTTCATTCTCGACCGGACAGTCGAAAAAGCGGTACTATGTTACATATAGGAGTAGTTGACATGCGCACAACATACTACACTAGCAACAAGATTGTGTAGTACTGACGTATGAACCACTGCACATGCCTAGTAGTAGGAGCACTGTGTATGTTCAAGTGGCTGCCGTGTTTCGCACTCCTCCGTCGTAAGAGTGGAAATGCTTGTTGTAATCATTTTTTTCTTCAGAATGAAAAACAGTGGACACGCTCTACCGTGCGGATCCTCCTCCAGCCATGCACTAAATTACTCACTTTCGCCGACGTGTGGGACAGCCAGCACATGGGTCCACCAGCCATGCACTAAATTACTCCGTAGTAGAGTGAGGGTAGAATACCCCGATCGAACCGCCGCGCAGTAATGCCCAATGAGCCGTCAAATCACAAAGCCCCTCCTTTCCAGTGATAAGTTGGACCAGACGAAGCAACCATCATTTCACTCTTCTCTCTCAGCTTCCTCTCTTGAAGAAAACCCCCACTCGCTTCGCTTCTCCCTCATCTCGTTCCTCCTTTCACTCTTCTCTCTCAGCTTCCTCTCTTGGATGGACGCCGGAGCACCGGCCGACGTGATGTCTATGGCTCTGGCCAAAACCGTCGAGGCTCATGGTACGAAGAAGTGCAAGCACCCCGCCGAGACTACATGAGACAAGCTCAAAGCCATCATACTGTCCAAGCCCCCTCTCAGGGATCCCTCATTAAGCAAGTCCGGTAATGTCTCTTGTTGACGATCTTTTCTCGATCTTGATCGTGTTTTTCATCTAACACGCAGTACTAGTCTTGGTAGTACAACTTTACGGGTGATCTTGCATGTGATTTTAGTGTGCCAAATAGCGGTTCTAAATTCCTCTTTTGACCAAAACATGCGAGAGATTGACACTGATTTCTTATAGATTACTTTCAACTACTCCCTCTGTCCCAAATTTCTTGTCTTAGATTTGTCTAGATACGGATGTATCTAATACTAAAATGTGACTTGATACATCCGTATCTAGACAAATCTAAGACAAAATTTTGGGACGGAGAAATACTATAATTTATCAATGCTACCTTTTAAGAGGTATATTTGCCTCGATAACTTGTGTTATGGATATTGCATGTAATCCCTCTGCTCTCATGCCTTTGAAGACATGTTCTAGTGTCTTTGTTCACTCATTTACGTGCGTATATGTAGTCATATATGGAGTATAATATCGAAAATCATCTTATATTTCTGAGCGGAGGTAGTAATAAAATATGGTTTACATTTGAATTAGAACCAGGTCCATGGTGGAGATGAAGTTCTCAAAGTCATGCCGTGTGGCTGGAAGACACGATGATGAGTTCTCTTGCTTGAACTATCCAGCTGTTGTGTCCTTGTCGCCACGTGTCTGAACTAGTGTTTTCTGTAGCATTGTTGTCGGGCGTGTTCTCGAGGCTGTGCTTGACCACAACAATTTCTGGCTGTGCCTTCGATTCTGAAGGGTGTGGTTCTTGTAAAGCTTCCCAACAAATCTGATGCGGCCTGTCTTCATCATCATGTTTATGAGTGGAAAGACCACTCTGTTAGGTTCTCAAGGTTGACAAGATGGTGATGGTGCATGTAGACATCTCACACGAAGTCCATGGCCTAATCGGTTATCGGGGTTCATCCGTGGGTCGGTGGCAAGAAATAGTCTGCGAGTTTAGTTAGTGCAACTTTGCTTGTCGTAGTAAGTACTATTGTTCGATTACTTGATTTGTGTTTGTGAACCTGTATTGTTTATTAATCTTGCCGCTTTTGGTGTGTGGTCAGTCTGAGAGCGGTCTATGTTAATGTCATCCACTCAATTGATCTGTACATTTTGAAGTATCCAGATCATATTTTTTGTGAGGACGGTTTATCAATTATGGTTACACTCCAATATCTGTATGCATTGCGGGGTTTATCGCACCCACCAGGATTTCCAGTCCATGGATGTTTGGTCCATACGATTTGTCACGACCTTTGGACTGTCACCTTGTGGGAGTAAGCGGGGCCCTGCATGCCACGCGTGGTTGGACGATCAATCTTCATTTAGTACTTCAACATAGTGATTTCTGGTAAGGATTCACTCGTGTCACATCAAGTAAATCTTATTGATTTCTTGTCTAAATCTTATTGATTTAATGTCATGTTTTCTTTCTTTTCCTGCAATTTTACGATGCAGGTTTTGCCATGTGACATTCATCACAGAATAAACCGTTTGGTTTGCTCTCGATGGCTATTTTGCAGGTTTCACTTCTTATGTCGTGTCGATGCTGAAGGCACTTGTCCATCACTTATATTCTTGGAAAAAATTGGATCGATCATTTGTGCGAGTACAAGCTGAATCCCTATGATGAACTGCAGTTTGGTTTAACAAAAGCATACAATTAGTCCTTCTCGCGTTTAAAAGAAATGAAGAAAAAAACTGGATCACGGTCACGGATCCTAGTCAAGTTAGAAAGCTGATCATAGCGACCGGACCACGATCGCTTGCTTGTCTCGCATGGATCGAGCACCGGCGATTGCTCTAGCAGCGGCAATGGCGGCAGCTCGATCTGATCCAGTGAGGATTGGGCACCGACAGCGTCGTGGATCGATCCGATCTACGGAGGATCGGGCATCGACACCGGCACCAGCTCTACAAGGAGCACCATCTCCGGCAGCAGCAGCGGCTTCGGCACCTGCACCAACACTTGCACTTGCATTTGGTCCGGCCCGTGCAGTTGCACCGCAACAGACTGGGCTGCAGTTCGCACTTCATATACCAAAGTCCTTACAAAAACCGACATGTCCACCTTCTTGGTAAGCATTGGCCGCCCAAGTGCTTCGTTCTTTTTTCTTTCCATGTTGTTTCACATGATTCACTGTGTTGATCTAACTGTTTGGGTATGTCTTCTTGTTTTCAAGCAGAGAATTCCTAGAACAGCGAGGAGTCGTTCAACAATCCGGCGACCATGCCAAGTTTCTCTTACCATCGCAGCCTTGGTGTGAATGAACCTGCTCAATATACCGTAAGTACAAAGGATGGTCGCATGATGATTGATGCTAAAGGATGGTCAAGGTTCAAATCTAAATCATATCTTGCGGTAGGGGATGATGTCAAAATCGAACTTTCTCGGCAAGGAGAGCTGGTCCAAATCAACTTTGAAATTCTTGATGGCAGACGCATAGCTGCCGAACTGATCTATCCTCAGAGAGATTTTGATGTAATAATCGGCATGGTGAAACAAGTGTCTGTGTGTATAAGTAGTATGACAATATTATTTATCACATGGTATATCGTTGATAAATTGCAACTCGATTGCTGGTTAGGAACTGTCGTTCGATTTCATTCCAACAATGGCGTGCTTTATTCAATTTTGTGTATTAAGCCTTGCGACAACATCTAAAACCAGCGCGATACCGATCGCTTGCAATATGAAAAGCGAGGTAGAACACATGGGCCCCCAAACATGCGAGGTCGACTGCGGCCCAAAGTCCAGAACAGTGAGCCTATCTGAGTATTATATTCTCAGCTGAACCCCCATAAAAAAGCTGAACCCCCATAATGCCCGTGCGTTGCAGAGGGAGTATATTTCTCGGCAAGGTGAGCCTGTGATATAAAAGATTTGTATATTTCTTTACAGAGGGAGTATCTCTCTGTCAAAAAATATATTTATGTGTAACTAGTTACTCCTGTCTTTCTACTTCCTTTCGCTGATATGTGGGGCAACCGGCAACAGGGTCCACGTGCCATATGCACAAATTAGAGTGCACAACTTCACGGTAGACACACCCCGGTCGTAGCGCCGCAGTAATGCCCAATGAGCCGTCAAATCACAACCCCCCTTTCCAGCTTTAGCAGTAAGCTGGACGGATGAAGCGGCAATATTTCACTGGGCCTGAATCCCCTTCTCCCTCGTCTGCTTGTTCGAGAAAACCCCGCTCGGCGATTGCATAGGGTTTTCTCATGGAGAACCAGTGCAATTCTTCATCCATCCCTATAAATCCAAGTCCCTTGGTCGCAGGTAATCCTAGGATGGCAGCCGCCGCCGTTGATGCATTTTTCTTCGTACTGAATCTAGTGTGTTTCAGTTGCAGTGCCCAAAGTGCGAGTACCCTACAGATTTCTGCGCCCACGGCGAGATGCCACACTTGTTCCTTCTCATCCTACCACAGCATTTTGAAACGCGCACAGTATGTTCCTAGAATCCTCTTCTCTATCCGGGAGGGTGGGGTTTTTTTGAACATGCTGTGTTCTCATATTATTTTTCCTGCAGTGTATTATTTGCTCTGCCAGAACACATGTACTCAAGATGCTCGGCCTTGCCATAACTGAATACACTAGTTTAATGGTCACAGTGAAGACAATCCATGGATATTGCTTCCGAGTTGGGTTCATGAACCAAGAAGATCGCTGCTTTTTTATGGCCGAACTTGGATAAACTTTCTCAAGTGTTACGGACTGAAAGTTGGCGCACGAATGTTGATGGAAATAGCAGAACCTGGTCTCATCTTCACTGCGATCTTCCACCCGGCGTCGTTCCAATTGTTCATCCATGTTAGTTTTGTATCTGGTTCTTGCTTGTTGCCTCGATTACTTCTTAATCCACCTATTACATCTAACTAATCACAATTTAACTTTAGAAGTAGCAGCGAATCTCTCACGAAGATGCTACTTCTAACTAATATTGTCTTATAATTGGTGGCACGTGTAGGTTTTTCGAGTTAAGCGATCTGCTCGTTTGTTACTCTGTAATAACTTTCGGCTGTTTACTAATGGCCTTTGAAGTTGGTGGATCGACATCCACATGTTCCTACACTTTATTGATCGTCTTGAGGTCCTTGTGGGGCGTTTCAATGGTGGAAGGCCACGTGGGATATGTGTGCCCTTCTTTTCGTTGAACAGGTCCAAGCGTGTCGAGAAACTTATAGTGCGAGCTGTTTTCTATTATATATGTTGTTCATAAACTATTGCTTATACACAGTTTTACAAATGTGATCTTCTTGAAACAGAGGCTGCCGAGTTCTATTGTTCCTATCTGGATGCTGACCATGGTCGGGTCGGACTTGCGCTTGGTCACAACATGATGTTTATGTCGACCTACTCAATTCCCTTGGAGGTGAAAAGATACTTATTAGTGGGTGGTCTCGGATAATGAAGGCCCGTCCATCTTGGAGAATAGGACACAAGATTATGTTCATGCTTTTCCATGGCTCTAAAGCGAATATCCTGTTTATTGACCACGTTGCGAGATGAAGCCGCTTTCAAAGGTTGTGGATCTTGCGGGGTGGCGCTGGGCCTTGTCACAGGGCTTGGCGGCCTCACCCTTAGTTAGCTTGTAGGCAAAGTAGCACTTGTTCGAGGCGTGCTTTGTATGGTTGAACTGTATATAAGTACTCATCTTGCTTTCAGCTTTGGTTGTTAAGTGCCCTGCTGGTTTGATTAAGGTTGTTAAGTACTCCTGCTGCTTTTACGATCATCGTGTTTCTTGATCTGTCTTCCTCCACCCGCCAAAACCAAACCAGCGCCGGCGGGGCCGCTTTGCTTCCGCCTCCACGGTGGCTGCGCCTCGGCGCCGCCATCCACCCCACGTCTCCTAAATCGTTAACGCCGGCGTCCTCCGCGTGCTTTGGTGCGCTTCGCCCGCGGCGCCGCCCTCTCGCGTTGTCAACATGGTCGACAAACAACGAGGAATCGGCGAAATGCGTGGAGAGGATGACGGTGAGGGCCCTGCGTCGGCGTATGGAAAAATAAAATGCTTCCTCCTAGTGTTTTCACGACATCCGGGACCCACGACATTGTGAGCGTATATAGTCAATAGACAAGAGAACAACACAAGATCGGTGACACAGGGGCGTAGCTACTCGGCGATATTTTTTTGTTTGGTATTGTTGTGCCGGAGCAGGGTTTGAACTAGGCTGTGGCCCGTCTAGCCCAGGCTTATATTTTATGTTCACCATGTGACCAGCCCAGCTATTTTTTCTTTGTGCAAATGAGCCTAGTTTATTTTTCTGAAGAATACCCAATCTAGGCCTACTTATTTTTCTACGCCTTGAAAGTAATATGAAACGGGATGTAAATATAAAAACAGATGACAAATTGGCAATTACTTTATAATTTCTTATTTTTTTCACATTTTCAGATTCCTATTTCACTGGGCATTAACCTAATTCAAATATATCTTCAAAGTACTTTAAATCTGGCTCGACATTTCGGTATTAAAAATAGTTTGGAACCCACAAAAATATGCGAAATTGGCCCTGGCCAACCAAAAAAACGTCTGCAATAAATTGCATAAGAAGTTGCCATGAGCTATATATAAATTATTAAAAAAGAGGGAGTGGTCGACTTGTGGGCCTGTTTAGTTGACGCGTATGCAAGATTTTTTAGTTATTATATACTACGTCAACAAGCGATTCTAGCGACGTAACCGTTGGATGTCAATCCAGCGGCCGTCGTCATTTCTTCAATCTCGATCTTCTTGCTCGAGCCGCCAAAGCGCGCCGCCGGGACCGCTTTGCTCCGCCTCCGTGGCGGCTGTCTTTGCCGCCTGAGCCTCGGTGCCCCTACTACTCCCACCGCTAGCCAGGGCATTAATCTACTCACCCACACCCCTATTATTCTGCGGCGACGGCAGCCTCACACCGCAGCCAAACCGGTGAACCCTAATACTCCTCTCCGCGCGGTCTTCCACCGCCGCGTCTTCCCCGGCTCCGCGTCGTCCCCTTCCTAGGCCTCGCCGTTGTCCACCGCTGTGGTGCTCTCAGCGCGGTGTGGTAAACATGGTCAACGAATGAATTCCATTGGAAGAGTACTGTACGTGGAGAGGCTGACAGCTGGGTCCACGGCAGCCGCAAGGAAGTGCCTCCTTATTACGCGGAAAATAACTATTCCTCCACCTGACATCTGGGACCCACTGGACGGGCCACCAGTATTTCGCGAAAAAAACATTTCCCCCTGACTGCTGGGACCCACAGGTCGGGCCACCATATTTCGCGAAAAAACGTTCCCCCGCTGTCAGCTCGGAACCACCGGAAGTGCCTCCTTATTACGCACAAAAAAATGAATACCCCCTGCTAGCTGGGACCAACCTTGGTGGGAGGCTGACTTGTGGGCCTACTAAGTTGACTGGGACAGAGGCCTTTGTCAACTTTAGTCAATATATGAATGATTCTAGGTCTAGTGACCATACGATGTCCATCCAACGGCTATAGTGCTTCTTCAACCTCTAGTCTTCTTGCTCCAACCACCCAAAGCAACGCCGGTCGTGCCGCCTGGTCCTGCCGCCCGTGGCCGGTTGTGATGCCGCGGAGGCCTCACCGCCCCCTACTACTCCCACCGCCGGTCAGGTCATCCCTCTACGCACCCACGCCCCCTGTTATTCTGCGGCGACGGCAGCCTCACACCACAGCCGAATGAGTGAACCCTCATACTTCTCTACGCGTGGGCATCCACTGCCACGTCTTCCTCGGCTCCGCGTCGTCCCCTTCCTAGGCCTCGCCGTCATCCACCGCCCTGGTGCTCTCGGCGCGGCGTGGTCAACGTGGTCAAGGAATGGCTTCCATCGGACATGGACTGTACATGGAGAGGCTGACAGCTGGGTCCACTGCCGCAGCAAGGAAGTGTCTCCTTATTACGCACAAAATAATTATTCCTCCACCTGACAGCAGGGACCCACCAGACGGGCCACCGTATTTCGTGAAAAAAACCTTTCCCCCTGTCTGCTGGGACGCACCAGCTACATCTTCGCACGCAAGGAAGTGCATCCGAAAAAAAAGATTCGCCCTCCTGACTGCTGGGACCCACCAGCTACATCTTTGCATGCAAGGAAGTGCGTCCGGGCAAAAAAACCCAAAATGGTTCGCCCTCCTGACTACTGGGACCCACCAGCTACATCTTCGCATGCAAGGAAGTGCGTTCGGGCAAAAAAATTAAAACCCAAAACGATTCGCCCCCCTGACTGCTGGGACCCACCAGCTATATATTCGCAGGCAAGGAAGTGCCTGACAGTCGGGACCCACCTAGTCGAAGCGTCGTGCGTTGTCATTCAGTCGCGACGTACGCGTACATCTTGATTGATGTAGAGGCGCGCACGTGTCGTAGTAGAGGCGCGCACGTAGCATGTACATGTACGTCTGCGTGGTGGGTGCAAGAAAGAAAATCTGACCCGTATGTGTACATACGGGCAGGGTCTCGAATGCCTACTCGCGCATACGTACATGGCTGGGTCAGAACGGAGAAACAGGGTCGTCGTCGTGTTCATGGGGAGCCAACCGGCTGGGTCAGAATGGAATGCGTGATCGTGTTCATTGGGAGGGCTTGGACGGAACAGGCGATGGAAACGAGGCCCGGCATACCGCACAACGGAGGAAACGGCCTTGTGTTCGACCGGCCATGTTCGAAACGGGGTCCTGTTGATCGGGAGGGGCCTGGCGTACCGCAAAATGGAGGAAACGAACCTCCTACAATCAAAACGGGGGTCCTTTTGATCGGGAAGGGTGTGGTGTACCGCAAAACGGAGGAAACGGACCTGCTACGGTCGAAACGGGGGTCCTGTTCATCGGGAGGGGTGTGGCGTACCGCAAAATGGACGAAACGGACTTGTGTTGGAGCGCTACGGTCAAAATGGGGGGGAGGGGTGTGGCGTACCGCAAAAGGGACTCCACGGGATACTATTCATCTCCACCGTCGACCTCCTCCAGCCTCCACGGGCTACCGTCGACCTCCAGCCTCCACGGGCTCCTGTTCATCCAGCCTCCACCGCGCTACTCCACCGCTCTTGTTCAACCACCCTCCACGGGCACCCCTCCACCGTCTACTGTCCATCCAGCCCTCCACACCACAGGGTCCTGTTCAACCACCCCTCCACGGGCACCCCTCCACCGTCTATTGTTCATCTAGCCCTCCACACCACGGGGTCCTGTTCAACCACCCCTCCACGGCCACCCCTCCATCGCTCTGTTCATCCAGCCCTCCACACCATGGGTTCCTGTTCATCCAGAATCAACGCCACCGCTCATCGCTCATCCAAACCCCCGCATAGCGCTTCGGTGTTCATCCTAGCAGCATCGATCGGCTTCGATAGCGGCGATCGAAGAATTGCTCCATCGGGTTCGCCAACAGCCATCGATCGATCCCTTGGGTTGATTAGAGCCCAATGGTAATCGCTTCGGGTTCAGCTAGAGCCAACGCCGCACACACACGCCAGATGTCACGAGAAAGCAGCGCATCGCTCTCCCACCGTAACCGGCAACTCCCCGAAATTTTCCTCCCCCTCGCTTCTACCACGGTTTTTCTGTCATGGACGGCCGAAAGAATGTCATGCAACTACGTCTCTGGCCCGCCCGGGACGAAAAGCCCATTTGTTGTCATGATTTTTTGTCATAGAAGTAGGAGCCCACCACATCTATGATGATACCGGGTTTTGTCACAATTATCGTCGTAGAAGTGTCATATGTATGACAGAAAAAAAATCGTTCGGCCCAAAATGGCACGGATGTGTCTTTTTTTTGTAGTGATGGTGTACCATCGATGGTTGAGGGAGTTTGATTCACGGTTGTGGATGACCGTGTCGGAGTAGGTATGAAATGCTTATGTTCATGGAACCATATGTCAATGTTATTCCAAAAGGTTGTTCCCTTTTTCCCCATGCCATGGATCAGATCCAGGCTAGTGGTCAAGCCTGCATCGCACAACAGCTCGTCGTCCCACATGTTGAAACTTTCTTCGATATCCCTCTTCTTCAGATTGCCGGCAAGATCATCAGGATCATCGTCCTCGCCCTCATCTTCCTCCTCCTCCTCCCGCTGTTGTCTGATGACCCAAACTGGTTGTTGTGTGCCCGTCTTGGTGTTGGCCTACTGCGTGCCCGTCTGGGCGTTGTCCTGCTGCATACCCATCTGGGTGTTGGCCTGTTGCATGCCCGTTTGGGTGTTGGCATGTTGTCAATGCTAAAACTAGCGGATCTTGGGTAGGGGGTCCTGAGCTGGTAATCTTGATACGATGGTGAGCTGGAAGTAAAGGGGACACCGTTTTACCCATGTTTGGGCCCTCTCGAAGAGGCAAAACCCAACATCATGCTTATATTACATTGATTGTGGATGGGGTACAAAATACAGATGATCTACCTCGAGATCGTATGAATGAGTTCTAACCTCTAAGCCTTGAATGTGTGCCTCTACAGATTAAACCCCTTGACTTGTATAGGCCACAAGGGTATTTAGGGTTTACATATGGTCGGTTACAATCTAGAGATAAACATGCCGAACATTTAAACACATCTTGAAGTGTACGCCAAGTCTTCGGAGGATTCAATCTTGATTATGTCGAGGGCCAGGGCATATAGGGCCCATTCTTCAGTTGTGATCAGATCTTCGGACCGGCCCATGATCGACAGGCCCACGTGGTGCACACCACCTAATCTACGACACTGTTAATAGCCCCTGAACTGGTCTTTCAAGCTGAGGACTTGGGCTTCTATCTTCGGAATAGCTTCAATGTTTTGGTCTTCAGTTTCGTAGGCAAGTTCTATCTTCCATGTCGGCTTCCAGAACTGAGGACCCATTGATCTGAAGTCTCTCCTTTATGTTCTTTATACTTAGTATTCTCTTTGAACCTGACCAGGCACAAATGTGCTCCATGATTTACTCTGTCAAATAAAGGGGAGATTTTTTTTACAAAGCACTCCTCTAGGTAGTTTTCATTTTTACTGGGTCCGAAGACTCCTTTAACTTAGCCGTGAAGGCTTGCCACGTGGGTGTAACAAGTGAGTGGGTTGAGCCCTGACAACTTTATGGTTGAGAACCGAACCTTCACCACTTATCATGCAGCAAAGTCATCTTGTCAATAGTTATTAATGGGTATGTCGCTGCCCAAGGTCGTTTCTATTGGCACGTCTTGTCAATAAAGAGATCATGTTAGGGATTTTTAAGCGATATCATCAACACAATCCCTTAATCCTCACGCGCATATATTTCATGATATATTGGGAACTGGCGATTTTTACTGCGGGGTGTGAAGACCCTTGGCCTTTTACTCACTTATAAAGCTTGTTGGGACATTATCTCTAAGGACTTCTATGAGCTTATGAAAGATTTTTACCATGGAAGCAATGATCTGAAATCAATCAATAGTTCTTTTATTACGTTGATCCCTAAAAAAGACAACCCTCAACTCCTAATGAAGTTAGACTATCCTTGCTCAACTGTACAATCAAGATCATCATCAACTTCTTGGCTAACAAACTCCAGAAAGTCATTCTCCAGTTGCTACACACAAATCAATATGGATTCTTACAAATTAGCTTTATTCAAAAAAAATTGGCATGGGCTTTTGAGTAAATTCATCAGTGCAAACAACCAAAACAGAAAATTGTGTTACTGAAACTTGACTTTGAGAAAGCCTTTGATATGATTGAACAAACAATCTTCCAAATTCTGAAAGCTTATGGTTCTGGCAGTACATGGATCAATTGGATTTCCATGATTTGCAGCTTTGGTTTCTCTTCTTTGTTGTTGAATGGTGTTCAGGCAAGAAATTTCAATGTAATAGAGGGGTGAGGCAAGATGATTCTCTCCTCCCTCTCATATCTATCCTAGTTGTTGATCTTTTGCAGTCCATTCTGAATTAGGCCATGCAGGCTCAACTTATTCAGGCACCAATTTTATCTCAAGCCAATAAGGACTTTCTAGTTATACAGTATGCAGATGAAAATTTTGATCCTGCCTGCAGTAGAAGCTCAACTTCATCAAATCAATAATCTGTTGGCTCACTTTTCTGCACAGACTGGTTTGAGTATTAATTACAACAAGTCAGTTTTGGTGCCCATGATAGTACCTGATGAAAAACTTAATAGAATTCTTGGGTTATTAGAATTCAAACTTAGAAATTTTCCATTCACTTATCTTGGGCTTCCTCTTAGTGCCAACAAAATAAGGAATGGAGATTTCACTTCAATATGACAGATAATTGAAAGGAGATTCACTAGATGCTCCACTTTGATATCCTATGACCTCTACCTATTTTATTCGTGTGTGTGAACTTGTTTTGCTCGCTAGTATCTTAGGCAAGTGAATAAATATCTCATGCATTTTTTGGAGAAAATATGGCCAGGCAAGCACATGTTCAGCCCTAACTGCATGGGACAAAGTTTGCAATCCAAAAGATCAAGGTGGTACTGGGATTTTAAGTGTTGATGTTCATAACAAAGCACTACTCATGAAAAACCTTTACAAGTTCTTAAAAAAAATAAAATCTTCCTTGGGTGCATATGATTTGTGAAAAATATTAAACCACTGAGCTCCCAATGGTGGGATTTGCTGGTGGAGGTCCCATCTTAATCTCCGTCTAGCTTTTAAAAGAAATGTCTCTTGAAAGGCTGGCTCTAGTTTCATAATTAAGCTCTCACATGATACTTGGGCAGACAAGCCTCTATGGCCAAGATTCCTTGAGTTACACTCCTTTGCTAAGAATGAAAATGAATGCCTGAATTATATGGTTAATTCTTTGGAAATCTCTGAATTTTTCCATACCCCATCTCAGCTCGAGCATTTGCTCAACTGACTGATCTCCAACTCTTGATTGGTCAACAAACAAACAAACAAGCTCAAGATAAGTGGATTTTCAAGGTGTAGGCAACAAATACTCCTCAATCTCAATGTATGCCATATAGTTTTCAAATGGTTATGAAGAAGTGCTTGCAGAATTAGACACAAAATATTTTTCTGGTTGTTGCTTCATGATAGAGTCATCGCAAGGAATCTTATCAAGACGAAATCTATGCACTTAGATTGATATGATTGTGTGTTTCTGCAATGATGGAGCCAAAGAGACTTCACTACATCTCTTTTGCTATTGCACATTTGCTCAGGATTGCTAGGCCACCATCATCCCCTCTAGACAGAGAGGAACTTCCATCTATGATGATGTTCTGCTAGCTCATCAAAATTTGGCTAAAGCTATTGCGACGGACATCCTCATCCTTGGATGCTGCAGTATTTGGAATCAAAGAAATGGTAAGGTGTTTAGGAGAGAAGTGACATGCAGAAACTCATGGAAATACATGCTCAAGAAGGACCTTTCCCTTCTAGTACACATGACCAAGCAAAAGTGTGTGACGACACTCAAGGATTGGATTAGTTCTCATCTAGGAGGGTGATACCAGATTGCTAAATTTTTCCGCTCATTTTTTTGAATCTCATGATCATAGAACAATTGTTCTACGGTATTTCACTAATTAAATATGTAAAAAAAGTAAAGTAAATGGAGGATAGAGTCCTCATCCAACACCCGCAATGAGAATAGTCATACCAATCTCTCCTGGTAACAAGTTTAAAGATATACTGAGCTCAACAAAGCTGGAAATTCCTCTTAGCTTCTGTGGCAAAATAAGATCCCAGGATGAAAGTGCAAATGGACAATCCCAGAGTAGATGGAAGAGTGTTTCTTTGGTGTGGTCTGAACACATAGCACAATTATAACTTTCCAAGTACATGGTTTTCCTGTGGAGAAGATTTCTTATGTTGATTCTGTCATACACTAGCAACCAGAAGAAGATTTTATATTTGAGCCTGACTGGGATTTCCAAATAAGTTTGAAGATGAAATGAGCAGTGCTGTGTCCCATCAAGTACATATACATTTTCATAGATGAATAGTGGTTCTCATCAGCAAGTAACAAATTGAGTTGAGTAAACTGCTGGAATGCTTTCTGTGAGATGGGTCTATGAAATAATTGAGCAAGATACTCTGTCATATGGGCCTTCTCCAAGGAGATATCCTGGTTGTTGGTGAATGAGTATAGTTCTGGCCAAGAAAGTTTCAATGGTTGTTCATGCCATACATCCTCCAAGAAAGAAATAGTATTCCCTCTGCCTGCTATGCATGTGGACTGCTGTTTATAACAAGGTAGTAGTTTGAGGATAGCTTTCCACCTGAATGATCCAATCTCTCTGTTGCTAGGTAATGCATGTTGATAATAAGTCTCCCATATAATGTTGACCCATGGTATGTCTTTCTGATTGAGGATAGCTTTCCACCAGAAATTTCCACTCATGATGATACCGACCTCGAACCGGATAGCCTTCATAGTTTCTTATTCTTTTTGTTTGTTTTGTCTGTACTGTTAAACATTGTCGATCACGTTACATTTCCAGGAGCTTAGCGCCCAAGTCTAGGTAGTTAGGGAGATCTAGTTATTGTTATGTCAATTATCTTTGTATCTCTCTTCTCCCTTATCTCCATGTATCTCTCCTGGTAGTTGCTACTACCGAACCAATGTATGCCTCTGCGAGAGCTGGCCTCACCTCAATCAATATATAACCCGCGGGCTGTCATGTATGACAGTTGAGACGCTTCCATAATTTCAACATGGTATACAGAGCAGGCCTTTTCCATAGCATCTAGCTCATCTTCCTCCATCTATTCAATCTCCAATCTGCCACGCCCTAGCCATATCCTCCTCCACCGCAGCCATCTCTTCTGGACTCAACTACAACACATCAGAACCCCTTACCCAGACGAACTATGTTCTCTGGCGAGCCCAAGCACGATCCCAGATACTGGGCGCTAGCTTGTTCGGCTATATCGATACCATCGAGGAGCCTCCCAAAACAATCTCTAGCAAGGACCAAGATGGCAAGGAGCAGGTAGTTCCCAGTCCTGCCTACAACCCCTGGTTAGTTCAAGATCAGCAAATCGTAGCATATCTTCTCTGCAATCTTTCCAAGGAGGTGCTTGTTCAAGTGGCCTTGCTTGAATCATCACATGCGGTCTGGACTGTGTTGGCAAATATGTTTTCTGCATTTTCTTTGTCTCGCGTGAACAACATCAGATCAGCCCTCATGAACGCCCAGAAGGGGTCCCAGTCGGCCTCCACCTACTTTGGGTAGATGCACGCTCTCTCCGATGAGTTTGCGGCGGCGGGCAAACCACTCGAGGAGGGAGATCTCATCTCCTTTATCATCGTTGGGCTTGATATGGAATATCAGCAAATCATCTCTGCACTCGACGTCCGCATCAAGCCTATCACCGTCGACGCGCTCTTCTTGCTGGTAGCAAACTTCGATCAAAACATCAAGATATTCCATGGGAACGGCGCTGGTGGCTTTAAGTCATCGGCAAACGCTGCCTCTAGGGGTCGCTCGGGTGGCGGCAAAGGCGGTTACCGCAACCAGAAGAACGGTGTTCGCGGAGGCGGCTATTATGGTGGTGGCGGCCAAAACCCTAGCGGCGGCTACCCTGGCGCGGGTAGCGGTGGCTACAACCACGGCGGCGGTGGCTATAACAATCAAGGCAACAACGGCGGTCAAGGCAGCGGCCACCATGGCGGCGGTGGTGGAAACTACAGCAACAACCAGGGCAGCGGCGGGGCTGCCACAACAACAACGGCTCTCCGCGCCCCTTCTACAACAACAATCAAGGGCGTCGGTTTGCTGGGTATGAAGGGTATGAAACCAAATGTCAGATCTGTAAAAAAACTAACCATGTTGCAAAAGAATGCCATTGGCGCTATGTAGAGGACAACTCCCAGAGGAGGCATGTTGCCGCTGCAGCAGACATCTCCTGCGGTGCCGATTCAAACTGGTATGTTGATTCGGGCTCCAACGAGCACATGACCTCCGACCTCGAGAAACTGACCATGCACGAGAGGTACCATGACAAAGATCAAGTCAACACGGCAAGAAATGCTCTAGGTATGACGATAAGTCATGTTGGTCAGTCTACGGTTAAAACCCCATATTGTGAAATTCAGCTTAGAGATGTTTTACATGTTCCCGCTGCATCAAAGAATCTCCTTTCCGTTCATCGCCTCACTCTTGCTAATGGTGTCTTCATAGAATTTCACCCGTTCTTCTTTTTGATCAAGGATCAGGTCACGAGGAGGATTCTCTATCATGGTAGATGCGTGCAAGGTCTCTATTCGTTGATTCCCAAGTTTTGCAAGTCCAATAAACAAGTTCACGGAGCCTTCAAGGTTTCTTCAGAACGATGGCATAATCGTTTAGGTCATCCTCTTTTTCTATTGTTTATCAAATTCTTAGTAAACATAAGCTCCCATTTGTCGGTGAGCATGACCGTGAAACTATTTGTGATGCTTGTCAAAAGGAAAAAGTCATCAATTGCCTTACTATATTTCTACCCGTGTGTCAACAAAACCCTTGCAACTTATTTTTTCTGATGTATGGGGTCCAGCCCCCTCTTCCGTTGGTAGACACACATATTACGTAAGCTTCATTGATGACTACAACAAGTACACGTGGATTTATTTGCTTAAGAAACGTTCCGATGTTTTTCAAGTATTCCACAATTTTCAAGCCCTAGTCGAGAGAAAAATTGATAGCAAAATTATTGCCATGCAATCGGACTGGGGTGGTGAGTATGAGAAGTTGAATTCCTTTTTCCAGCAAATAGGAATTTCTCATCACATATCTTGCCCACATGCTCACCAGCAGAACGGTTCCGCTGAACGCAAGCATAGGCACATTGTTGATGTAGGTTTCTCCCTTCTTGCCGCCGCATACATGCCGTTAAAGTTTTGGGATGAATCCTTTCTAACTACGGTTCATCTTATAAACTTGTTACCTAGCCGAGTCATCAGCAATGAATCCCCAACCGAACGTCTTTTCCACACCAAGCCAGATTATGCCTCTCTCCGTGTGTTTGGGTGCGCCTGTTGGCCAAATCTACGTCCTTACAATGATCGCAAACTCAGTTTCCGATCCAAATAGTGTGTCTTCCTTGGCTATAGTGCCCAACACAAGGGGGTCAGGTGCCTTGATGTTGCCACTGGTAGAATATATCTCTCTCATGATGTTGTGTTTGATGAAACAAAATTCCCTTTAGAAACACTTCATCCCAATGCCGGTGCCCTCCTAAAACAAGAAATACTTCTGCTCCCAATTGCGCTTTCCGGTGTTGATCACGGGGGTTGAGGGAGTCCTAGACTAGGGGGTGTCCGGACAGCCGGACTATCATTATCCGCCGGACTCCAAGACTACGAAGATAGAAGACTGAAGACTCCGGCTCGTGTCCGGAAGGTACTTTCCTTGGCGTGGAAGGCAAGCTTGGCGATGCGGATATGTAGATCTCCTACCATTGTAACCGACTCTGTGTAACCCTAGCCCTCTCCGGTGTCTATATAAACCAGAGGGGTTTAGTCCGTAGGACAAGATACATTACAACAATCATACCATAGGCTAGCTTCTAGGGTTTAGCCTCCTTGATCTCGTGGTAGATCTACTCTTGTACTACCCATATCATCAATATTAATCAAGCAGGACGTAGGGTTTTACCTCCATCGAGAGGGCCCGAACCTGGGTAAAACATCGTGTCCCTTGTCTCCTGTTACCATCCGCCTAGACGCACAGTTCGGGACCCCCTACCCGAGATCCGCCGGTTTTAACACCGACATTGGTGCTTTCATTGAGAGTTCCTCTGTGTCGTCACCAATAGGGCGGATGTCTCCACCCATCTTCAAAGACGGAGTATTCGCCGGAGGGGCCTTGGCCGCCGGCCAAACTATCCGGCTTGGTGGTTTTCTCATGACCGCCTGTCCGGTCGCCGCTTCGGCAATGACTTCTCAAGTCGTCGGAAGCAATCTTCGCGTCAGCCCTAAAGCTGCCGAACAGTTAGATCCAATAGAGCTCTCGTCTGTTAACGACCTCTTGGATCACATCGCCGCCCTGGGAGTCGCTACGGACTACAACCAGATTGGGCTTAAAACCGATCTGAGAGAGATTAACTCTCCCCAGGCCACCTACCACGTCACAGTGGTAGAGGAGCAATACGGCAATTCTTTGCCAGTGTTGAAAACAATTCATGTCCGGATTCCCGAACCCTCCATGCCGGATTCCCGCGGAGGGACGGACTTCGATCGAGCATTGAACTTAAAATCATGCATCACCCCGGACTTGCTGGATTGTCTCCAGCAAATCAAGCTTCCGAATTCGGAAGCCTCTCGGCGTTTGAGCCCCAAGATGGGCAGGGATCCGGATTTTATTCCACCCACCCGCCCAGACATATGCGATCTATCTCTAATACGGCAAGAGCCTTCGAAAACAAGACATCATTATCGGGCGATTCCTCCCGGTTATGGACAGGATAAAGGACTGCCGAGAGGAAAACGCAATCTCAATCTTCTCGCAATAATCGCACGGACAAGGGAATCTCGAACGCCATTGATCGTCGCAAGATTACGCTTTCACCGATCTGGCGTCCATAGTACGAAAATATTGTGCGATGGAAAGTTTCCGGAAAACTGAAAATCCATTTTGGGATAATCCGACCTCAAACCCAGTCCGCAGCAAAAGGGCACCTTACACTCACGCCCCAGATGCAAAAACAAAAAAGAAACCCGATAAGGGAAACGGAACCGTACTGGAGGGATGGCTCAATGGACCCTGTAAACTTCATAGTGCAGAGGGAGCCGTCCCAACACACAGCCTTAGAGCATGTTGGATATTACGGCAGGTGGCCAAAAGTGGCGAGGAACTTCTAGCTCCGGGAAACCACTCCAACAATACCAGCACGGTGTCAACAGTCTTCGAGACCTTCGCATCAAACAATATGCGAAAGCGAACAATCCGCGGACTCGCCGAAGTCTACCAAGTAGCAACAGCAAACCCATGGAGCGACACAGCTATTACTTTCAACGCCAGCGATGAGCCTAAATTCCGAACAACCAGAGCACCAGCTGCACTGGTACTTAGTCCCATAGTGGACGACTTTTGACTGAAAAAGTCCTCATGGACGGCGGCAGCGGACAAAACCTCATTTACGAGGAAAATCTGCGAAAAATGGAAATCGATTGGAGCCGTATTGAGTGAAGCAGCACAACCTTTAGAGGAATAATCCCCAGCAGGGAAGCACGCCGCACTGGAAAAATCACACTTGATGTGGTGTTCGGCTCTCCGGACAATTACAGATCCGAAGAAGTCACGTTCCAGGGGCCCCCGTTCAGCAGCGGGTATCACGCTATATTAGGGCGAGAGGCATTCACAATTTTTCAAGCAGTACCTCATTACGGGTACATGAAGCTCAAAATGTCTGGGCCGAGCGGAATAATCACTCTCGCTAGTGATCCGGACATAGCACTCCGCGCCGAAAACAAGACAGCCGCACTAGCCCTCAAGGCACTATCCGAAGCCTTAGCGGCAGAAGAACTCACCGCTCTACGCTCTACGGTGAACAGGGACGATGTGATACTCGATAAAAGATCCAAGTCCACCTCCTTCAAACCAGCAGATGAAATAATAAAATTCCAGGTCCATCCAACGGACCCAACAAAGACAGCCTCCATCGGGGCACAATTGAACCCCGAAGTAGACGCCGCACTGCGCGAATTCCTTGGGGAAAATTGGGATATCTTCGCCTGGCATCCTTCGACATGCCCGAATCCCACGCAGTTGGCGAGAACACAGCCTAAACATCCTAAAAGGATTTAAGCCACCAAACAGGCTCTTCGCGATTTTCCAACCCAAAAGACAGGCAATGGGAGAAGAGCTAGCCAAACTATTGGAAGCCGGATTCATTAGAGATATCGGACATCCGGACTGGCTAGCAACTGGTGATGGTACCAAAGAAGGATAAATCCTGGCGCCTGCGTATCGACTTTAAAGACCTCAATAAGGCTTGCCAAAGGATCCTTTCCTCTCCCCAATCGATCAAATTATCGATGCCATAGCAGAGCACGATTCGTTGTGCTTCCGGACGATACTCGGCTATCATCAAATCAAGATGGCGGAAGCGAATCAAGCCGCAACGGCATTCATCACTCCATATGGACCATTCGCTTCAACATGATGCCCTTCGGACTTAAAAATGCGGCGCAACATATCGGCGCATGATTCAAACATGTCCGCCACCCAGATCGGCAAAACAATCGAGAGATCGTGAGACGACGTGTCGTCAAAACAAAACACGCCGAAACTCTAGTAGACGATTTGAGGCTCACATTCAAAACCTCGAGCATATGACATCAAGCTGAATCCGGAAAAATGCGCTGTGTACCAGCCGAAAAGCTGCTGGGCTTCATTGTATCCGTAGAGGAATTGAAGCAAATCCGCCAAAATCCGAGCTCACACAGTTGGATATTCCAAAGGACCTCAAACAAATACAAAAATTAACAGGATGTGTGGCAGCCTTAAGCCGCTTTATCTCCCGTCTAGGAGAAAAGGCGTTGCCCCTTTATCGCCTCCTCAGGCGCACCGAACACTGCGAGTGGACGGATGCCGCCACTGCCAGACTCGAAGAAATAAAGGCCATACTGGCAACAAATCCGGTCCTGGCGGCGCCCACTCTGGGTGAACCAATGTTGTTATACATCGCAGCAACACATCAAGTTGTAAGCGCGGTCCTCGTCGTCGAACGAGCGACAGAAGGGCATAAACTCCCTCTTCAAAAACCAGTGTATTATGTATCCACTGTGTTAACCCCCTGCAAATCCCGTTACCCGCACTATCAGAAGATAGCATATGCGGTGTTCATGGCGTCCCGGAAACTTCGGCACTACTTTCAAGAGTGTTCGATAACAGTGGCCTCTGAAGTACCACTCTATGAAATTCTAAATAACCGTGACGCAACGGGCAGGATTGCAAAATGGGCCATTGAGCTCTTACCATTCGACATAACTTACAAACCTCGACGAGCCATAAAGTCACAAGTTTTGGCTGACTTCGTCGCCGAATGGACTAAAGCCGAACTCCCTAAAGAGTACGGCGCATACTCTAATTGGACTATGCATTTCGACGGCTCCAAAATGTTGGCCGGACTGGGGGCTGGCGTCGTACTGACGTCCCCAACCGGAGATACAGTCCACTATGTACTTCAAATAATGTACACGGACTCCAACAACGCAGCCGAATACGAGGCCCTGTTACATGGTCTCCGGATGGCGGTCTCCATGGGCATTCAACGCCTAGAGGTGCGCGGGGACTCAAACCTTGCAATATCCCAAATAAACGGAGATTTTGACGCCAAGGATCCGAAAATGGCAGCATATCGCAACGCTGTCCTGAAAATGTCAGCTCGGTTTGAAGGACTTGAATTCCATCACATAGCCCGAGATAATAACCAAGCGGCTGATGTTACGCACGATCGGTCGTAAACGTGATGCTGTCCTCCAAATATCTTCCTGGAACGGCTCTTCAAGCCATCCGTATTATGGGAAGAGGAGCCCGGTAGCAATAAACCGGAAAGAACCGCATCAATCGATGATTCAGCAGACGACATAACACCTTCAGCCCACGCCATCATGGCAGTAATCGCCGCGTGGACAGAACCTTTCCTAGCCTACTTACTTAGGCAGGGACTCCCCGAAGACCAAAATGAGGCCCGCTGCATAGTCCGGCGGTCGAAAGCCTACAAGGTCCATGAGGGAGAACTTCATAAGAAAAGTACAACCGGAGTCCTTCAGAGGTGTATCTCCGAAGAGGAAGGGCGGAACCTCCTGGCTGAAATTCATGCCGGACTAGGCGGACACCATGCAGCAGCCCGGGCCCTTGTAGGAAAGGCATTCCGTACAGGATTTTATTGGCCGACGGCTCGGGCAGACGCGTAGGACTTGGTCCAGCGATGCGTTGGTTGTCAGCTCTTTGCTAATCAGAGCCATATGCCACCCACGGCCCTCAAAACAATACCCATCACCTGGCCGTTCGCGGTCTAGGGGCTTGACATGGTTGGACCCCTTAAAAGGGGAACCCACAAGCACAGGTACCTATTGGTCATGGTTGATAAATTCACCAAATGGATAGAGGCCAAGCCAGTTAAAACGGCAGAGTTCGGACCAGTGATAAACTTTATATCAGGGGTGATGCACCATTACGGAGTCCCCCACAGCATCATCACCGACAACGACACTAACTTCACAGCCGATGAGGTTAAATCATGGTGCAAAAATATGGGCATCAAGCTCGACTATGCTTCAGTTTATCACCCTCAAACCAACGGTCAAGTGGAAAGAGCAAATGGTCTAATAATGAGCGGCATTAAACCCAGGTTAGTAAGGTCACTTACTAAATCCGACACACAATGGGTCGAGGAGCTCGACTCCGTACTCTGGGGGCTGCGGACAACGCCCAACCGTACTACCGGATTCACACCATTTTTTATGGTATACGGCGCAGAGGCAGTTTTGCCCTGTGACATTATTCATGACTCACCTCGAGTGTGCATGTATGAGGAAAGAGAAGCCGAGCTCGATCGGCAGGACAGCTTGGACACATTGGAGGAAGAACGTGACGTCGCGAAGGCTCGTTCCGCATTTTATCAGTAGCAGGCTCGAAGATATCAAAGCAGAGAAGTATGGGCCAAGACTTACAACATTGGTGAACTAGTTCTACGCCTGCCGGACAAGAAAAAGGACAAGCTCAAGCCTAAATGGGAGGGCCCCTTCATTATCGATCAAGTACTGACCGGCGGAGCATACCGTCTACGAAATGCGTCGGACAACCGACTCGAGCCGAACCCATGGAACGCAGCCCGCCTCCGACGATTCTATGCCTAGCGCCGGACTAAGAGTTCGTCCCCTTCCCCCGTCCAAACTTTTATACTTTGGCTGTCTTTTTGTTTCTCTTTTTATCCCTTTTATTCGAAAGCCCTTACGGGCCTATTTCCGCATTCTTTGCATACACATGATGTGCCATCCGCACTCATTATTCCTGGGGGCTTCTTTTACGAAGCTTCGCTTATCTGAGTTTCATACCCAAAGACATGTGTCAAGCTTCCACATGTACCTTTTACTCGCCATTATATGCATCGATATGACTTAAGTTTTGGCCAAGCTGGGTTGCTCGGCTCTGTGCTTACCCCTCGTTCCCGATTGTTCGGCTAGGAGGTAAAGGAGCACCTCTGCGATTATTCTTGCCGGGTCGGCGGATGTGTACCTCGACCGGGTGAAGCCGAAGCTAGCGTTCTTAAGGGATATTCGGTCGGTGACTAAAAGATGATTTTTACCTATTTTTTCCATCTGCCCCCAGATGTTTTGCTGCTCTCTTTGCAGCCCGGACATGCACTTTAGGGCATGCCTCCCAGCAAAAGGAACCCTTAACGGAACTATTCTCCCTGGAAGATGTTTCTTACTAACCATGTAATATAACATAACTAGTTGGGCACTTGTCTAATAAAGCACTAATGACCCCTACGTAGTCTCCATGCATACCAGGGTTGTGTCTCAGCCAAAGAGGTATTCGGACACACTCCGGACTCTAGGGTCCCGAGGTTGAAGCGAAAAGGTCGACAAGACAAACGATCTACAATCCGGCTAGAAGGCATTTCACATGTCACTTTAAAGGATAACATACATTGTCAAATTTACTGATTGTATTCCTCCTCAATCCCGTCTAACAGGCTGTCTAGTTTACAGTCCCGTTGGGAAAATTTAGCAGCCAACTCTACTTGGCTGTACACTAAACTCACAGGGATCTCCTTCCCATCGGGCCCCACCGTCCAACTTGCCATGTGGTTGGGATCCGCCTTCTTGTACCGCGTCTTCACCATGGCCCAAGCCTCCCTGGCACCTTGACGGAAAGCCGAAATCTTCCACAAATGGAAGCGCTGCCGCACTCCCTGCAGCTTCTCCGCAAGCTCCCCGAGGCCCTCGGGTAGGGTGAGGGCTGGCCATAAAGCCTGAACGACGCTGCTCATTGCCTGCTGAACTCGTTCGAGAAGTTGCAACAGTTCGGGAAGTTGATCACCCGTTGATATGGGCATCTCCTCTGCAGGACGACCCGTGAGTATACCTACAAGACAAATCATGTCAAAATACTTCCTCGCCGAACTCTTCTTTTCAAAAGAGTCCGTTCAAGCACATACTTTAAATGCCGCGACGAAGGCGCTGATTCTCCTTAACGGAGCCGGACAGTTCGGCCTGAACGCCTTTCAGCTCTTCTCCGAGCTTGGCGTTGGCATCCTGGAGCTTGTTCCTTTCCTGCTGAACCCTATTCAGCACACTCTCGCCGACCTTTAGTCGGCGCAGAAAGCTTGCTGTCCGGATCTTGTCCGGCGGTACCGCAATGTCATTATTAGACTTGCTTGCGCCAACGCACGCTTTATGTTTATTAATACAAATGTGTTACCAGGAGGGGTCTTTGCATCTCCTCCTACGGCAGCAAGTGCGGCCTCCAGTTGGGCCTTGCAATCTTGCAGCTCCCGAGACAGCTGGGCGTTCTTCTCGCTAAGTGTTTGCATTTTCAAATGATCCTTAAATCAGTTTGCATAAACTGCTTTAAGTCTCGGGGGCTACTGGTGTATACAACCATTAAAATTTCCTTACCTGTGTGTCTTTCACATATTGCTCCATGGCTCTGGTAAAACCATTTTGAGCGGCACGGAGATGTGCGTCCCCTGCGTTAAAGGCATCCAATGCCTAAGGGGAAAAGCACGCTTCACGAAATACTGTCCAGCGGCGCCTATGGTTCATGGCTCTCCACCTCAGACTTGGTGGCGGACAGTCTGTCGGTATCCTCCGTTGGAGAAGGATCCGGCTCGCGTCTTGCGCTTGCCTCCCCCTCCGGGCCGGGCGCTGGAGCCTGGCCGGTGTTGGTAGGATCGGCAATTCCTGCGCTCGTAGTCTGGCGAGCGCTTTTTCTCCTACAAAAATCATGAGCACTCAGTCGTTTCCTCGAAACGCTGCTCTGAAAATTCGAATACGAGCTATACCTTTGCGGCGACGTTTCTGTCCGCACTGCGCTCCTTTTCCGCCTGCTGGTTCGGACTGGCCTTTGTTGGTCAGCCGCCGCGGGCTCGGCTTCCTGCCGTAAAGGCGTTTCCTGCAAAATACCATCGTTCGCGAAGGTCAGAAATGTGCAGGGAAGAGTTAACGGTGTCCGGACTTCGATCGTGGTCACCTGGGAAGCCGGACTTAGTCCGGGATAGTCCGCCGTGATGGCGACCAGAGCATTGTCTATGTTGAGCTGGTGATACACCCCGTCGATCAGCTCCACCCCGATGTCCGAGTCTTCTTCGGAGGCCGGATCCAGGGATCCTTCTGGATCCTCGGGTTGCGGAGCCGGACTCACCATGTCCTCCACAGTCCGGCGTAGATCCTGCGCCGAAGACATAATTTAAGAAGCTTAATCTTCAAAATCATGGGTAAAGCCCTTTAAAGTGTTCGCTTACCCATCCTCTAGGGTTGATCATGGAAAACCCATTCAAAGGGTTCGTCTGAAGGAAGTCCTCCTTCTCCCCCTTGTATAAGCCGGACAGGATCTTTACCAGATCCTCGGTTGAATCCGGCCCTTTTCGGCCGTGACGGGTGGCGTCGTCTTCCCCGTTGAAATCCCACATGGGGTGGCCTCTGTATTGTAGCGGCTGCACCCCTCACTTGATGCATGTCGCCATGACTCCGATCATGGTCAAGCCGGAATGAGCCATTAATCTTATCCGGCCCATCAAATAATGGACGCTCTTGTCTTCCTCCAATCGGGCTCCGCAGCGCCACCGTGGCGCGTTCTTCAAGGGAGCAGACTAAACTCCGGAGGCCGATCCGGACTGGTCCGCAGCGAGCGGCGTCTCCTATATAAAACCACTCGAGGGCGGTCTTGGACGCCTTCTTGGGAGTGCGGATAGGTATCCGTCCCGCGATGCGCCATATTTGGCGCCGCCCACTTGATATATGGACCCCTCATGAGAGCGGGTGCGAGGCAAAACAGCCTCTTCCACAAAGCAAAATGGGGCTCGATGCCCAGAATAGCTCAAGAAGAGCTCGTAGCCCGCGATATGCAGCACAGAGGCGGGCGTGAGGTGGTGGAGCTGGAGTCCGTAGAACTTCAGAAGCCCACGGAGGAACAGATGTATTGGAAATCCGAGCCCCCTTATCAGATAGGGGACAAAGCACACCCGCTCCCCCTTATTGGAGCTAGGGGTGTCCTCCGCCTGCCTCCCACCTTGATAAGTAACCAGTCTGGCCCGGACTGGAACCATGAAGGCCGGAGGGAGAAATCCCTCCGTTTGGAGCTTCACTAGCTCGTTGTGCGAAATAGAGCATCTCCTCCAATTCCCCGGCGGTGGGCTGGGAGCGCGTGAAGAAGAGCCGCGTTGACGATCCATGGTGGAATGGATTTCTAGGTCAGAGGCGCTTCGATGGAGTATACGCGGGAGGAAGACGGTGCGGTTTGGATCTGGATTATTGCCTCTTTTATAGGCGGACGACTCGCACAATTAGGGGGTGGAACGCAAAATGCACCCTGGCTTTTCACATTCGTGCGACGCGTGGAAGAGGGCCATTATTTGGCGTAGAAGCCGAGGGACACAGTATTCAAGATGAAGCCGGACACTATTCGGCAGGTACATGGAATTTGAAGGCATAACCCGCCTTGCAACGCCGAAGACTATGAACGCTACCGGACTTATCGTCATTGAAGCCTGGTTTGGGGGCTCTTGAGGAGTCTGGACTAGGGGTGTCCGGACAGCGGACTATCATTATCCACGGACTCCAAGACTACGAAGATAGAAGATTGAAGACTCGGCTCGTGTCCCAAGGTACTTTCCTTGGCGTGGAAGGCAAGCTTGGCGATGCGGATATGTAGATCTCCTACCATTGTAACCGACTCTGTGTAACCCTAGCCCTCTCCGGTGTCTATATAAACCGGAGGGGTTTAGTCCGTAGGACAAGATACATTACAACAATCATACCATAGGCTAGCTTCTAGGGTTTAGCCTCCTTGATCTCGTGGTAGATCTACTCTTGTACTACCCATATCATCAATATTAATCAAGCAGGACGAAGGGTTTTACCTCCATCGAGAGGGCCCGAACCTGGGTAAAACATCGTGTCCCTTGTCTCCTGTTACCATCCGCCTAGACGCACAGTTCGGGACCCCCTACCCGAGATCCGCCGGTTTTGACACCGACAGGGGTGAAAACAATAGCATTGATCAACCTTTGACTACTCATCATGTTTTGTGTGAGTTTATTGCTGCAGATCCATCCTCAGAAGGAAATGTGGGTTCAAACAATGCAAGTAGCAGTGAAAACAGTCATTATTTCATGTGTAACCCGGCTGGGAACAATGAAGCACGAGGCAGATCCGCCTCAGGTTCTCCACTACATGCAACAGGTCGATCTGCACCGGGATTCGTAGCTACAGTACATGGTCCCTCCTCGGCCTCTGCACGTCCAAGTGTGGACAGCGGCGCCACGGGTGCCCACATGCAGCCCATCCAGCCAAGCCAACAGGAGGACGACGCGTGGCGGAATGTGACGTGCAAGCCAGCGCCAGATTCCCTTGGCCCCGCATCTCCTGGCCCCGCCAGGGTGGACCAAGCGGTCGCCCGCTCCCGCGACAGCGACAGGATCCCCTAAGGGATTGGGGACGCCAGCACCTGACGCTGACACGGAAGGGACACCGCCCCCTGGGTCTCCTGCACCACTGCATCCTGTGATCTCTCCTGTGGCGCCACGCACTAGACTTCAAAGGGGAGTTACCACTCGTTTAAACTATAAAAATTTCTCTAAGTTTGGCATGTTATGCACTACTGGTGAACCTAACACTTTAAAGGAAGCTCTTGATGACTCCAGGTGGAAGGCAACTATGGATGATGAATTCAAGGCACTAAAGAAGAACAAGACATGGCATCTTTCCCCCCTCAGCAAGGTAGAAACTTGATTGATTGTAAATGGGTGTATCAAATCAAGAAGAAATCTGATGGTACAGTAGATCAGTACAAGGCAAGACTTGTAGCCAAGGGCTTCAAGCAAAGGTATGGTATAGACTATGAGGACACCTTTGGTCCAGTTGTTAAAGCTGCAACAATATGCCTTGTGCTGTCAATTACTGTGTCCAGGGGATGGAGTCTCAGACAGCTAGATGCACAGAACGCGTTTCTTCATGGTGTTCTGGAAGAGGAAGTGTATATGAAACAACCTCCTGGGTTTGAAGACAGGAATGCACATTTTCATGTTTGCAAGCTTGACAAAGCCCTGTATGGATTAAAACAAGCACCTAGAGCATGGTATTCACGGTTGAGTTTGAAACTTCAAGCACTTGGGTTTGTTCCATCAAAATCTGACACCTCTCTGTTCATCTACAACAAGCATCAAACTTTTATATTCGTTCTTATATATGTTGATGATATCATCGTTACTAGTTCCTCAAATGGGGCAGTATCAACTTTACTCAAGGACCTAGGATCTGAATTTGCTCTCAAGGACTTGAGAGACTTGCATTTCTTCTTAGGCACAGAGTTGAACAAAATAAGCAATGGCATTCACTTGTCACAAGCAAAATATGCAACCGAATTGTTGAGTAGAATTGGAATGGAAAACTGCAAATCTTCACCAACACCCTTATCCAGCTCAGAAACTTTATCCTTGACAGAAGGAGAACCTTTGGCTCAAGAGGACATTACTGGGTACAAGAGTTTGGTTGGTGGCCTTCAGTACCTAACTCTTACTAGACCTGATATTTCTTTTGCAGTTAATAAAGTGTGTCAATTTCTTCATGCACCAACCACAGCTCATTGGACAACAGCCAAGAGAATTCTAAGGTACATAAAGAACACTCTGACCACGGGCCTTACTTTCAGGAAGTCATCTTCTACACTTGTCAGTGCTTTCTCAGATGCAGACTGGGCTGGTTGTTTAGATGATAGAAGATCAACAGGTGGCTTTGCTATCTTTTATGGTCCTAATTTAATCGCATGGTGTGCCAAGAAACAAGCTACTGTTTCCAGGTCAAGTACAGAAGCAGAGTACAAGGCATTAGCAAATGCAACATCAGAAGTTATATGGGTTCAGTCTATGCTCAAAGAGCTTGGAGTACCACAAGTTCAACCTCCTTGTTTATGGTGTGATAATCTTGGTGCCACCTACTTATCTGCTAACCCAGTTTTTCATGCCAGGACTAAACACATCGAGATAGATTTTCACTTTGTAAGAGAACGAGTTGCAAACAAACAACTAGATGTCAGATTCATTCCCTCTAAAGAACAGATTGCAGATGTTCTTACCAAGGCCCTGCCAACCAGAAGTTTTGAGGAATTCAGACGTAATCTCAACCTGGTACAGTTGTGATTAAGGGGGAGTGTAGCGCCCAAGTCTAGGTAGTTAGGGAGATCTAGTTATTGTTATGTCATTTATCTTTGTATCTCTCTTCTCCCTTATCTCCATGTATCTCTCCTGATAGTTGCTACTACCGAACCAATGTATGCCTCTGCGAGAGCTGGCCTCGCCTCAATCAATATATAACCCGCGGGCTGTCATGTACTCCCTCCGTTCCTAAATACTTGTCTTTCTAGGCATTTCAACAAGTGACTACATACGGAGCAAAATGAGTGAATCTACACTCTAAAATATGTCTACATACATCTGTATGTAGTAGTCATTTGAAATGTCTAGAAAGACAAATATTTAGGAACGGAGGGAGTATGACAGTTGAGACGCTTTCATAATTTCTACATGTACATTTTTTTTGAATGGTTACATGTACATATTACTTCTTTAATAATTAAATTAATGAAAATACCGTAGAACAAATAAGCCGCTTCATATCTCCCTGATTTGGACCAGCTAGGAAGAAGCATCCGAGCAAAGTCGCTTTTCTCGGATGAATTGATATTTCTCCCGAAGCATATATTCTGACACCACTCACTCCGTTTCGTCGTCTGCTCTGTGTATATTATCCACGCGACAAAACAAAGGGACCATTAATTTATGCGCTTTTACCTACATTTTCTGGCCCAGATGCTGAACTTCTTCCGTTAGACATGCAACATGTGCAGTGCAATCCATGGTGTACATGGCATCGTGCATTAGGTTGGTGTGAGCCCATTTTGTCATTCGATTCTCCGTAGCTACCTAGCTCGCTTTAGCACAATTTCCTTCACCAACCGAACCAAAAGAGTACTATTCTTGATCAAAAGATCATTCCTTCTAATCCATGTGTTACATACTCTGGAGACTGAACGAGAGAGAGAGACACACACACACACACAGAGAGAGAGGGAGAGAGAGAGAGACACACACACACACACACACAGAGAGAGAGAGAGAGAGAGAGAGAGAGAGAGAGAGAGAGAGAGAGAGAGAGAGAGAGAGAGAGAGAGAGAGAGAGAGAGAGAGAGAGGGTAAGAAGTGTGGCTGTGTGGGAGCTGAAAGTCGATGAGTTCACATGTGCGGACACATATATACGCAGATGGGAGAGCGAGAGAGATGGATTACGCTTACGCAGCTCCTGATAGGCAAATGGGTTGCTCTCCCTTGGGCAGGATGATATCTAAAGTCATCAAGAAATGCAACGGTACGTTATATGTATACTCATACTGAAAGTCCAAATCATGCATGAGCTTTCTATCCGTCTCTCCTTGTGAGCTTTTTCTGTAGTCTCACTTCTGAATCATGTACCACGTCTATCTCAATCTTGGTGCAACGTCTCACAGGGCGGAGAGGACGGACGAGGCACGAGCATCTGGACTACGCCATGGCGCACCCTCACGCTCAAACACACTACGTGCGGCCAGACGCACGCACGGTCACCTACACCACCACCAGCAACCCTCCGAGCTCCCACGCGATGCCGGCGCAGCAACCGCCAGTCCACGGCCCGTACGGCCCTGCCGCCGGCGCGCCGCCTCGAGCAGACGGCAAGCCACGCAAGCGCAAGAAGTCCAAGTCCAAGTCGAAGCACGTCCGGTTCAACACGCCGGGGCCGGGGCCGGGGCCACCGCCGAGCGCTGGCGATGCGTACCAGCATCAGCATGCACCGCCAGCGGCAGGGCCTAGCAGTGAGGTGGCGTACGGCGACCAGCACCAGCACCAGCACCACGCGGCGGCCTCCCACGCGTACGCCCCAGCGCCGCCGCAGGGGCACGGGCACGGGTACGGATACGGCAGGTACGCGCCGTCGCCACTGACGCGGTGGGAGATGCTGGGCGCCGGGGGCACGCCGAGGCGGCACGAGTACTTCTCCGGCGAGTACCGGTGGTACTACCCCACCCCGGTGCGCGAGGGCATCTACAGCATGGCCACGGACGCCAACCGGCTCACGGCCATCTTCAGCGAGGAGAATCCCAACGCTTGCACCATAGTCTGAAGTATGAACCACCGGCCCGCCAGTGGTCAGGGAATAATTTGTGTTTTCTGAATATTTTTTCTTACAAATTATGCGAATATGATGCTTGTAGTGTTGTGTATAACGGTAGGAGAGGCTAATGGCAGTAGTGTGTTTTAGTTTTGTGATGAACACCATAGAGTTTAGTGGTGCTCTCTGGCTGGTGAAATGGATTTGTTCTATGTTTCGGCTTATATTCTCCCTGTCCCATGCACGCGTTGCATTTTTTGGAGAAGTCGGCAGAAGTAACTCCCTCCGTCCCATAATATAAGAGCGTGTAGTGTGAAAAACATTCTTGTATTATGGGACAAATGTGTGTTTGATAGATGTTGGAGTGGTGTTTTGTGTCTACCGTTTGTGTGCATTCGGGTAACACTTCTTGTAATTATGTTTTCTGCATTCTATAAAGGGAAACGTTTGGAGCCGGGGCACCGGTCGAAGCTTCGGCCGGTCCAGTCCACGCGCGCACGCCGTGACCCAGTCGCGAGCAACCACGTGGCGCTGCGGATCTCGCGAATCTCGCATCATTCCTGTCACGCAGCTCCGCGGATCTCGCCCCCATCCTCATCTCCTGTAGCGCCGGCGCCCACATCTCGTCGTCGGCCATGGAAGGTCGAATCCCCCGCGTGTCCATGGATGTAGATCTCATCCCGCTATGCTTTTACAGCCCGTTTCGCCATTGGATGCAGCCCGTTGACCAATCCCCATCCCCGGCGGTTGCAACTCCCACACGTCTCGTGCTTCTGCCTCGCCGCCGACGAGCCGGACGGCGATGGTCGACACCGGAGGCTTCTGCAGATTTTTGCTACAACCGGCATAGTTTTTTGCTACAACTGGCATAGCATTTTGCTACAACTAGCGTCACGTTTTGCTACAACACACAGCCGGCGTCGCGGTTTTGCTACAACTAGCATCTTTTTTTGCTACAACCGGCATCACGTCTTGCTACATCAGGCGGAGCTGCGACCTCACGATGATGACAACGACGATTATTTTTTGTTGCAACCGTAGTAGATATTTGCTACTACCGCTGAAGTTTTTGCTACATCCATGTAAGGCGGAGTTGCTACCTCGCGAAAGACGGCGACGGTGTTTGATTTTTTCTGCAATCGTAGTTTTTTTTTCTACTACGGGTGAAGTTTTTTGCTACATCCATTCAAAACGGCGTTGATTGACTGACGGCCGCCGTCGACATAATTTCCCGCAGCGAGCATCAATGGCGAGGGGCGGCGGCCGAGCTACAACCGTCGCCGTCAAGAGCTGCAACGCAGGTGGAGTTGTTGCATGGGAACTGGCGATGAAGACAGCCGACGAGGGCGGGGACCGGCGAGGACAGGGTCCGGCGGCGACGAGGAAGACCGGTGAGGGTGGGGACCGACGACCACCGGAGGGGACAGGAGGCGCGGCGCCGCGCTCCCCCGAACGGGATATGCGGATCCAACCAACTCCGCGAGGAAGAAGAGAGCTGGGGGCGATTTGTTTTTTTTTCCGCTTGGATCCAACGGCCGCGTGGCCTAAATCGAACGCCCCGGGCTGGACCGGCCGAAACTTTCGGCCGGCGCACCGGCGCCTATAAGCGCCCTTCTATAAAAATATGACATGCCATTGGAGCACTCTTGGAAAAAAAATCTTCTTTACATTAACAACTCCAAAAGAAGACTAACTAAAAAGGGCATCTTTACATTAACCACTCCAAAAAGAAGACGTGGTTTTACTATCTAAAGTTTAGCCGCCGCCTCCTCCTTCTCCTCCACAAAAAGCTAGGGTTTTTGCCTCCCGCCGCCGCCGCCGCAGGTCCACCTCCTCTCCGATGGCCTTAGGGCCATGGGGCGCAGATGGATCTCGGCAAGGGTCGGCGGAGGGCTCCGCTTAATCGTTTCTTTCGGTTTGCTAGGGTTTGTGTCCCTTTCAGAAGACGCGAGGCGGCGGCTCCCTCAAGATGGAATAAAGGTCTCCCCGCCTAGCCCTCGCTTCCGCGCGCGTCTAGCATCGTTGGTGGGCGTGTGGAGGTGTGTCTCCGCGGATCTATCTTTGGTGGATTTGCTCGGATCTCGCCGTTGTTCGCTCTACGTTCGTGTGTCTTGAATTGGATTTTTCGATCTCGTTATTCTTCATCTGCGGCGGTTCTTTGTTGCGTGCTACCGTCCTCTGAGGCCTTAGCACGACGACTTCCCGATTGTCTACTACAATAAGTTGTGCCCGACTCGGTGATGGAGGGCGATGACGGCGCGCCTTCTCGCTTGATCTTGGCCGTAGTTGTCGCTAGGTGGTCTACGGATCTGGATGTGATTTCTATTATTTTTGGTATTCGTTGTACTGCCATGATTGAAGATGAATAGATCGGAAATTTTCTCGCAAAAAAAAAATGTGAGCCAAAATGCGATCACATGCACTAGAGGATGAGCTGATTTTTTATTTCATATGGATAGCACCATGATGAAATATATGTGATTAAAATTACAATCCGCCAGATAGACACTACAACTAGCCTACATGAACATACAGAGACCAAAGTATGCTAGGGAGCAACTAGTATAGAATCTGGGGCTATGGTGCAAAAATAGAAAAATCGGATCTGTACCGTTGGATGGAAGATTGGTGGCCCAGATTCGGGTGGGGCGTTGTGCGTGCAAAATTTACAAAAAAGACCGTCCACAACAGCTAATTTGGTCCCGATGCCCCTACTCGTTCATACCCAAATCCCCTGGGCAGAGGCAGTGCACGAACAGATTTTACCCCATGGGCGGCGGCGGCGGCGGCGACCCAGATCCCTTTTGCAAGCTAGACGAGTAGTCCCCCCTCCAGATCTCCCGATGGCTCCTTGCCGTTCGTCACCTCCTCTCCCTCTCTCTCTAAGGCTCCAGTAATAGATCGCATCCAGCTCCCCCACGCTGGCGGCAAGTCGGTTGTGGTCTCCTCAGCTCCTTCCCGATCGGCAGTGCGAGGAGGTGCTTCATTTTTGTAGTAAGTAGATGTTAACTTTTATTTCCTAGTAATTTCTGCTACATCCCAATTTCTATCAAGTAGATTAATGCTGCATTTCCCTGATTCTATTTTTTTTTGTTCATGTCGAATTTTCTCACTGAATTATGCATTTTAATAACTTAGATTTGATGGTGTATTGGTACTATTATTATAGGCATTTTGGTACTCTAATTTGGAAGATCTGATGGTGTATTGCTACTGTTCTTGAATCTGGGTTACTCAAGCATATGCCTATAATATTTTCGAATTTTCCTTTAATATGTTAGTTAATGGGTGTGCTAATTATTGTGAATCATCAACATTAATGGGTGTGCCTAATTATTGTGAGTCATCTCTCACAGCAGATGAAGCTCGATTACTAAGGAGCACTAAAACAGGAGGCAAAATGATAGATCTTTTTCTCATGTACTATCAAGATGCATGTTGGGCAGTGATAATTTCAGTCCTTAACATTTTGTCCTGCCGGCCATGTACTAAAAATGATCTATGTATGCCTCTTGTGTTATGTTCCCATGTACTCAAATACTAATTTCGGTCCTTAAGTTGCTCATGCATTCGGATACTTCCCAGTTTGACATGTATATGTACTTCTGCTTGATCTGGGATGGCTTAATGTGCTGAAATATTTGTGATACAAATTGATGCTTCTTAGTAACCAAGATGTTCAACTCTTGAAAAATTAGTGATGTCTAAAAGGCCAAAATAGACACTTAAATGTGTATCAATTTTGTGAAGTAAATATTTATAAATGTTTTGTATCAAACTAATACGAGATGGGCGTCAACACTGTGCATAGCTAAAAAGGCTCATAATTCATAAAGACTCGAGGTCTATACTGCAAATGTGCTACTTCATATCTAACTATTGACAGGGAGTTCTCTGTAAAACGTACATTAAGTGGTTCAGGTCCCTCCACCTAGATCTGTACCATTCATCTCCAATCTAATGGTCCAGCATGCTTTTTCTATTTTTGCACAGGATGCTCAGATTCTATTGTAGTCCCCCCCAGTATGCTATGGAAAACGTACAAAAATAAAGTTGATAGAACAGTGAGCTAGCTTGGAATAAAACTTAAAAAAAAACATGTTTGAACCGGTGGGCTCCCCACTCCAACCTTGTTTTCATATGTTTTCCAAAGGGGAACCGGATTCCATTACTCGTCATAATAGAACACCAGTTTCAGAAAACAAGTAACTATTTCTTCCCTAAAAAAAGGTTCAGAAAATAAACTGAAAGAAAGGAACATATCACAACCAAAAGGACACAATCCCCTGGCCAAAGTGCCAACGAAACCAGATCAACCAGCACATAAATGGTCATCAACAGAGCACCAAGCTTTTTATTTAGGAAAACAGAGTACCAAGCTAGAATTATAAACAGGGAACTATAGCATGCGTGAGAGCTATCACAAGCGAGATATATGCTTCTCTCGCTTGAAGCACTTTCCGGTCGCTATAGTGTCAGGCCCGCTTAGTGTTGTATTTAATTCATGCTCCAGTCAACTCATTTTAAAGTTCGAACTAATAAAGGGTGGTGGGCAATATATTTCAACACTCCCCCGTATGTCTAGTCTTATTTAGTCTTTAGACATGGGATTGATGTAGGCCGCAGAATCTTTTTTTAATACTGTGTTGGCAGGGTCATGAACGCAAGACCTCTTGTCCTGATATCATATTGAATTAATGCTCCAAGCCTCCAACCAACTCATCTGAAAGTCCAAACTTATGAAGGGAGGTGGACAATATATTTCAACATGTTGTAGCACCATTCTTTCACTGTGTTCACTGTTTTGCTTCGTTTTTAGGGTTTTTCTTTTTCTTTCTTTTTTTCCTTTGGTTTTCTTCAGTTTTCTTTTGTTTCTTTTTTGATTTTACTGGTTTTCACATTGTTTCATTGTTTTGCGTTGCATTTTTTCTTTATCTTTTTCCTTCTATTTTATTTGCTTCTTGGTTTTCTTCGGGTTTTTACATTTTTCACTATGTTGCATTGTTTGGATCGCTTTTTTCTGTTTTTCTTTTAATCTATTCTTCTGCTTTCTTTGTTTCTTACTGGTTTTCTTGGCTTTTTACCCTTCTTCTTACACATTGTACAATTTCGTGAACATCATGAAACATTTTTCTATACATGTTTATCATTTTTAAAATACATGATTAACATTTTATAAATATATATGTTCTTAGGACTACTTTTGTCATATAGATTATACATTTTTAAAAACAGTAGAAATATTTTTTTCTACTCATTTAACATTTCTGAAATACATAATAACATATTTTTATGTATAAATTTTATTGTGTACTTTATACATATGGATTGTACATTTTTCCTGTACTTAATAAAAAAATTATACATCTTTAACATTTTTTAATATATAATAATTATTTTTTAGATATATGTTTTAATGTCCACTTTTTCCATACAGATTGTAAAATTATATATGTATGTATGTATGTGTGTGTGTGTGTGTGTGTGTCTATATATATATATATCATTTATTTATATACCTTTAACATTTTTTAAGTATAGTATTAACATTTTTCTCAAATATACTTTCTCACATATATTCTACAATTTGTATACATACATTGTACATTTTTTATACATCAGGAACATTTTCCTATAAAAGTTCAACTGTTGTGCCTCTCACAAAAGAATACATGTGCCCTCATGAGAAACAAACATCTGCCTCTCCTAGAAGCAATAGAACATGTTTTTCCTTTCCGAGACGCATAGCTATGCATCCCTCAGAAAAAAAGTGTGCCTCTCGTGAAAGAAAACATGCATTCCTCACGGAAACAAAAAAGCATGTTTTTTCATGCAAAAAAAATCTTATTTTTTTCCAAAATCTTGGGAAAACCAAAAAACATCTAAAGCTTGAAAACACGTGCAAAAAACAAAATAAATTCATGAGGGGCGCCCAACAGACGACACGTGGTGGCGCCTAAGTGGCGCGCTTTTAGCCCACTAAAAGTGAGCCTTGAGGGGCTCCCGCATGGGGTACCCTCAGTTAGCTACTCTCGTGACATTGGCATGCCCCTCTATAGAAAGTATTGGCCCCACCTGCTGCGGCCCAACGTCACTTAACCATCACTATTATTCCCTTCAATGCTATAGAAAGAAAGGACAAAGGCCCAATTCACGGAATAGCAAACGATTCAGCTTTCTGGCAAACCCTATTTGGCGCTGCAGGCGCTGGTTATAGTGCATTTTCGCTAACGGGCGCCTGCAGCGCTCCCGCACTGGGCCGGCCCATCTCCACGTTTTTATTCTGGTTTGGTGCGCAAAAAATGGGTGCTAGTGAGATTTGAACCCGCAACCTGTTGTGTAAGTTGCACACACACTAGCCAACCGTGAAAGACAAGAACTGATGGCAATTACCTTCCTTTGCATCTTTTATAGTTTGTCAGGTGTTTTTTTTCTTTCCTGTTGTGCGTTCTTTCTGGACCGGTTTTTCCTATTGGTTTTTTCTGTTTCTTTTCTTTCATATTTTCTCCTTTTTTAATTTTTTATGCACAAACTAATTCAAATTGAATGGACTTTTTTCAAAATCGGTGAACTTTTTTCAACTTCGATGAACTTTTTTTCAAATTCGAGATTTTTTTTGAACATCAACAAACTTTTTTTCAAAACCTGTGAACTCTTTTCCCATATGGATGAACTGTTTTACAAAACCGGTGAACTTTTTCAAATCCGATGAACTTTTTTCAAATTCAACGAACTTTTTCCCTAAATGGATGGACTTTTTTCAAATTATGATTTTTTTTCAAATTCAGTGAACTTTTTTCAAAATAGAATGATTTTTTTTTCAAAATCGGTGAACTTTTTTCAAATATGATGAACTTTTTCAAAATCAATGAACTTTTTATCAAATCAATGAACTTTTTTGTAATTCGTGAACTGTTTTCAAAATTTAAAAAACTATTTTTATTAGAATAATTGATATCTTCCATATAATTTTCAAATAACTCAAAAATCTCAATGGTATAGTAATGGTTGAGTAATAAATAGCACGGGTTCATTAGTTCTAAACCTGTTCGCATTGGTTTCTGTTCACTAGCGCTCTCAGCTGTAGTGGTTAAGCTAAGCAATTACATGCAAGTGCGGCGTGAGATAGATACCCAGTTCTGCCAATTTTTCACATGTTTTTTTTCGAACGAAACTGTTCCTGGGCCGACCGTAGAAACGGCCCACAGAGGGCGCACTGTAGGCGCCACTTTCTCGTTCGGGCGCCTACAGCGCCGAATAGGAGCGCAAGATACGATCCTATCCTAAAGAAACTCGAAGGTCCCACCAAGGATAGAAGCGCATCTTGAAGACGCTTTTGCAAGGTGGATATCATTACATCAACATTACATAATAGATGGGGATACATACAAAAGGCATACAATGCCATACGAATACAACATGATCTTACATAAGAGCACCATCCGACTACGGATGAAACACAAACAGAAACTCAAACAACATCCACCTGCCGCCCAGTCTGCCGACACGAACCTATCCCCGATCAAGAAGAATCGGAAGAAGAACTCCAAACAAGCAAACATCACTCTCGCGTCATGATCATCGCACAACCTCTACTGCAATTGTTGTTGTAGTAATCAGGAGCCACGAGGACTCAAAGAATCCCATTACCATGGGTATCAAGACTAGCAAAGCTTAATGGGAAAGGAAGGGGTAAAGTGGTGAGGTTGCAGCAGCGACTAAGCATATATGGTGGCTAACATACGCAAATGAGAGCGAGAAGAGAAGCAAAGGAATGGTCGTGAAGCTAGCAATGATCAAGAGGTGATCCTGAACTCCTACTTACGTCAAGCATACCACAGAAACCGTGTTCACTTCTCGGACTCCGCCGAGAAGAGACCATCACGGCTGCACACGCGGTTCATGCGTTTTAATTCGGATCTGGTGTCAAGTTATCTACAACCGGACATTAACAAATTTCCATCTGCCACATAACCGCGGGCACGGCTTTCGAAAGATAATACTCTGCAGGGGTGTCCCAACTAAGCCCATGATAAGCTCCCGCGATCAACGAAGGATATTCCTTCTCCCAGGAAGACCCGATCAGTCTCGGAATCCCGGTTTACAAGACATTTCGACAGTGGTAAAACAAGACCAGCAAAGCCTCCCGCTGTGCCGACAAATCCCGATAGGAGTTGCACATATCTCGTTCTCAGGGCACACCGGATGAGCCAGACGTCGGGTTGGCATAGACCCTAGTTGCCCAGGGGGCGCCGGACATCGCTCGGTTTGGACCAGCACTTGGAGAAGCACTAGCCCCGGGGGGGGGGGTAAAATAAAGATGACCCTCGAGAGTGCGACTCCCAAGGGAAAAAGGGCTAGGTGAGGCAAATGGTAAAACCAAGGTTGGGCCTTGCTGGAGGAGTTTTATTCAAAGCAAACTATCAAGGGGGTCCCATAAATCACCCAACCGCGTAAGGAACGCAAAATCTGGGAACATAACACTGGTATGACGGAAACTAGGGCGGCAAGAGTGGAACAAAACTCCAGGCATAAGGCCGAGTCTTCCACCCTTTACCAAGTATATAGATGCATTAACAATATAAGAGATATTGTGATATCCCAACATAATCCTGTTCACCATGGAGCTATCTTCAACTTCACCTGCAACTAACAACGCTATAAGAGGGGCTTAGCAAAGCGGTAACATAGCCAAGCAATGGTTTGCTAGGAAGGGTGTCAAAGGTTAGAGGTTCATGGCAATTTGGGAGGCTTGAAGAACAAATGATAGGTAGCGCAGCATAGCGATAGAACGAAGCAACTAGCATAGCAATGATAGTAGTGAGATCCAGGGTAGCGGTCATCTTGCCTGAAATCCCGCGAGGAAGAAGAACAAGTCCATGAAGAAGATGAACAGATGAAGCCACGAAGATGAACCTGTTGGGGAACGTAGTAATTTCAAAAAAATTCCTACGCACACGCAAGATCATGGTGATGGTATAGCAACGAGAGGGAAGAGTGTTCGTCCACGTACCCTCGTGAGCCGTAAGCGAAGCGTTAGCACAACGCGGTTGATGTAGTCGTCGTCTTCACGATCCGACCGATCCAAGCACCGAGCGTCACGGAGCCTCCGAGTTCAGACACGTTCAGCTCGATGGCGATCTCCCAGATCCGATCCAGCAGAGCTCCGGAGATGAGTTCCACGGACGACGGTGTGGTGACGATGATGATGTTTCTTGGCGCGCAGGCTTCGCCTAAACTCATGACGATATGACGAGGTGGAATATTGTGGAGGGGGCACCGCACACGGCTAAGGAATGATCTGTAGATCAAATTGTGTGTCATGGGGTGCCCCCCTGCCCCCGTATATAAAGGAGCAAGGGGGGAGGAGGCCGGCCCTAGGAGGGGGCGCGCCAAGTGTGGTGTCCTACTAGGACTCCCTAGTCCTAGTAGGATTCCACCTCCCTTGTTGGAGTAGGAGAAGGGGAAAGAGGGGGAGAGGAGGAAGGAAAAGGGGGCCGCACCCCTTGTCCAATTCGGACCAGAGGGGGGCTGCGTGCCTACTTCCTTTCGGCCTCTCTCCTCTATTCCCGTATGGCCCAATAAGGCCCACATACTCCCCGGCGAATTCCCGTAACTCTCCGGTACTCCGAAAAATACCCGAATCACTCGGAACCTTTCCGAACTCCGAGTATAGTCGTCCAATATATCGATTTTGACGTTTCAACCATTTCGAGACTCCTCGTCATGTCCCCGATCTCATCTGGGACTCCGAACTCCTTCGGTACATCAAAACTCATAAACTCATAATATAACTGTCATCGAAACCTTAAGCGTGCGGACCCTACGGGTTCGATAACAATGTAGACATGACCTAGAACTATTCTTGGTCAATAACCAATAGCGGAACCTGGATGCTCATATTGGCTCCCACATATTCTACGAAGATCTTTATCGGTCAAACCGCATAACAACATACGTTGTTCCCTTTGTCATCGGTATGTTACTTGCCCGAGATTCGATCGTCGGTATCCCAATACCTAGTTCAATCTCGTTACCAGCAAGTCTCTTTACTCTTTATGTAATGCATCATCCCGCAACTAACTCATTAGTCACATTGCTTGCAAGGCTTATAGTAATGTGCATTACCGAGAGGGCCCAGAGATACCTCTCCGACAATTGGAGTGACAAAACCTAATCTCGAAATACGCCAACCCAACATGTACCTTTGGAGACACCTGTAGTACTCATTTATAATCACCCAGTTACGTTGTGACGTTTGGTAGCACCCAAAGTGTTCCTCCGGTAAACAGGAGTTGCATAATCTCATAGTTACGAGAACATGTATAAGTCATGAAGAAAGCAATAGTAACATACTAAACGATCAAGTGCTAGGCTAACGGAATGGGTCGTGTCAATCACATCATTCTCCTAATGATGTGATCCCGTTAATCAAATGACAACTCTTTTGTCCATGGCTAGGAAACATAACCATCTTTGATAAACGAGCTAGTCAAGTAGAGGCATACTAGTGACACTATGTTTGTCTATGTATTCACACATGTATTATGTTTTCGGTTAATACAATTCTAGCATGAATAATAAACATTTATCATGATATAAGGAAATAAATAATAACTTTATTATTGCCTCTAGGGCATATTTCCTTCAGAACCAAGCGTAGACGAATGAATCCTCATGATCGCAACGAAACAGGAAACTATCGAGAAGAAGCACACAACATAGTAAACACATCACACATGAACAAGACATGATGCACAACAAGTATGATGCATGACGAAGCTACATGAAGCTATTCATGGCAAGAGATGATGCAAACAAGAGCAACACATCAAGACAAGTTTAAACGAGGCCGGGAACAACATATAACAATCCTGGTAAGTCCTCATATGTAAATTTTGAAATGGGTCCAGATCTGAATAAACCTTATGTTCAAGTTGTTAAACAGCAAGTTAAGATGCACCAAGATGATCTACACGAGATTCTAGTCAAGTTACATATAAAGTTCATTTAATTCGGAGCTACGGCCTAGAAGGTATGAGCAAAAGTTAAACATTGCATTGATGCAAAATGCATACAAACATCAATCAAACACCTCAAAACATGGATGCAACATGATAATATGAAACTACATGCAAAATCAAGCAAGTTTCATATAGAGCACACTCAAAATGGAGCGACGGTTCAACACATGCACTCTATACAAATTATAGCAACAATCTGTCCAAAACAGCAGCTAGGCATATTGCAAGCATCAAAACAATATGCTACAGTACCACAATATGAAAACAAAAGGCATGGACATGATGTACAGGTAAAGCATAACAAAACGTGAACACTGAGCTATCTCCAGAAATCACTAGAACATGCTCAAACACACATGGCAAGATTGCATATATTAACAGTTTCAGACTTATCAGGAAATAACATCAGGTTGCAATGTTTAGAGTTATCAAACAACATGTTACAGAAACTTAACATGGCAAACAAAGGCATAGAATGACTCTACTAATTGCATAAAACAAAAGACCCTTACTGACCATGAGCCAAAAAGGATCAGAAGATATGATGGCACCCATGTAAACATGGCAAGTTATATGACAGATTCATACATGGCAGGAACAACAATAAGTAGGCATGTTGGTGAGCTTGAACCACCCACCACAGAGCAATACATGACATGGCAAGGCAACCAACAGTAATAATACATGTTTATGAAGCTAAGCATGTCAAGAGCAAGGTCATAGAGTGCATGGATCACTAGGACATCACATGGCAAAACTGAACTTCATGTTAACAGGCTGACAGCAACATCATTTAGCAACTTTGGAGCAAGATATGAACAATCTTAATCAAGCTATAAATATCCAACCAGGGGCATGAATGGTAAGAGCATAACCATATGTACAAAACATCCTTACTGAAGTATCTCAAAATAAGCATGGATCTCTCTATAGTATCAAGTTTACAAGGCATAAAAATAACAGCAGAACAGGGACTGAAATCAGCAACATCACGAGGCCTAGTTTACATGCTTGTGCTAGTCACCACACTGATCACAAAAATACATGGAATACACCCCTGTAAAGATGGCATGGCATAGTTCAAAACATATGTAGGGATCAAGTTCATAAGATGCACACATCAATCATGGCAAAAATGACAAAAGAGCATGTTATAACAGTTTCAGCAGATCAACAGCAACATGCACTCTTGCAACGATGATTCAGGCACCAAGATGAACTCAAATGAACATCATGCAATGGAATGAAATGAAGTACTCGTCGAGACGAACAATTTGACATATTACACGCACGAAATGGAGCAGTATGCACAAAGTTATGGCAGGTCAAACAGGGCACAAAAATGTTACAGATCTGGGGACTTGGTGGATTTTACATCCGCGAAAGTCAACGCGGGACGGAGGGATCCGGGGACGGGGCAGGCGCGTTTGGATGGAGGGACCGGTGGATCTGGCAAACCCTATTTGGCGCTGGTTATAGTGCATTTTCGCTAACGGACGCCTGCAGCGCTCCCGCACTGGGCCGGCCCATCTCCACGTTTTTATTCTGGTATAGTGCGCAAAAAATGGGTACTAGTGAGATTTGAACCCGCAACCTGTTGTGTAAGTTGCACACGCACTAGCCAACCGTGAAAGACAAGAACTCATGGCAATTACCTTCCTTTGCATCTTTTATAGTTTATCAGGTGTTTTTTTCTTTCCTGTTGTGCGTTCTTTCTGGACCGGTTTTTCCTATTGGTTTTTTCTGTTTCTTTTCTTTCATATTTTCTCCTTTTTTAATTTTTTATGCACAAACTAATTCAAATTGAATGAACTTTTTTCAAAATCGGTGAACTTTTTTCAACTTCGATGAACTTTTTTTCAAAATCGAGATTTTTTTTGAACATCAACAAACTTTTTTTCAAAACCTGTGAACTCTTTTCCCATATGGATGAACTGTTTTACAAAACCGGTGAACTTTTTCAAATCCGATGAACTTTTTTCAAATTCAATGAACTTTTTCCCTAAATGGATGAACTTTTTTCAAATTATGATTTTTTTTTTCAAATTCAGTGAACTTTTTTCAAAATAGAATGATTTTTTTTCAAAATCGGTGAACTTTTTTCAAATCTGATGAACTTTTTCAAAATCAATGAACTTTTTATCAAATCAATGAAGTTTTTTGTAATTCGTGAACTGTTTTCAAAATTTAAAAAACTGTTTTTCTTAGAATAATTGATATTTTCCATATAATTTTCAAATAACTCAAAAATCTCAATGGTATAGTAATGGCTGAATAAAAAATAGCACGGGTTCATTAGTTCTAAACCTGTTCGCATTGGTTTCTGTTCACTAGCGCTCTCAGCTGTAGTGGTTAAGCTAAGCAATTACATGCAAGTGCGGCGTGAGATCGATACCCAGTTCTGCCAATTTTTCACATGTTTTTTTTTCGGGAACGAATCTGTTCCTGGGCCGACAATAGAAACGGCCCACAGAGGGCGCACTGTAGGCGCCACTTTCTCGTTCGGGCGCCTACAGCGCGGAACAGAGCTCCCTAGCTTTCTTCCTTCTGGAGATGCTGAGTCGAAACCTCATTTAGCGCCTTGAAGGCCAGTTATAAGTGTCTGGGTAAAGGGCGTACACACCTCCTCCACTTTGAGCTCGGCCCAGTTAATGCTTATCTTCTCGTTCACAAACATATGTCACACGTCAGGTTTGGGTTTCGAGCGGTCCAGATAATTTTTTTCTCACCAGTTTTGGGTTCCACCAGTTTTTTCTGGAGCGCTTTTCCCTGGTTCTATATAGGACAAATTTTGTACATTTTCTCTTTTTCTTTTTCATTTCCATTTCCATTTTCCTTTTTCCAATTTTTTCAAATTTTATTAAATTCTCCAACTTTTTTTCAAATTTCGTGAACTTTTTTCGAATTTGTGAACATTTTTTAAATTATAATTCTTTTCAAAACTCCTCATTTTAAAAAAGAGAACAGTTTTCAAATGCATGAACATTTCCAAATCCGTGAACCTTTTCAAATTTTGTAAACATTTTCTTGAAATTCTTGAGTTTTTTCAAATTCATAATTATTTCAAAATTCATGAACTTTTTCTTAAAAATTTGAACTTTTTTCATATAGGTGAAACTTTTTTTGAAAATTTTGAATTGTTTTCAAACCCGTGTTTTTTATTTAATAATTTCTTAAAAATTATTTTTCAAAAGTTCACGGTCAATGGTCTAGTTAACGGTCCACCTGGCAATCCATTAAAGGTCTACGTGTCAATCGGTTGTAGCTGGGCCGGCCCAGCACACGGGTGGGGGGCAGTTTGCCTAACTGGCGCTTAAGGTGCTGGTAAGGAGCTTTCGGAAAAAAACTTGTTTTGGTGCTCCAATGGCGATTGGTACAAGGGCGCTCACTCCTCCATGCTCACCTATACTTGGAAAGGGCCCCCCTTTGTTTTAGGAGCCAGGCGGTGACCGTCCCCCCCCCCCTCTCGGGGTCGGTGACCCGTCCCCCCACCCCCTCTCGTGGTCACCGATACCAATCTAGTGTTGTCTATTTTGTATAACATAAACCACATTATTTTACACATTGATGATCAAAGTAGGAGTTTAGTCACTATAACTACTTTTTCTACTTGAAGTCAGAGGGAGTAGTGAGAATGTTTTGTAACCCGCTGACATTACCATCCATGATAAATTAGAATGGGAAAGGGAGATGCGCTTAACACTTACAATTTCTGAACCACAAGTGCGGACTTCGAAATAGCGGTTTATTCATGAAGGTTAGATATATAATAAAAAATTCAGATATCTAGAGATTGGCTCGAGCAAGATAGCTCATAGTGCCAAGAATACTGCCCTGGCTGCGAATATTGGTGCGATGGAAAAATGGTTTTTCTCTTGGTGGGGGACGCACAAACTACCTTTCTTTTTCTAAAACACCAAATATCACACATGTTTGTACGGATCTTTCATACCATCTCATAGAATTGTCTACTCTGCAATATACTGAGTAGCCGAGATTTAATTTCAACCGGCGGGTCTCGACCCCAAAGATATAAAGCTATCGCCCACCAAGGCCTTGAGACTTTAATCGCAATAAGCTGGTAAATTTGTTCATAGGTGGCCATGATTGCGCAGAATATACAAAAACTATTAGAAAACAAAATAAATCAAAACTCAAAAGAAAGACAAAAAACGCTCAGCTCCTCGACGATAGCGCCAGAAAAATCTTGATGTCCAGCATGTGCACAAGGTTTAATTGTAGTCTTTTCGAAGTAAGAGTATCTAGGGATGGCAATGGGTACCCATTACCCACGTACCCTGCGGGTAAAATCCCTATTAGGGTAAGGATACGGGACAAAAAGTTACCCATGGGTATATAAATAGGGAAATCTGAAACCCATCGGGTAGAGCGGGTACGGGTATGGAATCATATAACCCATACCCGCATACCCATGTACCCATATAAAATCTATGTGGACTCAAAATTATCTCTACAACCTACGCTTTATCATGAATTTGTGAACTCAAAATGTTTGTCTATGTGCTATTATTTATGACTATGTGATGTTGTTTTGATGTATTGTTATTTACGAGAAAGTGTTGTTTTTTCTTAAATGTGTTGTTGTTTATAAGTATGTTTTGTTGTTACTGTTGTAATTATGCTTATATGTTCCTGTTTATGACTTGAGTTGTTAAATTGATGTTTCACAAATGTGGGTAATTTTACCCGCGGGTACCCTTCTACCCTGTCGGGGAGCGGGTATGGGAAAAATTGTACCCGCTAGCGGGTATGGGTAAGGGTAATGGGTAAGCTCAAGAGAGAAGGGTAAGGGTATGGGGTGGCTCCACCCGTACCCATACCTGTATCAATCCCACAAAGAAAACATGAAGTGGACTTTGTCCCTTACAAAGACTTATGAAGATGTGCATGTAAGTTAGTTGTAGAGGCGAAGCAAAATGAAGGAAAAAATTATAGTAATGGATTTGATTTGGGTGCAAACAAAAGTAAATAACGTAATCGAATTAAAAGAGCACATAGCGTTGAAACCGACACATGATTAAAGTGTTCACATGGAATCCGAAATTCCAATTGGTATGTGTCTAACGTAACATACGCAACCACATACTTCTAAGTTGGATACTTGAGCCACTCCAGGTTCTCGGCGCAGTTCCCCCTCCGATCGGGCCCGCTCGACGGCAAGTACCTGCGCCCTCGTCCAGTCACGCGTTGGCCGGATTGTGTTCAGCAGCACCTCCCTCGTCGCATCCGGACAAAGAAGGAGATGGCACATAGCGAAATATGGGGAAAAAGGACTCACCGCGAGCGTCGGGTACTCGGCGTTGTAGGGCGCCTTGCCGAAGCGCCAATCGGGAGCCAGCCCGGACTTGGAGATGGCATTCACCCGCTCGGCAACCTAATTCGGGTAGGGTCCCAACGATCACCCGTCAGGCCGATGATGTGCGCCCGGCGCTACAGCGGCAGAACCCGGCGCATGACGAAGGCGGCAACCAGGTCTGTCCCCTTGAGGTTCTCCCGCGCCGTCATCTCCTGAATCCGATCGCATAGATTCAGCATCCCCTGCGGCGGGTTCTTGGGCATGTAGCCCCAGTTCATCTTGGCGAGCATCACCTCCTCCGCCGATGCGGCGAACATAGAAAAAGGTATTCTGCCACTTCTTGGCAGAATCCTCGATGGGCATCTTGGGGAACACCCTGTTCGACCGGACCGAGACAAAGGCAGCTCCGCAGTCCGACATCACCCCGGCCTCCGTCTCTTGCTGCTTGAGAAAGAAGAGGCGGCTCAAGAGCTCCACATTTGGCTCCACCCCCAGATACCCCTCGCAAAGGGTGACGAAGCCCGGGAGCTGCAGCACGGCATTGGCGCCTAGATGGTGCGGTTGCAGCCCGAAGAAGGAGAGGAAGGCGCGGAAGAAGGTGCTCGCAGGAAGGCCGAGTCCGCGCTTGAAGTGACTATAGAAAATCACGCGCTCGTCGTCCCACGGCTGCGACTCCACCTCCCCTTCGGGGGCATGTGCGGCCACCTCCGCCGCCGACGGCAGGCGTCGAGTGTCGTGAAGACACTGGATATCATCGTTAGTGACGTTGGATCCCTCCCATGAACCTTTCGGCGGTGCCATTCGCAGTGCTCGGCGTGGGTGCGAGGCGCGTTGGCTGAGGCGAGGAGTAGGAGCGGCGACTAGGCGCTGTAAGAGCGGTGGAAGTGTTTCGCTCATGAGCAGTAGGGCGTTGCGGCGTCCGATGGGCTCAGAAGCAAGAGCGAGGAAAGAAGAAGGGGGTGGGGGCGCGTGCATATGAATGATCTCCGCCGCCCCTCCCCCCGATTTATAACCGCGGCAAGAACGTGGGGGAAGTGGGATCGGTTGCGCCCGCCCTTTCCACTTTCTCGCAATGTGTGGGCACGATCCACGCACGAATTAACTGCATCAAGAAGGACAACTGTGTGCCGCCGCCACATTAAGGGCATGTTTGGTTAGAGGCCTCACCATCATGCCTGGGAAAAAAGGTTGCCTGGATACAGCCTGAGAGGATGCAAAAAAGTTCCTGGCCAGGCTTTCCTGCTGGACTTGTGTTTGGTTCTTATCCATGGCCTGGCTGATGACGTGAGTATTAAAGTATTTTTCAAAGTGAACACCATAGAGCACCCATGCCTTAATTACCTCCAGGCCAATGCTGCAGCCCGCCAGGCGCACAGAAAGAGACGCTTGGACCAGGCTAACCTGGCTGCCTGGGCTAAATATTTCCTTTTCTCTTTTTTTTTTGCAAAGTGGACCAGGCTAATCACATACCAGGACAGCCAGGCCAGGCAAGATTCGTTTTTACAAGGACATGAAGCAAACAACTCCCAGGCAGAATCCAGGGCGCATCCAGACCAGGCATACGGCGGCGTGGAAGGAAACCAAACACCTCCTAAATCCCCGCGCGGGGGCCAAGGGCGCGGAGCGGCGGGCCCCAGCCCGCTGTTACGTCCCGTCGCACACGTGGTCTGTCAGGGCCTCTTTAGCTACTATCCACCATGTGGCGCCTGCACCGATACCGAGGAGTCGTGTCCCTTCCCCTTCAAGATTCAGTGGACTCTTTGATTTCTCGCCCATGCTGGGATGCCGCGATCCGGCTTCCGGAAGCCGGCACATAGTGGGTGTTGCGGGACCCGGAGGTCACAAGGTCCATCAACGTCTGACGCCTCCTCGGGGGTGAAACTATGAAGGCCCCCTGCTTGAAGCCGGCGAGCCTTCACAACTTCGGGGACTACTTTCGGGGGTATGAACCCCGGGCACGCAACAGAACCCGGATCCTTTTCAAAAACATTAGGGCTGGCATCGCCCCTCAACTCGGCTCGTACTTGGCTGGGTTCCTCAACCCGGCCAAGCTCCTTAACCCAGCCATGACTGCAACACGGCCCGGCCCACTGGCGCATGCCGGCCTTCCCCGCCCAACCAAGACTTCTCCAACAAGGAAGCGCTGCCACAGTGCGCCCCTCAACCCGGCTACGGGTCAGCTCCCGTCCCATCCAAGACGTACGACGGAACAAGTTCCCATGAAGAGATGAGCAAGGAAACAGTGGCCCACCAACCCCACTGACCGACAGGAGCGTGGCAACAGTGGGCCACCTACTCCACTGACCAATGCCGGCATGGCTATAGTGCCTCCCTCGTCCTGCTGACGCAAGCCGATGGCGACCAGGCGACGTGCCACTGTAGCTGAGCCGGCTCAACCACTCCATGACGCACGACAAGACGGATAACAATGCCCCATGGTGCACGGGGCCCACGCCCGGAGAACCCGGCGTATCCTGGTACCCAGCGAGCCCCAGCATCGGCTTCTCAGACGCTGACATCCCGGCCCCTCGCCCACGTAACTTTACCATTGTAACCCTGGGGGGTTGACCTATAAACCCCCCAGGAGGCCTCCATGCATGGGGCGATCAGACCATCAGTAGAACACACACACACACATAAGGAGAAGGAGCAACAAATACTTGCAACCCAACGCATAGAGGGGTTGTCAATCCTCAATGGTATTGAGATAGATTAAATTGAATAGGATTTGATAAATAGGTCTAACTAAAATACAAAATAAAATAAATAAAATAAAATTGCAGCAAGGTATTTTTAGGATTTTTTATATGATAAAAGATAGACCCCTGGACCATAGTTTTCACTAGAGGCTTCTCTCGAGAAAATAGCATACGGTGGGTAAACAAATTACTGTTGGGCAATTGGCAGAAAAGCAAATAATTATGACGATATCCAAGGCAATGATCATGTATATAGGAATCACGTCCAAGATTAGTAGACCGAAATGATTCTGCATCTACTACTATTACTCCACATATCGACCGCTATCCAGCATGCATCTAGTGTATTAAGTTCATGGAAAAACAGAGTAATGCATTAAGAAAGATGACATGATGTAGACAAGATAAACTCATGTATGAATAAACCCCATCTTGTTACCCTTAATAGAAAAGATACATGCGTGTCATGTCCCCTTGTATCACTGGGATTGAGCACCGCAAGATCGAACCCATCACAAAGCACCTCTTCCCATGGCAAGATAAATCAATCTAGTTGGCCAAACCAAACAAATAAATTGGAGAAGAAATACGAGGCTATAACAATCATGCATAAAAGAGTTCAGAGGAAACTCAAATAATATTCATGGATAGATCTGATCATAAACTCACAATTCATCGGATCCCAACAAACACATCACAAAAAGTCAAATAGTCATTACATCAAATAGATCTCCAAGAACATCGAGGAGAACATTGTATTAAAGATCGAAAAGAGAGAAGAAGCCATCTAGATACTAACTACGGACCCATAGGTCTGTGGTAAACTACTCACGCATCATCGGAGGGGCAGCAAGGATGATGAAGTACCCCTCCGTGACCGTGGCGCCCTCCGGCAGAGTGCCGGAAATGGCCTCTAGATTGGATCTCGTGGTTTTGGAACTTGCAGCGGCGAAAAAAGTATTTGGTTGACTCCCTTGAGGGTTTTGAGATTTTAGAGTATTTATATAGGCGGAGGTAGGTCAAAGGGGGCCACATGGGGCCCACTACCCACCAGGGCGCGCCAGAGGCCCCTAGCGCGCCCTGGTGCCTAGTATCCCAGTGGCCCATCTTCTGATGGCCTCCAGAAGCTTCCAGGGTCTCTCCTTGCCAGAAAAAAATCTCTAAAAAGTTTCGTGGCATTTGGACTTCGTTTGGTATTGATATTCTGCAAAAGTAAAAAACAAGCAAAAACAGCAACTGGCAATGGGCACTAAGTTAATAGGTTAGTCCCAAAAAGATATAAAGTTGCTAGTAAATGTATATAAAATATCCAAGATTGATAATATAATAGCATGAAACAATCAAAAATGATAGATATGTTGGAGACGTATCATAGTACACCCGGGGCAGCTCATCTACATGGAGCTCAGCGGCAGGCCTTCCTAGGGGCCCAGGAAGCCCACCACATGCCCGACGACATGAAGGATCCTGGAGGAACGGGTACGCATCTACAGATCATCTTGGCCCCCAAGTCTATGTTGACATCGGCCTAGATGGCATCTCCCTCTTTGTAAAACCCTAGCCCCCACCGTGTATATAAGGTGAGGCCAGGAGGGCTCTCATTCCCATCTATTCTCATAGACTAGACTCTTGGTAGCACTTCATACACATCGTTGTAATCCCTCGTCCAAGGTATACACAACATGAATAACAATAGCATGCATGACGTAGAGTATTACTCCTCACCGGAGGCCCGAACTTGGGCAAAGACCTTGTGCAACCTCCGATCTATGACTTCCAGTCATGTTAGGTACCCTGCCGAGGGTACTAACGGAGTCATGCATCGTCAGTTGGCGTGATACGTCTCCATCGTATCTACTTTTCCAAACACTTTTGCCCTTGTTTTGGACTCTAACTTGCATAATTTGAATGGAACTAACCCGGACTGATGCTGTTTTCAGCAGAATTGCCATGGTGTTATTTTTGTGCAGAAATAAAAGTTTTCGGAATGGCCTGAAACTTCATGGAGTATATTTTTGGAATATATAAAAAATACTGGCAAAAGAATCAAGACCAGGGGGCCACACCCTGTCCACGAGGGTGGGGAGCGCGCCTACCCCCTGTGCGCGCCCCCCTGCCTCGTGGGCCCCCTAGAGCTCCACCGACCTCAAATCCAACTCTATATATTCACGTTCGGGGAGAAAAAAATCAGAGAGAAGGATTCATCCCGTTTTATGATACGGAGCCGCCGCCAAGCCCTAATCTCTCTCGGGAGGGCTGATCTCCATTCGGGGCTCCGAAGAGGGGAATCAATCGCCGTCATCATCATCAACCTTCCTCCATCACCAATTTCATGATGCTCACTGCCGTGCGTGAGTAATTCCATCATAGGCTTGCTGGACGGTGATGGGTTGGATGAGATTTACCATGTAATCGAGTTAGTTTTGTTAGGGTTTGATCCCAAGTATCCATTATGTTCTGAGATTGATGTTGCTATGACTTTGGTATGCCTAATGCTTGTCACTAGGGCCCGAGTGCCATGATTTCAGATCTGAACCTATTATGTTTTCATGAATATATGTGAGTTCTTGATCCTATCTTGCAAGTCATTAGTCACTTATTATGTGTTATGATTCGGTAACTCCAAAGTGACAAAAATCGGGACCACTCCAGGTGATGACCGTAGTTTGAGGAGTTCGTGTATTCACTAAGTGTTAATGCTTTGGTCCGGTACTCTATTAAAAGGAGGCCTTAATATCCCTTAGTTTCCAATAGGACCCCACTGCCACGGGAGGGAAGGACAAAAGATGTCATGCAAGTTCTTTTCCATAAGCATGTATGACTATATTCGGAATACATGCCTACATTACATTCATGAACCGAAGCTTGTTTTGTGTCACCCTAGGTTATAACTGTTGCATGAGGAATCGCATCCGTCATAATTATCCATCACCGATCCAATGCCTACGAGCTTTTCACATATTGGTCTTTGCTTAGTTACTTTACCATTGCTACTGTTACAATTACTACAAAACTGCTACTGTTACTTTTGCTACCGTTATCGTTACTTCCATACTACTTTGCTACTAAATACTTTGCTGCAAATATTAAGTTATCCATGTGTGGTTGAATTGACAACTCAACTGCTAATACTTGAGAATATTCTTTAGCTCCCCTTGTGTCGAAACAATAAATTTGGGTTGAATACTCTACCCTCGAAAACTGTTGCGATCCCCTATACTTGTGGGTTATCAAGACTATTTTCTGGCGCCATTGTCGGGGAGCATAGCTCTATTCTTTGAGTCACTTGGGGTTTATATCTGCTGGTCACTATGAGGAACTTGAAAGACGAAAGAACCAAGATTTATCCCTCAACTACGAGGGGAGGTAAGGAACTGCCATCTTGCTCTGCACTTGATTCACCTTCTGTTTTGAGTAAGCTTGCGACACCTAAACCTGCTTCTGCTATTAATTCTGATATGTCACATGTTATTGATGATGCCACTTCTGCTATGCATGATGCTTATGATGAAACTACTTCTATGCTTGATACTACTGTGCCACTAGGTGAATTTCTTGATGAACAAACTGGCTAGGGCTAGAGAGAATGAAATTATTGAAACTGATAATATTGATGAAAGTGATGACGAAGATTCTCCCCCTAGATATGAATTGCTTGTTGTGCCTGAGGGTTATGTTATGGATGAAGAAACTACTAGAGATTTTCTTGCTTGCAATGACAGATGTGATTTTAAGAAATTATTAGCTAAGCTTAAAGAAAAATCTTTGAATGCTAGAATGAAATATTACCCTGCTTTTCCTACCTCACCTATCTGTATTTCTGATAAGGATTATGATTTCTCTGTCGACCCTGAGATAATTACTTTGGTTGAGTCTGATCCTTTTTATGGCTATGAATCTGAAACTGTTGTGGCACATCTTACTAAATTAAATGATATAGACACCCTATTCACTAATGATGAGAAAACTCGCTACTACTATATCCTTAAGTTATTTCCGTTCTCATTAAAGGGTGATGCTAAAACATGGTTTAATTCTCTTGATCCTGGTTGTGTGCGTAGTCCCCAGGATATGATTTATTACTTTTCTGCTAAATATTTCCCCGCTCATAAGAAACAAGCTGCTTTAAGGGAAATATATAATTTTGTGCAAATTGAAGAAGAGAGTCTCCCACAAGCTTGGGGGAGGCTTCTCCAATTACTTAATGCTTTTCCTGATCATCCTCTCAAGACAAATGAAATACTTGATATCTTTTATAATGGACTAACCGATGCTTCTAGAGACCACCTAGATAGTTGTGCTGGTTGTGTTTTCAGGGAAAGAACTATTGATCAAGCTGAATCACTATTGAATAATATGTTGAGTAATGAAAATAAGTGGACACTTCCTGAACCAACTCCTAAGCCAACTCCGAAGAAAAGGGGTATTCTATTTCTCAGTCCTGAAGATATGCAAGAGGCAAAGAAATCTATGAAAGAAAAAGGTATTAAAGCTGAAGATGTTAAGAATTTACCACCTATTGAAGAAATACATGGTCTTGATAACCCGACACAGGTAGTAAAGGTAAATTATCTCTATATATTTGATGAAGGTGATATTCCTCGTTATAAGTATGCTAGCCAATGCTTAGATGAGTTTGATAATTTTATTATAAACAAGAAAACTTCAACGCTTATGTTGGTAGACAATTGAAACGTAATGCTGATATGATTGAACACTTGAGTGATTATATGTCTAGAGTTAAGGATGAACTTAAACTCATTAGTAAACATGCTTCTATGGTTACCGCTCAAATAGAGCAAGTGCTTAAAGTTCAAAATGATGTTCTCAATGAATTAAGTAATAAGAAGAATGACAATGATGTTAGAGTTATGACTAGAGGGGCTAAATGACTCAGAAACCTTTGTATCCTGAGGGCCACCCTAAAAGAATTGAGCAAGATTCTCAGAGAACTAATGTTGATGCACCTAGTCCGTATAAAAAGAAGAAAAAGAAAAATGATAGGACTTTGCATGCTTTTAGTGAACCTGTTGTTGACACACCTAAGAATACCAATGATATTTCTATTTCTGATGCTGAAAAACAATCTGGTAATGAACATGAATCTAGTGATAATGTTAATGATGATGTTCATGTTGATGCTCAACCTAGCGATAACAATGATGTAGAAATTGAACCTGCTGTTGATCTTGATAACCCACAATCAAAGAATCAACATTATGATAAGAGAGACTTTGTGATGACCCACAAGTGTAGGGGATCTATCGTAGTCCTTTTGATAAGTAAGAGTGTCGAACCCAACGAGGAGCAGAAGGAAATGACAAGCGGTTTTCAGTAAGGTATTCTCTGCAAGCACTGAAATTATCGGTAACAGATAGTTTTGTGATAAGTTAATTTGTAAAAGGTAACAAGCAATGAAAGTAAATAAGGTGCAGCAAGGTGGCCCAATCCTTTTTGTAGCAAAGGACAAGCCTGGACAAGTTCTTATATAGAGAAAAGCGCTCCCGAGGACACATAGGAATTATCGTCAAGCTAGTTTTCATCACGCTCATATAATTCGCGTTCGTTACTTTGATAATTTGATATGTGGGTGGACCGGTGCTTGGGTACTGCCCTTTCTTGGAAAAGCATCACACTTATGATTAACCCCTATTGCAAGCATCCGCAACTACAAAATAAGTATTAAGGTAAACCTAACCATAGCATGAAACATATGGATCCAAATCAGCCCCTTACGAAGCAACTCATAAACTAGGGTTTAAGCTTCTGTCACTCTAGCAACCCGTCATCTACTTATTACTTCCCAATGCCTTCCTCTAGGCCCAAATAATTGTGAAGTGTTATGTAGTCGACGTTCACATAACACCACTAGAGGAGAGACAACATACATCTTATCAAAATATCGAATGAATACCAAATTCACATGACTACTTATAGCAAGACTTCACCCATGTCCTCAGGAACAAACGTAACTACTCACAAAGCATATTCATGTTCATGATCAGAGGGGTATTAATATTCATTAAGGATCTGAGCATACGATCTTCCACCAAATAAACCAACTAGCATCAACTACAAGGAGTAATCAACACTACTAGCAACCCACAGGTACCAATCTGAGGTTTTGGTGCAAAGATTGGATACAAGAGATGAACTAGGGTTTGAGAGGAGATGGTGCTAGAGAAGATGGTGATGGATATTGACCCCCTCCCGATGAGAGGATCGTTGGTGATGATGATGGTGATGATTTCCCCCTCCCGGAGGGAAGTTTCCCCGGCAGAACAGCTCCGCCAAGCCCTAGATTGGTTCATAAAGGTTCCGCCTTGTGGCGGCGGAGTTTCATCCTGAAAGCTTGCTTATGATTTTTTTCAGGGTAAAAGCCTTCATATAGCAGAAGATGGTCACCGGAAGGAAGCCAGGAGGCCCACGAGGCAGGGGGCGCGCCCAGGGGGTAGGGTGCGCCCCCCACCCTCGTGGACAGAGGGTGGCCCCCCTCTGGTATTTCTTCCGCTCAATATTTATTATTAAATCCAAAAATGACTTTCGGGGAGTTTCAGGAATTTTGGAGTTGTGCAGAATAGGTCTCTAATATTTGCTCCTTTTCCACCCCAGAATCCCAGCTGCCGGCATTCTCCCTCTTCATGTAAACCTTATAAAATAAGAGAGAACATGCATAAGTATTGTGACATAACGTGTAATAACAGCCCATAATGTAATAAATATCAATATAAAAGCATGATGCAAAATGGACGTATCATCTCCCCCAAGCTTAGACCTCGCTTGTCCTCGAGCGGAAGCTGATATCGAAAAATATGTCCACGTGTTTAGAGATGGAGGTGTCGATAAAATAAAATGCGGACATGAGGGCATCATGATCATTCTTATAACAGCAGCATACATATCTATTCACAATGTCAAGTATGAATCAAAAACTTCATTGAGAACTAGCAAACTACGATCTTAGTCATTGAAGCAATTGCAATTTATCATAACATCGGAAATAGTCAAATAAGAGCTTTTCAGCAAGTCCACATACTCAACTATCAATTAGTCTTTCACAATTGCTAACACTCGCGCAATACTTATGGTTATGAAGTTTTAATCAGACACAAAGAAAAATAGGAGCTTATAGTGTTGCCTCCAAACCTTTTACCTCAAGGGTAATGTCAATAATAATAGTTCATGCTAACTTACATCCAATTGGATATATAAAAAGGATAAAATATAAAAAGGAAAGGTGAAGATCACCTTGACTCTTGCATAATGTAAAAGGGATAAATAAAAGATAGGCCCTTCGCAGAGGGAAGTAGAGGTTGTCATGTGCTTTTTGGTTGGATGCACGAAATCTTAATGCAAAAGAACGTCACTTTATATTGCCACTTGTGATATGGACCTTTATTATGCTGTCTGTCGCTTTTATTACTTCCATATCACAAGATTGTATAAAGCTTATTTTCTCCACACTAATAAGTCATACATATTTAGAGAGCAATTTTTATTGCATGCAACATGACAACTTACTTGAAGGATCTTACTCAATCCATAGGTAGATATGGTGGACTCTCATGGCAAAACTGGGTTTAAGGATATTTGGAAGCACAAGTAGTATCTCTACTTGGTGCAAGGAGTTTGGCAAGCATGAGGGGGAAAGGCAAGCTCAACATGTTGGATGATCCATGACGTATACTTTATTTCGGATATAAGAAAACATAACCCATTACGTTGTCTTCCTTGTCCAACATCAACTCTTTAGCATGTCATACTTTAATGAGTGCTCATAATCATAAAAGATGTCCAAGATAGTATATTTATATGTGAAAACTTCTCTTTCTTTATTACTTCCTATTAATTGCAACGATGACCAAAACTATGTTTGCCAACTCTCAACAACTTTATTCATCATACTCTTTATATGTGAAGTCATTACTCTCCATAAGATCAATATGATCTATTTATTTCTTTTTATTCTTTCTTTTATTCCCTCAAGATCATAGCAAGATAGCAAAGCCCTTGACTCAACACTAATCTTTATTATATATAGCTCATGGACTCGATTACATAGAGGGATCATAAGGAAAAAACTCAAAACTAAATCATACCAAAACTTTATTCTACTAGATCAAGATATTACTAAAAGGATTGAACTAAGAAAAATGGTAAAGATAGGAGTGTGATGGTGATACGATACGTGGGCACCTCCCCCAAGCTTGGAAGTTGCCAAGGGGAGTGCCCATGCCCATGTAATCATGTCTTCGGAGGTGGTGACGATGTTGTTGATGATGTAGGCTTCTTCCTCAGTTTGCGCTTGAGGATAGAATTTTTCTCCCTTAGATCATCGATCTCCTTCTCAAGGCTTAATATCCTTTTACATAGTTCCTATTTGTTTTCCTGCAAGAGACGAAAAGGGATAAACTCGATCTTTGGTTTCTTTGCTCTATCAGGGAGGCTTGACTTTTTAAACTCCACATGCATGACCCCAGGTTGAGGTAATGGGGCATCATATTCATATGAGCTCGTCTCCTCCTTTCCCTTAGGCTCGAAATCTTCTTCTTCCTCAGTGGTCCAGCCATAATGCTCCAAGTCCCCGTAGACCTTAGGGTCTGCAAGGTAATCAGCCACATAGCTTTCTCCCTCCAAATCCTGGGACGACATATTGCTCTAATATGCGGCAGAAGCATCTCAAGACAAAAACAGAGGATTTTTGCGTGACACGGTGGTCAAAACCTTCGGAAGATTATATAATGAATTTTTACCGACCAAAAGAAGTATCATGCAAGGATACAGAATCTGGAGAGCACACGAGATGACCACGAGGCAGGGGGGCGCCCTCCACCCTCGTGGACGCATCGTGTCCTTCCTGGACTACTTCTTATTTTCCTATTTTCTTAAATATTCCAAAACGGAGAAAAATTGCTATTAGAACTGTTTTGGAGTCGGTTTACTTACCGTACCACACACCTATTCCTTTTTAGAGTCTGAAACATTCTGGAAAGTGTCCCTTATGTATTCTTCCAGGGTTACGGTTTCAATAACATTAGTTTCAAGATTTATAGGATTACTTGAGATATAATGTTTGATTCTTTGACCGTTAGCCACGTTTGGATTTGTACCTTCAAAGTTGTTGATTTTTATGGCACCGGAACGATAGACCTCCTCGATGACGTAAGGGCCTTCCCATTTAGAGAGAAGTTTTCCTGCAAAAAATCTTAAACGGGAGTTGAATAGCAACACATAATCACCTACATTAAACTCACGCTTTTGAATCCTTTTGTCATGCCATCTTTTAACTTTTTCTTTAAACAGTTTGGCATTCTCATAGGCTTGCGTTCTCCATTCATCAAGTGAGCTAATGTCAAATAACCTCTTCTCACCGACAAGTTTGAAATCATAACTGAGATCTTTAATGGCCCAATATGCCTCATCTTCTAGTTCGAGAGGTAAGTGACAAGCCTTTCCATAAACCATTTTATATGGAGACATACCCATAGGATTTTTATATGCAGTTCTATAAGCCCATAATGCATCATCAAGTTTCTTGGACCAATTCTTTCTAGATCTATTAACAGTCTTTTGCAAAATTAATTTGAGCTCTCTATTACTCAATTCTACTTGACCACTAGACTGTGGGTGATATGGAGATGCAATTCTATGATTAACATCATACTTAGCAAGCATTTTACGAAAAGCACCATGAATAAAATGTGAACCACCATTAGTCATTAAATATCTAGGGACACCAAACCTCGGAAAAAAAACTTCTTTAAGCATCTTAATAGAGGTGTTATGATCAGCACTACTAGTTGGAATAGCTTCTACCCACTTAGTAACGTAATCAACAGCAACTAAAATATGTGTATATCCATTAGAGGAAGGAAACGGTCCCATATAATCAAAGCCCCAAACATCAAATGGTTCAATAACAAGAGAATAATTCATAGGAATTTCTTGATGTCTACTAATATTACCAATTCTTTGACATTCATCACAAGACAAGACAAACTTACGGGCATCTTTGAAGAGAGTAGGCCAATAAAAACCCGATTGCAATACCTTATGTTGCAGTTCTATCTCCAGCGCGGTGCCCTCCATATGCCTTGGAGTGTCACTTGCATAGAATATGTTCCTGTTCATGCTCAGGTACACAACATCTAATAACACCATCTACTCCATCTTTATAAAGGTATGGGTCATCCCATAAGTAATGTCTTAAATCATAGACGAATTTTTTTCTTTTGCTGGTATGTGAAACTAGGTGGTATGAATTTAACAACAATGTAATTAGCATAATCAGCATACCATGGGGCAGTACGAGAAGCATCTATGACAGCTAATTGTTCATCAGGAAATCTATCATCAATAGGTAGTGGGTCATCAAGAACATTCTCTAACCTAGACAAGTTGTCTGCAACATGGTTCTCAGCTCCCTTTCTATCAATAATATGCAAATCAAATTCTTGTAGTAGGAGAACCCATCTAATAAGTCTAGGTTTAGCATCTTTCTTTTCCATAAGATATTTAATAGCAGCATGATCAGTGTGAATGGTTACTTTAGAATCAACAATATAAGGTCTGAACTTATCACAAGCAAATACAACTGCTAAAAATTCTTTTTCAATAGTAGCATAATTTCTCTGGGCACTGTCTAGAGTTTTACTATCATATTGAGTAACATTTAGTTTCTTATCAACTCTTTGTCCTAGAACAACACCTACAGCATAATCACTAGCATTGCACATAATTTCAAAGGGTAATTTCCAATCATGTGGCTAAATAATAGGTGCAAAAATCAAAGCTTTATTAAGTATTTCAAATGCTTCTTCACAATCATCATCGAAGACAAAAGGAATATCTTTTTGTAAGAGATTAGTCAGAGGCCTAGAAATTTTAGAGAAGTCCTTAATGAACCTCCTATAAAAATTGGCATGACCAAGGAAACTTCTTATACCTTTAATGTCCTTGGGACATGGCATCTTTTCAATAGCATCAACTTTAGCCTTATCAACTTCAATACCTCTTTCAGAAATTTTATGCCCCAAGACAATGCCTTCATTAACCATAAAGTGGCACTTCTCCCAATTCAAGACAAGGCTAGTATCTTCGCATCTCTACAAAACTCGATCAAGGTTGCTCAAGCAATCATCAAAAGAGGACCCATAAATGGAGAAATCATCCATGAAAACCTCACAAATCTTTTCACAATAGTCAGAGAATATAGCCATCATGCATCTTTGAAAGGTAGAAGGTGCATTACATAAACCAAAAGGCATACGTCTATAAGAAAAAGTACTGAAAGGGCAAGTAAAAGTGGTCTTTTCTTGATCCTCTGCTGACGCAGGTATTTGAGAGAAACCAGAGTAACCATCTAGAAAGCAAAAATGCGTATGTTTAGATAATCTTTCTAGCATTTGATCAATAAAAGGTAGAGGGTAATGATCCTTTTTAGTAGCTTTATTTAGCTTACGGAAATAAATTACCATCCTATAACCTGTAATAATTCTTTGCGGGATCAATTCATCTTTATCATTAGGAACATCAGTAATACCCCCCTTTTTAGGGACACAATGGACAGGGCTTACCCACTGACTATCAGCAACGGGATAAATCATACCTGCCTCCAGGAGCTTTAGTATTTCCTTTCTTACCACTTCTTCCATCTTAGAATTTAACCGTCGTTGGTGATCAATAACTGGTTTGGCGTCTTCCTCCAAATTTATTTTGTGTTGGCATAGAGTGGGACTAATGCCGTTAAGATCATCAAGAGTATATCCAATAGCAGCACTTTGCTTCTTCAGAGTTTTCAATAATCTTTCCTCTTCCTTCTCTGAAAGGTTAGCACTAATAATAACAGGATATATCTTCTTTTCATCAAGGTAAGCATATTTGAGAGTATCAGGTAATGGTTTAAGCTCAAACACGGGTCACCCTTGGGTGGTGGAGGATCCCCTAGGATTTCAATGGGCAAGTTGTGTTTCAAAATAGGTCCATGTTTAAAGAATACTTCATCTATCTCCCTTCTTTCATCCATAAACATATCATTTTCATGGTCTAGCAAATATTGTTCTAAAGGATCATTAGGAGGCACGACAATAGAGGCAAGACCAATAATTTCATCCTTACTAGGCAATTCTTTATCATGGGGTTGTCTACGAAATTTAGCAAAGTTAAACTCATGAGACATATCCTCCAAACCAATAGTAACAACATCCTTTTCGCAATCTATCTTAGCATTAACAGTATTCAAGAAGGGTCTACCAAATATAATGGGACAAAAGTCATCTTGTGGGGAACCAAGAACAAGAAAATCAGCAAGATATTTATCTTTCCCACACAAGACTTCAACATCTCTAACAATCCCTATTGGTGAAATAGTATCTCTATTGGCAAGCTTAATTGTAACATCAATTTCTTCTATCTCAGCAGGTGCAATATCATGCATAATTTCTTTGTATAAGGAATGAGGTATTGCACTAGCACTAGCACCCATATCACATAAGCCATGATAACAATGATCTCCTATTTTAATAGAAATAACAGGCATGCCTACAACAAGTCTATGTTTCTTAGCATCGGGTCTAGCAATTCTAGCAGCTGCATCATAGAAATAAATAACATCCCATCAATATTATCAGCCAAGAGATCTTTAATCATAGCAATACTAGGTTCAACTTTAGTTTTCTTAGGTGGTGTATATGTTCTAGTATTACTCTTACGAACTACAGTTGAAGCTTTAGCATGATCCTTTATCCTAACAGGGAAAGGTGGTTTCTCAATATAGGTAGTAGGAACAATAGGATCATTATAAGTGATAGTCTTTTCTTCAACTATAATAGGAGCAACTACTTTTACTTTAGTGGGAGGATTATATTTAAACCACTTCTCCTTAGGGAGGTCAACATGAGTAGCAAATGATTCACAGAAAGAAGCTACTATCTCAGAGTCAAGTCCATATTTAGTGCTAAATTCACAGAAAACATCGGTATCCATAAAAGATTTAACACAATCAAACTTAGGTGTCATACCTGACTCCTTACCTTCGTCGAGATCCCAATCTTCCGAGTTGCATTTAATTCTTTCTAATAAATCCCATTTGAATTCAATAGTCTTCATCATAAAAGACCCAACACAAGAAGTGTCGAGCATGGAGCGATTATTGAGAGAAAGTCGAGCATAATTTTTTGAATAATCCTTTCTCTTGAGAGCTCATGATTGGGGCATGAATATAACATTGACTTAAGCCTCCCCCAATCTTGAGTGATGCTTTCTCCTTCGCAAGGCCAAAAATTATATATATAATTATGATCACGATGAACAAGATGCATAGGATAAAATTTCTGATGAAATTCCAATTTCAATCATTTGTAGTTCCATGATTCCATATCATCACATAGCCTATACCATGTCAATGCATCTCCCTTCAAAGATAAAGGGAAGACCTTCTTCTTGATTAGATCATCGGGCATACCTGCAAGCTTAAATAATCCACAAACTTCATCCACATAGATTAAGTGTAAATCAAAATGCAATGTTCTGTCTCTTATAAAGGGATTAGCTAGCAGTTTCTCTATCATACCCGAAGGAATTTCAAAGTAAACATTTTCAGTAGGTTCAGTAGGTTCAGGAGCAACTCTTTTCTCTTCTGGTCGGGGCGAAGATACCCCGAACAAGCCCCTCAAAGGATTAGTTTCCATAGTAACAAGTGATAGTAAATTTCAGCATACTATATAAATTTTTCCTTACCAAGTTCCACTTACCAAAGGCGCTTCACTCCCCGGCAACGGCGCCAGAAAAGAGTCTTGATGACCCACAAGTGTAGGGGATCTATCGTAGTCCTTTCGATAAGTAAGAGTGTCGAACCCAACGAGGAGCGAAGGAAATGACAAGCAGTTTTCAATAAGGTATTCTCTGCAAGCATTGAAATTATCGGTAACCAGATAGTTTTGTGATAAGGTAATTTGTAACGGGTAACAAGCAATGAAAGTAAATAAGGTGCAACAAGGTGGCCCAATCCTTTTTGTAGCAAAGGACAAGCCTGGACAAGTTCTTATATAGAGAAAAGCGCTCCCGAGGACACATGGGAATTATCTTTAAGCTAGTTTTCATCATGCTGATATGATTCGCGTTCGTTACTTTGATAATTTGATATGTGGGTGGACCTGTGCTTGGGTACTGCCCTTTCTTGGAAAAGCATCCCACTTATGATTAACCCCTATTGCAAGCATCCGCAACTACAAAATAAGTATTAAGGTAAACCTAACCATAACATGAAACATATGGATCCAAATCAGCCCCTTACGAAGCAACTCATAAACTAGGGTTTAAGCTTCTGTCACTCTAGCAACCCATTATCTACTTATTACTTCCCAATGCCTTCCTCTAGGCCCAAATAATGGTGAAGTGTTATGTAGTCGACGTTCACATAACACCACTAGAGGAGAGACAACATACATCTTATCAAAATATCGAACGAATACCAAATTCACATGACTACTTATAGCAAGACTTCACCTATGTCCTCAGGAACAAACGTAACTACTCACAAAGCATATTCATGTTCATGATCAGAGGGTTATTAACATGCATTAAGGATCTGAACATATGATATTCCACCAAATAAACCAACTAGCATCAACTACAAGGAGTAATCAACACTACTAGCAACCCACAGGTACCAATCTGAGGTTTTGGTACAAAGATTGGATACAAGAGATGAACTAGGGTTTGAGAGGAGGTGGTGCTGGTGAAGATGTTGATGGAGATTGACCCCCTCCCGATGAGAGGATTGTTGGTGTTGATTTCCCCCTCCCGGAGGGAAGTTCCCCCGGCCGAACAGCTCCGCCGGAGCCCTAGATTGGTTCAAGTAATGTTAGTTCGTCAGGTCCTGACATGCCAACGTCAATCTCTCCGTATGTGGGAGTTCGACCCGGAAGGACCGCGAACCATTCAACACTTCTTCGGCGTGACGCTCGAAGGTATGTATCGATTATTCTTCGGATTACGAATAAAGTGTCCAGACACCACCGAGGATGCGGGTCGCAACTGCAACCGTCCAGATACCCAAGTAAGTAACTCCGCGACCGAACATGCTGTCTTTATATTTGTAACAACATTATTCTGAAAAATTATCCTCGGCCAGGACTGGATGAGAAAGGCGGAGAGGATCAGGTGTTCGGCCCCTCTTCCCGAAGGCTCGCCGGATCCTGTACTAACCAGGATGCTGGCTCGCGCACCCTATCAAGTGCCCTCGGGAGAAGACGAGGGGAGGAGTGGAGAAGCCAAAAGAGGGCTTCATACATTACGCATCCTACCGGGGGAATTAGTGCCGTCGTGTTGGAGGATGATCCGGGAGGTGAATCTAGAACCCCCTCTCCCCACGGGAAGAAAAGGACCGCCTCTGAAGACTTGGAAACATAGGTTTCCAAACGAGGGATGAAACCTTCACCAGGGGGCCCTGCCTCGGAGGGCGTCCTTACCGCACAGCACCCACAAGGGGGCCAGCCGTCAACCGAGCCGTAAGTGAACAAAAGCACTTTAGTAATGCGTCCTGCTTTTTCCCTGAGAATAACAACCGAGACATATGTTTTGCAGTCCGGCTCATAGCCCTTCTCAACAAAGTTCGTCCTCGGGGGATCTTCTTCTGGAGATGATGGAGAGCGAAACGCCTCCTCATGCCTCCCCGCCTCATGAGGCGGACAACCCTGAGGTGTCATCCCGGAGGATCTCTCCTAATCCACATAGGCCAGAAGGTAACTCTTCGGCCGCCCGAAGTCCGGGGTTCTCGTCTCCTAAGGAGAATAACAGAAAAAGCCCGGGATTATCCTGTGTACAACCAGACACATTGATGGGTCTTCTGGAGCAAGCGGCTATCTCAAAGGCACACCGTACCTTAATGGGTACGGTGGTTGAGAGGATTTCATCCGCAAAAAGCGGTTTGAATGAAGCTTTTACGAGCCTACTAAGAGCCTTTAAGGTACGTAAAGTAATATATGTATTTTTGACTATAAAGCACACACAAGGTGTGCTTTGTATAGATAGTATCCCCTGAGACTCTGGTTGCTGTCCAAATGCGGCGAGCAGAGGATCATAGTCTCAGGTAATAATGGCGCTGCTTTCGTGCGCAGGTGGCTGCAGTTCCGGCGGCTGGCCGAACTGCTGATTTTGCCGAATTGAGGCGGCAACTTGACGTGGAGGATGCGTACATCATGCCTGTGAACAAGCGGCTTGACGAGGCATAGGGTATGTATATTCGAGTGGTCAGCAAATATTAAGAGGAGCATGATGCTAGTATTTATAATATGCTTTGAATGCAGATGGAGCTGCCGCCATGGCGACCCTTCAGGCAGAACTTGCTCGAGCCAAGGAGCAAGCCAGGAGAAGTGATGCGGACGCCTTGAAGGCAGCCGAGGAATTAAAAGCCGAACAGGCTGCTCATCGCCAAAGTGAGGATAAAATAGCCAACATGGCTATTGAGCTGCAAAATGCCGCCGGCCGATATGAGCTTATAGAGAGGGAAAATTAAACGAAAACGGCTGACCTGGAGAAGGCCTTGTAGGCAGCAAAGGAAACGCGCTCTGAAATCAGAGTGGCGCGGGAGGAGCTTCGGCAAGCTGGTGATATCGCGGCTGGGAAGCCCTTTTTGTTGCAAACAAAGTTCGGCGATCCGAAATATGCCCCTCTTGATCAATTGTGGAGTTCTGCAGACGCATACTTGGATTTAGCAAAGAGTGATGCTGATGGGACGGAGTACTTCAAGGATCGGAAAGATCATGAGGTGGAAAGATTGTTACAGTTGCGATTCGATGCTCCAAAGCGTCACTTCTTGTTGAATGAGCAAATGGCCGAGTGGGCCGAGCTCCATAGGTTGTCCGGGCTTGCCATGAAAGCTGTCGTGGATCATCTGTGGTCGAAGGAACCGAGCCTGGGTAGTTATTTTGGTTTGGTGCAACAATTTCTTCGTGCTGTGCCGCATATCGACGCTGCTGAGAGGTCGGCGTGCATAGAGGGTGCGCGAATGGCTCTTGCCCGTGTTAAGACATATTGGGCAAAGATGGAGGCCACCGATATTGCAACCAGGGGTCTGCCCGGAGGCCAGCACTCGCCCGAGCACTATTTTGAAGAAGTCCTAGAAGGTGCCCGTTTAATAGAGGCTCAGTGCTCAAAGAATACCATGTTCCAGTGACATGTATCTTGATTGTAAAAACAATGCTTTTAATAATAAAGGCTATATTTATACTTTTTCCCATAAAGTATTTTAGTGCCTCCTGTGCGGCCGTTTATGTATGTATGTATATAACCTGAAAGTTTGCAGTCGTTGGCTTCAGCCCCCACGCATATAATGCGGGGGTGTTCGGAAAAAGCGCATAATTACACTTGAACCAACGTCTTGGTCCGTTAAGGAGGTGATAGCGCGGTGAACAAGGCAATCGGACTATATAGCTTTAACACTTTCACTTAGCCATAGGAGTTTGACGGTGGGGCTACTATATAGCCCCTAGTATGTCCGCGCTCATCCGAATATGGTGCATGTACATACGTGACTAGGAAACCGGTCCTTCATTAATGTGGAGGAATCGCGAAGATTCTGCTAGGTCATCGAGTTGTTGACCAGTCTCTCGCTTTATCATGACAGTCAGTTTTTGGCTTTCTCTACCGAGGTGCTCATCTAGATGAACCAAGGCACAATCGCAGTAGTTCTCCTGGTGCCACCTTAGCCAATAGAGCGGAACGTAAGGTAGCAAAACACGGGAGCCGGGCAAACCCAACTATTGACCAAAGACATGATTCGAAGCTGATGCATATAAGGCCAAACTCGTGACGCCGAACACTCCCGAAGGTATTCGGACTCTACAGCATATACTGGGCTGCGTACCGCCCTTAATAATGAACCCTGAATTTCCAGGTACGTGCATTAGTCTGGCGTGACGAAAGAGCGGCTATGGTGAGAGCATAGTTCTCAAAAACACATTGGTTGCTGCCCTTGAAACGTCTATTTTAGATCAGCGAATAATAAACTTGACAATAACGCCGACCAAGAGGGTTGGAACCAACAAGAGATGAAAAAAAGGTTTACACAGGGTCTTAATCTAAAAAGAAACCTTTGAACGGGGCCCTGCTGCATCTCTGCGCCTTGTCTCCGTTGTGCCGTATCCTGGAAGGGTGTAGCACCATGGTCATCTAAAAAGAAAAAAGGAAAATCCTAGGTGAAAGAGTCTGGTGTGTCCGTGTGAAAAGTTGGTTACTCTTAATGAACCATGAGAATTCAATTTCTTGAGTGTAAATAGGATCCAGCCGAAGTATGGATTCTTTTCGTGCGGGGAGCCCCTAGCACCACATTTGGGGGTATAGCCGTTAGTCAAGCTCAGGTTTATCTGGGCTGCTACAAATAGTGGTGCGCCGGACACGTCTAGCCGTGTCCGTGGTCTTTGACGACCAATTAACTACTTGGGTTGCACAGGTCGGTTAATGGTTTGGCTGCTAGAGCCGCCACATATTCTTTCGCACGCAGAGAACACTCTGTATTTCCGCTAATTGTGATGACGCCACGTGGACCGGGCATCTTAAGTTTAAGATAAGTGTAATGTGGAACTACATTAAAACAAGCGAAGGCTGCTCTTCCGATTAGTGCATGGTAGCCACTTCGGAATGGAGCGATATCGAAGATTAGTTCTTCGCTTCGGAAGTTGTCGGGAGAACCGAATACAACCTCTAGTGTTAGAGAGCCTGTGCAGCGGGCCTCTACACCTGGTATTACTCCTTTAAAGGTGGTATTGCTTAGGATGATTCTTGATGGGTCTATCCCCATCTTGCGGACAGTGTCCTGATATATCAGATTAAGACTACTGCCTCCATCCATGAGGACTCGGGTGAGATGGTATCCGTCAATTATTGGGTCGAGCACCAAGGCAGCCGAACCTCCATGCCGGATACTAGTCGGATGATCCCTATGATTGAAAGTGATCGGGCAGGCCGACCATGGGTTGAATTTGGGGGCGACGGGTTCTACAGCGTATACGTCTCGGAGTGCGCGTTTGCGCGTCCTCTTTGGTATGTGGGTTGCGTAAATCATGTTCACTGTTTTGACCTCTGGTGGAAAAAAATTCTGTCCCTTAGTGTTCGGCAGGCGAGGCTCGTCCTCGTCTTCACTGGGCGTCTCCCTCCCTTTGTGTTCGGCGCTTAGCTTGCCGGCCTGCTTGAAGACCCAGCATTCTCTGTTGGTGTGATTTGCAGGTTTCTCGGGGGTGCCATGAATCTGACATGATCCGTCTAGAATTTTGTTTAGGCTGGACGGTCCATCTCTACTGCCTTTAGATGGCTTTTTCCATTGACCGGGTTGAGAGCCCCTGAATCTAGCGTTTGCCGCTGTGTTGTCTGGGCTGTCTTCATTATTTTGACGCTTGTTTTTATTGCGTCGCGGCTTCCCGTTGTCGGCCTGATTTAGGATGTGCCTGGGTCACTGGTGCCTCTACGGGCCAACCAACTGTCCTCGCCCGCACAAAAGCGGGTCATAAGGCTTGTTAGGGCTGCCATTGTCCTTGGTTTTTCCTGGCCGAGGTGTCTGGCGAGCCATTCGTCCCGAACACTATGTTTGAAAGCTGCTAAGGCTTCAGCATCTGGGCAGTCGACGATTTGGTTCTTCTTGGTGAGAAATCTGTTCCAAAGCTTACGGGCTGACTCTCTGAGTTGTTGGATTATGTGACTTAAATCGTCTGCATCCGGAGGTCGGACATAGGTCCCTTGAAAATTAGCCTTGAAAGCGTCCTCAAGTTCCTCCCAACATCCAATTGAGTTTTCGGGGAGGCTTTTCAACCAGTGCCGAGCTGGTCCTTTCAACTTGAGGGGCAGGTATTTGATAGCGTGGAGATCGTCTCCGCGAGCCATATGGATGTGAAGACTAAAGTCCTCAATCCAGAGTGTAGGGTCTGTCGTTCCGTCGTATGCCTCTATGTTTACGGGTTTAAATCCCTATGGAAATTCATGATCCAGCACCTCATCGGTGAAGCACAGGGGGTGTGCGGCACCCCTATATTTGGATGTGTCACGGCATGCTTCCGACGGGTGTAGTGTTCAGTGTTGATTCCGAACTGGTATTCGATCAGTATAGTCGTTTTGGTGGTCGTGATCCTGCGTCGGAGATGCTTCCTAGATCCATAGATGGACCTGGCCATACCGGCTCTTTTGTCCAGGTGCTCATGTAAATTGTGTGCTGACTTCTGTGCGGCGTCATTAGCTGCCCTGTCTCGGCCACGGGGTGGTCGGTCCGGCAGATCGGCCGTATTATTCTTGGCGGAATGGGCTCTATAGCCTCGTCGTCAAATTCGGGCAGCAGCTTGCGCTTTGGGTAGCTCTTTGTGTGGCGATCGCCACCGTATTTTTTGTCAGTGTCGATGTCACGCCCAATATGCGACCCTATCCAAAAGGAACTCGAAGGTCCCACCAAGGATAGACCCGCATATTGGAACGCTCTTGCAAGGTGGATATCATTACATCAACATTACAAAATAGATGGGGATACATACAAGAGGCAATACAATGCCACACAAAAACAACATCATCATAAAAGAGATCAACATCCGACTACGGATGATACATAAACAGAAACTCAAACAATATCCACCCTGCTAGCCCAGGCTGCCGACCTGGAACCTATCCCCTGATCGAAGAAGAAGCAGAAGAAGAACTCCAAAACAAGTAAACATCACTCTCGCGTCATGATCATTGCATAACCTGTACCTGCAACTGTTGATGTAGTAATCTGTGAGCCACGAGGACTTAGCAATCCCATTACCATGGGTATCAAGACTAGCAAAGCTTAATGGGAAAGGAAGGGGTAAAGTGGTGAGGTTGCAGCAGCAACTAAGCAAGTATGGTGGCTAACATACGCAAATGAGAGCGAGAAGAGAAACAAGCGGAACGGTCGAGAAGCTAGCAATGATCAAGAGGTGATCCTGAACACCTACTTGTCAATCATAACACAGAAACCGTGTTCACTTCCCGGACTCCGCCGAGAAGAGACCATCACGGCTACACACGCGGTTGATGCATTTTAATTCGGATCAAGTGTCAAGTTATCTACAACCGGACATTAACAAATTCCCATCTGCCACATAACCGCGGACACGGCTCTCGAAAGTTTAAACCTGCGGGGTGTCCCAACAACCCCATGACAAGCTCTCGCGATCAACGAAGGAATAGACCTTCTCCGGAAGACCCGATCGGTCTCGGAATCCCGATTTACAAGACATTTCGACAATGGTAAAACAAGACCAGCAAAGTCGCCCGATCGCCGACAATCCCGATAGGAGCTGCACATATCTCGTTCTCGAGGCAACACCGGATAAGCGAAGCGTCTGGTACCAGCGAATCCAAGTTGCCAAGGAATGGTCCCAAGACGGTGCTCTAGTTTGGACCAACACTTAGACAAGTACTGGCCCGGGGGGCTATAATAAAGATGACCCTTGGGTTAATTACTCCCAAGGGAAAAGTAGGTGGTGGTGAGGCAAATGGTAGAACCAAGGTTGGGCCTTGCTGGAGGAGTTTTATTCAAAGCGAACTGTCAAGGGGTCCCATAAATCACCCGACCGCATTAGGAATGCAAAATCCGGGAGCATAACACCGGTATGACAGAAACTAGGGCGGCAAGAGTGGAACAAAACACCAGGCATAAGGCCGAGCCTTCCACCCTTTACCAAATATATAGATGCATTAATAATATAAGAGATATTGTGATATCCCAACCAAAATCATGTCCACCATGGAGAAATCTTCAACTTCACCTGCAACTAGCAACGCTATAAGAGGGGCTGAGCAAAGCGGTAACATAGCCAAGCAATGGTTTGCTAGGAATGGTGTCAAAGGTTAGAGGTTCATGGCAATTTGGGAGGCTTGAAGAGCAAATGATAGGTAACGCAGCATAGCGATAGAACGAAGCAACTAGCATAGCAATGATAGTAGTGAGATCCGAGGTAGCGGTCATCTTGCACGAAATCCATAAGGAAGAAGAATGAGTCCATGAAGAAGATGAGCGGATGAAGCCGAACCAACCGTAGATTTAGCGAATCCTCACGATCGCAACGAAACAGGAACTAACAAGAAGAAGCACACAACATAGTAAACGCACCACACATAGACAAGACATGATGCACAACAAGCATGATGCATGACAAATCTAGATGAGGCTACTCATGGCAAGAGATGATGCAAACAAGAACACCACATCAAGGCAAGTTTAAATGAGGCCGGGAACAACATATAACAATTCCGGTAAGTCCTCATGCAAATTTAGAAATTGGTCCAGAACTGAATAAACATTAAGTTGAAGTTGTTAAACAGCAAGTTAAGATTCACCAAGAGGATCTACACGAAATTCTAGTCAAGTTACATATAAAGTTCATTAGATTCGGAGCTACAGCCTAGAAGATATGAGCAAAACAAGTTAAACATGGCATTGATGCAAAATGCACCCAAACATCAAGAAAACACCTCAAAACAAGGATGCAACATGATAATATGAAGCTACATGCAAAATCAAGCAAGTTTCATATAGAGCACACTCAACACGGAGCAACGATGCAACACATACTCTATACAAGCCATAGCAACAATCTGTCCAAAACAGCAACTAGGCATCTTGCAAGCATCAAAACAATATGCTACAGCACCCCAACATAATAACAAAAGGCATGGGCATGAAGTACAGGTAAAGCACAACAAGACATGAACACTGAGCTATCTCCAAAAATCAATGGAACATGCTCCAAAACACATGGTAAGATTGCAAATAATAACAGTTTCAGACTTGGCAGAAATAACATCAGGTTGCAATGTTTAGAGCTATGAAACAACATGTTACAGGAACTTATCATGGCAAACAAAGGCATGGCATGAATCTACTAATTGCATAGATAAAAAGTCCCTTACTGACCATGAGCCAAAAAGGATCAGAAGATATGATGGCACCCATGTAAACATGGCAAGTTATATTACAGATTCATACATGGCAGGAACAACAATAAGTAGGCATGTTGGTGAGCTTGAATCACTCACCACAGAGCAATACATGGCATGGCAAGGCAACCAACAGTAAGAAGGCATGTTTGTGAAGCTTAGCATGGAAAGAACAAGTTCATAGGGCGCATGGATCACTAGGAAACAATCATGGAAACATTGAACTTAATGTTAACAGGCTGACAGCAACATCATCAAGCAACTTTGAAGCAAGATAACAACATGTTCCAGCAGGCTATAATTGCAACCAAGGGCATGAATGGATATAGCAAGACATGTAGATCAAAACATATTTATAGGACATCTCCAGATTATGCATAGATTGATTAGTAGAAGCATGTTAACATAGCAACAAAATATAACAGAATCTGTCAGGAAAACAGCAACAACAACTACACTACTTAACAAGCTCGATTCACTCACCACAAGTCATTGCATGACAATATAAGCATAGCATCATCAAGAAGGCATGTTTATGAAACAAACCAAGTCAAGAACAAGTCCATAGCATGCAAGGATCAACTATAGCAAGCTTGGCCAAATTGAATAACACGTAAACAATCTGCCAGGAAACATTTTGAAGCAAAAGTAGAGCACTCAAATGGCATGCTAGACTACTCCATAATTGCAAACAAGGGCATTAATGGATAGACAATAACCATATGTTCAAAACATCCTTACTGAAGTATCTCAAAATATGCATGGATCTCTCTGAGCATCAAGTTTACATGGCATCAAAATAACGTGAGAGCAGGGGACTAAAATCAGCAATATCACGAAGCCTAGTTTGCATGCTTGTGCTAGTCACCACATTGATCACAAAAATACATGGCATACACCCCTGGAAAGATGGCATGGCATAGATCAAAACACATGAAGACATCAACCTCATAGGATGCACACATCAATCATGGCAAAAATGACAATGAGCAAGTTATAACAGTTTCAGCAGATTAACATCAACATGCACTCTTCCAACCGCCTTTAGGGCATCAAGACGAGCTCAAATGAAAATGATGCAATGGAATGAAATGAATTACTCTTCGAGACGAACAATTTGACATATTATACGCACCAAACGGAGCTACGGATGCAGAGATACAGCAGGTCAAACATGGCATGATTATGCAATAAAATGGGGACTTGGGCGAAATCGAGATCAACCTTCGGGTTGTGGCACGCGGATCGAGGTGGCCGGGATCTCGCCGGGGATCGCCGGAGGATGGCCGGAGATGGGCGAGAGGGCGCCAGAGAGGAGGGGGCAGCGAGGGCGCCGGATCCGCGACGGACGACGCGGGCGGCGCGGATCGGGGCCGGAGGCGGATCCATGCGGCGAGACGGGTCGCCGGAGGAGGCTGCTCAGCGGCGGCGAGGCGGCCGGGCGCAGGAGCACTGCATGGAGCAGGGAGGCTCTGCGGCCGGCAGTAATCGGGCCCGGGAGGCGAGGCGGAGGCGGGCGCTGGCGGCCGCGGGCGGGCGACGACCAGCACTGGGCGGGCGGCGCGAAGTGAGCACAGGCGGCGGGGGCCGACGCCTGTGGGCAGCGGCCAGATCGGGCCAGGGCGGGCATGGTCGGGCCTCAGCCAGCCAGCAGTCTTGGCGGAGGCCACGTGGCGGCTCTGGTTGGGCGAGGCGGTGGCGGACATGTCCGTCGGCGGGAGGAGGAAGAAGCTAGGGTTAGAACTGCGGGATTTCGGGGGAGGCCACATATTTATAGGTAGAGGGAGCTAGGAGAGTGCAAATGAGGAGCGGTTTTCGGCCACGCGATCGTGATCGAACGACCAAGAGCATGGAGGGGAGTTAGATGGGTTTTGGGCCACTTTGGAAGGGGTGTTGGGCTGCACACAAAGAGGCCTTCTACGGTTACCGGTTAACCGTTGGAGTACCAAACGACCTCCAAATGGCACGAAACTTGACAGGCGGTCTACCGGTGCTATACCAAGGCCGCTTGGCAAACCTCGGGCCATTCTAAGAAAGTTTAACACCCGCACACGAAAAGAGACAAGAGGGGGACGCCGGGGAACATAGGAGCATCGGATTGCAAAACGGACAACGGGGAAAATGCTCGGATACATGAGACGAACACGTATGCAAAATGAAATGCACATGATGACATGATATGAAATGCATATGATGACATGACAAAGTGCAACACGCAAGCAAATGACATGGCAACGACGGCAAATAACTGGCATACACCAGGCGCATCGGATCCGGGGCGTTACAGTCGAGCACTTTGTTCCATCTGTGGTTGAGTGTATCCTGCGCGGCCTTAAGCCTTTGCTTATGCTTCCTTAAGCTCCTCGCGGTGGCGATAAGCCTTTTGTGGAGGTTCTCTTGTTCCAAGTGTTTTTCTGGGATGATGAGTGCATCGTCGTTTGGACTGTTCTCCTCTCCGGAGATAGGTGTCGGTGTCAAAACCAGCAGATCTCGGGTAGGGGGTCCCGAACTGTGCGTCTAAGGCTAATGGTAACATGAGACGGGGGACACAATGTTTACCCAGGTTCGGGCCCTCTCGATGGAGGTAATACCCTACTTCCTGCTTGATTGATCTTGATGATAAGAGTATTACAAGAGTTGATCTACCACGAGATCGTAGAGGCTAAACCCTAGAAACTAGCCTATGATTATGATAGTTGATGTCCTACGGACTAATCCCTCCGATTTATATAGACACCGGAGGGGGCTAGGGTTACAAAGAGTCGGTTACAGAGAAGGAGATCTAGGGGCTGTTTGGATCACTGCCCTGAGACGCCCTGCCAAAATTTTGGCCGTTGACCCAGCTTGGGCGCTCATTTGGATGGAGGACAAAAAATTGGTGAGCCTGCGCCCTCACAGCGGCCCTAGTTCAATTCGTAGCCAATTTTTTGGCAAGGCGTGGGCGCCCAAATCCTACGCCAATTATTTGGCAAGCCCGTGATTGGCAAGGCAGGCGTGGGCGCAAACCAAACAGCCTCCTACATATCCGAATTGCCAAGCTTGCCTTCCACGCAAAGGAGAGTCCCACCCGGACACGGGACGAAGTCTTCAATCTTGTATCTTCATAGTCCAACATTCCGGCCAATGTACATAGTCCGGCTGTCCGAGGAACGCCCTAATCCAGGACTCCCTCAGTAGCCCCCGAACCAGGCGTCAATGACGATGAGTCCGGCGTGCAGATTGTCTTCGACATTGCAAGGCGGGTTCTTCTCCAAATCCAGAGTACCTCTTGTAACGAGTAGTGTCCAGCTTCCCATTAATGTTGTACTGCTCGGCTTCTGTACTTTAATAATGGCTATCTCCATGAGTCAATCGAATGCGAGAAGTCGGGGCATTTTTACATTTGCCACCCTGTTCGTGTAAGTAAATCGTCTATTTAGAGAGACGGGGATCTTCATATCCAAATCACACCTTCTTCCCCAAGCGAGGATTCATCAGAGCGCGCCTGAAAATAGCCATCCCATCATGGCCGGCCCCCGCGGCTCCTCCTCTCGCTCCCATAGCATTAAGCCCGGGGATTGGGAGAAGTGTTCTGTATCCCATGGCCGACTAGTGGAGTTGCAGACCCAGAGATTTCTCCCGCCTGCATACCTTGTCCCCGTCTGAGCCGGACTAGCCACTTACGATGGCGGGGAGCAAGCAGAGAGTTTCCCCAACCCATCCAGGGGGGAGCGAGTATGCCTTGTCCCTTATTTGCTGACGGGCCTTAGATTTCCAATCCATCCGTTCCTCCGTGAGCTCTTGGAGTTCTACGGCCTCCAGCTGCATAACTTCACTCCTGCTTCCATACTGCACATCACAGGTTATGTCGCCCTTTGCGAGCTATTTCTGGGATGTGAAGCTCATTTTGAGCTATGGAAGAGGCTATTCTGCCTCGTCCCTCACAATCAGGAGGGATCAATATATCAAGTGGGCGGAGCTGAAATATGGCGCATCGCCGGGACCGGATACCTGTCCGGCACTCTGAAGAAGACATCCGAAGACTGGCCTTCGGAGTGGTTTTATATAGACGACGTCCCCCTTCTGGACCCTATTCGAATGGGCCTTCCTGAGTTTGCCAATGCCCCATTGAAGAAACGTCGTAGCTGGCATCCCCGGAGCCCCCAGGAGGAAGATAACAGAGAGGTCCTTTATCTGATGGGCCAGATAAAAATGCTGGCCAAATCAGGATTACAATAATCGATGTTATGTCAATTTGCATAATGCGGGGGGTGCAGCCACTTCAATATCGGGGGAAACCCATGTGGCACTTCAACGGAGAAGACGATGCCACCCGCTGCGGTCGTAAAGGTCCGGACTCCGCCACCGCTCTGGCGAAAATACTGTTCGATTTGTATAAAGGAGAAGAAGAGGAGTTTCTCCTTATTAAGCTGCGGGATGGATTTTCCATGTACAACCCCCCAAACTGGGTGAGCTGCTATCTTTTCCTCAACTCCATTCATTCCTACATCCTTTATCACAAATATTTATATTGCTAATCCATAGCAGGAACTACTAAAAGCTGTGAGGGAGGTCCACAGCCCGTATCCACAGCTAGAGGACCCCGACCGGGCCCTCGACCCTGGACTCGAAGAAGATCCGGACGTATTTGTGGAGCTCATTGATAGGATGTTCTATCAGCTAAGCTGTGATGGTGCCTTGGTGGCCATAATAGCCGATTACCCTGGCCTACTCCCTGCATCGCATGTAAGTAAAATCGGAGTCCCAACTTCCGAGAAGGATCCCTTCTTTGCACCTACCCCCCGCACACATATTGCGTCTTACAGGGAAGGCCATCGGGGCGCCGTGCCGAACCCGCGGTGACTCGTCAACAAGGGGCACCGAAGCCGGGTAGGCTCAAAAGGAAGGCGGTCAGGACCGAGACGCCGTCGCAGAGGTATTATTAAAAACCTGCTCCGTGATTATCGTCTTTAAAATATAATAATGTCCATGGTTCCTGGCAGAAAAAAATGCTTGCTGGACTGTGTCTGGAAAGCCTGCCGGCCATGCCTCCACCAGCCGGACTCCAGAGCCGGACTCAGGGGCGGAGGCTAACGCGGGGACAACACCGGACGGTCCTCCTACAGAGGATGCGGATAGAATGTACGCTATGAATTCCGAAGTGGAGAGCGCCATGAATCACAGGCGTCGACGGGCCATACTCCGCGACCCTAATTTCTCCGAAGAGGCGTTCAATGCCTTCAATTCAGGAGACGCGTACATCCGAGCTGCTCAAGATGGCCTCGCTAGAGCCACGGACCAGTATGTAAAGGATATACGGGTAAGAAAATCTGACAATTATGTATATCAGTAGCCCCAGAGACTTGAAACAGCTGGCACAACTGATTTAAGGATCATTGTATGCATAGGTTCTTACGGAGAAGAATACCCAGTTGTCTCAAGAGCTGGAGGAGTGCAAAGCCCAGCTACGGGTCACAGTTGCCGGAATGGAGGAGTCCCAGAAGGCCTCATCTGGTAATACTTGTCTTGATCGAAATGAATGTAATTACATGTACCAGTTAGTATTCGGCACTAATGCAAATCTAACAATAGATTCTGCAGACAATCCCGGAGGTAATCCGGAGATCGTACCAGGGGATGAGCACCATGCTCAACGACAGCTAGAGGCTGGCGAGTGCGTGCTAACATGGGTTATTCGAGAGAAAAATGATCTCCAGGATGCCCATACCCGGCCGGGCGTTGAACTAAAAGATGTTCGAGCCCAACTTGCTGACTCTGTGAAGGAGAATAAGAGGCTTCGATGCGACATTTTTAGTAAGTGCTTGAATGAACCTTTATAAAATTCAGCGAAGAAACGGGCTAACAGAATTATGTCTGTAGGTATGCTGACAGGTCGTCCTGAAGAGGAGATGCCCGGATCTGCAGGCGATCTTCTGCAAGAGCTCTCACAACTGCACGAGCAAGTTCGGCACGTGATGCAGGGTATTGCCCAGGCCTTGTGGCCATCCGCCTCCCTGCCAAGAGGCATGGGGGGAGCTTGTAGAGATGCTCAAGGGAGCGCGGCGGCACTTACGATTATGGAAAATATCGGCCTGCCGACAAGGTGCAAGGGAAGCCTGGGCCATGGTGAAGACGCGATACACCAAGGCTGACCCGAACCACATGGCCGAGGTCGGACCTGTAGGGTCAGATGGGAAAGAGATCCCCGTTAGTCTGGTATATGACCAGGTAGGTTTAGCCACATAGTATTCCCAACAGGATTGTAGGCTAGACAACCTGTTGGATGGTATAGAAGAAGAATTTAGTCAGTCGAAGTGAGTGTGTACTTCAAATGACATATTTTGTCCCTAGCCGGATTGTAAATCTTTTGTCATGGCGGACCTTTTCTCTTCAACCTCCGGACCCAACATGTCAGGACCCCGACTCAATGGCACATCGATCTAGCATGTAACACCTCATATCACTTTGCGGCCTCACGCACGGTATCCCCACGGGTGTCGCCTTACCTTGCCCGGGACCGTTTGCGCCTTTTGGCACACGTATATGATAGTGTCGCTAGCATCCATATGACAAGGAGCCCGGGCTGACATGGCTAGTCGTGAACCCAAAGTGGCGCTAACTTATAGGGACAGGCATACATGACCCAGTAATGAACGTGTCGGTCATCAGCGAGTGAATCCAGGCTATAACACTGGGCTAGCAGGACTCCGGTAAACCGGGCTGTAGCGGGCTAACAGGACTCCGGTATTCATCGCGTGACATTTCCCCGAAGGGACAGACACAGGAACGAAGAAGGACACATGCTAGCCAGCCTAAATGTTCCGGAGCAGTAGCAAGGGTGTTTGGGCTTTGTCCTCGCAAGGATTTCTCTCTCTCAAATGCTTCAAGGTGGGTTGCTCTCAAACGACAAAAGCCGTGCACAAACTCTGAGCAGCCACCAATTTATGGTGTAGGGGGTGGGCTATTTATAGCCACTAGGCAACCCGACCTGATTTGTCCAAAATGACCCTGGGTCACTAAGGAACTAACACGTGTTCCAACGGTCAGATTTCAAACACACGCGGCAACTTTACTTGGGCTACAAGTAAAGCTGACTCATCCAGCTCTGGATAAGATTTGCTCTCATTGTCTTCGCTCGAAGACATAGGATTTGAGTTGAGCATCACTTCAGTCACTCTGACTTAGTTCACTTGGACCCCACTTAACAGTACGGTGGTTCCTATGACTCAACAAAGAAGAAAAGGAAACAATGAAACCACACAGTCTTCGCGCTCCAAAGTCTTCACACAATGTCTTCTCATGTCATAGTCTTCAATATGAATATCTTCTCATACCACCATTGTCTTCAATGTCTTCATACATTTTTAGGGGTCATCTCCGGTAGGTAAACCGAATCAATGAGGGACACTACCTGCGTTATCCTGCAATTCTCACAAACGCATCAGTCCCTCAACCAACTTTGTCGTCAATACTCCAAAACCAACTAGGGGTGGCACTAGATGCACTTACAATCTCCCCCTTTTTGGTGATTGATGACAAACTGGTTGAAGTTTTCAACGGGGATAATTATGTGAAATTGTAGGGATAGGGAATTGTCTTCATAAGTTGCAAGGGCTCCCCCTGAAGATGTGCATATAAGTAGTTTGCTTTTGGAATGCAAATGCACATGGCAGGTTGTACTTGTGGAGATCCACTTCAACTTATGAAGATAATTCATCATGCATGAAATGATATAGCAAGTAGAATGACATGCATAATGAAAAATGGACGTCTGCAAAATGATCTGAGTGCGGAAGTTATCATCGCACATGCGGAATTTATCATCGCATCATAGTAAAGCAAATAAGCAGCGTAAGTAGCGAGCGACCATCAAGTTTAGGTGTTACAACTCAAAGAACCAAATGTTTCAAAACGCAAGAGTTGTAAGCACGCAGCAAAATATAGTGCAACCGCCCATATGAACCGGCTTGAAGACTATCAACTCATACGCTTCTCCCCTTTTGTCGATGGGACCAAAAGGTTTGAAGACATAGAGCATCTACTCATCATCATGAGTAGGTGAAGCAGCAGGTTATCGGCGTTGGTTGGCGGTGCGAGCGAACTTGGTGCGATGTCGTCTTGGCGTAGTAGTAGGAGGTGGTGAAGTAGCATCATCTTCATCATCGATCACTCTGGCATTTACCGTTGCCGTGGAGGAGGAATATTCAGAGTCTTCAAGAGATGGAGTTCGACGCAGGGTAGCAGTCCGTGGAGGAGTAGAGTCGAACTGGAATCTTTCATTGAAGCCATCGTCTTGAAGATCAGCTTCAGCACTGAGCAAGGTCAAACTCTTCCATGATCGCGGCGGGTTTCATGAGCAACAAAGGCATTCTTGGTGGCAAGGTTGCGAATCGATTAATATCCACCAAGAGGCTTTGCATCCGTCTCTTGAGCGAAATGATGCTTATCCTGTTTTACGATGAAGGGCCACAAGAAGTTCTCGGTCATTGAGAACGCGAGAACGCTCCGAGGCCTTTGTGCAATGGTGCTTTCGGTGGCTTTAGTGGGCGCTCTATGAGGCGACATTTAGTGTTACCAGCCGGTGGATAGATTCGTGTTGCTGCTTGAACACCTTCAATAGGCTGAGTGAAGCTTTGGTGCTCAATATTACGAAGACAAAGCGGCGTCTTGGCGGTCGAGTATATAGCATCAATCGACATATCAACCTCTGGCGTAAAGATTATATGATTGCGGCGAGGGCTGATAATTGTGAGATGAGTGTCGATTGATGAGGCGCATGACCCATGGAGCATAAAACTTCAGACCAAATAGGTCAGAGCCGGAAGCAGCAAGTTGCCTAATGAAGAATTCCTGAGTGTTGAAGCTGATGCCATTGAGAATGTAGAAGACCAAAGTCTTCATAGCTCCTTCAAGCTTGGCCGCTGATGAATGTCCTTTGACAGGCCATAGAGTTTGCCTAATGATATGATATATGGTGCGAGGCAGATACTCAAGGTCTTCAACAAAGAAATCTGTTGGATATTCAGCGTCAGATGGCAAGGGCTTCATCATGCTCCACATCTGGCTCATATTGGGTTCTGGCTTATGGAAGATACTCTCTACATCATTCCGGTGTAGCTGACAGTCAGGTTCATATAGTTCTCCAGGAGTGGCTACCCCTGTAAGCCCAATGATATCCATAGCTTTGGCTTCATGATGAACATTTCCAGTCATCCACTCGAGAACCCATGTCTTGATGTCCATGTAGTAGCCGCGAATGTGCAGAGTGGCATAGAATTGAAGCAGTAGCTCTTCATTCCAATGTTCTTTATCATCACAAAGTGGAGCGGACAAAGATCACGAAGCGATCAAGTGCTTCTTCTAAGCACGGCGATCCAAAGAATAACCGGTGTCAAAGGCGCATATGAGGAAAATCGCCCTTGATCATATAGCACGCATGAGTAATAGCTTCTCTGTTGATAGCTCCAGAACCGATCTGATGATATCCTTAGCTTGGAGTAGGGGTTCTTTGCGCTGTCAAAAAAGGTATTGTGGCTTTTGAAACCATTAGCATTGAATGACCCTGGTGAGTTGGCAGTACCTGGAAACCTTGGCAATCTGGGCTTTGGCTTCTGGACCTGAGGCCTATGCTCAACATGATAGTCAAATTAAGGTCCTGAGGCAGAGGGCGGAGGCACCAGAATGGGCCATCAGACAGTGGTAAGCTGACCATGACTGTATTCTTGCTCAATTGTGTGAGGCCTTGGTGGCGGAACAGGAGCAGGGGCAACAGCTGAGGCATCAGGCTGCACAACAGGTGCTTCGGGAGCAGTTGTCATATTAGCTTCAGGTGCAGCATCCTCATTGGCTTCAGGTGCAGCATCCTCATTGGCTTCAGGTGTAGGGGCCTCATAATCTTCAGGCACAGTGGCCTCATTGGTTTCGAGCACCTTTGGTTGGTGCGAGCTCCACATTAGCATCAGCCATGACTACGCCATCGGCTTCATTGGCGTTAGCGGTGGCAGCTTCAACATTGTCAACCTCCTCTTGGCGAAAGCGGGAGGGTCGGGCACGAACGCGTTCGGATCATGAACTACTTCTTCTTCAATTGTTTGGGGTGTAGGTACATGTACTTCTTCCTGATTTTCTTGGTGATGTAGCGGAATGTCTTCAAAGACATGTGCTTGGACTCGAGACATTCACAGTTGGAGCAGGTTCAGAAAAATACTTGGCGTGCAACGGTGAACGTTGCACTTCTCCTTCTAGAACGCTCGACAGAGGGATTTCAGGCCTTTGTCCTCTGCGAAGCCTGCGAAGTGTTGGCTTCACCTTAGGAGATGGAGTTGGCTGAGCCTGAAAGTCTTCATCCTCTTCTTGCACGGGGGGTGGCTTGTTGTTGTTGTTGGGGAGTACTGGGGGAGTCTTTGAGTTGTGGGTGATCAGCCCACGATGCATCCTGAGCAATTGGCGTCAATGGATGACCAATGCTGATGAGTTTGATGTTCGTATGAACAGGCGATGATACCATGTCATGTTTGATCTGAGGAAGGACTTCATCATCAGCTACATTGTCATCATGACCAATGTCTTCAGCAGCGGTGGGTTCAACTGCTGGAATATCTTCGGCTACATGAGCCTCTGTGGTAGCAGGCTCATGGACTATCATCCTTCGTTCTTGATGTTCTGACTCTGGGCAAACCACAGAAATGGGTTCAACGACTAAGGGCTTTGTGGAAGCAGCCCTAGTCTTCTTGGTCTTGCGCTTCTTCTTGGAGGGAGCGGCATCAGAGGCTTCAATGTTCTTTCTCTTTCTAGCTTCAGCCTCGGCAGCCCTCGTCTTCTTCTGTTCTGAAGCTGTTGTGGTGACCTTTGGCTTCGAGCCAGTCATGCTGCTTGGGAAGATAATGCGAGGGGCTTCTTGGCTTGAAGGCTCAGGCTGTTCAGCAGGGTGCTTCTTCTTCTTCTTTGCAGCCATCCTGGGGTCAATGCCAGGACGGCCAAGTGATTTGCGCTTCTCAGCTTCATTGTAGGCGAGCACACACTTATCAGCCAAAATCTTCATGCACTCTCGAGAGCCCTGAGCTTCTTGGCGTTTCTTGAGAAAAGCTTCTTTAAGCTCATGCAGCATGACCTTGAAGTTTTTGACGTCTTGAACACTTAGCTTGGCCACATGCTTCTTGAATTGAGCCTTCTCATAGTCAATCTTGTTCTTGAGCTCAACGATGCGCTGAGCGAGAGCTAGCTCAGAAGCAATGGCGCCATTGAAGGCGACACTGAGGCCAATTGGAAGCTGTAAATCTTCAAAGCTGACATTGGGGGTGTCGAACCACTCATCAATGAAATTGTGGATGATGGCCACATCAAAGAGAGGCAAGTTGCTGAAGATTTCTGCTTCTTCTTTTCTCTTTATCAGCAGCTCAAGAGCATCATCAGCAAGATCTTCATCACTTGATAGATCAATGGGTTCTTCACGCATAATTGCAGGAGTCAAGGCTCTTTGATCAGATGGTCTGACTAGTTGCTTCTTCTTCTCCAATCTCTTGGAGACACAGGATTGATCTTCAGACTGCACACTAGCTTCAGGAGGTGCAGTGGCCAGTGGCTTCGCACGCGAAGTCTTCGGAGGTGCAGCTGAGGTTGAAGCCTTTGACTTCTTTTACTTCTGCGGCCTTGGAGGAGGAGCAGGGGCTTCATCAGAGTCAGCATTATTTTCAGAATGATCTACTCTGGCACCTTGGACCACAATGTAGGTGATGAGGCCGTCAAGGTTGGAGAAGGGGCCGATCTCATTGGGATTAGCTTCACGGGAGCCGTCAGCACGGGGAGTAGAGGGACCTGGGTTGAAGTCCAAGCCCAAGGACTTCTTGTTCTTCTTGGCTGAAGCCACAGCAAACTGGTAGTTGCGCTTGAAGAGAGAGTCGTCATGACACCATAGTAGTGAGGTGGGATCTGCGTTCTCAGGTTGTGGTCCATGGACCATGCAAGGATAGAAGCCTTGGTCAATGGCTTCAGCTCTGGTCTTGGGATGAAGGCCTCGATAGAGAATATCACCCCAAGGTCTCTTGATGGCATTCTTCTCTGCATATTCCTTCGTCACAAACTTGTACTTGAACCACTCCTCAGCCCAATAGCGTCGAATCCATTGGATTCGCGTCTTTCTCTGATGATAGTTCTCTTCAGCATCTGTCTTGTATAGTTCTGCTAAATCATCAGGCTGATCTTTAGATGTTCCTTCTCTGCGCTGTCTACCACCCTTCCTTGCTGATTTTTCTGCAGCCATGAACTTCAAACTGAATGGCTTCAACATGTTCAAAGGCTTCAGAGATTTACGCTTGCTGGTCAAGCAGGAACTGGCTTCAGGAGAATTTATATGATGATGTAAGTATTCTGCAAACGAATGCAGACTATGAGAACCAAGGGATTCTCCCACGGACATGTACCTATGACAAAGATTAGAGATGCGAGGGAAGGGGAAGAGGTCATATGCATTCTCAGAAGATTTTGAAGATAAATCAGTTTGAAGACATTGACCTCATGATGCGAAGACATTCACTTATATAGGTGAGTTGGTTCCAGATTTGTACCAATCCGTGAATAAGTACAAGTGATGAATCAAACTAGACAGGAAATCTAAGTGAATCGACTAGGCAGTATGAGATGCAAACAGAATAGATCTAACTTGAATAGACAGAAACCACTTTCGGTAAACAGGATGAATCTTGAAGATCGAAAAGGTGGTAAAAATAGAGTTATAATTACCGCACAAAGAACTGCTAGATGGAAGAATAGGAGACCGAGCAGTTCAGCCCACCATGCCCTAACTTGGCGACGGAGGACACCTACGGCGACGGCGGAGAGGACGATGTCCGCGGCCGGCGTGAGGACAGCGTCGGAGAAGTCGCGGCAGCTAAGCGCTTCATTGCCGGCGTCGCCGCGAGCTAGCGGTGGCGCTAGGGTTTTGACGGAGGTGGAGAGGTGGAAGAAGGATTTCTTTACCACAGGGGACAAGTATTTATAAGTAGGTGAGAGACACAGCGCAATTACGCGGGTGCCCCTGGCGGTTCACATCTGAGGGGCACGTGGCAAGCATGCAACATACTCAGAGTTGTCCCATGTTCCCACGTCCGCCAGGCATGTCGGAGAGTTGTTCCGGCTTCTCCGGATTTCAACAATAAAGATAAGCCATTTAAAACAGATTTAATGTTTGTCTCTTTGCCTTCTGCTGACTAGGACGCAGAGAAGACATTCGACAGTTTCAATAGAATGCATATGATTTGGACAGATAGAGTTTAAGATAGGAAGCATAGAGAGATTAGGGTCCGATCACATTCACTTAGTTCAAAAGATCCAATCTTGAAGACATAGCTGTAAGTGAATGTTGTAGAGGACAGAACACTAGTATATATCAGAAAGCAATCAAATCATCATAGTGTAGAAAGTCATGACGACAAATTGAAACTGAAGACAGACCAAATGCGAAGTCATTGCATTATAACGCCATGAGTGAAACACTTCAAACAAAGAAGGTTGGTGGTGGCGTTACCCACCGTATAGGAAGTATTAGACCCAGACACGGCGCACAATTATCGTGGCGCTCCGAAGTCAAATTCCATGTTAATGTATTCACACTCAGAGTGTAAATCTTCATTGATTGAAGATATACATTACTTTGTGTGTTGCACATCTAAGTCATCAACATGCATAAGTGTTAGGATGTGTGCCCGATCACGGGACATTAGAGGATTCAAGATATTTAGCTCACACCGTAACTTGCAAAACCTTTTCTCATCCAAGGGCTTTGTGAAGATATCGCGATTGCTCATCGGTGTTGGCGTGAATGATATCGATATCTTTCTTCATAACATGGTCTCGAGAAAGTGATGACGAATTTCAATGTGCTTTGTCTTGAGTGTTGGACTGGATTGTTGGCTATTTTGATGGCACTTTCGTTGTTGCGAAGAGAGGTACTTGTTTCAGGTTGATGCCATAGTCCTTGAGAGTTTGCTTCATCCATAGAAGTGAGCACAATAGGATCCAAAGACAATGTATTCAGATTCAGCAGCTTGAGAGTGATACACGTTACGCTTCTTCAAGACCAACGGACAAGTGATCGACGAAGAAAATGACATGTGCCTGATGTAGACTTGCGATCCACCTTGTCACCAAAGCATAATCAGCATCCGAGAATCCAACCAAATCAAATTTTGAGCCCTTGGGATACCATAATCCGAGTGTTGGGGTGTAAGCCAAATATCGAAGAATTAAGCTTCACATCTAAGTGATGCGATTCCTTTGGTGCCTCTTGGAATCGAGCACACATGCAAACACTAAGCATAATATCTGGCCTAGATGCACATAAATAAAGCAAAGAACCAATCATGGAGCGGTATACCCTTTGATCGAACTCTTTACCATTGTCGTCGGGACCAAGATGGTGTTTGGTCGGCATTGGCGTCGTGTAGCCTTTGCGTCTTCCATTCCAAACTTCTTGAGACAATCTTTGAGGTATTTCTCTTGAGATATGAAGATGCCATTCCTTTGTCGATTTAATTTGAAGACCAAGTAAGAACTTCAGCTCACCCATCATGGACATTTGATATTGCTCTTGCATCATGTACCCAAACTCATCACTATACTTACGGTTGGTGCATCCAAGATTATGTCATCCACATATATTTGGCACACAAACAGTTCACCATCATATGTCTTCGTGAAGAGAGTGGGATCGAGGATCCAGGTTTGAAGCCTTTGCTCTTGAAGTCTTTGATCGTATCATACCGAGCACGAGGAGCTTGTTTGAGGCCATACGATGCTTTTGTTTAGCTTGTACACCATATCGGATGTTTCGGATCTTCAAAGCCGGTGGTTGTGCGACATATACTTCTTCTTCAATCTTGCCATTGAGAAATGCACTCTTTACATCCATTTGATATAGCAAGATATTGTGATGATTAGCGTAGGCTAGCGGATCTAATAGCTTCAAGCCTAGCAACAGGAGCAAATGTTTCATCAAGTCAATTCCTTCAACTTGAGTGTATCCTTGAGCCACAAGACGTGCTTTGTTTCTGACGACTTGACCATGCTCATCTTGCTTGTTTCGATATATCCACTTTGTTCCAATGATGTTATGCTTGCGAGGGTCAGGTCGCTTGACAAGTTCCCAAACATTATTCAGCTTGAACTGTTGAAGTTCTTCTTGCATGGCTTGAATCCATTCTGGTTCCATAAAAGCTTGAAAGAACTTTCTTGGGTTCGATATAGACACAAATGAAAAGTGCCCACGAAGTTTGCTAGCTGTGTTGCTCTTGATCGAGTGAGCGGACCAGGTGCATTGATGCTGTCAATTATCTTTTCTATTTGAACTTCATTTGCAACACGGGGATGAACAGGACGAAGATTTTGCTCTGGCTGATCATTGTCATCATTGGACGGATTGTCTTGATCCGAAATCATTTCTTGAGTTGATTTGGTGTAGAGATGATAAGTTCCTCTTGAGTTGTGCTTGAGAGGCATGATTTCACCAGTTCCCATCGCCTTGATTGCCTCGTTTGAAGGAGCTTCATCCAGTGTACTTGGCGTAATCTCTCTCTGTGAACCATTGGTTTCATCAAATTTCACATCCACAGCTTTCAACGATTTTGTATAGATAAAGGTTGAAGACTCAGTAGGAGTGTGAATCCTTTCCATAGCCAAGCATGAAGCCTTCATGAGCCTTAGGTGCAAACTTTGACTTGTGATGGGGATCCTTTATCCAAAGATCTAGCTCCAAATACTCAAGTAATGGCGGCGTTTGGCTTCTTGCCAATGGCAGCTCATATGATGTTTTGTTCAGAAGCTTATGAATGTATACACGGTTGATGATGTGACATGTTGTATCAATAGCTTCAGGCCAGAACTTTCTTGGTCCCTTGTACTCATCTAGCATTGTTCGAGCCATCTCAATGAGGGTTCTGTTTTTGCGCTCAACAATGCCGTTTTGCTGAGGTGTGTACGGAGCAGAGAACTCATGAGTGATTCCTATTGTATCCAGATACAGATCAAGTCCAATGTTCTTGAATTCAGTGCCATTGTCACTTATGATGTGCTTGATCTTCACGCCATAATTGTTCATTGCTCGATTTGCAAAGCGCCTAAAGACATCTTGCACTTCAGTCTTGTAAAGAATTATGTGAACCCATGTTTATCTTGAGTAGTCATCAACAATGACGAAGCCATAGAGACAGGCAGTTGTTGTGAGGGTGGAGTAGTGAGTAGGTCCAAATAAGTCCATGTGTAACAGCTCGAAGGGTTGAGATGTTGTCATGATTGTCTTCGAGGGGTGCTTAGCCCTTGTCATCTTTCCAGCTTCATAGGCACCACACAGATGATCCTTCTTGAACTTGACATCCTCGATGCCAATGACATGCTTCTTCTTGACAAGTGAGTGTAAGTTTCTCATGCCAGCATGTCCCAGCCTTCGATGCCAGAGCCAACATTCTGAAGCTTTTGTGAGAAGACATACGGCAAGCTGTGGACCTGCTGAGAAATCTACCATGTATAGATCATCTTTTCGATACCCTTCAAAGACAAGAGATTTGTCAGATTCCATTAGTACAAGGCAACGATATTTGCCAAATATCACAATCATGTTCAAGTCACAAAGCATTGAGATGACATTAAGTTGAAACCAAGGGATTCAACAAGCATCACTTTATCCATGTGTTGATCCTTTGAGATTGCAACTCTACCTAGACCCAATACCTTGCATTTACCAGTGTCAGCAAATGTAATGTGACTTTTGTCGGATGGACGTAAGGTTGAGTCCATGAGAAGACTTCGATCACCAGTCATATGATTTGTGCATCCACTGTCCATAATCCATTTTGAAGCTTTTGGTGATTTACCCTACAGTGCAGTTAGGAGGATGGGCTTCACAAAAGTGTTGTGAAGCATATGCATTTGACACATATAGGGACAGTCACAGCTTATAACAGAGTTAGGACATAGTATGACTGATAAGAAATTCAGATGTGAAGCATATAGAATGACATTTTATCGTGCGTCCTCAATGAGTTTTAGGTCCCCAGCAATAGTATCGGATGCCATCGATTGCTGGCTAGTGACCGTTTTCTGCAAAAAAGAGTTAGTTCTTCTTTGCCACCCACATCTTCAGTGGGGGCTTAGAAGCAATGAGTCTAAGTGCAGCATCTGAGAATTTTGGCTTTGAAGCCCTAGCAAATAGCCTTGCAGGAGATGAATGATACTCATATGAATAAGCAGAAAAGTTCTTAGTCCTATGAACATAGCGGTTCGAAGATACATGCTCATATTCATAAGTTTGAGCATGATTTCCCTACAAAACATTGGCGTTAGGGTGACTCATGTGAGTCATGTATCTGTATGAAGCCTTTGGGCCACATGAAGCTATTGGTCTGGGGTTTGTCTTCTTCCTTGGTGGTATCATGACGACATTCACAGGAAGATTCTCAATGTATTGCTTAGGTACCCAGATCTTCTTCATAGGTGGTCCATTCCTGCAGTTAGTACCAATGTACCTGTCAAACACTTCACCATTCTGATTTTTGAACAGCTTATAGTTTGCATCAAAGGATTCATCAATGATAATAGGATTAGCACAGGTAAAACCAGATAAAGTGGATGGATCTACTGAAGGTTCCTTTGCAGCAACCCCTGTGGTTTTGGGGTACTGTTCAGGCTTCCAGTACGAGCCATCAACATTCATTTTCCTTTCAAACCCAACACCCTCTTTCCTAGGGTTTCGGTTCAGAATCTGCTTTTTGAGGACATCGCAGAGAGTCTGATGTCCCTTCAAACTTTTGGACATCCCTGTTTCAAGCAATGTCTTCAACATAGCATTTTCATTAGCAACAGTAGTGGTATCCTCCGCAGAGGGGTTAGTGACCACATCAGTAGGTGAAGACAATGAAACAGTAGCAGCAGTGGAACATTCAGCAATAGATGTAGCGTTATCACGCTCAATGCATTTTAGACATGGTGGTTCAAATCCTTCCTGAGCGGAACTGATCTGTTGGGCGCGAAGTGACTCATTCACCTTTTGAAGATCTTCATGAGCCACTCTCAATTTCTCAAGCTCTTGTTTCTTTTGAAGATAATCATATGAGAGCCTTTCATAAGTAGTTGAGAGCGATTCATGACGACCTTCAAGTTCTTGGTACTTAGCATGAAGATTTTTTATGTCATCAACTAAGGACTGTGAACGTGTCATTTCAGCATCCAACAGGTCATCGCTTTTGTCTAACAATTTTTGAGTATGTTCCATAGCCTTTTGTTGTTCAGTTGCAATTTTAGCAAGTGTTTTGTAGCTGGGTTTGGATTCACAATCAGAGTCATCTTCACTTGAAGTTTGAAAGTAAGCATCGCATGATTTTACCTTGGCACCACGTGCCATGAAGCAGTAGGTGGGAGTAGGATCATCTTCGTCATTAGCTTCAGCGTTGGTGTGGAAGTCATTGTCTTGATGTTGAAGATGGACTTGGCAACATAGGTCGTGGCTAGAGCCGGACTTGCAACGCCAGGTCGACTCCTCTCCGGACTCCACCTCCGCCTCCTCCGCGCACTCCTCCTCTGAATCCATTTCCTTGCCAACAAAAGCACGAGCCTTGCCAGATGAGCTCTTCTTGTATGATGAAGACTTGGAAGAAGACTTAGAAGACTTTGAGGATTTCTTCTTCTTCTTGTCATCGGAATCATATTCCTTGCTTTTCTTCTTCTTCTTCTCATTGTCCCAATGTGTACACTCTGATATGTAGTGACCAGGTTTCTTGCACTTGTGGCAGGTTCTCTTCTTATGATCATGTGTGGAAGCTTCGTCATTCCTTCAGCTAGATCATGAAGACTTCCTGAAGCCTTTCTTCTTTGTGAATTTCTGGAACTTCTTCACAAGCATAGCAAGTTCCCTTCCAATGTCTTCAGGATCTTCAGAACTGCAGTCAGATTCTTCATCAGATGAGGAAGCAACTTTCGCCTTCAAAGCACGAGTTCGGCCATAGTTTGGGCCATAGATATCTCTTTTCTCAAATAGCTGGAACTCATTTGTGTTGAGCCTCTGAAAGTGCAACTAATCCCCGGGTGGTTTTGGTAATTAATAACAACATATATATCATTGAACTAATAGTTTCTTGAGAACATTTCAGAAAGTTCAGTGATATGGGTATGGCAATGACTGAAGAAGTGGGCCCCTCAAAATGCTAAGGAAAACATTGGCAAAAGCTCAAGACTCCATTTTTGGTTTAGTGATCCAAGATCACATTGAGTCTATAGGAAAGCCAATACTATTAAAAGGGGATGAGGTTATGTTAATGATCTGGTTGCTCAAAGTGCTTAGTGGTACATCTCCCAAACCATCAGCAATCTTTCATTCCAATATACACTCATAAGTAATCTCGGTCCCACCGATTTCCTAAACTCAGTCACACCGAGATGAACCACCTCAGCCACAAAGCCAAACCCTAGTAATTTCGGATTTTCCGATTCCAAACTCGGTCTCACCGAAACTAGTGTTGCCAAGCTTCTGTAACCTTCTGTCATCAAATCGGTGTCACCGAGATGATAAAGTCGGTCCCACCGAGATTGGCAAACCCTAGTCTTTGGAAGAATCAGACTCACCGAGATTGTATTTTCGGTCCCACTGAAAATCCCAACGCTCACAAGATTTGAACTTTCGGTCTCACCGAGTTGTCAACTTCGGTCCGACCGAGATTGGTCAAATGTGTGTAACAGTTGGATTTTGTGTGGAGGCTATAAATACCCTCCACCTCCTCTTCATTCGTGGAGAGAGCCATCGAAAGAACTACCACTCCTACCTTACATTTACGAGAAGAAAACTACCTACCCTTGTGTTGAGATCAAGTTGCTCCACTCCCACCATATGAAACTTGATTTCTAGCCTTCCCAAGTTGCTTTCCACTCAATCCTTTCTTCCACCACAGCCAAATCAGTGAGGAGAGTTGAGTGTTGGGGAGATTATCATTTGAAGCACAAGAGCAAGGAGTTCATCATCACCAACACCATCTATTACCTTTTGGAGGGTGGTGCCTCCTAGATTGGTTAGGTGTCGCTTGGGAGCCTCCACAAGATGTGGAGTTGAACCAAGAAGTTTGTAAGGGCAAGGAGATCGCCTACTTCGTGAAGATCTACCCCGAGTAAGGCTAGTCCTCCGTGGGCGTAGCCATGATGGCATAGACAAGGTTGCTTCTTCGTGGACCCTTCGTGGGTGGAGCCCTCCGTGGACTCTCGCAGCCGTTACCCTCCGTGGGTTGAAGTCTCCATCAACGTGGATTGACGATAGCACCACCTATCGGAACCACGAGAAAAATCTCCGTGTCTCCAAATTGCGTTTGCTCTTCTCCACCTCTCTTTACTACATGTGCAATTTACTTTCCGCTGCCAATACTCTAGAATTGCATGTGTAGGGTGATACTTGACTTGATCATCATTGTGAACTTGCCAAAACTTGTCTTAATCAAAAGGCTAAATTTTATATTGTCAAGTAGTCTAATCACCCCCTCTAGACATACTTTCGATCCTACAAGTGGTATCGAGCTTTGGTCTCCATTGTATTGGTCTCCATTGCATTGGACTCCATAAGCTTGGTTTCACAACCTAGGAGAGTATGGCGTCTAGTGAGGGTAATTTTCAGAGAGGTCCTTACTTTGATGGTTCAAACTTTGCTAGTTGGAAGCATAAAATGAAAATGCATATTCTTGGACATAACCCTGCCGCATGGGGCATTATTTGTGTTGGCTTGCAAGGTGAATTCTTGAGGAAGGAAAAGTTCGGATCGTGAAGCTACAAATGATGAATTGCGGATGTTGCAAAACAATGCTCAAGCTTGTGACATTCTCTTCAATGCTTTGTGTCCCGAGGAGTTCAACAAAATCAGTCGTCTTGAGAATGCAAAAGAGATTTGGGATACTTTGGTCGAAATGCACGAAGGTACCGAGTCCGTGAAGGAATCAAAGCTAGATGTTCTTCAAGGTCAACTTGACAAGTTCAAGATGAAGGAAGGTGAAGGAGTCGCTGAAATGTACTCTAGGCTTGCTCTCATCACAAATGAGATTGCCGGCTTAGGAAGCGAAGAAATGACCGACCGATTCATCATCAAGAAGATTCTCAGAGCTTTGGATGGAAAGTATGACACCGTGTGCACTTTGATCCAAATGATGCCAAACTACAAGAATCTCAAGCCTACCAAGTCATTGGAAGAATTGTTGCTCATGAGATGACACTTAAAGATAAGGAAGAGCTTCACAACAAGTCAAGTGGTGCTTACAAAGCTACAAGTGATGCTCCTACAACCTCAAGTGACAAGCTAGTTTCCAATGAAGAGATAAGCCTAATGGTGAAGAACTTCAACAAATTCTACAAGAGTAGAAGCAAGGAAAGAAGCTCAAAGTCTAGATCATATGATGAAAAGAGATCTTCTACTCGTGATCGAAACTGCTACAATTGTGGAAGACCCGGACACTACTCAAATGAGTGTTCGACTCCCCACAAGAGAAGAGAAGAATCTCCAAGAAGAAGAAGCTCAAGAGAAGAGTCACCTCGGAAAGAGAGAAGGAGTAGAGATGATCGTTATGAACGAAGATCCTCTCGGAGAAGCAAGGATTCGGAGAAGAAAGACAAGTCATCAAGGAGCTACACAAGAAGGAAACATCAAGCTCATGTAGGTGAATGGGTCTCCGGCTCCGACTCCGACAATCACTCTGAAAGAAGCTATCACTCCAACTCCGAATCTGATCAAGATGAAGGTGTTGCCGGTCTTGCTCTCGTATCCTCCAACTCCAACTCCTATGACTTATTTGATTCACCAAATGAGGGAATTGGAAGATGCTTCATGGCTACAGGCCCCAAGGTATCACACCCTGAATTCATTGACTTTGATAGTGATGAGGATGACTTGCTTGGTGAAGATGAGCTTTTACATGACAAATCTAGTGAGCCTAGTAATGATGAACATGCTAGTAGTCTTTATAGTCGAGAAGAGTCGAATGACAATGCTATGAAGGAGATTGAGCATTTAACTAAAGAACTAAACACTCTTAAGTTAGCTCATGAAACAACTCAAGAAGATCATAGAGAGCTCCTAAGATCTCATGAGAAGCTACGCTTCGAGAAGCTCAATCTAGAGCAAGAACATGAGTTCCTAAATGCTATCAATGACGATCTTCGAAAGAAGAGTTCTTCATATCTTGCCAAACGACTTCTCTTGTCTAATTTCTTGCCACCTATTAAAACTAAGCATGACAAGCATAAGAAAAATTCTTCATCCAATAGTAACAATAACCATGCTAAATCCAATGTTGTTACGCCTAGTAGTTCTCTTGATTCCACTAACAATGTTTCAAGCCAAGTTACACTTGAGCAAGAAAATAGTTTATTGAAAGGGATTATAGAGAAAGGTGTCTACAAGAGCCTTGCCGGAAGCAAGAACTTTGAGGAAATTGTTACAAGCAAGGAAGGCACCGAAGAATCAAGGAATTGGTTTTGAGCGAAAGTTCAACGCCGAGGGTGTTGAATGGGAAGAAGGTCAATATCCCACTCCAAAGTTTGTTTCTCAAAAGGAGAAGTATGATCCCACTTCTTCCAATGTGGAACAAGCTCAAGATGACCTTCCACCACAAGACCACAAGCTAAAAGGCAAGGACAAGCTTCAATAGGAGATTGATGCATTTATTGAAGCACCTAAGACCATGGTCAAGTGGGTTCCCAAGGAAACGTCAAGTTCTACTTCGTCAAGCTCAACTACTACCCCAAGGATTCCCATCAAGATGATGTGGATCCCGAAGAAGAAGAACTAGAGAGTTCTTGAGGGTGACTCCGCCAACATACTTCACTCACATTCATTTTGGCAAGAACTTGTGCAATCAACTTCCACATCTTGCACTAGTTCATGGAGTCACAAACCCTCTTGTTGGTAAGTCAAGGGACAAGGTAATCATTGCTTTCATGGACATCATCTATTGTGAACTTCAATCTATGTCCATGGATATCCTTGTTTGTTCCTTGTGGGACTAACCCATGTAGGTATTGAAAGTGCCCGAATCCAAAGGATTGCTCCCAACTCTTGATGATCTTCATCAACATTGAGCATCCACATCTTCAACATCTACATGAAGTCTTCTCGACAACCCAAGGTTAGTTTGACCCTTTAAAGGGATTCTCACATCAAGGGGGAGCTTTGCTCTAAAGAATTGAGCTAAAGCATCTTCAAATGATGTGAACACATTAATGCTTTATGTAAAAGTGGTAACCCCACTTGTGCTTAAACGATGAGTATGACCTATGATCAAATGTTATCATTTGACTCCTAAGTCAATATACTCATATATAGATGACCTAGTCATCGACAAATTGTGTGATAGTAGCTAGTGTTTTGTTTGTGCATGTTTGACACATATTTCATTTGCTATCTTATTGTGTGAGCATGTTGGATGCATAATTTTATCCATTCGAGGACATCCATTTGTTGCTTTGGTCTTTTGGATTTTTTTCTGACCAAATGGATGGACAAGAATGCCTAAGTTCCTCCCCTAGCTATCTATGCTTTCTTGTCTCAAATTCTATTCATGCTTATATCACAAACTTTGAACAAGTCATTTTCGGACACACCGAGTGAGGAGCACTCGGAGCCACCGATCCGTCTAGGGCTAAAATTCCAAAACCTTCTAAGTATTTTCGGTCAGACCAACCCACTCAACTCGGACAGACCGAAAGCACTTGGATTGATCTAGGTTTTCACCTTGGTGAAACCGAGTTGCAAATTTCGGCGTGACCGAAGTGAGTAACTGCTTGCAGTTATCCATCTCGGTGCCACCGAGTTTTACAACTCGGTCCCACCGACAGCTAATGGGTATATATACCTGAGGGCAGCACGCGTTGATTCCTTCTTCAAAACGCCTCACCCCCAAACCCTTTGCTGCCATCGCCGTGGTCTCCGGATCGTCTCCGTAAATGCCGCCGTGCGCCCTCTCCGCAGTCTCCGTCGCCGTCAACGGACATTCTCTCGCGCCGTTGCCGCCAGTGAGGAACTCCACCAAGTTAGGGTGAGTTTGATCCTCTCGTGCTTCAACCTCCGATTCAATGCACGATTGGTTTGCCTAGCATCTTGCCACGTTTGAGATCTTCCATACACCAGATTAGTTCGTTAGAACGAAATTCGAGTAAAAGTTTTAGGGTTAGGTTTCCGCCAAATACATCTCGGTGAGACCGATTTTATATTCTCGGTATGACTGATTTGGCCTCTGGCCATTGCACTGCACCTTTCGGTCCAACCAAGTTGTGCAAATCGGTGCGACCGAAATGAGGATTTAGTGAAACCCTAGTGTTTTCGGCAGGACCGAAACCCACATCGGTCCAACCGAAAGTGGTGTGAATGCCTCTGTTAGAACACTTCGGATTCACCGAATTTTAGACTCGGTCTGACCGAAATGCATTCTGTGAAAACCTAAAACTGAAATTTGAACTCATTCTTTTTGCAAAATCTTCTGCAGTTTGTGATAACTCTTCTATTCTGCCTACACCTAATCTATTCACAGGTTGTCAGCCATGTTAGATGCCAGTGACAGCCAGAACAGGTCTGAATCTCCAATTGCTGAAATTTCAGAGGCAGGCACTAGTCCTGAGGCCAGCAGCTTTTCTGATGATGGTGAGAGGAGCACACCAAGTGGTTTGCCTCCTGCTGCCACCAGGGCCAGAAAGAAGAAGAATTCTGATGAAGAAGATTCTGATTTTATTGCTGAGGAAGAGATCTCCTCCAAGCCAAAGAGGAAAGTTGTTGCCAAAGAGCATCAAGGGCAACAAACCAAGAAAGGCACCAGTAAAGTGAAGAAGTCCACTGTTGCTAAGAAGCTGAGCATGGAAGAAGAAACTTCAAGTAAAGTGAAGAAAACTTCCAAGAGGAAGAGGATTGTGCATGATGACGCAGCTGAAGAAGATGAGGATGAGGAAGCACCCCAGCCTCCTCCTCAGAAGCCTAAGTTCATGGGCGATGCCATCAGGGCAGGAGCACCTTCAAAGTCTAAGCCATCTGCTCCAAAGAAAGGCAGCTCAAGCCAAGCCTGCTGCCAAGCCCAAGAAAACTGCGAAAACATTCCTGCTTTAGAGAAGAAGAAAGACAATGTGCCACCAATGAGTCGATGATGAGGCACCAGTATTCTTGAAACTCCGTCAGAAACTGCCAATTCACAATGATGCTCATCCTCGAGCTGAAAACATGAAGGAAAGAAAGGACAGAGGTCTCAGGCTATGGAGACAAGCTGATCCATATGCTGTGAGGAGCAGGACTGTTGTTGACCCAAGGTTCCACACCATAGAGCAGCAGGATTTCTATGAGACTGTGCTTATGGACAAGAAGCCCATTGTTGCAGACACTCGCTATGTTGACTGGGCATATATTGACAGTGAAGAGCACAGAGACTTCTTTCCACATGTGCATGAGAGCTTTACTTGCATGTGGTGTTGCTTGATTTCGTTGGTCGGTCGACAAATTGGAATGATGAGATGATCATGCAATTCTATGCCACACTCATTTCTATCCGGATGGCGAGGATTGTATGGATGACTGAAGGTCAGAGATTCTCTTCAACTGTTGAAGAATGGGCAGCACTGCTGAATGCTCCAGTGCAGAGAGAGGATGATGTTGATGTCTATGGTATTCCCAAGAAAAACCATGAGTCTATGAAAAATATGTACAATGAGGTACCAGCTAAGGATGTGGAAATCTGGAAGCTCGGCTCAGTGTATCATCTCCAGGCAGGTCTCCCTACCACAAACACAATTCGAGGCATACCTTGATGCCCAAGTCCGAGATCATCGCATGATCGAGGCTATTCTATCAACATGCTGCATATACTTGATCGAAGGCACCTTTCAAGGTGATGGACCCGATAGTTGAGACTATCAAGAGGACCGCAGCAGACTGAAGAGGTCGTGTGGATTTGCCCGCACATTCAGATGCTTATCAATGCCAAGTTTGGCACGGGCACATATCTGTTGGATAGACCACACTTGCCACTTTGCAGCTTTGAGCATGAGGACAATGAAGTTGTGATGACCGAGGATGATCCCACGTCTGTTGAAGGTCAAGCAAAGAGTGAAGCTGCCAAACAAGCCAAAGCTGAGAAGGAAGCAGCGAAGCAGCAGCTAAACCCAAGAGTGTTGGAGAGTAGCTCCTTGAAGCTACCTAGAGGATTGAACAACGCCTGCCAGCATTGTGCGATCTCGGGAGAGTCTTGAGAGGATTGTTGAAGACAAGATCCATGCTCGATGTCAAGTGGATCAAGTGCAACTCACATCAACAAGCTTGAGGCAGATATCGAGGAAGCAAAGAGGAGAAGGAAGAGCTCATGCGAGAGATGCAAGATGATCTAGTCCAGATGATTATGAACAGCCTGCTCGAGTTCCTACAGACCCGATCACCGCTATTCCAAAGGATGCACACGTGGCTACAAGATCAAGACCTCCCACAGCTCCATCAGTTCCAGCTCCAGCTCTAGTGACCACTCCTCCAGCTCCACAGACTTCAGCTGAAGCCTTTGCAGATGCAGCCATCTCAACTCCATCAACCTGCATAGAGCCGCCACAGAGTCCCCAGTGACGTTTAGCTCTATACCTTTCGAACTTTTTGGTAACTTGTTGCCAAAGGGGGAGAAATTGTATATATCATAGGACTTTGAGGATTTCTTCTTCTTCTTGTCATCGGAATCATATTCCTTGCTTTTCTTCTTCTTCTTCTCATTGTCCCAATGTGGACACTCTGATATGTAGTGACCAGGTTTCTTGCACTTGTGGCAGGTTCTCTTCTTATGATCATGTGTGGAAGCTTCGTCATTCCTTAAGCTAGATCATGAAGACTTCCTGAAGCCTTTCTTCTTTGTGAATTTCTGGAACTTCTTCACAAGCATAGCAAGTTCCTTCCAATGTCTTCGTGGATCTTCGAATCGCAATGATTCTTCATCGATGAGGAAGCAACTTTAGCCTTCAAAGCACGAGTTCGCCATAGTTTGGGCCATAGATATCTCTTTTCTCAAATAGCTGGAACTCATTTGTGTTGAGCCTCTAAAAGTGCAACTAATCCCCGGGTGGTTTTGGTAATTAATAACAACATATATATCATTGAACTAATAGTTTCTTGAGAACATTTCGAAAAGTTCAATGATATGGGTATGGCAATGATCAAGAAGTGGGCCCTCAAAATGCTAAGGAAAACATTGGCAAAAGCTCAAGACTCCATTTTGGTTTAGTGATCCAAGATCACATTGAGTCTATAGGAAAGCCAATACTATTAAAAGGGATGAGGTTATGTTAATTATCCGTTGCTCAAAGTGCTTAGTGGTACATCTCCCAAACCATCAGCAATCTTTCATTCCAATATACACTCATAAGTAATCTCGGTCCCACCGATTTCCTAAACTCACCACACCGAGATGAACCACCTCACCACAAAGCCAAACCCTAGTAATTTCGGATTTTCCGATTCCAAACTCGGTCTCACCGAAACTAGTGTTGCCAAGCTTCAGAACCTTCGTCATCAAATCGGTGTCACCGAGATGATAAAGTCGGTCCCACCGAGATTGGCAAACCCTAGTCTTTGGAAGAATCGGACTCATCGAGATTGTATTTTCGGTCCCACGAAAATCCCAACGCTCACAAGATTTGAACTTTCGGTCTCACCGAGTTGTCAACTTCGGTCCGACCGAGATTGGTCAAATGTGTAACGGTTGGATTTTGTGTGGAGGCTATAAATACCCTCCACCTCCTCTTCATTCGTGGAGAGAGCCATCGAAAGAACTACCACTCCTACCTTACATTTACGAGAAGAAAACTACCTACCCTTGTGTTGAGATCAAGTTGCTCCACTCCCACCATATGAAACTTGATTTCTAGCCTTCCCAAGTTGCTTTCCACTCAATCCTTTCTTCCACCACAGCCAAATCGGTGAGGAGAGTTGAGTGTTGGGGAGATTATCATTTGAAGCACAAGAGCAAGGAGTTCATCATCACCAACACCATCTATTACCTTTTGGAGGGTGGTGCCTCCTAGATTGGTTAGGTGTCGCTTGGGAGCCTCCGTCAAGATGTGGAGTTGAACCAAGAAGTTTGTAAGGGCAAGGAGATCGCCTACTTCGTGAAGATCTACCCGAGTAAGGCTAGTCCTCCGTGGACGATGCCATGATGGCATAGACAAGGTTGCTTCTTCGTGGACCCTTCGTGGGTGGAGCCCTCCGTGGACTCTCGCAGCCGTTACCCTCCGTGGGTTGAAGTCTCCATCAACGTGGATTGACGATAGCACCACCTATCGGAACCACGAGAAAAATCTCCGTGTCTCCAAATTGCGTTTGCTCTTCTCCACCTCTCTTTACTACATGTGCAATTTACTTTCCGCTGCCAATACTCTAGAATTGCATGTGTAGGGTGATACTTGACTTGATCATCATTGTGAACTTGCCAAAAACTTGTCTTAATCAAAAGGCTAAATTTTTATATTGTCAAGTAGTCTAATCACCCCCCCTCTAGACATACTTTCGATCCTACAGCCTCTCAAGTATATCAGACGGATCGAGTGTCTTGAAGTCAGGACGTTCTTGTATCATGAGGGCAAGGGTGTCAAAGGAGCTATTAAGTGATCTCAGCGAAGGTTTGGCGATTTCATGTTTGGTAATCTCGATTCGCCAAGAGCTTGAAGTTCATTTGTGATATCAGTGAGGCGATCAAACGTGAGCTGGACATTTTCATTGTCGTTTCTCTTGAAGCGGTTGAAAAGGTTGCGAAGAACACCGATTATTTGATCTCTCCGGGTTGAGACGCCTTCGTTGACCTTGGATAGCCATCCCGCACTAGCTTCGATGTTTCCAGAGCACTCACACGGCCATACTTGTCCTTTGGTCGATGACCACGATGATGTTCTTTGCAAGAGAGTCCAGTTGAATGAACTTCTTGACATCAGTGGGGGTGACACCTTCACCAGTTTTGGGAATGCCATTCTTGACGACATACCAGAGGTCGACATCAATGGCTTCAAGATGCATACGCATCTTGTTCTTCCAATAGGGATATTCAGTTCCATCGAACACGGGGCAAGCAGCAGACACCTTGATTATCCCTGCAGTCGACATAGCTGAAACTCCAGGTGGTTAAACCGAATCACACAGAACAAGGGAGTACCTTGCTCTGATACCAATTGAAAGTGCTAGTATCGACTAGAGGGGGGGTGAATAGGCGATTTTTATGAAAGTCTTCAAAACTTGGAAGTTTCGAAGACAAACAACAGAAATAACCTAATTGATATGCAGCGGAAGATAATCTACCGTAGACAAGCCATAGTCATGTATGTAATGATGTGAAAGTACAGGACTAATAGCAGTTAGGTAGTAAGGATCAAGATGGAAGATAGTGTGAAGCCAATCAACAATAGTAGTCAAGCAATGAAGTCAAACAGATACACAGATAGGCAACGACTTCACGAAGACAAACTTAAGTAAGGTTGGAAGAGATAGAACCATTCGCTTGTTGAAGACACAGGATTTGTTGGACCAGTTCCCATTCTTTGTGACAACCGTGACGTCTGGTTAGGGAGGCTGAGATTTAACTCAAGACCGTGTCTTCACCTTATTCCCTTGAGCTAAGGACACCCAGTCCTCGCCCAATCACTCTGTAAGTCTTCAAGGAGACTTCCAAACCTTCACAGACTTCGCTCACCGACAATCCACAATGACTCTTGGATGCTCGAACGCGATGCCTAACCGGCCGGAGGATTCACAGTCCTCAAGTGTAATAAGTCTTTAGGTCACACGCATGTAAAGACTTCAAGATGCCTAACACTCTTTGGCTCTGGGTGTTTGGGCATTGTCCTCGAAAGGAATTCTCTCTCTCAAATGCTTCGAGGTGGGTTGCTCTCAAACGACAAAAGCCGTGCACAAACTCTAAGCAGCCACCAATTTATGGTGTAGGGTGGGCTATTTATAGCCACTAGGCAACCCGACCTGATTTGTCCAAAATGACCCAGGTCACTAAGGAACCGACACGTGTTCCAACGGTCGATTTCAAACACACGCGCAACTTTACTTGGGCTACAAGTAAAGCCGACTCATCCACTCTGGATAAGATTTGCTCTCATTGTCTTCGCTCAAGACATAGGATTTGAGTTGAGCATCACTTGACCACTCGACTTAGTTCACTTGGACCCCACTTAACAATATGGTGGTTCCTATGACTCAACAAAGAAGAAAAAGGAAACAACGAAACCACACACGGTCTTGGCCCAAAGTCTTCACACAATGTCTTCTCATGTCATAGTCTTCAATATGAATATCTTCTCATACCACCACTGTCTTCAATGTCTTCATACATTTTTAGGGGTCATCTCCAGTAGGTAAACCGAATCAATGAGGGACACTACCTGCGTTATCCTGCAATTCTCACAAACGCATCAGTCCCTCAACCAACTTTGTCGTCAATACTCCAAAACCAACTAGGGGTGGCACTAGATGCACTTACAGGCTTGGGTAAGCCTGACTATACATGGTCCATCGTGAGCTCAGGATCACCACCTGGGCTTCGGCCTACTCGTCGACATCAATGTCTATGAAGAACCCATCAGAAGGGGTTGCAGCGTCTTCTGTAAAACGTAAATTAAGCAACATGAGAACAAAGGTACTCAGCAAGACTTACATCAGATCCTACATACATGCACATTATCAAGAAGGGTTGGTGGGGTTATTGCAGCAAGCCAGCTTTGACTCTTGGCTAAGCTATCTTATGAGACTCCAACTTGAAATGGTTTTGCACACTCGAGTCCACTACTCACCACTTCAAGACACTACCGAGGATCCACCTCCGTCATCCTACGAAAGAGCCATCCTTGGCACTCACGCTTATCTTGAGGCTTTTATTGGTATCCATTTACTTGTCTATGAACTGTATAGGCAACCAAGTAGTCCTTTACCGCGGACACGGCTATTCGAATAGATGATGTTAACCCTGCAGGGGTGTACTTCTTCATACATGTTTCCACCAATTAGCGTCTGCACAAGACATGTGCTCGGCAGATTTCAAGCGAAATCCGACGTGGGTGTAGACCACGACCTACCTAAACACCTAAGTCTCTAGTCCAGGTTTATCGCCTATTCAGGTTCCATCCGCAGGGAGTCCGGCCGAGGTTTCCACATACGGCCCCGAACGATGTGTACAGGGTTCCGAGACACCTAACGGGTGCCCGGTATACCCGGCCACGTACCTACCGCATCATAGCCCTCCCTGCGGGTCAGCGCTGCCCATGGCCTCTAGTAAGCTACAAACACCAGAAACTACTTGCAACTCCTGGACAGAGGACTAGGGTGGATAAGAAGTCGAGCGGGGTCATATTTCAGGGCCCAATGTATGGTAGTAGCTGAATCTTAAATCACACATACAGATCTCAGTGCTTAAGGACGGCTTCAATGAAACAACCCACCATGTACACCTACATGGCCTCTCATTGATACCTTTACCAAATCGTGTTCAACACATCACTCTCATTATCGACATGATCATTTCACTCTAGCCCATCACCCAGACGAACCAGACCTGACACGACCCTAAGCATAGCAGGCATAGCAAGGTAGGAACAACACATACACATGGCTCAATCAACTCCTACACATGCTAGTGGGTTTCATCTAGTTATTGTGGCAATGACATGTCATACAGAGGAAATGGTTCAACTACCGTGGCACACAGCAGTTTGAATCATGTTGTCTTAATGCATTAATAGAAAGCAGAGGCGAGAACATGGGATTGTATCAATATGATCAAATGGTTGGTTGCTTGCCTTGCGGGTCCGTGGACTGGTATTGCTCTTTGTTAGGGTATTCACGATACTCCTCGGGGGCAAAACCTACCGCAGAGAGCACCGATACACAATCATCACCAAACAATGTGCAACAATATGATGCATGCATGAGACATGGCAAAATGAGTGTATTAGGCTAATGCAACTAAGACCAGATGGGTTTGAACCATTTTGAATGAAAGATTCAAGTTTCAAGCTCATACATGGCCCTTTAAAGTGCTTTATCTTGTTCAGCACTAAACAACAGGTTAACTTGTTTAAACATGCATGAAACCAGTACAAATGGATAGACTGGATTTTTCTGATCATTTTTCGTATATAACACTTTGCATTTGGAGCTATAGATTAATTTCTATAATTTTTTGAAGCTTGTGGTATTTACTGGAATTTCCTGTATAAGAATAATTCCAGTAATTAAATTACTGTGTCAGCATCGCGTCAGGGTGACGTCAGTGGTCAACGGGACGGTCCAGGTCAAACCTGACAGTGGGTCCTGCGTGTCAGTGTCATTAGTTTAACTAATTTAAATTAGTACTAACCCTAGTTTAATTAGCAGGGCTGGGCCCCACCTATCATTGACCCAGGGGGGTCAAACTGGGCCCACCCGTGGTCAAACAGGGTCAGCGGGGTCAAACTCGCCGGCGTTTAGCCGCCGGCGAGGCCAAACACGGCGGCGCGGTGCGGGTTTTGTGCTCCGATGACCAAAACAACGGCGGAGCACATCTACGTGATGCGGGGAGTGAGCCGCGTCCAGTGGTGGTGGTGGTTGGGCTCGGGGTCACCGGAAACGACACTGGCGACGAGTTTGGCGACGGCCTAAGCTCGGACGAACTCGGACTCGTCGCTAGGGGGCACGGCGAGGTGCGTGGAGTAGTACGGTGAGCTCCTAGGGTGGGGTAAGGCTAGTGGACAAGGTGGCGCGGCCGTGGCATGGCCGGAGCCTCGTCGGAGACGAGCTCGGCGGCGGCGTGTGCGGGTGAGCTATGTGTAGTCGCTACTGGGCGAGAGAGAGAGAGAACAAAGAGGATGGAGAGGTAGCTAGGCTCACAGCAGTTGTGACGGAGCTGACGGCGGGGTCGGGGACGGCCTGCTGCGACGATGACGGCGAAGGGGATCTCCGGCGGTGGCGGAGTCGGGCGAGGTCGATGTGGTGGCTTCGAGGCACGCGAGCGCTTGGGGCTCGTCCTGCTCGATGGAGAGGACGGTGGCGGAGCTCGTGGACACGGTCGGGCGGCGCAGAGATGACGGTGGGCGCGGCTACGGCGGCGGCTGCTTCGGCCATGGTGAAGGGGAGCGAGGAAGAGAGGCAGGGGCGAGTGGACATGTCCAGGGGGTCGGGGGTGCGACGTGGAGGTCGTCCAGCCCGTCCAGCGGCGAAGCGGCTGAAAGTGCAACTATCCCTTGGTGGTTTTGGTAATTCATAACAACATATAGCTCATTGAGCTAAAGCTATTCCAAGACTATTATTTCAAGAAAGCTCAATGAATGGCATGGCATGGATGATGAAAGTGGATCCCTCAAAATACTAAGGACAAAGGATTGGCTCAAGCTCAAAATCTCAAGACTCTTCATTTTATATTTTAGTGATCCAAGATCACATTGAGTCTATAGGAAAAGCCAATACTATCAAGGAGGGATGAGGTGTTGCTTAATGAGCCTCTTGCTTCATGTGCTTAGTGATATGCTCCAAAACCCTCAGCTACTTTCTCACATCCACAAATGACCTAAACCTAAAGCCAAAATCGGTCACACCAATTCTTCCTATCCGGCGCCACCGAGTTTGAAAGTCATAGCCACTGCCACAAACCCTAAGCAAATCGGTCTTACCGATAGGGATCTCGGCCTCATCGAGATGGGATTGTAATCTCTCTGTTTCCCTTCGTAACGTTTTGGTCTAACCGAAGTGAGCGATCGGTCCCACCGAGATTGCAATGTAAACTCTCTGTTTCCCTTTTGTAACATTTTGATCTCACTGAAAAGAGCAAATCGATCCCACCGAGTTTACCTGACCAACTCTCTGGAAAGCTTATTACCAAAATCGGTCTCACCGAGTTTGTGTAATTGGTCTTACCGAGATTACGTTATGCCCTAACCCTAACCGAATCGATCCTACCGAGTTGCATGTCAGTCCCACCGATAATCCTAACGGTCACTAGGTTTACTAAATCGGTCCGACCGAGTCTGTTGAATCGGTCCCACCGAGTTTGGTAAATTGTGTGTAACGGTTAGATTTTGTGTGGAGGCTATATATACCCCTCCACCTCCTCTTCATTCGTGGAGAGAGCCATCAGACTAAACCTACACTTCCAACTTACCATTTCTGAGAGAGAACCACCTACTCATGTGTTGAGGCCAAGATATTCCATTCCTACCATATGAATCTTGATCTCTAGCCTTCCCCAAGTTGCTTTCCACTCAAATCTTCTTTCCACCAGATCCAAATCCTATGAGAGAGAGTTGAGTGTTGGGGAGACTATCACTTGAAGCACAAGAGCAAGGAGTTCATCATCAATGCACCATTTGTTACTTCTTGGAGAGTGGTGTCTCTTAGATTGGCTAGGTGTCACTTGGGAGCCTCCGACATGATTGTGGAGTTGAACCAAGGAGTTTGTAAGGGCAAGGAGATCGCCTACTTCGTGAAGATCTACCACTAGTGAGGCAAGTCCTTCGTGGGCGATGGCCATGGTGGGATATACAAGGTTGCTTCTTCGTGGACCCTTCATGGGTGGAGCCCTCCGTGGACTCACAAGAACTGTTACCCTTCGTGGGTTGAAGTCTCCATCAACGTGGATGTACGATAGCACCACCTATTGGAACCACGCCAAAAACATCCGTGTCTCCAATTGCGTTTGAATCCTCCAAACCCTTCCCTTTACTTTCTTGCAAGTTGCATGCTTTAGTTTCCGCTGCCTATATACTCTTTGCATGCTTGCTTGAATTGTGTGACGATTGCTTGACTTGTCCTAAGATAGCTAAAATCTGCCAAACTCTAAAATTGGGAAAAGGTTAAGTTTTTAATTGGTCAAGTAGTCTAATCACCCCCCCCCCCTCTAGACATAGTTCAAGGTACTACAAGTGGTATCAGAGCTTTGGTCTCCATTTTCTTTGATTTCCATAGCTTTTGGTGGTCATAGCCTTGGTTTCACAACCTAGGAGAGTATGGCGTCTAGCGAGGGAAATTATCACCGTAGAGGTCCTTGCTTTGATGGTACTAATTTTGCTAGTTGGAAGCATAAGATGAAAATGCATATTCTCGGACATAACCCCGCCGTTTGGGCAATTATTTTTATTGGCTTGCAAGGTGAATTCTTTGATGGGAGAAAGCCGAACCGTGAAGCTAATGCGGAAGAACTGAAGATGCTGCAATACAACGCTCAAGCTTGTGATATCATCTTCAACGGATTATGCCCCGAAGAATTCAACAAAATCAGCCGTCTTGAGAATGCAAAGAAAATTTGGGATACTTTGATTGATATGCATGAAGGTACCGAATCCGTCAAGGAATCCAAGTTGGATGTGCTCCAAAGTCAGCTTGACTAGTTCAAAATGAAGGATGGTGAAGGTGTCGCTGAAATGTACTCTAGGCTTGCACTTATCACAAATGAGATTGCCGGCTTAGGGAGTAAAGAAATGACCGACAGATTCATCATCAAGATGATCCTAAGAGCATTGATGGAAAGTATGATACCGTGTGCACATTGATCCAAATGATGCCAAACTACAAAGATCTCAAGCCAACAGAAGTCATTGGAAGAATTGTTGCTCATGATATGTCACTCAAGGATAAGGAGGAACTTCACAACAAGTCAAGTGGTGCTTACAAAGCCTCAAGTGAAGCCCCCATATCATTAAGTGAGAAACAAACCTTCAATGAAGAATTGAGCTTAATGGTGAAGAACTTCAACAAATTCTACAAGAGTAGAAGCAAAGAAAGAAGCTCCAAGTCAAGGTCTTACCATGACAAAAGATCTTCTAGTCGAGAGCGCAATTGCTACAATTGTGGGAGACCCGGACATTATTCCAATGAGTGTACGACACCCTACAAAAGAAGAGAATATTCTCCAAAAATAAGAAGCAAAAGAGAAGAATCACCATCGAGAGAGAGGAGGAGTAGAGATGATCGTTATGAGCGAAGACCCTCATGGAGAAGCAAGGATTCGGAAAAGAAGAACCAGTCATCAAGGAGCTACACAAAATGAAGACATCAAGCTCATGTTGGTGAATGGGTATCCGGCTCCGACTCCGACAATCACTCCGAGAGAAGCTATCACTCCGACTCTGAATATACTCAAGATGAAGGTGTTGCCGGTCTAGCACTTGTGTCAACCAACTCCTACGACATATTTGATTCACCAAATGAAGGAATTGGAAGATGCTTCATGGCCAAAGGTCCAAAGGTAACACATCCTAAGTATGTTGATTTTGATAGTGATGAAGATGACTTGCTTGTGGATGATGATTTACTTGTTGACAACTCTAGTGATGGATACTATGATGAAACATCAATTAATCATGCTAATCAAGATAAAATGAATGACAATGATAAGGAGAAGATTGAGCTTCTAACTAAAGAACTAAACACTCTTAAGTTAGCTCATGAAACAATCTTCGGAGATCATCGAGAACTTTTAAGGGCACATGAGAAGTTACACTTTGAAAAGCTCAATATTGAGCGAGAGCATGAGTTCTTAAAAGCAATCAATGATGATCTCTGTAAGAAAAGTTCTTCTTACATTGCCAAGCGTTTACTCTAATCTACTTACATGCCTCAAGTCAAGTCTAGTAACAAGTACAAGAAAGATCCTTCCTCTAGTAGTAACAATAATAATGTCAAATCCAATATTATTGCTTCTAGTAGTTCTCTTGATTCCACTAATGATTCTCTTAGCCAAGTTACACTTGAGCAAGAAAATAGCTTATTGAAGGGAATTATAGTGAAAGGTGTTTACAAGAGCCTTGCCGGAAGTAAGCAATTCGAGGAAATTGTACGCAAGCAAGGAAGGCACCGGAAGAATCAAGGTGTTGGTTTTGAACGAAAGTTCAATGCCAATGGAGTTGAGTGGGAAGAAGATCAATACCCCAAGACGAAGTTTGTTCCTCAACAAGAGAAGTATGATCCTACTTCCTTCAAAGGAACACAAGCACAAGATGATCTTCCACCACAAGACCATAAGAACAAAGGCAAGGACGAGCTTCAAGAAGAGATTGATGCATTTGAAGAAGCACCTAAGGCCTCGTTCAAGTGGGTTCCAAAGACTACATCAAGTTCTACTTCATCAAGTACAACTACAACTCCAAGGATTCCCATCAAGATGACGTGGATCCCGAAGAAGAAGAACTAGAGAGTTCTTGAGGGTGACTCCGCCAACATTTTTCACTCATATCATTATGGTAAGAACAAGTGCAATGAACTTCCACATCTTTCACTAGTTCAAGGAGTCACAAACCGTCATGTTGGTAAGGCAAGGGACAAGGTAACCTAATGATTTCATGGACATCATCATGTGTGTGCATCACTCTATGTCTATGGATATCCTTGTTCGTTCCTTGTGGGACTAACCCATGTAGGTAAGTTGAAAGTGCAACTCACTCCAAAGGATTGCTCCAAATGATCTACATCAACATTGAGCATCCACATATTCAACACCTACATGAACTCATCATCGACAAAACCCAAGGTTCGTTCATCCCTCTAAGGGGGGATCTCACATCTAGGGGGAGCTTAACTCTAAGAATTGAGTCAAAGCAACTCTAATGGTGTGAACACATCAATGCATTATGTAAAAGTAGTAACCCCACTTGAGCTTAAATGATGAGTATGACCTATGATCAAATGTCTTTCATTTGACTCCTAAGTCAATGTACTCATATATAGATGACCTAGCCATCGCCAATTGTTTGATAGATGCTAGAATTGGTTGTGCATGTTTTGCCACATATTTCATTTGCCATCTTATTGTGTGAGCATGTTGGTGCATATTTTACTCATTCAAGGACATCCACTTGTTGTTTTGATTGATTTGCCTCTTTTTCTTTTAGCCAAGTGGAAGGAAAAGAATGCCTAAGAACCTTCTCTAGCTATCTATGCTTTTCTCATCTCAAACTCTATTCATGCTACATCACAAAATTTGATCAAGTCAGATTCGAACCACTCTATGTGAGGAGCACTCGGAGTCCCCGATTCATCATAAACTTAAACTTCCAAAACTTCTTTGTGATTCTCGGTCTGACTGATTCCTCCATTTCGGCCCCACCGAGATCACTAAGTCGATCTAAGTTTTCAATCTCGGTGCAACCGATTTGAACTTTTCGGTCACACCGAGTTGTCAGAATCGCATACGTTATGCATCTCGGTGCCACCGAGTTGTTCCACTCGGTTACACCAATAGGGTCGGGCTATATATAGTCACGGGCAAAAAGTTGGAAATTTCTCCGAACCCCTTCGCCCGCGCAATAGCTCGCTCTACCTCCAGGGTCTCCGGATCGTCTCCTCGTCGTCGGCCGCCTCCTGTCGCTGGTCTCCGCCGCCGTCAACGGAATTCAACCCCGCCGTTGCCGCCGTAGCGAGTTCATCGCCAAGCTAGGGTATGGACTCGATCACTGTGCTATCCTTGTTCGATTCCTAGCACATTGTGTTCTTATTGATTCTTGCCACGATTGAAACACTCCTATCCAGTCAATGCAATCCGTAGATTAGATTAGATTCAAAATTTTAGGGTTAGGTTTCCGCCGAAACCATCTCGGACCCACCGAGTTGAAAACCTTGGTCCCACCGATTTGGCTAATGCCATTGCACTAGTAACTCTCGGTCTGACCGAGAATTGCTAATCGGTGAGACCGATTTTAGGACTTTGTGAAACCCTAGCAGTCTCGGTGCCACCGAACTGTGACTCGGTCCAACCGAGTTCATCAGTTTAGGTTCCAAAACTGCTTCGGTAGCACCGAGTTTGAAAAGCGGTGGATCCGAAATGCTTTCTGTGGAAAACTAAAACTGAATTTTTGAATCATTATTTTGCAAAAATCTCTGCATTTTGTGACGCTCATCCACTCTATCTCATCTATAACTCTTCACGGGTCAGTGATCGGTGTTTGCAGATGTCGCACTGAGTGACAGCCTGTAATGTGTCAAGAGCAGATTCAAATGAGTGAGGGCACTAGTCCCTCTAGCACTTTAGATGATGGGAGCAGGAGCACCCCAAGTAATGTGCCTAAGGATGCTAGCAGGCAAAGGAAGAAGAGAACTTCAGACTCTGAAGATGAGGATTATAGAGCTGAAGAGGATGAGGCTACTTCCAAGAAGGTAGTACTCAAAAAGGAGTATGGCTCAGCACATAGCACAAAGCCTGGACTGAATAAGAAGGTTCCTGCCAAGAGGACACCTATGCCCAAGGTCAGAAGGTCCACTCAAGTGCTAGAACAGTCAGAACCCAAAGAGGCACTTGCAAAGAAAGTCATAACTTCCAAATCCAAGAAAGTTCCTACTAGAGAAACTATGAAGTTTACCATTGAATCAGAGGATGAAGCTGCTCAGGATAAGAAGAAGAATAGAGCAAGAACCACAACTGCCCAGGTTCTTGGAAAGCCCTCAATGAGAAGAGATTCTGAAGAGGAAGAAGAGGTTGCTGCACCAGCACCCAAGGCACCAAAGCTTATGGGTGATGCTATTAGATCAGGGGTTGCAACATCTAAGCCCAAGGAAGCACCCAAAGCTGCCACCAAGCCAAAGCTTGCACCAAAGAGGAATACCAGGAGTATTCCAGCTGCTGAGAAGAACAAGGCCCCAGTGCCTGAAGTTGCTGATAAGGAGGATGAAGAAGGACAAGTTCTGAGGAATCTCAAGCCCAAGATACCAGACCACAATGATGCCCATCCTGTGGCTGAGGACATGAACATGAGAAGAGACTCAGGGTTGAGGCTATGGAGGCTGACAGATCCATATGCTGCAAGGAGAAGGATCTTTGATTACGTGTTCCATACAAAGGAACAAAGAGGACTTCTATGAGACAATCTTATTGGATAAGAAGCCCATAGTATGTGATATGAGGTGGGTCGATCGACCTACATTAAGGACAATGAAGAGCACTATCCCGGAGTGCAAGACAGTTTTGTTGCTTGTGGAGTTGCTGATTTTGTTGGGCAAAAGCTCACCAACCTGGAATGATGAACTTATCATGCAATTCTACTCCACAAAGACACTTCTATCCGTATGGGAGGATAGTTTGGATGTCAGAAGGTACAAGGTACCAGTCCACTGTTGAGGAATGGGCAAGTCTAATCAATGCCCCAATGGAAAATGAAGATGACTTGGATGTCTATGCCAAGAAAAAGATGTACCACAATTCCATGGCACACATGTACAAGGAGATCCCAGACAAAGCTGTAGAGACACATAAGTTTGGATCAGTCCACTATCTTCTGTCAGGGCTACCAACTATCAATTGGATCCTAAGGCACACTCTGTTGCCTAAGTCTGGTGACCACAACATGATCAGAGGGCATTCAATCAACATGTTGCATTTGTTTGATGTGCCACAAAAATTTAAGGTCATGAGCCTTATGGTTGAAACCATTAAGAGGACTACAGCAGATCAGAAGAGGAGCTGTGGATATGCCCCTCGGATTCAGGAGTTGATTAACTCAAAGATGGGCACAGGTAAATATCTATTGGATAAGGAACATTTTCCACTTTATCCAGACTTTAAGGACAATGAGGTTGTCATGAATGAGAATGATCCATCATCAGTACATGCTCAAGAGAAGAAGGAGAAGGCTGCCAAGATGCCAACTCAAGAGGAGGCATCTGAGTATTTCTTGAAGAACAAGTAGGAGCAACTTGGTTACTTGATAGCATCAACTCTGAGGATTGAGAAGGGATTGGCCACCCTCACTCAGAATCAGGAGAGCTTGGAAAGAATCATGGAACTCAAATTTCATGATCTTGATGTCAAAGTAACTGATATTCAGTCAGTTGTGGAGCAGCTACAGGATGACATGCAGGAGAGGCGGGGCAAGAAAACCACTAATGTGTTTGCTAGAGTGCCTAGAGCCCAGAGGTCAGTTGCAGTGCCTGTGACATACACTAGAGCAACATCATCTGCACCAGCTACAGCTCCTACAGCTCCAAAGGTAACCTGCTCCAAAGATCAACTCCAAAGACCTCTACTTCAACTGAAGCCTTCGTTCTTGGAGTTATCCGACACCACCACCAAGATCAAGCCCGAGAGTCGATCTAGCACTATGCATTTTCTATGAACCTTTTGGTAACTTGTTGCCAAAGGGGGAGAAAAATGTATAGATCATAGGCTTCGAGAGAGAGTGTGTTGCTTTTGTTCTCTCTTGCTTTGATTTGGTGGTTAAAACTTGTTTGCTTTTGATTGCTTGAGATACTATGCTATTCTTGTGAGACATTGATGATCATGTGTTTGATCATATGCTACACTTATGCATGTTTGATGATATTACCTTATCTATCCTATGTGATCATTCACTTTTCTTGGTGATGAGTGCATGTATTCAATCTTTATTATTTTGAGCGCTCCACCAAGATGTATGTGACATGGAAGAGTAACCCATGAGCCTAATTCCTTGTGCATTTGCAGTCCAAAGCAAATCTTAAACTATGCACAAATTTAGGGGGAGCTCTTGCTTATCACATACTTCTCAAATCGACGATGTTGTTAAATCTTATTATCATTTGTCGAAGCTTTGATCTATATGTTGTCATCAATTACCAAAAAGGGGGAGATTGAAAGTGCAACTATCCCTACATGGTTTTGGTAATTCATAACAACATATAGCTCATTGAGCTAATGCTATTCCAAGACTATTATTTCAGGAAAGCTCAATGAATGGCATGGCATGGATGATGAAAGTGGATCCCTCAAAATACTAAGGACAAAGGATTGGCTCAAGCTCAAAAGCTCAAGACTCTTCATTTTATATTTTAGTGATCCAAGATCACATTGAGTCTATAGGAAAAGCCAATACTATCAGTGAGGGATGAGGTGTTGCTTAATGAGCCTCTTGCTTCATGTGCTTAGTGATATGCTCCAAAACCCTCAGCTACTTTCTCACATCCACAAATGACCTAAACCTAAAGCCAAAATCGGTCACACCGATTCTTCCTATCCGGCGCCAACGAGTTTGAAAGTCATAGCCACTGCCACAAACCCTAAGCAAATCCGTCTTACCGATAGGGATCTCGGTCTCACCGACATGGGATTGTAATCTCTCTGTTTCCCTTTGTAACATTTCGGTCTAACTGAAGTGAGCGATCGGTCCCACCGAGATTTCAATGTAAACTCTCTGTTTCCCTTTTGTAACATTTCGGTCTCACCGAAAAGAGCAAATCGGTCCCACCAAGTTTACCTGACCAACTCTCTGGAAAGCTTATTACCAAAATCGGTCTCACCGAGTTTGTGTAATCGGTTTTACCGAGATTACGTTATGCCCTAACCCTAACCGAATCGGTCCTACCGAGTTGCATGTCAGTCCCACCGATAATCCTAACCGTCACTGGGTTTACTAAATCGGTCCGACCGAGTCTGTTGAATCGGTCCCACCGAGTTTGGTAAATTGTGTGTAACGGTTAGATTTTGTGTGGAGGCTATATATACCCCTCCACCTCCTCTTCATTCATGGAGAGAGCCATCAGACTAAACCTACACTTCCAACTTACCATTTCTGAGAGAGAACCACCTACTCATGTGTTGAGGCCAAGATATTCCATTCCTTCCATATGAATCTTGATCTCCAGCCTTCCCCAAGTTGCTTTCCACTCAAATCTTCTTTCCACCAGATCCAAATCCTATGAGAGAGAGTTGAGTGTTGGGGAGACTATCACTTGAAGCACAAGAGCAAGGAGTTCATCATCAACGCACCATTTGTTACTTCTTGGAGAGTGGTGTCTCCTAGATTGGCTAGGTGTCACTTGGGAGCCTCCGACAAGATTGTGGAGTTGAACCAAGGAGTTTGTAAGGGCAAGGAGATCGCCTACTTCATGAAGATCTACCGCTAGTGAGGCAAGTCCTTCATGGGCGATGGCCATGGTGGGATAGACAAGGTTGCTTCTTCATGGACCCTTCGTGGGTGGAGCCTCCATGGACTCATGAACAACTACCCTTCGTGGGTTGAAGTCTCCATCAACGTGGATGTACGATAGCACCACCTATCGAACCACGCCAAAAACATCTGTGTTCCAATTGCGTTTGAATCCTCCAAACCCTTCCCTTTACTTTCTTGCAAGTTGCATGCTTTAATTTCCGCTGCCTATATACTCTTTGCATGCTTGCTTGAATTGTGTGATGATTGCTTGACTTGTCCTAAGATAGCTAAAATCTGCCAAACTCTAAAATTGGGAAAAGGTTAAGTTTTTAATTGGTCAAGTAGTCTAATCACCCCCCCCCCCTTCTAGACATACTTCAAGGTCCTACAGCGGCAAGCAGGTGGTGCCGTGGCGAGCTCGTGCTCATCGGCGTCACCTCCCCTGCTCGTCAAGGGACGACAAGCAGATGGTCGGCACGGCCAAAGATCTTTGGCCGCCATGTGGGCCGGGGCGTGGGTTTGGCCAGGTAGGTGAGTTTTTCATTTGTTTCTGTTTTATTTTATTTCTGTAGGTTTGTTGCATTTCTAAAAATACTTAGGCATCTCCAAAAATCACCAAACTGCACATGGCCACTGTTTGGAATAAATCCAGCATGGAACATTTTAGTTTGGGATTATTTGAGCATTTGAAATATTTTATATCATTTAAATGCCCAAACTCAAATAACTAATGATTTAATCCAGTGACCTTAGGATGACCTAGAAATTTGTGCATCACTTTTGACAGTGGTTTAAGACCAAGGCAGAGGTGATGAACATTTTTGAACGGCATTTCAGGTTCATTGAAAATATTTTTAGTAAACCCTAGTTGGTTTCAGGGGGTGCTGGGGGTTCTGTCATCCCCATTTCAAGTTTCTGATGAATGAAATAAACATGATGCAACACTCTAATGCATGAGCTAGATAGGGTGTGACACAACAGTCCGGAGTGTATCCGAATACCCGCTCAGTTATGTAAAAATCGGGGTACATGTGGAAACCAGACGTAGGGGTCATAGGTGCTTGAACAGACAAGTACCCAACTAGTTATGTTATATTACATGGATAGTAAGAAACATCTTCCAGGGAGAATAGTTCCATTAAGGGTTCCTTTCCCTGGGCGCGCATGCATTAATGTGCATGTCCGAACTGCGAAAAGAGACGCAGGATATAAACTTCTGGGGGCATGTATTGCAATAGGTAAGAAACATCTTTTCTTCACCGATCGAATATTCCCTTATTCACCGACCGAATATTCCCTTAAAAGCGCTAGCTTTCGGCTTCACCCAGTCTGAGGTACACATCCGGCTGACCCGGCAGTAACAATTGCAGAGGTGCTCCCCTTATGCCCTAGCCGAACTAACGGGAACGTAGGGCATAAACACAGGAGCCAGGCAACCCAGCTTGGCCAAAACTTAAGTCATATTGATGCATATAATGGCGAAAAAAGGTACATATGGATAAGCGACACATATGTAGTGGGCATAAAGCCCGGGAGATAATTATATTAAGCTTCTGTATAAGAAGCCCCCAAGTATAATGAGCGCGCATGGCGCGTCAAGATTGTGTAGTCAAAACACACTTTAAGCTTTTAAGGCCATAAATAAAAAGGAAGAAAGAAAGAAAGAAAGAAAGAAAGAAAGAAGAAAGCGGGTATAAAAAACCGGAGGTAAGGAGACGAACACAGAGTCCGGCACTAGGCATAGAATCTTCGGAGTCTGGCCGCGTTCCATGGGTTTGGCTCGAGTCGATTGTAAGATGCGTCATGCAGACGGTACGCTCCTCCAGTGAGAACTTTATCGATAATGAAGGGACCCTCCCACTTGGGCTTGAGCTTGTACTTTTTCTTCTCCGGTAAGCGTAGAACAAGTTCGCCAACGTTATAACTTTTGGCACGTACTTCTCTGCTTTGATACCTTTAAGCCTGTTGCTGATAGAATGCGGAGTGGGCTTTGCGACGTCACGCTCCTCCTCCAGGGCATCTAAACTGTCCTGCCAATCAAGCGCGGCTTCTTTCTCTTCATACATGCGCACTCAAGGTGAGTCATGAATGATGTCACAGGGCAATACCGCCTCTACATTGTACACCATAAAAAACGGTGTGTATCCGGTAGTGCGATTCGGCATGGTCCGCAGCCCCCATAGTACGGAGTCGAGCTCCTCAACCCAGTCTCGTATCTGATTCCTTCAAGGATCTCACTAGTCTGGGTTTAATGCCGCTCATGATAAGACCATTTGCTTGTTCGACTTGATCCGTTGTTTTGGGGTGATAGACGGAGGCGTAATCGAGCTTGATACCCATATTGCCGCACCAAGTTTTTCCCTTGTCGGCTGTGAAGTTGAAGCCATTGTCGGTGATGATGCTGTGGGGGACACCGTAATGGTGTACGACCCCTGATATGAAGTCTATCACTGGTCCGGATTCGGCCGTTTTAACTGGTTTGGCTTCTATCCATTTGGTGAATTTATCCACCATGACCAACAAGTATTTTTTTTCTTATAGCTTCCTCCTTCAAGGGGTCCAACCATATCGAGCCCCCAGCCCGCAAAGGGCCAAGTTATGGGGATTGTTTGGAGAGCGGTAGGTGGCATATGGCTTTGATTTGCAAAAAGCTGGCAACCGACACAATGTTGGACGAGGTCCTGTGCGTCTGCTCGGGCTGTCGGCCAGTAGAAACCTGTACGGAAGGCTTTGCTTACAAGGGCCCGAGCTGTGGCATGGTGGCCACCGAGTCCAGCATGAATTTTGGCCAAAAGCTACCGTCCTTCCTCTTCGGAGATGCACCGTTGGAGTACTCGGTAGCGCTTTTCATATAAAGCTCTCCTTCGTGAACCTTGTAGGCTTTAGAGCGCCGCACAATGCAGCGTGCCTCATTTTGGTCTTCAGGGAGTTCTTGCCTATTTAGGTAGGATAAGAAGGGTTCTGTCCACGGGGCGATAACAACCATAATTACGTGGGCCGAAGGTGTTATTTCGGTGGCGGAGCCTCCGATTACGTCAGAGTGTTCAGGATCTGGGGTTGTGTTCGGATCCAGACTGGTATTGCCGGTCTCCCCTTCCCATACGACGAATGGCTTGAACAGCCTTTCCAAGAAGATATTAGGTGGGACGGGGTCATGCTTAGCGCTGATGTGGGTGAGGATATCCGCCGCTTGATTGTTTTCTCGGACCACATGGTGGAATTCGAGCCCCTCGAACCGAGAAGACATTTTGAGGACGGCATTGCGATAAGCCGCCATTTTGGGGTCCTTGGCGTCAAAGTCTCCATTTATTTGAGATGTTGCGAGGTTTGAATCCCCACGCACTTCTAGGCGTTGAATGCCCATGGAGACTGCCATCCGAAGGCCATGCAACAGAGCCTCGTATTCGGCTGCATTGTTGGAGTCTATGTATAATATTTGGAGTACGTATTGGATTGTATCTCTTGGTGGAGGATGTCAGGACAACGCCTGCTCCCAGACCAGCCAGCATCTTAGAGCCGTCAAAGTGCATGATCCAATTGGAGTACATGTCGTACTCTTTAGGGAGTTCGGCTTCTGTCCATTCGGCGACGAAGTCAGCCAGTACTTGCGATTTAATGGCTCGTCGTGGTTTGTATATGATGTCGAACGGGAGGAGCTCAATAGACCACTTAGCAATCCGGCCCGTGGCATTGCGGTTATTTATTATATCGTTTAGTGGTACTTCAGAGGCCACCATGATCGGACACTCTTGAAAGTAGTGTCGTAGTTTCCGGGATGCCATGAAGACCGTGTATGCTATCTTTTGATAATGTGGGTACCGTGACTTGCATGGAGTGAGGACAATGGATACATAGTATACTGACTTTTGAAGCGGGAACTTATGTCCGTCCGTCTCTCGTTCGACGATGAGCACTGCGCTTACAACCTGGTGTGTTGCAGCTATATATAACAGCATGGGTTCGCCGATATTTGGCGCGGCCAGGATTGGATTGCTGGCCAAGAGGGCCTTTATTTCTTCCAGTCCGGCCGTAGCCGCGTCCGTCCACTCGAACTGTTCGGTGCGTTGAAGAAGGTGATAAAGAGGTAATGCCTTTTCTCCCAATCGGGAGATAAAGCGGCTTAGGGCAGCCATGCATCCAGTTAATTTCTAGATTTGCTTGAGGTCTGTTGGGGTAGGCAACTGTGACAAAGCTTGGATTTTAGCCGGATTTGCTTCAATTCCTCTATTGGAAACCATGGAGCCCAAGAGCTTTCCGGCAGGCACGCCGAAAATGCATTTTCCGGGTTGAGCTTGATGTCATATGTTCGGATATTGTCGAACATAAGCCTCAAGTCGTCTATTAAAGATTCAACGTGTCTGGTTTTGATGACCAAGTCGTCTACGTATGCCTCCACTGTTTTGCCAATTTGTTTTTCCAGGCATGTCTGAATCATGCGTTGATAGGTTGCACCGGCATTTTTGAGCCCGAAAGGCATGGTGTTAAAACAGAAGGGGCCGTATGGTGTGATGAATGCCGTTGCGGCTTGATCAGACTCCGCCATCTTGATTTGATGGTATCTGGAGTATGCGTCGAGGAAGCACAATGAGTCATGTCCTGCGGTAGCGTCGATGATTTGATCGATGCAGGGGAGGAGAGGGATCCTTGCGGCAAGCCTTATTGAGGTCCTTGAAATCAACACATAGGCACCAGGATTTGTGCTTCTTTGGTACCATCACCAGGTTTGCTAGCCAGTCCGGGTGTTTTATTTCTCTGATGAACCCGGCCTCGAGTAACTTGGCTAGCTCTTCTCCCATGGCTTGTCGCTTAGGTTCTGAAAAGCGCCGAAGAGTCTGCTTGACCGACTTGTATCCCTTCAATATGTTTAGGCTATGCTCGGCCAGCCTGCGTGGGATACCTGGCATCTCTGAAGGATGCCAGGCGAAGATGTCCCAATTCTCACGCAAGAACTCTCGCAGTGCGGAGTCTATTGTGGGGTTCAGCTGTGCCCCGATGGATGTTGTTTTTGTAGGGTCCATTGGGTGGACCTGGAATTTGACTATTTTGTCCGCTGGTTTGAAAGAGGTGGACTTGGGTTGTTTGTCGAGTATCACGTCGTCCCTGTCCACCGTGGAGCACAACGCAGTTAGTTCTTCGGCCACGAGGGCTTTGGATAATGCCTCAAGGGCCAGTGCGGCGGTTTTATTTTTGGCGCAGAGTGCTACGTCCGGATCACTAGCTAGAGTGATGATTCCATTGGGCCCGGGCATCTTGAGCTTCATGTACCCGTAATGGGGTATAGCCTGGAAGCTTGTGAATGCATCCCGCCCTAAAAGGGCGTGGTATCCGCTACTGAATGGGGCCACATGGAATGTGATTTCTTCGGACCTATAATTCTCCGGCGTGCCGAACACCACATCTAGTGTGATTTTTCCCGCACATCGTGCCTCCCGACTAGGGATGATTCCTCTGAAGGTCGTGCTGCTTTGCTCAATGCGGCTCTTGTCTATTTCCATTTTGTTAAGAGTTTCCTCGTAGATGAGGTTTAATCCACTGCAGCCGTCCATGAGCACTTTAGTAAGCCGAAAGCCGTCCACAATTGGACTAAGGACCAAAGCGGCTGGTGCTCAGACTGTTCGGAATTGAGGTTTGTCACTAGTATTGAAGGTTATGGCCGTGTCATTCCATGGATTTATTGCTGCAACGTGGCAGACTTCGGCGAGGCTATGGAGTGCTCGCTTGCGCCTATTATTTGAGGCAAAAGTCTCGAAGACTGTCAATATTGTATTGTTATTTTCCACGGGATGGTGCTCTGCGGTATTGTTGATGAGGAGATCCTCTCCGCTCTTGGCCACCTGCCGGAGTATCCAACATGCTCTAAGGCTGTGTGTTGGTATGGTATCCGGTGTACTGTGAATTTTGCATGGCCCATTGAGCCATCCCTCCAATACGGTTTCACGCCTTGTAGTGGGCTTTGGTTTCTTTGTAATTGGATCAGGTGACTTGCGAGAGTGCACCCTTTTAGTTCGGACGAGGGGTTTAGTGAGAGTCGGAGGATCCCAGAATTTTGTTTGGGTTTTCCAGGCGCTTTCCATCGCACAGTACTTCTGTACTATGGCTGCCAAGTCAGCAAAGTGTGCTATGTCACGGCGACTTATGGCATTGAGGATTACCCTGTCCGTGCAAATTTTGCAAAAGAATGAAATTCTGTCTTCCTTGCAATAGTCCTTGGCCTTGCTCATTACAAGGAGGAATCTGGCCCAAAAGTGATGTACTGTCTCTTGGGGCTGTTGTCTAATGTGGGAAAGATCACTTGTGTCTGGGTGGGTGGGTAGATTTAGGTCCAAACCCTGACCCGATCTAAGACCCAGGGACAGAGGAGCTTCCGAGCTTGGCAGTTTGGGCTCCGGGATGTTGCCCAATTTTTCTGGCCCGCTGTCCGGTTCTAGGTTCGGAGCTTGGGCCATGTCCTCCCGTAGACGGGTATCCGGCTCGGAGAGCTCGGGAATCCGGACATATTTCGTCCTCAAAATAGAGGAAGAATCTCTGCATTGCTCCTCCACCATCGCTATCTGATGGGTGACCGATGGAGAGTTAATCTCCCTTTGGTCGGGTTTAAGCCCGATCCGATCATAGTCCGTAGCGACTCCCAGGGCGGCGATGCGATCCAAGAGCTCGTTCAAGGAGGAGAGCTCCATTGGAACCATCTGCTCGATGAATTCCGAGCTGACGTGGAGGCTGTTTTTGATGACCCAAGAAGTCATCGTCGGCGCGACGGCCGAACGGGCGGTCATGACGAAGCCGCCTAGTCGGAGAGTTTGGCCTACAGCCAGGGCTCCCCCAGAGGTGATGTTGTCCCTGACAACAAGGCGAGCCATCAAGCCTTACCGTGACTACACAGTGGAACTCTCAACGAAAGCACCGATGTCGGTGTCAAAACCGGCGGATCTCGGGTAGGGGATCCTGAACTATGCATCTAAGGCTAATGGTAATAGGAGACGGGGGGACACAATGTTTACCCAGGTTCGGGCCCTCTCGATGGAGGTAATACCCTACTTCCTACTTGATTGATCTTGATGATATGAGTATTACAAGAGTTGATCTACCACGAGATCGTAGAGGCTAAACCCTAGAAGCTAGCCTATGATTATGATTGTTGATGTCCTACAGACTAAACCCTCTGGTTTATATAGACACCAAAGGGGGCTAGGGTTACAAAGAGTCAGTTACAGAGAAGGAGATCTACATACCGAATTTCCAAGCTTGCCTTCCACGCAAAGGAGAGTCCCACCCGGACACGGGACGAAGTCTTCAATCTTGTATCTTCATAGTCCAACAGTCCGGCCAATGTATATAGTCCAGCTGTCTGAGGACCCCCTAATCCAGGACTCCCTCAATAGGTTTATAAGTTTTATCTTTGGCATCGCTGTGATCGGACAGCGGCCCCGGACTATGTTCGTCGTCCCCTGGCTCATCCTGCTCCATCGCTGGGTCCATGGGGTCATCGTTACCTTTGGAGTCGTCCGGGATATTATTCTTTCTTGTGCCGTTATCACTGCTTTTGCTGTGGCGGGATTTAGAGCAGCGTCGCGGACGTCGGCGCTTTGGTTGCTTCTCTAGAGGATTATCCTCCGTCGCATCGTTCAGTTCCTCGCCGTTGTTTTCTTTGGGTGTGTCCACCATGTATATATCGTATGATGAGGTGGCTGTCCAGCGCCTTTGGGCGGTGGTTCCTGTTCTTCTCTGGCATCATCATTCATACCGTCGATGTCTTCGGAGTCGAAATCAAGCATGTCGGTTGAATCGATGGTGGCTATTAAGTGGGTGGTGGGTGGGTAATGAATTTCCTCGTAGTCCTCTTCCCACTCAAGCCGGACATAGTTCGGCCGAGAGTCTCCTAAGAGCGAGAGAGATTTTAATGAGTTAAGCACGTTGCCCAAGGGCGAGTGCTGAAAGATATCCGCGTAGGTAAACTCCATGATCGGTGCCCAATCAGGTTCGATGGGCACGGATGTACGCGGTTTGGAGCCTATGGCCAGATACGAGTCCGAGGGTCCGATGACGCAGACCTCATTGGAGGAGAAGTCTGTGTTCGGCTCTACCGCCGATGAGTGTGCGGCCTCCACGGCGGGGTCTATTCATCCGTCCTTGGATGGCATGATCTGCTCTGGATCTAAGGCCGGGGCAGTTGCAGGTGTGTTCTCCTAAACACCGTCCGATTGCAGATCTAAGTCATGCTCATTGTGACTGTACGACGCACCTATCATGGGCTCGAATCCGTTGAAGATCAAGTCTTTGCGGATGTTGGCAGTGTAGTTCAGGCTTCCAAACCTGACCTGATGTCCAGGGGCGTAGCCATCGATCTCCTCCAGATGGCCAAGCGAGTTGGCCCACAGTGCGCATAGTTTCAAATAGCGGAGATAGCATCCGCTATTGCGTCCGCAATAGTGCTAGCGCAATAGCGTCCGCTATTGCTCAAATTAAATATCATTACTTTTTGTTAAGGATCTAGAAATATAACCAATAATCTAGTGCTTTTACAAATCCGCTACACGGACATAGCACCCACAATATCGCCCGCTATCCGCATTCCGCTACGCGGACCCCAATCCGCTACCAGCCCGCTATCTGCTATTTAAAACCATGCCAGTGCGAAGCCGCCAAATACGAAGATCTGTCCGAGGTGGAAAACCTCACCCTGGATTGCATCGTTGTGGATGATTGAAGGAGCCATCAAGCCTTATCGTGACGATACAGTGGAACTCTCAATGAAAGCACCAATGTCGGTGTCAAAACCGGCGGATCTCGGGTAGGGGGTCCCGAACTGTGCGTCTAAGGCTGATGGTAACAGGAGGTGGGGGACACAATGTTTACCCAGGTTCGGGCCCTCTCGATGGAGGTAATACCCACCTTCCTGCTTGATTGATCTTGATGATATGAGTATTACAAGAGTTGATCTACCATGAGATCGTAGAGTCTAAACCCTAGAAGCTAGCCTATGATTATGATTGTCGTTGTCCTACGAACTAAACCCTCCGGTTTATATAGACACCGGAGGGCCCTAGGGTTACACAGAGTTGGTTACAGAGAAGGAAATCTATATATCCAAATTGCCAAGCTTGCCTTCCATGCAAAGGAGAGTCCCACCCGGACACGGGACGAAGTCTTCAATCTTGTATCTTCATAGTCCAACAGTCCGGCATAAGCATATAGTCCGGCTATCCTAGGACCCCCTAATCCAGGACTCCCTCAGCCGGCCTCCTAGGCGCGCCCCAAGGGGAGTCCTACTCCCACCGGGAGTAGGATTCCACGCCTTCAGTAGGAGTAGGAGGGAAGGAAGGAGGAGAGAGGGGGAAGGAAAAAAGGGGGCGCCCCCCCCCCTTCCTTGTCCAATTCGGACTAGAGGGGGGCGCGCGGCCTGCCCTGGCCGCCCTTCCTCTCTCCACCAAGGCCCATGAGGCCCATTACACTCCCCGGGGGGTTCCGGTAACCCACCGGTACTCTGCTATTTGTCCAAACTCACTTGGAACCCTTCCAAAGTCCAAACATAGTCATATCCGTCTTTATGTCTCGACCATTTCGAGACTCCTCATCATGTCCGTGATCATATCCGGGACTCCGAACTACCTTCGGTACATCAAAACACATAAACTCATAATACCGATCATCACCGAACGTTAAGGATGCAGACCCTATGGGTTCGAGAACTATGTAGACATGACCGAGACTCATTTCCGGTTAATAACCAATAGCGGAACCTGGATACTCATATTGGTTCCAACATATTCTACGAAGATCTTTATTGGTCAAACCGCATAACAGCATACATTGTTTCCTTTTTCATCGGTATGTTACTTGCCTGAGATTCGATCGTCGGTATCTCAATACCTAGTTCAATCTCGTTACCGACAAGTCTCTTTACCCGTTCCGTAATACATCATCCCGCAACTAACTCATTAGTTGCATTGCTTGCTAGGCTTATAGTGATGTGTATTACTGAGAGGGCCCAGAGATACCTCTCCGACAATCAAAGTGACAAATCCTAATCTTGATCTGTGCCAACTCAACAAGTACCATCGGAGACACCTATAGAGCACCTTTATAATCACCCAGTTACGTTGTGATGTTTGGTAGCACACAAAGTGTTCCTCCAGTATTCGAGAGTTGCATAATCTCATAGTCATAGGAACATGTATAAGTCATGAAGAAAGCAATAGCAATATACTAAATGATCAAATGCTAAGCTAACGGAATGGGTCAAGTCAATCACATCATTCTCTAATGATGTGATCCCGTTAATCAAATGATAACTCATGTATATGGTTAGGAAACTTAACCATCTTTGATTTAACGAGCTAGTCAAGTAGAGGCATACTAGTGGCGCTCTATTTGTCTATGTATTCACACATGTACTAAGTTTCCGGTTAATACAATTCTAGCATGAATAATAAACATTTATCATGATATAAGGAAATGTAAATAACAACTTTATTATTGCCTCTAGGGCATATTTCCTTCAGTCTCCCACTTGCACTAGAGTCAATATCTAGATTACAGAGTAATGATTCTAACACCCTGTCTTGGTGCTGATCATGTTTTGCTCATGAGAGAGGCTTAGTCAACGGGTCTGCAACATTCAGATCTGTATGTATCGTGCAAATCTCTATGTCTCCCTCCTTGACTTGATCGCAGATGGAATTGAAGCGTCTCTTGATGTGCTTGGTTCTCTTGTGAAATCTAGATTCCTTTGCCAAGGCAATTGCACCAGTATTGTCACAAAAGATTTTCATTGGACCCGATGCACTAGGTATGACACCTAGATCGGATATGAACTCCTTCATCCAGACTCCTTCATTTGCTGCTTCCGAAGTAGCTATGTACTCCGCTTCACACTAGATCCCGCCACGACGCTTTGCTTAGAACTACACCAACTGATAGCTCCACCGTTCAATATAAACACGTATCCGTATAGTGACTTAGAGTCATCCGGATCAGTGTCAAAGCTTGCATCGACGTAACCACCTACGACGAGCTCTTTGTCACCTCCATAAACAATAAACATATCCTTAGTCCTTTTCAGGTATTTCAGGATGTTCTTGACCGCTGTCCAGTGATCCCTCCTGGATTACTTTGGTACCTCCCTGCTAAACTAATAGCAAGGCACACATCAGGTCTGGTACACAACATTGCATACTTGATAGAGCCTATGGCTGAAGCGTAGGGAACACCATTCATTTTCTCTCTATCTTCTGCAGTGGTCGGGCATTGAGTCTGACTCAACTTCACACCTTGTAACACAGGCAAGAACCCTTTCTTTGTTTGATCCATTTTGAACTTCTTCAAAACTTTATCAAGGTATGTGCTTTGTGAAAGTCCAATTAAGCGTCTTGATCTATCTCTATAGATCTTGATGCCCAATATATAAGCAGCTTCACCGAGGTCTTTCATTGAAAAACTCTTATTCAAATATCCTTTTATGCTATCCAGAAATTCTATATTATTTCCAATCAATAATATATCATCCACATATAATATTAGAAATGCTACAGAGCTCCCACTCACTTTCTTGTAAGTTCAGGATTCTCCAAAAGTCTATATAAAACCATATGCTTTGATCATACTATCAAAACGTTTATTCCAACTCCGAGATGCTAGCACCAGTCCATAGATGGATCGCTGGAGCTTGCACACTTTGTTAGCATCCTTTGGATCGATAAAACCTTCAGGTTGCATCATATACAACTCTTCTTCCAGAAATCCATTCAGAATGCGCTTTACATCCATTTGCCAAATTTCATAATCATAAAATGCGGCAATTGCTAACATGATTCGGACGGACTTAAGCATCGCTACGGGTGAGAAAGTCTCATCATAGTCAAATCCTTGAACTTGTCAAAAACCTTTTGCAACAAGTCGAGCTTTGTAGACAGTAACATTACCGTCAGCGTCAGTCTTCTTCTTGAAGATCCATTTAATCTCGATGGCTTGCTGATCATCGGGCAAGTCAACCAAAGTCCACACTTTGTTCTCATACATGGATCCCATCTCAGATTTCATGGCCTCAAGCCATTTAGCGAAATCTGGGCTCATCATCGCTTCCTCATAGTTCGTAGGTTCGTCATAGTCAAGTAACATGACCTCACAATAGGATTACCGTACCACTCTGGTGCGGATCTTACTCTGCTTGACCTATGAGGTTTGGTAGTAACTTGATCTGAAGTTACATGATCATCATCATTAGCTTCCTCACTAATTGGTGTAGGAGTCACAGGAACATATTTATGTGATGAACTACTTTCCAATAAGGGAGCAGGTACAGTTACCTCATCAAGTTCTACTTTCCTCCCACTCACTTCTTTTGAGAGAAACTCCTTCTCTAGAAAGGATCCATTCTTAGCAACAAATATCTTGCCTTTAGATCTGTGATAGAAGGTGTACCCAACAGTCTCCTTTGGGTATCCTATGAAGACACATTTCTCCGATTTGGGTTCGAGCTTATCAGGTTGAAGCTTTTTCACATAAGCATCACAACCCCAAACTTTAAGAAACGACAACTTTGGTTTCTTGCCAAAACATAGTTCACAAGGTGTTGTCTCAACGGATTTAGATGGTGCCCTATTTAACGTGAATGTAGCCGTCTCTAAAGCATAACCCCAAAACAATAGCGGTAAATCACTAAGAGACATCATAGATCACACCATATCTAGTAAAGTACGATTACGACGTTAGGACACACCATTATGCTGTGGTGTTCCAAGTGGCGTGAGTTGCGAAACTTTCCGCATTATTTCAAATGAAGACCAAACTCGTAACTCAAATATTCTCCTCCACGATCAGATCGTAGAAACTTCATTTTCTTGTTACGATGATTTTACACTTCACTCTGAAATTCTTTGAACTTTTCAAATGTTTCAGACTTATGCTTCGCCAAGTAGATATACCCATATCTGCTCAAATCATCTGTGAAGGTGAGAAAATAACGATACCCACCACGAGCTTCAACATTCATTGGACCACATACATCAGTATGTATGATTTCCAACAAATCTGTTGCTCGCCCCATTGTTCCGGAGAACGGCGTTTTAGTCATCTTGCCCATGAGGCATGGTTCGCAAGTACCAAGTGATTCATAATCAGGTGATTCCAAAAGTCCATCAGAATGGAGTTTCTTCATGCGCTCTATACCAATATGACCTAAACGGCAATGCCACAAATAAGTTGCACTATCATTATCAACTTTGCATCTTTTGGCTCCAATATTATGAATATATGTATCACTACTATCGAGATTCAATATAAATAGACCACTCTTCAAGGGTGCATGACCATAAAAGATATTACTCATATAAATAGAACAACCATTATTCTCTGATTTAAATGAATAATCATCTCACATCAAACAAGATCCAGATATAATGTTCATGCTCAACGCTGGCACCAAATAACAATTATTCTGGTCTAAAACTAATCCCGAAGGTATATGTAGAGGTAGCGTGCCGACCGCGATCACATCAACTTTGGAACCATTTCCCACGCCAAGATCGTCACCTCGCCCTTAGCTAATCTTCGCTAATCCGTAGTCCTGCTTTGAGTTGCAAATATTAGCAATGTAACCGTATCAAATACCTAGGTGCTATCATGAGCATTAGTAAGGTACACATCAATAACATGTATATCACATATACCTTTGTTCACCTTGCCATCCTTCTTATCCGCCAAATACTTGGGGCAGTTCCACTTCCACTGACCAGTTCCTTTGCAGTAGAAGCACTCAGTCTCAGGCTTAGGTCCAGACTTGGGCTTCTTCACTTGAGCAGCAACTTGCTTGCCGTTCTTCTTGAAGTTCCCCTTCTTCCCTTTACCCTTTTTCTTAAAACTGGTGGTCTTGTTGACCATCAACACTTGGTGCTCCTTCTTGATTTCTACCTCCGTAGCCTTTAGCATTGCGAAGAGCTCGGGAATTGTTTTATCCATCCCTTCCATGTTATAGTTCATCACGAAGCTCTTGTAGCTTGGTGGCAGTGATTGAAGAATTCTGTCAATGATACTATCATCCGGAGGATTAACTCCCAGTTAAATCAAGTGATTGTTATACCCAGACATTTTGAGTATATGCTCACTAACAGAACTATTCTCCTCCATCTTGCAGCTGTAGAACTTATTGGAGACTTCATATCTCTCAATCCGGGGCATTTGCTTGAAATATTAACTTCAACTCCTGGAACATCTCATACGCTGCATGATGTTCAAAACGTCGTTGAAGTCTCGGCTCTAAGCCGTAAAGCATGGCACACTGAACTATCGAGTAGTCATCAGCTTTGCTCCGCCAGATGTTCATAACATCTGGCGTTGCTCCTGTAGCGGGTCTGGCACCTAGCGGTGCTTCTAGGACATAATTCTTCTGTGCAGCAATGAGGATAATCCTCAAGTTACGGACCCAGTCTGTGTAATTGCTACCATCATCTTTCAACTTTGCTTTCTCAAGGAACGCATTAAAATTCAACGGAACAACAACACAGGCTATCTATCTACAACAACATAGACATGCAAAATACTATCAGGTACTAAGTTCATGATAAATTAATGTTCAATTAATCAAATTACTTAAGAACTCCCACTTAGATAGACATCCCTCTAGTCATCTAAGTAATCATGTGATTCAAATCAACTAAACCATGTTCGATCATCACGTGAGATGGAGTAGTTTTCAATGGTGAACATAACTATGTTGATCATATCTACTATATGATTCACGCTCGACCTTTCGGAATCAGTGTTCCAAGGCCATATCTGCATATGCCAGGCTTGTCAAGTTTAACCTGAGTATTCTGCGTGTGCAAAACTAGCTTGCACCCATTGTATGTGAACGTAGAGCTTATCACACCCGATCATCACATGGTGTCTCGGCACGACGAACTTTCGCAACGGTGCATACTCAGGGAGAACACTTGTACCTTGAAATTTAGTGAGAGATCATCTTATAATGCTACCGTCGTACTAAGCAAAATAAGATGCATAAAAGATAAGCATCACATGCAATCATTATAAGTGATATGAAATGGCCATCATCATCTTGTGCCTTTAATCTCCATCTCCAATGCACCGTCATGATCACCATCGTCACCGGTGCGACACCTTGATCTCCATCGTAGCATCGTTGTCGTCTCGCCAACTATTGCCTCTACGACTATCCCTACCACTTAGTGATAAAGTAAAGCAATTACATGGCGATTGCATTTCATACAATAAAGTGACAACCATATGGCTCTTGCCAGTTGCCGATAACTCCATTAAAAAACATGATCATCTCATACAATAAATTTTAGCATCATGTCTTGACCATATCACATCACAGCATGCCCTGCAAAAACAAGTTAGACGTCCTCTACTTTGTTGTTGCAAGTTTTACGTGGCTACTACGGGCTGAGCAAGAACAATTCTTACCTACGCATCAAACCCACAATGATATTTCGTCAAGTATGTTATGTTTTAACCTTCACAAGGACCGGTCGTAGCCACACTCGATTCAACTAAAGTTGGAGAAATCGACACCGCCACCACGTGTAGCGAAGCACGCCGGTAGAACCAGTCTCACAGAAGCGCGTCTTGGCGTAAGCGTACGCGTAATGTCGGTCCAAGCCGCTTCATCCAACAATACCGCCGAATCAAAGTATGACATGTTGGTAAGTAGTATGACTAGTATCGCCCACAACTCACTTGTGTTCTATTCATGCATATAACATCTACGCAAAAACCTGGCTCGGATACCACTGTTGGGGAACGTAGTAATTCAAAAAAATTCCTACGCACACGCAAGATCATGGTGATGCATATCAATGAGAGGGGAGAGTGTCGTCCACGTACCCTCATAGACCGTAAGCGGAAGCGTTATGACAACACAGTTGATGTAGTCATACGTCTTCACGATCGACCAATCCTAGTACCGAACGTACGGCAGCTCCGTGATCTGCGCACGTTAAGCTCGGTGACATCCCACGAACTCACGATCCAGTAGAGCTTCGAGGGAGAGTTCCGTCAGCATGATGGCGTGATGACGGTGATGATGAAGCTACCGACGCAGGGCTTTGCCTAAGCACCGTTACGATATGACCGAGGTAGATTATGGTGGAGGGGGCGGGGGCACTGCACACGGCTAAAAGATCAATGATCAACTTGTGTGTCTATGGGGTGCCCCCCTCCCCCATATATAAAGGAGTGGAGGAGGGGGAGGAGGCCGGCCTCCTAGGCGCGCCCCAAGGGGAGTCCTACTCCCACCGGGAGTAGGATTCCACGCCTTCCAAGAGTAGGAGTAGGAGGGAAGGAAGGAGGAGAGAGGGCAAAGGAAAAAAGATGGGCCCCTCCTTGTCCAATTCGGACTAGAGGGGGAGGGGTTCGCGGCCTGCCCTGGCCGAACCTTCCTCTCTCCACCAAGGCCCATGAGGCCCATTACACTCCCCGAGGGGTTCCGGTAACCCCCCGGTGCTCTGGTATTTGTCCAAACTCACTCGGAACCCTTCCAAAGTCCAAACATAGTCATCCAATATATCGATCTTTATGTCTCAACCATTTCGAGACTCCTCGTCATGTCCGTGATCATATCCAGGACTCCGAACTACCTTTGGTACATCAAAACACATAATCTCATAATACCGATCGTCACCGAACGTTAAGCGTGCGGACCCTACGGGTTCGAGAACTATGTAGACATGACCGAAACTCATTTCCGGTCAATAACCAATAGCGGAACCTGGATGCTCATATTGGTTCTTACATATTCTACGAAGATCTTTATCGGTAAAACTGCATAACAACATACGTTGTTCCCTTTGTCATTGGTATGTTACTTGCCCGAGATTTGATCGTCGGTATTGTTGGAAATATGCCCTAGAGGCAATAATAAAATGGTTATTATTATATTTCTTTGTTCATGATAATTGTTTATTGTTCATGCTATAATTGTATTATCCGGAAATCGTAATACATGTGTGAATACATAGACCACAACAAGTCCCTAGTGAGCCTCTAGTTGAGTAGCTCGTTGATCAACAGATAGTCGTGGTTTCCTGACTATGGACATTGGATGTCATTGATAACGGGATCACATCATTAGGAGAATGATGTGATGGACAAGACCCAATCGTAAGCATAGCACAAAGATTGTGTAGTTCGTTTGGCAAGAGCTTTTCCAAATGTCAAGTATCATTTCCTTAGACCATGAGATTGTGCACCTCCTGGATACCGTAGGAGTGCTTTGGGTGTGCCAAACATCACAACGTAACTGGGTGACTATAAAGGTGCACTACGGGTATCTCTGAAAGTGTCTGTTGGGTTGGCACGAATCGAGACTGGGATTTTTCACTCCGTATGACGGAGAGGTATCTTTGGGCCCACTCGGTAATGTATCATCATAATGAGCTCAATGTGAACAAGTGTCTGGTCATGGGATCATGCATTACGATACGAGTAAAGTGACTTGCCGGTAACGAGATTGAACGAGGTATTGGGACACCGACGATCGTGTCTCGGGCAAGTAACGTACCGATTGACAAAGGGAATTGTATACGGGATTGATTGAATCCTCGACATCATGGTTCATCCGATGAGATCATCGAGGAGCATGTGGGAGCCAACATGGGTATCCAGATCCCGCTGTTGGTTAATGACCGGAGAGGCGTCTCAGTCATGTCTGCATGTCTCCCAAACCCGTAGGGTCTACACACTTAAGGTTCGGTGACGCTAGGGTTGAAGAGATATTAGTATGCAGTAACCCCAAAGTTGTTCGGAGTCCCGGATGAGATCCCGGACATCACGAGGAGTTCCGGAATGGTCCGGAGGTAAAGATTCGTATATAGGAAGTCAAGTTTTGGCCATCGGGAAAGTTTCGGGGGTCACCGGTATTGTACCGGGACCACCGGAAGGGTCCCGGGGTCCACTGGGTGGGGCCACCTATCTCGGAGGGGCCCATGGGCTGAAGTGGGGAGGGGAACCATCCCCTGGTGGGCTGGTGCACCCCCCCTGGGCCCCCTGCGCCTAGGGTTGGAAACCCTAGGGGTGGGGGTGCCTCCACTTGCCTTGGGGGGCAAGCCACCCCTTGGCCGCCGCCCCCTGGAGATCCCATCTCCTAGGGCCGGTGCCCCCCAGGGGGCCTATATAAAGAGGGGGGAGGGAGGGCAGCTGCACCCAAGTCTCTGGCGCCTCTCTCTCCCCTGCAACACCTCTCCCTCTCGCAGAAGCTTGGCGAAGCCCTGCCGTGATCGCTGCTGCATCCACCACCACGTCGTCGTGCTGCTGGATCTTCATCAACCTCTCCCCCTTGCTGGATCAAGAAGGAGGAGACGTCTTCCCAATCGTACGTGTGTTGAACGCAGAGGTGCCGTCCGTTTGGTGCTAGGATCTCCGGTGATTTGGATCACGACGAGTACGACTCCCTCAACCCCGTTCTCTTGAACGCTTCCGCACGCAATCTACAAGGGTGTGTAGATGCACTCCCCTCTCTCGTTGCTAGATGACTCCATAGATTGATCTTGGTGAAGCATAGAAATTTTTTATTTTCTGCAACGTTCCCCAACAGTGGTATCAGAGCTAGGTCTATGCGTAGTTACTATGCACGAGTAGAACACAAACTTGTTGTGGGCGTAGATGTCAATTTCCTTGCCACTACTAGTCTTATCTTGCTTCGGCGGCATCATGGGATGAAGCGGCCCGGACCGACCTTACACGAACGCTTACGTGAGATAGGTTCCACCGACTGACATGCACTAGTTGCATAAGGTGGCTAGCGGGTGTCTGTCTCTCCCACTTTAGTTGGAGCGGATTCGATGAAAAGGGTCCTTATGAAGGGTAAATAGAAATTGGCATATCACGTTGTGGTTTTACATAGGTAAGAAATATTCTTGCTAGAAACCTATAGAAGCCACGTAAAAACATGCAACAACAATTAGAGGACGTCTAACTTGTTTTTGCAACAAGTGCCTTGTGATGTGATATGGCCAAAGGATGTGATGAATGATATATGTGATGTATGAGATGATCATGTTCTTGTAATAGGAATCACGACTTGCATGTCGATGAGTATGACAACTGGCAGGAGCCATAGGAGTTGTCTTTATTTTTTGTATGACCTGCGTGTCATTGAAGAACGCCATGTAAATTACTTTACTTTATTGCTAAACGCGTTAGCCATAGAAGTAGAAGTAGTCGTTGGCGTGACAACTTCATGAAACACGATGATGGAGATCATGATGATGGAGATCATGGTGTCATGCCAGTGACAAAGATGATCATGGTGCCCCGAAGATGGAGATCAAAGGAGCAATATGATATTGGCCATATCATGTCACTATTTGATTGCATGTGATGTTTATCATGTTTTACATCTTATTTGCTTAGAACGACGGTAGCTTAAATAAGATGATCCCTCGAAATAATTTCTAGAAAAGTGTTCCCCCTAACTGTGCACCGTTGCGAAGGTTCGTTGTTTCGAAGCACCATGTGATGATCAGGTGTGATAGATCCTAACGTTCGAATACAACGGGTGTAAGCCAGATTTACACACGCAATACACTTAGGTTGACTTGACGAGCCTAGCATGTACAGACATGGCCTCGGAACACGGAAGACCGAAAGGTCGAGCATGAGTCGTGTAGAAGATACGATCAACATGAAGATGTTCACCGATGATGACTAGTCCGTCTCATGTGATGATCGGACACGGCCTAGTTGACTCGGATCATGTTTCACTTAGATGACTAGAGGGATGTTTGTCTAAGTGGGAGTTCATTGAATAATTTGATTAGATGAACTTAATTATCATGAACTTAGTCTAAAAACCTTTGCAAAATGTCTTGTAGATCAAATGGCCAACGCTCATGTCCACCTCAACTTCAACGCATTCCTAGAGAAAACCAAACTGAAAGATGATGGCAGCAACTATACGGACTGGGTACGGAACCTGAGGATCATCCTCATACCTGCCAAGAAAGATTATGTCCTAGAAGCACCGCTAGGTGAACACCCATCCCAGAGAACCAAGACGTTATGAACGCTTGGCAGTCTCATGCTGATGATTACTCCCTCGTTCAATGCGCATGCTTTACAGCTTAGAACCGGGGCTCTAAAAGCGTTTTGAGCAACACGGAGCATATGAGATGTTCGACGAGCTGAAAATGGTTTTCCAAGCTCATGCCCGGGTCGAGAGATATGAAGTCTCCGACAAGTTCTTCAATTGTAAGATGGAGGAAAATAGTTCTCGGTGAGCACATACTCAAGATGTCCGGGTGCACAACCGCTGACTCACCGAGAGTTAATCTCCCGGATGACGCGGTTATTGATGAATTCTTCAATACTCCCACCGAGCTACAAGAGCTTTGTGATGAACTTCAATATGCGGGGATGGAAAAGACCATTCTGAGGTATATTCAATGCTGAAATCAGCAGAGGTAGAGATCAAAAGGAACATCAAGTGTTGATGGTGAATAAAACCACTAAGTTCAAGAAAGGCAAGGGCAAGAAGAACTTCAAGAAGGACGGCAAGGAGTTGCCGCTACCGCAAGCCATTCTTGCCGGAAGAAGTCAAACAATGGACCCAAGCCTCGAGATCGAGTGCTTTTATTGCAAGGGAAGTGGTCATCGAAGTGGAACTTCCCAAGTACTTAGCGGACAAGAAGGTCGGCAAAACCAAAGGTATATGTGATATACATGTAATTGATGTGTAGCTTACCGCTCGTAGTAGCTCCCCGGTATTTGATACCGGCGCGTTGCTCATATTTGTAACTCAAAGCAGAGCTGCGGAACAAGCGGAGATCATGAAGGACGAGGTGACGATGCGCGTCGGGAATGGTTCCAAGGTCGATGTGATCGCTGTCGGCACGCTACCTCTACATTTACCTACGGGATTAGTTTTAAACCTCAATAATTGTTATTTAGTGCCAGCTTTGAGCATGAACATTGTATCAGGATCTCATTTAATTCGAGATGACTACTCATTTAAATCCGAGAATAATGGTTGTTCTATTTATATGAGAGATATGTTTTATGGTCATGCCACGCTGGTGAATGGTTTATTCTTAATCAATCTCGTGCTTAATGTTACACATATTCATAGTGTGAATACCAAAAGATGTAAAGTTGATAACGATAGTCCCCCATACTTGTGGCACTGCCGCCTTGGTCACATTGGTGTCAAGCGCATGAAGAAGCTCCTGATGGACTTTTGGAGTCTCTAGATTATGAATTGTTTGACACATGCGAACCATGCCTCATGGGCAAAATGACCAAGACTCCATTCTCCGGAACAATGGAGCGAGCAACCAACTTATTGGAAACCATACATACTGATGTGTGCGGTCCAATGAGCGTCGAGGCTCGTGGAGGATATCGTTATGTTCTCACTCTCACTGATGACTTGAGTAGATATGGGTATGTCTACTTGATGAAACACAAGTCTGAGACCTTTGAAAAGTTCAAGGAATTTCAGAATGAGGTAGAGAATCAACGTGACCGAAAGATAAAGTTCTTACGATCAGATCGTGGGGGAGCATATTTAAGTCACGAATTTGGTACGCACTTAAGGAAATGTGGAATCATTTCACAACTCAAGTCGCCTGGAACACCTCAGCGTAACGGTGTGTCCGAACGTCGTAATCGCACTCTATTGGATATGGTGCGATCTATGATGTCACTTACCGATTTACCGCTATCATTTTGGGGATACACTCTAGAGACAGCTACATTCACTTTAAATAGGGCACCATCTAAATCCATTGAGACGACACCGTATGAATTGTGGTTTGGGAAGAAACCTAAGCTGTCGTATCTAAAAGTTTGGGGATGCGATGCTTATGTCAAGAAACTTCAACCTGAAAAGCTCGAACCCAAGTCGGAAAAATGTGTCTTCATAGGATACCCTAAGGAAACCATTGGGTATACCTTCTACTTAAGATCCGAGGGCAAGATCTTTGTTGCCAAGAACGGGTCCTTTCTGGAGAAAGAGTTTCTCTCAAAAGAATTAAGTGGGAGGAAAGTAGAGCTTGATGAAGTACTACCTCTTGAAACGGTAAGTAGCACAACTCAGGAAGATGTTCCTGTGGTGCCTGCACCGACTAGAGAGGAGGTTAATGATGATGATCAAGATACTTGGATCAAGCTCCTATCGAACTTCGAAGGTCCACAAGGACACGCTCCGCACTGTGAGTGGTACGGCAACCCTGTCTTGGAAATCATGTTGTTAGACAATGGTGAACCTTCGAACTATGAAGAAGCGATGGCGGGCCCAGATTCCAACAAATGGCTTGAAGCCATGCAATCCGAGATAGGATCCATGTATGAAAACAAAGTATGGACTTTGATAGACTTGCTCGATGATCGGCGAGCGATAGAAAACAAATGGATCTTTAAGAAGAAGACGGACGCGGATGGTAATGTTACCATCTATAAAGCTCGACTTGTCGCTAAGGGTTATCAACAAGTTCAAGGGATTGACTACAATGAGACATTCTCTCCCGTAGCAAAGCTGAAGTCTGTCCGAATCATGTTAGCAATTGCCGCATACTATGATTATGAGATATGGCAAATGGACGTCAACACGGCATTCTTAACTGGCCATCTTAAGGAGAATCAGATATGATGCAGCTCAAGGTTTTGTCGACCCCGAGAATGCTAACAAGGTATGCAAGCTCCAAATACCCATCTATGGGCTGGTGCAAGCATCTCGGAGTTGGAACATTCGCTTTAATGAAATGATGAAAGTGTTTAGTTTATGCAGACTTATGGAGAAGCCTCGTTTACAAGAAAGTGAGTGGGAGCTCAGAGCATTTCTCATATTATATGTGGATGACATACTTTTGATGGGAAATGATATAGAACTTTTGGACAACATTAAGGCCTACTTGAATAAGTGTTTTTCAATGAAGGACCTTGGAGAAGCTGCTTACATATTAGGCATCAAGATCTATAGAGATAGATCAAGACGCCTCATAGGTCTTTCACAAAGCACATCCCTTGATAAGATATTGAAGAAGTTCAATATGGATCAGTCCAAGAAGGGGTTCTTGCCTGTGTTGCAAGGTGTGAAATTGAGCTCGGCTCAATGTCCGACCACGGCAGAAGATAGAGAAAAGATGAGTGTCGTCCCCTATGCCTCAGCCATAGGGTCCATCATGTATGCCACGACCTATACCAGACCTGATAGAAACCTTGCCGTAAGTTTGGTAGGAAGGTACCAAAGTAATCCCGGCATGGAACACTGGACAGGGGTCAAGAACATCCTTAAGTACCTGAAAAGGACTAAGGATATGTTTCTCGTATATGGAGGTGACAAAGAGCTCGTCATAAAGGGTTACGTTGATGCTAGCTTCAACACAGATCGGGATGACTCTAAGTGTAACGCCCCGGATACAACTTTCCATATTCGTAACTCCAACTCTTGCCTTTTCCGGAGATGTGATATTTTATTTTCCTTCGTGGTTGGGTTTTTGTCTTTTGTTTTTGCATTTTGTTCATGGCGTGCATCTCATCTCATAGCATCATGTGCATCGCATCCATATGGTTTTCATAAAACCCGTATTTGCTCGTCGTTGCCGTTTCTCCCTTTGCCTTCATCACCGTCCCTCGGACCGCTTTGCCTTCGTTGACCGTTCCAAACCAACTGGGTTTTTGATTCACTCTTGTCAAACCACCTATTCCCTCTTTGCACAGTGCATCGAACCCCTTTGCGCGCGTCCGAAACTTACCCGAACCCGAACCGGTCTGTCGTTACCGATGGGTCCAGATCATCCCCAAACATCTACAAAACATCTCCGTTTTCTTATTTGGACTCCCTAGCATATTTATTCTCGTCCATCGGATTTCGATCGAAAGATCTAAACTTCCCTCCTTTCCATATATATAGTCCACCTCTAGTCATTTTTGGCAAACCCTAGATTTTAGGCAGGTTGTTCCATCCTTCTCATTCCGCCGTCGCCGCCACTCCTCTTGTCTCCTCCCACCTCGGGATCTTCCCAGATCCATCGTGTAGCCAGCCGACCAGACTCCTTCCTCCTCGGATCAGCCACAGCCGCCACCCATCAAATCCATCCATCCGCAGCGCCACCCCACCTCCCTCGTTTTCTTCACCACCCCAACCGGCAGCCTCCTCCCAATCCCGAAGGCGCCGTCACCTCTCTCCGAAATCCTCTTCGCCTCCACCTACCAAAGGCACCGATCCACCCAGCCATCTCCTCCCTGCTCTCGACGAGTCCGCCACCAGATCGCCTTCGTCCGCACACACAGAGCTGCAGCCGCAGCCAACCACCAACGGCAGCCACGTCCCCCTGCAGGAGCTCCGCCTCCTCTCGCGAGCGCCCAGGAACCCGTCGCCCCTTCCCCTCTTCTTCTCCTCCTTCCCTCCTCTCTCTGGTTCACTCCCTCGGTTCTCATGCCTCTCCCTCTGTGTTCCAGGAGCCGCCATGGTTGCCCGCAGCTCCGTTGCTGCCGGGAATGAGTCCTCCGCCTGGATCTGCGATCGCTTCGCCTCGACCTCACCGCGGCTCCACCGCCTGCCGAGTTCCCGGAGCCACCGCCCGTCAAGCTTCTGCGTCGCGCTAAGTCCTCGTGATAGCAAAGGTAACTCAGACGAAGGGACAACACTGTGCTGCCCTACCGCCTCGCTCCAGGCCAAGGCGTGCCTTTGTCTCCCCTGCTCCGGATCGAACGCCAAGCTCCCACCGTCCCCGCGACGTCCCTGCCGCCAAGTCCATGCCGCGGCCTCTGCTTCCTCTTCATCGAGCAGGAGCTCTGCTTGTCCCGCGCACCTGGAGATCGAGGCGCCCGCTCGCCACCGCTTGGCTGACGCGTTGGCCGGGCCGTCGGCGTCAGACGCTTATTCGCCAGATCACCATCAAGCAGCCTCCAGCCCAGCGCCCTTCTTCCAAATGCCTCTTCCACAACCCGGGCCAAAGGCCTTAAGGGCCCGATGTGAGCAGCCCCCCAGCCCAGATCCCAGATTCAGCCCGATTGTGTTTTTTTCCTCTCCAGCGAATTTGTCTTTTATTTCAGAGACTGCAGTTTTGCAGAAAAACCTCCATGTTCAAGCATTAATAAATCACAAACCATGCATCGGATTAAAATAATTTATATATGTAAAATGCTTAGAATTTTGTCTAATTTCATAATATGCCACTTTCATCCATGTTTTAAATGTTTAAAATGTTGTTTGTGTTTATTTTGCATAATGCCATGCTAAAATGATTTGTATCATAACTAAATAACCGTAGCTCCGTTTTTAATAAACTTTATATGTAAATGGGGTGGGAAAATGCCTAGTTTAACATGGTCCACTTTATTTTCCTGTTTAACAACCTTAAAATATGGTTTAGGTCAGAACAGTACCAAATTCGAATATTGCTTATGGGGATTTTCCAGAATTGTTGTTTGTTCTTCCGGCCTCATTTAAACTTGTCTAGTTAGGTAGTTTCATTATGCTTCACCTCTTGCCATGTTTAACAACATTTAACATTGCTTGGTAGCTTAAACGAGATTGAACTAAATAACTCGAATGTGGTGTTTCGTCAATATGCAACTCGTTGCATATCGAGCTCCACTTAACTTGTAGTATTGTTTGTTGCACTTTGCCATGCCATGCCTCATTAAACCGGACATGCGTCATACTTGTCTGTGCATCATGCCATGTTTATGCTTGTGCATTTACCATGTTGTTTGTTTCTTTCCGGTGTTGCTTCTTAGTTCCGTAATGTTGCGATTGTGAGGATTCGCTCGACTACGTCCGCTCGCCTTCTTCGTGGACTCGCTCTTCTTCCTTATGGATTTCGTGCAAGATGATCGTTACCACGGATCTCACTACTATCATTGCTATGCTAGTTGCTTCGTTTCTATCGCTATGCTGCGCTACCTATTACCCGCTTATCAAGCCATCCCATATTGCCATGAACCTCTAACCTTTGACACCTTTCCTATGCAAACCGTTGTTTGGCTATGTTACCGCTTATTGCTCAAATTTCTCTTATAGCGCTGCTAGTTGCGTGAAGTTGAAGATTTCTCCATGGTGGATGTGGTTATGTTGGGATATCACAATATCTCTTATATTATTAATGCATCTATATATTTGGTAAAGGGTGGAAGGCTCGGCCTTATGCCCGTGTTTTGTTCCACTCTTGCCGCCCTAGTTTCCGCCATACTCGGTGTCATGTTCCCGGATTTTATGCTCCTTACACGGTCGGGTGATTTATGGGACCCCCGACAGTTAACTTTGAATAAAACTCCTCCAAGAAGGCCCAACATTGGTTTTACCATTTGCCTCACCACCACCTACTTTTCCCTTGGGAGTCGCTCTCTCGAGGGTCATCTTTATTTAGCCCCCCCGGGCCAATGCTTGTCTAAGTGTTGGTCCAAACCAGAGCCACTTGCGGTGCTGCCCCTAGGCAACTTGGGGTATCGTCGGTTGCCGTACGTAGTGTTCATCCGGTCGTGGCCTGAGACGAGATATGCGCGGCTACTATCGTGATGTCGACGCAGCCGGAGGTCTTGCTGGTCTTGTTTTACCATTGTCGAAATGTCTTGTAAACCGGATTCCGAGATCGATCGGTCTTCCGGAGAAGGTCTATTCTTCGCTGATCGCGAGAGCTTGTCATGGGCTGTTGGGACACCCTGCAGGGTATAAACTTTCGAGAGCCGTGCCTGCGTTATGTGGCGATGGGAATTTGTTAATGTCCGTTGTAGATAACTTGACACCAGATCCGAATTAAAATGCATCAACTGTGTGTGTAGCCGTGATGGTCTCTTCTCGGCGAGTCCGGAAGTGAACACGGTCTTTGGGTTATGTTTGACGAAGTAGGTGTTCGTGATCACCTCTTGATCATTGCTAGCTTCACGACCGCTCCGCTTGCTCTCTTCTCGCTCTTATTTATGTATGTTAGCCACCATATCATGCTTAGTCGCTGCAACCTCACCACTTTACCCCTTCCATTCCCTTTAAGCTTTGCTAGTCTTGATACCCATGGTAATGGGATTGCCGAGTCCTCGTGGCTCATGATTACTACACCAACAGCCAGTGTACAAAGTTATGTGATGATCTTGACGCGAGAGCGATGTTGCTTGTTTTGGAGTTCTTCTTCTGCTTCTTCGATCAGGGGATAGGTTCCAGGTCGGCAGCCTGGGCTAGCAGGGTGGATATTGTTTGAGTTTCTGTTTATGATTCATCCGTAGTCGGATGTTGTTCTTGTATGTTGTATTGTTGTATTCATGTGACATTGTATGTTTTGTATGTATCCCCATCTATCATGTAATGTTGATGTAATGATATCCACTTTGCAAAAGCGTTCCAATATGCGGGTCTATCCTTGGTGGGACCTTCGAGTTCCTTTTGGATAGGGTCGCATATTGGGCGTGACACTAAGTCACAAACCGGATACGTGTATATTTTGAATGGTGGGGCAGTAAGCTGGTGCAGTTGCAAGTAGAGCGTCGTGGCAGGATCTACATGTGAAGCGGGGTACATGGCAGCCTCGGAGGCAGCCCATGAAGCTATCTGGGTGAAGGAATTCATCACCAACCTAGGAGTCATACCCAATGCGTCGGGGCCGATCACACTCTTCTGTGACAACACTGGACCTATTGCACTTGCCAAGGAGCCCAGGTTTCACAAAAAGACCAGGCACATCAAGCATCGCTTCAACTCCATTCGTGAAAATGTTCAAGATGGAGACATAGATATTTGTAAAGTACATACGGACCTGAATGTAGCAGATCCGTTGACTAAACCTCTCCCTAGAGCAAAACATGATCAACACCAGAACGCAATAAGTGTTCGATACATCATAATGTAACTAGATTATTGACTCTAGTGCAAGTGGGAGACTGTTGGAAATATGCCCTAGAGGCAATAATAAAATGGTTATTATTATATTTCTTTGTTCATGATAATTGTCTATTGTTCATGCTATAATTGTATTATCCGGAAATCGTAATACATGTGTGAATACATAGACCACAACAAGTCCCTAGTGAGCCTCTAGTCGACTAGCTCATTGATCAACAGATAGTCGTGGTTTCCGACTATGGACATTGGATGTCATTGATAACGGATCACATCATTAGGAGAATGATGTGATGGACAAGACCCAATCCTAAGCATAGCACAAAGATCGTAGTTCATTTCGCTAGAGGTTTTCCAAATGTCAAGTATCATTTCCTTAGACCATGAGATTGTGCAACTCCCGACATCGTAGGAGTGCTTTGGTGTGCCAAACGTCACAACGTGAATCGGGTGACTATAAAGGTGCATCGGGTATCTCCGAAAGTGTTTGTTGGGTTGGTACGAATCAAGACGGGGATTTGTCACTCCGTATGACGGAGAGGTATCTCTGGGCCCACTCAGTAATGCATAATCATAATGAGCTCAATGTGACCAAGTGTCTGGTCATGGGATCATGCATTACGGTACGAGTAAAGTGACTTGCCGGTAATGAGATTGAACGAGGTATTGGGATACCGACGATCGTGTCTCGGGCAAGTAACGTACCGATTGAAAAAGGGAATTGTATACGGGATTGATTGAATCCTCGACATCATGGTTCATCCGATGAGATCATCGAGGAGCATGTGGGAGCCAACATGGGCATCCAGATCCCGCTGTTGGTTATTGACCGGAGAGGCGCCTCGGTCATGTTCAGATGTCTCCGAACCCGTAGGGTCTACACACTTAAGGTTCGGTGACGCTAGGGTTGAAGAGATATTAGTATGCAGTAACACGAAAGTTGTTCAGAGTCCCGGATGAGATCCCGGACGTCAAGAGGAGTTCCGGAATGGTCTGGAGGTAAAGATTCATATATAGGAAGTCAAGTTTCGGCCATAGGGAAAGTTTTGGGGGTCACCGGTATTGTACCGGGACCACTGAAAGGGTCCCGGGGGTCCACCGGGTGGGGCCACCTATCCCTGAGGGGCCCATGGGCTGAAGTGGGGAGGGGAACCAGCCCCTGGTGGGCTGGTGCGCCCCCCCCCCTTGGGCCCCCCTGTGCCTAGGGTTGGAAACCCTAGGGGTGGGGGGCGCCTCCACTTTCCTTGGGGGGCAAGCCACCCTTTGTCACGCCCCGAGATCCCATCTCCTAGGGCAGTGCCCCCAAGGGGCTATATAAAGAGGGGGAGGCAGCTGCACCCAAGTCTCTGGCGCCTCCTCTCCCCGCAACACCTCTCCTCTCGCAGGCTTGACGAAGCCTGCCGGATCGTTGCAGCATCCACCACCACGCCGTCGTCTTCTTTGATCTTCATCAACCTCTCCTTCCCCTTGCCGGATCAAGAAGGAGGAGACGCCTTCCCAACCGTGACGTGTGTTGAACGCGAGGTGCCGCCCATTCGGCGCTAGGATCTCCGGTGATTTGGATCACGACGAGTACGACTCCCTCAACCCCGTTCTCTTGAACGCTTCCGCACGCGATCTACAAGGGTATGTAGATGCACTCCCCTCTCTCATTGCTAGATGACTCCATAGATTGATCTTGGTGAAGCGTAGAAAATTTTTATTTTCTACAATGTTCCCCAACAGGTATCTCAATACCCAGTTCAATCTCGTTACCGGCAAGTCTCTTTACCCATTCCATAATACGTCATCCCGCAACCAACTCATTAGTCCCATTGCTTGCAAGGCTTATAGTGATGTGTATTACTGAGAGGGCCCAGAGATACCTCTTCAACAATCGGAGTGACAAATCCTTATCTTGATCTATGCCAACTCAACAAGTACCATCGGAGACACCTGTAGAGCACCTTTATAATCACCCAGTTACGTTGTGACCTTTGGTAGAATACAAAGTGTTCCTCTGGTATTCGGGAGTTGCATGATCTCATTGTTATAGGAACATGTATAAGTCATAAAGAAAGCAATAGCGATATACTAAACGATCAAATGCTAAGCTAACGGAATGAGTCAAGTCAATCACATCATTCTCTAATGATGTGATCCTGTTAATCAAATGACAACTCATGTCTATGGTTAGGAAACTTAACCATCTTTGATTTAACGAGCTAGTCAAGTAGAGGCATACTAGTGACACTCTGGTTGTCTATGTATTCACACATGCACTAAGTTTCCGGTTAATACAATTCTAGCATGAATAATAAACATTTATCATGATATAAGAAAATATAAATAACAACTTTATTATTGCCTCTAGGGCATATTTCCTTCAGGAAGCGCGGTAAAGAAATAGAACCATGGGTTCAGAAACCCATGCCCTTTCCTCCTAAACCATCCAAGAAAAAGGATGATGAGGATTTTGAGCGCTTTGCTGAAATGATTAGACCTATCTTTTTGCATATGCGTTTGACTGATATGCTTAAAATGAATCCTTATGCTAAGTATATGAAAGATATTGTTACAAATAAAAAAATACTAGAAGCTGAAATTTCCACCATGCTTGCTAATTATACTTTTAAAGGTGGAATACCTAAGAAACTTGGAGATCCAGGAGTACCAACTATACCATGCTCCATTAAAAGAAACTTTGTTAAAACTGCTTTATGTGATCTTGGAGCCAGTGTTAGTGTTATGCCTCTCTCTTTATATCGTAAACTTGATTTGAATAAGTTGACACCTACTGAAATATCTTTGCAAATGGCCGATAAATCATCCGCTATACGTGTCGGAATTTGTGAGGATGTGCCTGTTGTGGTTGCAAATGTTACTATTTTAACGGACTTTGTTATTCTTGATATTCCCGAGGATGATAGTATGTCGATTATCCTTGGTAGACCCTTTTTGACTACTGCAGGGGCTGTTATTGATTGCAACAAAGGCAATGTCACTTTTCATGTTAATGGTAATGAGCATAAGGTACACTTTCCGAGGAAACAACCTCAAGTCCACAGTATCAATTCTATTGGAAAAATTCCAACGATTACTATTGGAGGTTTTGAATTTCCTCTTCCTACTGTCAAAAAGAAATATGATATTCTTATTGTCAGGGATGTGCATCTCCCCATTGAGGTAACCTAGTGCTATTCGAAAATTCTCTGCTTTCATGCGATTCGGAATGAGTTTTCTAACAAGACTTGATCAACCTTGTTAGTGGATTCTTTTTGATGAGCATGAGATGGATGAAGTTAGAAAGCACAACCTTTTGCACCCTCCTTTTACTTTCTGTTATTTAGATTAAATAAAGCAAAAATAGTATTTTCTGTCTGTTTTCTGAATTATCCGTGCAATAAAGAAATACCCCAAAAATAAAAGTTCTCCAAATGCCCTGAAATTGAAATATGATTTTTTGTAGAATATTTAAGAATACCTGGCACTAAGAACACACCAGGGGGACCCAACATTTGGCCACGAGGGTCCAGGGCGCGCCCACCCCCTGGGGCGTGCCCCCTGCCTCGTGGGCCCCTCGTGGCCCCTCTTCACTTATTCTTGCACCCACACACTTCGTCTCCCTCCAGAAAAAATCACCACACAACTCAAACTCGTGCTCGTTTTGCTGGGATTTTCGATCTCCTTGCTCAAAGCTCCACTCACAAAACTGCTTTGGGGGATTGTTCTTTGGTATGTGACTCCTCCAATGGTCCAATTAGTTTTTGTTCTAGTGCTTTATTTATTGCAAATTTTTGCTGCTTAGGTGAGCCTGTTCTTGAGCTTGCATGTCAAATTTATTTCGTCCCAAGTAGTTCTAATGCATGATATAGTCTCTAGGCACCTGTGGGAGTAGTTGCTATCAATTTTGTTGAGTTTGGTTCACTTTTATTTTGAGTTACTAAAAATTTCAAAAAATTTCAGAGAATGATGAAGAGATTATTGAGGGGCTCTTCGAGCCGAAGCTCGAAGGATAAGCAAAGTGAAGAAGATAAGAAGCCCAAATATAATCTTCCTCGCACCACGGAAGTTCGTCAGTGTGAATGGCCTTGTGATGAGTTCTTGAAGGCAGCTGGGATTCACGATGATTTTTATTATTTGGCTGAGAATGTAGGCCACACCGACCTCCTCCGTGACCAGCGCGAACAGTATCTCCTACTCACTAATACTTTTGTGCAAAATTTTCATTTCCATGCTAGGAGATCACCACCTTCAGTGGAGTTTCATTTATATGATGAATTTAAGGAGATGAGCTTATATGATTTTTGTCGGGTATGCAAGATACCCTTTGAGGGCAGCATAGAGGAACCACACCGTAATGATGTGGAGGGATTTATTAATGAAATTGATGTAGGGGAAACAAGGAAAGTTTTCGGTGCAAGAATTACTAGCATACATTTTCCTGTTCTATGTCACTTTGCAATATTTGCTAGTAGATGCTTGATTGGTCGCGGGAACAGTGGAAATCTTAGTGCTCCTGATATTGTTATTTTGCGCCATGCTTTGTTTCGTGATACAATTTTCAGTTTAGGCGCTATTATTGCTAAATGATTAAGTCTGAACCGTACAAAGGGCCCCATCCTCGGTGGCATCTTTGCTTCACGCCTTGCTGCACACTTTAATATACCTATTGGGCATTATGAGAATGAAGAAAAGTTGATGCCCCTGTCTTTCTAGATTATAAGAGTATGGTAGAACATGACTTTATTGTTAAAAATAAGAAGAAACTTCTCAAGTGTAATTTGATATTTGAAAAAATTATTGTGAGTTTATTACCTTGCCTGCGCCCTCTTTGTTTAACATGTTTTCAGGCACGTACCTCATTTTGTCGGAGGCCATTCATGCATATTTGAGCGCGGACCTACTCCAGAGGCTGAGTCGGAGCCACAACTTGACCCTTATCGGCAGTCTGTTTATCAGTGGGATCTGGAGGAGATCGCCAACCAGTGGCACCCCGAGCATCCTCCTTAGTACAATAGAGAGGACCACTTTGATCCGTGGGCATAGACCAACTTAGGCCAAAAGCCTAAGCTTGGGGGAGTACACATTTCTCACCGATATTACATTCATGTTCAGACACTCATTCTACTTGTCGGTGCTAATACTTTTTCATTGTACTATCCATGCTAGTTTATTTTCCTTTTTCTTGTTTTCTTCTTGTGTGTTTGATAAACCTTAAGAAAAACCAAAAAAACTAGTTATAGCTTTTAGCTAGTTTACTTTCCATGCCTGTAGTAGTAGTAATTAAAAGAAAACCCCAAAAGATTTCTCGTTCTTCTTTTGCTTGTTGGGAGCTTTTGTCGGTGTTCTGGGAATGGGGGTCCCCAAACTTGCCTACCTGTGGCCTGCGGCATGGCTCCTCCAGCGGCCCCGTATGGCCCATCTTTGTCAACCAGCACTCAAGACCCTCACGATGGGGCCAAGCCTCGCGAGGCGGACGACGCAAGACCTCTGCGGGAGCGGCCTCACCGAGCTGGCTCACGAGGGGTGGAGAGATCAAGGCAAGGGGGTACCTCGCGAGGTTCCCATGATGCAAGCCATGACGACCAAGGCCAGGCGGGCGCCAGGCGGGCGCCCGCGCACACAGTGTCCTCATTTCCTCTTTGGTGCTAAAGAGGCAAGCGCAGGTGAGGAGTATCGAGGCATCAGGCAAAGGTTTCCATATCGGTGCAACAAGACCAAGACCATCAGGCCAGCAGGACGGAGGTCACCATGGAGCCCAAGACGGCGTCACCACCAGAGCCTTTGGCGGGCGAAGACTACTTTTGTCAGGATAAGCTGTACTAGCTATCCCCCTTCAAACTTGGCCATTGTGGGATCCCTTCCCGCTCAATATTTGGGAAGAGGACCCCGGGCCTCTATAAATAGGACTAGCCACCACCATAGAGAGGGAAGAGGATCCAGACGGACCAAAGCCCTCACCAGCTCACCAAGCACAAGAACACCTCACCTCAGGAGGCTATTCTTCCCTTTGTACTGTTCATCCTCAACCCAAGAGGCAATCCACCACACCACACTGGAGTAGGGTATTACACCACAACGGTGGCCCGAACCAGTATAAATCTTGTGTCCCCTTGTGTTCTGTGGGTTCGTCGAGCTAGGCCGTGAGATCCTTGAGCGAGTTAGCAAACGAGGGAGAGAGATATCTTCGTGCGCAACCCAGTATTTGAACCTCAGGGGTTTTGCCGGAACCCGTGATCGGACATTTGGCGTGCCAGGTAGGGGTGCGCTGGAGTCTCGCTCCCTCGACGGCTTCGCACCTCCGACCGGCTCTCATGGATGACACCCCTTCTCTGACTGGATCGACGGGCGCCTCAAGCAGCACCGCGGGGTTTCGGGCCCTTTCCCCCACCTTCAGGCGGGTACAGTGGCCGCCCAAATTTAGGCCGGAGATGCCGCCCCGTTACAAAGGCGCGGCAGACCCGGTGGCCTTCCTGTTGGCATACGAGGAGGTTGTTCTGGAGGCTGGCGGCAACGACAAGGTTATGGCCAACTGGCTCCCCATGGCCCTCACCGGTGTGCCACGCGCTTGGCTCCTCCATTTGCCGGGATCTTCTATGGCCTCCTGGGGAGGAACTGTGCGGCCTCTTCATCGCGTGCTTTTGGGGACCAGCACCCCCGGTCGTCGCGGCCCTCCTTGGTGGCTCGCAAGCGCCTCCCTCAGATCATCACGCCAAGCCATTCTTTCGCCGAATCAGCACCGCCTCCATGCGCAAGGGGGCTTCTCCAGGTTGGGCGGCGCCGAAGGCCGACCTAACCTTCGACTCGGGGGATCATCCTGCCACCACCGTCGGTTCGGGAGTGCTCCCAATGCTTTGCACGCCTACCATCTGTAGCGTAGCCGTCACCAAGACCCTCATCGACAGTGGCACCGGTCTCAACATGCTCTCAGTGGAGGCGTTTAGCCTCCTCCATGTACCACTCGAGCGGCTTCGCCCCAGCAAGCCCTTCTCCGGGGTCGGCGGCGGCTCCACCAACCCCCTGGAGCAGATCTGTCTCCCCGTGACCTTTGGCACACGCAAGAACTACCGCACTGAGCTCATCGACCTCGACATCGCTTGAATTGACCTGCCGTACAACGTCATCCTCGGGTACTGTCGGTGTCCTGGGAACGGGGGTCCCTAGACTTGCCTGCCTGTGGCCTGCGGCGTGGCACAAGTGGTGGCCCAGTGCGGCCCATCTTCATCAACGCAAACTCAAGACCCTCGCGAGGGGCCAAGCCTCGTGGGGCGGATGGCACAAGGTTTCCTCAGGAGCGACCTCACCAGGCAGGCTCGCGAGGAGGCGGAGAGATCAAGGCAAGGGTACCTCGCGAGGTGCTCGTGACGCAAGCCATGACGATCAAGACCGTGCAGCGCCAAAGGGCGCCGCCTCTGCAAAGGTCCTTGTTTCCTCTTTGGTGCAAACGGGGCAAGCATAGGTGTGGAGTACCGAGGCATCAGGCAAAGGTTACCATTCCGGTGCAACGAGACCAGGACCAACAAAGAGCAGGATGGAGGTCACCGTGGAGCCCAAGACAGCGTCATCGCCAGTACCTTTGGCAGCCGAAGACCAACTTTAGTCAGGATAGCTTGTACTAGATGTTCCCTTCAAATGGCTGTTGTCACGGCGCCCTTCCCGCTCAATATTTGGGAAGAGGACCAGGGCCTCTATATATAGAGCTAGCCACCACAGTAGAGGAGAGATCTCATAGAGTCCCTGTCAGATTGAGAGCCAATTGAACTCTCCTAAGTAGTTCATCGCACCAGCCCAAGAACACCTCTCGCGAGGCGGTTCTTCCCCTTGTACTATTCATCATCAGCCCCTGAGGCAATCCACCACACCACACACTGGAGTAGGGTATTACACCACAACGGTGGCCCGAACCAGTATAAATCTTGTGTCCCTTGTGTTGTTCATCGTTTAGCTTAGATTCTCACGAGGCATTTGGACGTGGATCGGTAGGGGAAAGATCTTCACGCGCATCCCAGAGTTCGAACCTTAAGGGTCTGCCGGAATCCAACATCCGACATTTGGCGCGGCAGGTAGGGGTGCACCGGAATCTTTCTTCCACTGTTCCACATTCGATCGTCCGTTGTGTCCATGGCTGACGCTTGTCGGGCTCGCGTCGAGCGTCGGGCTGCTCTCGCCGCTCGCGTCGCCCAGACGGCCCCCGTCGGTGGGTGTCCCCATCGTTCCCCGTCCCCTGCCACCAACGCCGCCACCAGCATGGCGGGGAACGAGCAGTAGGCCTCATTGCTGCATCCCTCGGTGCGGCGGGAAGGCCGCACCGCCACCCCGTCGCTGACTCCAGCTGGTTCATCGTCACACGCCCATCGCGCTCCCACGGACACGCACGCCGCGCTGCTCCTGGCGCGTGAGATCCTGCACTACCGCCCCATCGATGACCTCTACGAGGAGTGGCTCGCTCGCATCACCGAGCTCGTCAGCGCTGTAGGGGGCTTGCCTGCGCCGTCCCTCTCGCTGCCTCGCCCTCCGTCCTGCGCGGGCGATGCAGCCCAGCAGGTGCCTCCCCAAGAAGGCGCCCTGGCTCCAAGGTGCGCGGCCCCTGGACGAGATCCAAAACGTCCAGCGCCCGCACAACAAGAAAGGAGCTGCCAAGAAATCCCTCGTCCCCAAGAAGGTGCTCGCGTGCTTCCTGCACCGGCATGCCATGACCGCATCCCTGCACCAGCATGTCAAGACCCCGCGCTGCTCTAGGCAGCGGCGCGCGGGAATCCCCAGGAGCAAGCCCCGTGTCAGCAGAGACCTCCAGTGGCCACCGCAGGCTATCGCGCCTTCACCACCAAGCTGTGCAGTGTCACCTGGCCGGGCAAGTTCAAGTCGGACCTGCAACCTTGCTACTACGGCACTGCTGACCCCGCGGAGTTCCTATAGCTCTACGAGCTGGGCATCAAAGCAGTCATGGCGAACTAGTTTTCCATGGCGCTCAAGGACGGTGCCCGTACCTGGCTCCTGAACCTGCCTCCTGGCACAATCTCCTCCTGGGACGAGATGCGCACCCGCTTCATTGCCAACTTTCAGGGCACTCGCGACCGCCCATCGGCCATGGGTGACCTGTGCTGCATCAAACAGCAACCCGAAGAGACCTTGTAGAAGTACATCCAGCACTTCAACAATGCTCGCCTCAAGATTCCAAGGTGACTAAGGAGGAGATCATCTCGGCGTTCTTCGATGGCGTCCGCGACGTCAAGATGAAGGAGGAACTGGTGATCCACGAAGATCTATGCACGTCTCTGGAGCTGTTCAACCTGGCGACCAAGTGCGCAAGGGCTGAGGAGGGACGCCTCTCCCTTCTCGAGCTCCCAGCTGCAGACCCAGAAGAGAAGAAAGCCAAGGCCAAAGATGTGAAGTGCAAGGGAGCAGCTGTACTCGCAGCAGAGCCGGATACGAAGCGCGGCAGGGACCAGCCGGAGTCGTCCAAGGGCAGCCGTTACTGCGTGTACCACAATCTCCATACCCACAACACCAATGAATGCCAAGAACTCAGAGCCGTGAGAGAAGGCCGTGTCGGTCGATGCCTCGAGCGCAACGATCGGGGCTACGGCCAGGCGGAGGAAGAGGTGGAGGACGATGGGACGACCATGGCCCTCGCCAAGGGTGGCGTGACCGGCCTCGCGAGGACCGCTGGCAAGACCAGCCTCGCGAGGGGGCTTGGAGAGATCAGCCTCGTGAGGATCGACCACAAGGCAACGCATGCCTTCCTCCTCTGCCACCACCGCCAAGAAGGAATGACGACCATCATCAGGACGAGGGGCTGGGGCTTCAGAGCCAAGGCTATCGCTTGCATCTTGGGTGGTGCCCAGCCCCACTTCTCAACGATTTTCAAGCAGCTTTGCTCGCGAGGTGAATGCAGTCCTCCCAAGCTCGAGGCCACGCCCCTCTCGGTGGTCCGTGATGCGCCATCACGCTCAGCTCAATGATCATCTCAAGTGCGCAGCAACAGCCGGTGTCCTCCCAATGCTCCGTTCCCTAGTCATCAGCAATGTGCAAGTTACCAGGACCCTCATCGATGGCGGGGCAGGGCTTAACGTCTTGTCCGTCGAGACGTTCAACAATCTCCAAGTGCCATATGATCAGCTTTAGCCGACCAAGCCTTTCTCAGGAGTCACTGATGGTTCCACTATCCCGATAGCGCAGGTCCGCCTCCATGTCACCTTTGGACAGCACAAGAACTACCGTACCGAGCTCATTGACTTCGACGTTGCCCACATTCGCTTACCATACAATGTCATCCTTGGGTATCCAGCCCTGGCCAAGTTCATGGCAGTGACTCACCATGGCTACAACGTCCTCAATATGCCAGGAAGTGGCGGAGTCATCACGGTCCCCTATGAAGAAAAGGATGTGGTGTGCTCTCTTGAGCGTGCCTTCCAAGCCCCGTCGATTGAGGACCCAGACAACAAGAGTGGAAACCTTCCAGAGGCAGCTCCCAAGAAGAAAAAGACATCACCCGACTCAAGGCCTCAGGAGGCAGGCACCTCCGGTGGCACCGTGCCAGGATCTGCGCCCGTCCAAGGGGCACCGCCCTCCGTCGCATAGGGAGGCACGCTCGGCGCCCTCCTCGGGCAAGGCTCTGGGGCTCTCTCCTGGAGGGTCATTGATTTGCCAAGATCATGAGGGAGGCGCTCGGGCACCACTTGGAGGCGTGCTTCTTGGCACGTTTCCCTCAGGAAGGCATAACGCAAGGAGGGCCCAACCCTTAGGAGTTCATCACCAAGGTCACTCAGGAGCTGCAAGAATTGAGAGTCATGCGCGGCAACCGCCACCGCCCGGCATAGCTCCCCATCCAGGCAAGGATGGCGGGCTGCGCGTTTGCATCGACTACCCAGGGCTCAATCGAGTCGTGTCCCAGGAGCGCTTCTGGCCTTCGCGTGTAGGGCGTTGTGAGGGTCCACCTCACAGCTACATTCGCATGCCTTTCGGCCTGTTGAACGCGGCTGCTACTCACCAGCGTCTGATGAGGAGCATTCTGGAGGCTCAGGTGGCCAGGCACCGTGCATTCCTGGAGGAAATAGAGATGGACCTCGCCGAGCCACCCAGACCTCCAGAGCCTCCCGAGGCTCAGAGCTCCGAAGGCTCATGAGGATTGGCTTCTTCACCATGCACCGTCAGCTACTCCAACAATCGCTCTGCAACAATATCAGGCGACATCCTTCGAGTTTCATTTTAGCTGGGAGCACCCTCCGGGCTACATCATTCCCAGGTCGTGTGGGTCTGTCCCCCGCGGCATGTATCCATTTTGCTTATGTCTTTAGCTCACCTTGCTGGGGGCGCCCCTCGGGCTGCATCATCCCCAAGCCGCTCGGGCCTGACCCAGTGGTGCGTGCCTTTCCTTGCATCTATCTAAGTTGGATTGCCTTTTCGTGCTTAACCTGCCTGTGATAATTGCCTGCTCGATTGACACCTACCTTTGGAGCCGCTCGCTCTGGCACGACGCTTGTGCATGGGTCCGTCCCTGCAACGTCGACAAATCTGAGTGGTCGAGCTCTGGCTGCGGCAGCCCCGCAAGGCGCTACCTCACCAGGCCCTCGGTGCCTCAATCACCCCCTCGGAGCAACCAATGGCTGGCTGGTGATTGTAATGGCAGTCCCTATTTTCCTCGTGTTGGTTTACAGGGTCCACCTAAGGAATAACATGGGGGCGTCGTGAGCTCTCTCTCTCTCTCTCTCTCTCTCGTATGCGATCCGCCACACGCTAAAAGGGGGCGCTGAGCATCGCGACCACGGGTTTCATCGCTCTCCATCCCTCACCCCTGGCCTTGACCCATGGCATCGTGACCTGTCATACCAGCGGCGGCTGAGCTCGCTCGAGGGCTGGGACCTGAGGACGTAGAGCATGAAGGAAAGTGCAGGAAAGAGGGGGGAAGCTCACGAGGGCCTGACCCAGTGACATCCCAGCTGCCGACGTGCGGGTCCGGCACCTCACCAAGGAGCGACTCCAAGCTCCCGAGATAAGTCACGCTCCTGGAAAGCTAAATCAGCACGACACCAAACCCTCGCCTGATGCGGCTCTGTCACGGCGACGTTGCCTTCCTTTCTCTCCCAGCGGAGGCTGCTTGAGCACTAAAGGGGACCTCCTGAGCATCGCGCCTCAGGGGCTCTTACTGGACCTCGGGCTGCTCACCTCCTGGCCTTGACCCACGGCATCGCGACCTGTCATACCAGCGATGGCTGAAGCCTGCCTGGGGACCGGGACCTGTTAGCATAGAGCACCAAGCCCTTGTGAGGATAGAAAGGGGGAACTGAGATGAGACAGGACAAGCATCCAACACCACTCCATAATAAGGATGATATTCACAAAAGACATAGCAGACGCTTTACATACCCCCACGGGGTGTTTCCTTGAATCCTCGCAGGGAACAAAAGGTGCTAATCCTAAGGGACGTTAACTACGCACGCCTCCATGGTCGACGCCATCATCAACAAGCATACCAAGCCGGGCGCTAACCCCATCCAGATCACCACACAAGGCCTCGATGCAGCCTTTACTCCGGCGCGACGCGAGCTCGGGCTTGTAATCGCTGCCGCCGCCTCCGAGTCACGAGAAGCTCGGGAGAGTCGCTGGACCCTCCGGCATCTCCGCTGCCAGAGGAGCTGCTGAGGAAGCGGTTGGCGGGCCTAGCCCTCGCCACTTCGATGCCTCGGTCGCCTTTCCTGGGGCAGCACTCTAGTCGGCATCCTTCCGCGTCGAAGACCTTGAAGAGCATCAAGGAGGCGCCATCGTATTCGAAATGAATCACGAGGGTACCTCCAGTTCGGCAGATCCGGGCGGTCTCGCCCCAGCCCCGAGTCATGTAGACCTTGCCCGGAGCGACAACCTCGACCTCCGCTCTAGTCGCAGGGGTACTGCAGTCAGCGTGCTGCAGCCAGAGCTCAAGAGGCCCCCTCGGCGGCATCTCGAAGGCAAAAGAGGGAGGAATGCAAATCCAGGAATTTGGAGGCATGGTGGCGTGAAGCACAAGCTCACGAGAAGAGTCCTCGGTATGGACTCCAGGGGCGACGACGCGCACCACCGTGATTCGCCGACATCGTCGGCGGCGCGGGTGGTGCTGCTCGGCGTCTCCTTCTCTAGGGCCCTCAGCCCGGGCGTACAAGGGCAGCGGAAACCCAGGTGGTGGCCACTCGTACCAAGGCCTCGACGTCTCCTGCTGCGCGACCTTGTCGCGGTGGCCGGGGACCGGACGCTTCTTTGGCGGGAGTGGGTCGGGACCCTCTCGGGGGACCTTCCCTTCTCTTCCACTGAGAACTGGTGGATCGGCGCCATTGGCGTGAAGATGGAGGAGCAAGGAAGGAGAAGTGAAGCCAAAAGAGATGGACTGCGGGGGCTCTCGCCCGTCCATACTTATAGTCCAGAGGAGGCCAACCGTCGGCCTCCACGATCACAGGTAATCATGACTCGTTTTCTGCATGCATGGACTTGTCAAGTCGGGCAGTTGTCGAGGCAGCGTGGGGAAGCGGAGACACCCACGTCCAATCAACCGCCATGCGGCGCCCAAGGCCACAGGCTGTTGGGGCCCGTGGAGCTCTGCACTTGCCCCTTCGCTTCTCTGCTAAGACAAGCCCGGGCGCGCCTTGGGCCCGGGGGCTACTGTTGGCGTCCTGGGAACGGGGTTCCCCAGACTTGCCTGCTGCGTCTTGAGGCGTGGCACAAGTGGTTGCCCAGTGCGGCCCATCTTCATCAACGCAAACTCAAGACCCTCGTGAGGGGCCGAGCCTCGCGGGGCAGACAGCGCAAGGTTTCCTCAGGAGCGACCTCACCAGGCAGGCTCGCGAGGAGGCGGAGAGATCAAGGCAAGGGTACCTCGCGAGGTGCTCGTGACGCAAGCCATGACGATCGAGACCAGGCGGGCACCAGCCTGCGCAGTGTCCTTGTTTCCTCTTTGGTGCAAAGGGGGCAAGCACAAGCGTGGAGTACCGAGGCATCAGGCAAAGGTTACCATTCCGGTGCAACGAGACCAGGACCAACAGAGCAGCAGGATGGAGGTCACCGTGGAGCCCAAGATGGCGTCATCGCCAGTACCTTTGGCAGCCGAAGACCAACTTTAGTTAAGATAGCTTGTACTAGATGTTCCCCTTCAAAATGGCCGTTGTTGGCGCCCTTCCCGCTCAATATTTGGGAAGAGGACCAGGGCCTCTATATATAGAGCTAGCCACCACAGTAGAGGAGAGATCTCATAGAGTCCCCGTCAGATCGAGAGGCGATCAAACTCTCCCAAGTAGTTCATCGCACCAGCCCAAGAACACCTCTCGCGAGGTTGTTCTTCCCCTTGTACTGTTCATCATCAGCCCCTAAGGCAATCCACCACACCACACACTGGAGTAGGGTATTACACCACAACGGTGGCCTGAACCAGTATAAATCTTGTGTCCCTTGTGTTGTTCATCGTTTAGCTTAGATTCTCACGAGGCGTTTGGACGTGGATCGATAGGGGAAAGATCTTCGCGTGCACCCCAGAGTTCGAACCTTAAGGGTCTGCCGGAACCCAACATCCGACAGGTACCCGGTGCTGGCCCAGTTCATGGCAGCCACTCATCCTGCCTACAACCTCATGAAGATGCCGGGGAGCAAGGGCGTCCTCACCGTGGCCGGCCACACCAAGGAAGCCTTGGCGACCCTCGAGCTTGCCTTCAAGGCCACGGCGGCGGCCTGTCCGGCAGGCAAGGCTGGCACGGAGCCAGGGAGGCCACGCCAACCAAGAAGAAGCAGCAATTCACTCAAGGCTAAGCCAAGATGAAGCAAATACCAGTTGACGAGGACGGGGCCTCGGGCGCCACCTTCACTATAGGCGCCGAACTCGCCCCAGATCAAGAGAGGGAGTTGGTGGACTTCCTACGTGCAAACAAGGAAGTGTTCGCCTGGGAGCCCAAGCAACTAGTTGGGGTCCCAAGGGAAGTGATTGAGCATCATCTGAAGGTGTGCCCCAACATGCGCCCTGTGAAGCAGAGTGCGCGGCAGCAGTCCATAGAGAAGCAGGCTTTCATCAACCAGGAAACCCGCAAGTTGGAGGCAGCGGGTGTCATTCATGAGGTCCGGTACCCAAAGTGGCTGGTGAATCCTATCGTTGTGCCAAAGAAAGGGGGGAAGGAGCCCATGTGCGTCGACTTCACCCACCTCAACAATGCCTGCCCTCAAGACCCACTCCCACTACCGTGCATTGACCAGATTGTTGACTCCACCGCAAAATGCGACCTACTTTGTTTCTTGGATGCATTCTCAGCTATCACTAGATCAAAATGGCAGTGGAGGATGTGGAGAAGACGGCCTTCCTGACCCCGTGCGGGGTGTACTTCTACACTTGCATGCCGTTCGTACTGCGCAACGCAGGAGCAACCTTCTAGCAACTGATGCACATCGCCTTGGGGCGACAGCTCGGGAGAAATGTTTAGGCTTATGTTGACGACATCAATGGTGAAGACTCGGGAGGCGAGAACTCTGATTCAAGACCTGGAGGAGACCTTCGCGAGCCTACGCCAGGTGGACTTGCGGCTCAACCCGGAGAAGTGTGTGTTTGGTGTCCCATCAGGCAAGCTGCTGGGTTTCCTCGACAGGGGGGTCAAGGCCAACCTGGAGAAGATCAAGGCGATTGAAGACATGAGCCCACCGCAAACCCTCAAGGAGATGCAGAAGCTTGCCGGCTGCATGACCTCGTTGGGACGCTTCATCTCCAAGGCTGGGGGCGTGCCCTGCCGTTCTTCGAGCTGATGAAGAAGAAAGGCCCGTTCGAATGGACCCCCGAGGCCGACCAGGCATTTCAAGACCTCAAGAGATATTTGACCAGCCCGCCGGTGATGGTAGCACTCGCCCTCGAGCCCTTGGTGCTCTACTCGCCACACCCCACTTCGCCAACAAGAGCCTCGTGGCCATCAGAGAAGAGCGCCAAGCCAAGGGCCCACCAAATGGGGCCGCAGTCCGGGGCAGGGCAGCGCGGCACCAGGACAATGCTCCTGAGGCAACGGTTGCCCCGACAGATTATCAAGCCCATGAAGCCGGGGATCCGCTAGAAACACCTCATCCCCAGGGAGCCGAAGACTCCACTAGCTCTCCCGCCCTCGTTGAGCACCCGGTATACTTCATCAGCACGGTGCTATGAGATGCGAGAGCGCGATACCACATGCCTCAGAAGCTCTTGCTCGCGCTCCTGGTGGCCTCGCGCAAGCTGCGCCACTACTTCCAGGGTCATCCCATCAAGGTCATCTCAGCCTTCCCGCTCGAGAGAGTGCTCAGGAACCCCAATGTCGTGGGAAGAGTTGCTGAATGGAACATCAAGCTGCAAGCGTTCAACTTGGAGTTCAGCACAACCAGGGTCATCAAGGGGGCTGCGCTCGCCGATTTTGTGGCAGAATGGACCGATGTCCTGGAACTCGAGGCAGGCGAGAACCGATCCCTCTCACCAGGAAGTGAAGCGCCGGATGGATGGGTCATGTACTTCGACAGCGCGGGGGCTGGAGCGGTGCTCATCTCGCCCACCCAGGACAAGCTCTACTACGCCATGCAGCTCTGCTTTCAGCGAGGCGAGAAGGTCTCCAACAACATTGCCGAGTATGAGGGGTTGATCGCTGGCATCAAGGAAGCAGTGGCCTTGGGGGTGAAGCGCCACACCATCAAGGGGGACTCTCAGCTCCTCATCAACTTCTCCAACAAGGTCTACGAGCCAAGGGACGAGCACATGGAGGCGTACCTTGCGGAGGTATGCAAGATGGAGAAGCAATTCCTGGGTCTGGAGTTGCAGCACGTGCCCCGTGGCACGAACAAGGAAGCCGACAAGATCGCCAAGAGGGCATCGAAGCGTCTGCCCCAGGAACCAGGAGTCTTCAAGGAGCGACTCTTCAGGCCCTCGGTAGCCCCACCAACCGCCAAACCTGCACCACCTCGGGAGGAGCTCCCCTCACCACCAACTTCAGGAGCCCCCGCCTGCGGCCCGACCTCCGAAGCGCGTCTACTCTTGGCACTTGAGCCTCAGGAGGGGTGCTGGACTGAGGAGTTCAAGGCGTACCTGACGCAAGGCATGTTGCTAGAGAAGGAAGAGGACGCGGAGCGCGTGGCACGGCAGGCAACGGCGTACTGCATTCAAGATGGTGAGCTATACAGGAAGCGGCCAAATGACATCTCTCTACGATGCATTTCCAGGGAGCAGGGAAATGAGTTGCTGGCCGGCATACATGGCGGAGACTGCGGGCACCACTCTTCATCATGCACCCTAGTCGGCAAGGTTTTCCACAACGGATTCTACTGGCCCACAGCACTCAATGACGCAGCCGAGTTGGTGAAATCCTGTGAGGCCTGCCAATTCCATGCCAAGCAGATCCATCAGCCAGCTCAGGGCCTCCAGACCATTCCGCTCTCGTGGCCATTCGCGGTCTAGGGGCTTGATATCTTAGGCCTGTTCCCTCGAGCGCCAGGGGGCTACCGCTACCTCTACGTCGCCAGCGACAAGTTCACCAAGTGGGCAGAAGTGGAAGCCGTTCGCACCATCCTAGCTGGGTCACAGTTAAGTTCATCAAGGGCCTCGTAAGCCGCTTCGGAGTCCCCAACCGCATCATCACCGACAACGGCTCGCAGTTCACTAGCAACCTCTTCGAAACATACTGTGCTAACCTTGGAACGCAGATCTGCTACGCCTCCGTGGTGCACCCCAGGAGAAATGGCCAAGCCGAATGCACCAACGCGGAAGTCTTGAGGGGCCTCAAGACCAGGACCTTCAAGAAGAAGCTCGAGGCCTGTGGCAGGGGCTGGCACGACGAGCTACAGTCCGTGCTGTGGTCCATCCGCACCACCGCCACCAAGCCTACAGGCGAGACACCATTCTTCCTCGTCTACGGAGCAGAAGCGGTTCTCCCACACGAGGTCAGGCATCGCTCCACGCGGGTCCTGGCGTTCGATGAAACATGATAGGACACCATGCGGGGGATGAATCTCGTGCTGGGGGAGGAACGCCGCCGTGAAGCCTTGCTCCGAGCTGCGAGGTACCAGCAGGCGGTGCGGCGGTACCACTGCCGCAACGTCCGCTCCAGGACGCTCGAGATGGGTGATCTCGTCCTGATGCGGGTCCTCTCCAGGGAAGGGATGCACAAGCTCTCACCCATGTGGGAGGGCCTGTTTCGGGTCGCCCATGTCTCCAGGCCTGGCGCCGCACGCTTGGAGACGTAGGACGGGATCCCCATCCAGAATGCCTGGAACATCTAGCACCTCCAGAGGTTCTGTCCCTGAAGAAAGGCCCAGCGCCTGTGAAGAAGGCCCAGCGCCTGTGAAGGTCTCCGCTCGTGACACTCTCACGTAATAATGAGTGGGGCTGTACACGTCCCGGAGTCTCAGGAGAGCCGCCCTCGGGCCTCTAGGGCTCCCTCCCATGTCCTAGTGGCAGCACTTAGCTCCGCGCTGGTGAGAAGACAAGAAGACTAGATTAGGTGCCGGACATGGCTCTTCATTTGCTTTCCGCAGTTGGCTTGCCCTTCTTTAATCGAAATTTGCTTTTTGGTGTTACTTGCCGATCTGGTTCCATTGCCTTGTGCCTCCTTTTTCTGCCCTTGATTCCTTGTTTTGGCCCGTACTCTCCCTCGCATGCCTTGCGAGGGGGCTGGATAGGACCTCGTGAGCATTTTTCCTGTTCTTCGCGAGGCACCCTTACCCGAGCTCGCAAATTGGCGCACCTCTCCTGATCCGTGCCCCCTGGATACCGCGATGTGGAGTGTTGGGTCATGGCCGGCTGCGCCTACGACTAGAGCTCAGAGAATAGGAACTTCCTAATGAATTTTTGCAGTCCCCAAACGCATCCCAGGCAACAGAAGCCTCGCCAGGACACTGGGAAATATGCGCCTCACGAGGCAGAAACTGCTACTTCAAGCGAGCCAAGCTAAGTTATTCATACGCGCATACATAAAACGTTGATGCTGCAACATGACACAGTAGCAATAAACATAGTGTAGCAACTTGGAAATCATGGTTTGCTTCACGCCCCTGTAGGGCCCCATACTTGTCTTTTTTAAATAAAAAGTGTAGGAAGGAAGAAGAGGACAAACAAAAGCGGCGCGTACACTGGCGGCGGCTCGCGAGGATAGGCCCCTGGCACTCTACCGGCTTCAGCCAGACTCCTCCTCGCGCTTCACTGGAGCACGACAACGAGACGACCCGCTGCCGCCCTCGAAGCGGGCGCGGAGGCATGGCGGCTGGTCGTAGCCACCGTTGCTGGAGCTGTCGCCGGTGGAAGAGTCACCGTAGCTGGACGAGCTGTGGCGGGCACCAAGGGCAAGCTCACCCTCGCCCTCGTCCTCGTCACGGCCGTCGCCAAGGCCGAGCACCTCATCACCGTCGTTGTCCTCGGGACAGCACCAGACGCGGCGACCATCTTCCCCAAACACCCTCAGGAAGAGGGTCGCGTCGCCGTCATACTTGAGATGGAGGGTGCACCGCCTGCTCAGGTCGCGAGCGCGGGCAAACATTTGCCAGCCACGGGCCAGGGCCATGTTCCCCACGGCAGAAATCTCCACTGCGACCCATGAAGCCTTGCTGCAGCAGCCGTCTGCCTGCAGCCAGAGCCCGCCCGGACCCCTGGCTGGCAGCTCGTTAACGAAGAAGCGCGAAAGCTGAAGCCAGGTGCCGGTCGGGTTCTCCGACCACACGATGAACTCCGACAGTGTTTTCGCCGAGTGGAAGCGTGGTCGGGGAGGCCGCGCGACCGTTGCACGCCTACCTTCATCGACGGGGCTGCCATGGCATGGGTGGGTCCCACGACACGAAGAGGCGCTGCCATGGCCACGGGCGGCCTTTGCGGGGGTCGCGATAGGCTTGCGAGGATGGCCGCGCCCACGCTTGGGCGGCGGGGAGCCGGGCCCCTCTTGGCGGGCCTTCCCCTTCTCCGCGGTCGAGGGCCTCTTCGCAGGCGCCATGGATATCGCTGCCGGCAATGAAGCAAGGAAAAAGAAGCGAGCGGAGCAGGAAGGGATGAGCAGCGGGGGCTCTGCCCCCCTCCTCATTTATAGCAAGAGAAGGCCAACCGGCGACCCCCATGATCGTAAGTAATGATGACCCTTTTTGCATGCAGCACGGACTCGTCAAGTCGGGCAGTTGCCGAGGCAGCATGAGGAAGCGGAGACGCCCACGTCCAATCAATCGCCACGCGTCGACCAATGCCATAGGTTGTTGGGGCCCGAGGCGCTCCGCACTTGTCCTTTGGTTTCGCCTCGAAGCCAATTCCGAGCGCGCCTTGGGCCCGAGGGCTACTGTCGGCGTTCTGGGAACAGGGGTCCCCAAACTTGCCTGCCTGTGGCCCGAGGCGTGGCTCCTCCAGCAGCCCCGTACGACACATCTTCGTCAGCCAGAAATCAAGACCCTCGCGAGGGGGCCAAGCCTCACAAGGCGGACGATGCAAGACCTCCTTGGGAGGGGCCTCACCGGGCTGACTCGCGAGGGGCGGAGAGATCGAGGCAAGGAGGTACCTCGCGAGGTTCCCATGACGCAAGCCATGACGACCAAGGCCAGGCGGGTGCCCGCGCGCATAGTGTCCCCGTTTCCTCTTTGGTGCTAAGGAGGCAAGCGCAGGCGAGGAGTACCGAGGCATCAGGCAAAGGTTTCCATATCGGTGCAACAAGACCAAGACCAGCAGGCCAGCAGGACGGAGGTCACCATGGATCCCAAGACGGCGTCACAACCAGAGCCTTTGGCAGGCGAAGACTACTTTTGTCAGGATAAGCTGTACTAGCTGTCCCCCTTCAAACTTGGCCGTTGTGGGATCCCTTCTCGCTCAATTTTGGCAAGAGGACCCGAGCCTCTATAAATAGGACTAGCCACCACCATAGAGAGGGAAGTGGATCCAGACGGACCAAAGCCCTCACCAGCTCACCAAGCACAAGAACACCTCACCTTAGGGGGCTGTTCTTCCCTTTGCACTGTTCATCCTCAGCCCAAGAGGCAATCCACCACATCACACTGGAGTAGGGTATTACACCACAATAGTGTCCTGAACCAGTATAAATCTTGTGTCCCCTTGTGTTCTGTGGGTCCGTCGAGCTAGGCCATGAGATCCTTGAGCGATTTATCCAATGAGGGAGGGAGAGATCTTCGTGCGCACCCCAGTGTTCGAACCTCAAGGGTTTTGCCAGAACCCGTGATCCGACAGCTTTCCCGTGTAAATAGTTTTATTTCTTTTCTTTCCTTCGGGGGCTGAGAGTAGAAGACCATAATGAAAATGTTAAAGTGGCTCTTATATGCATTATTGTTGATTTAACCAAGAGCCCATATTACCTTGTCTTCTCCATTGTATTAAATGCGTGCACATTCCAGCTTAGTCCAATGCACGTGCACTATTATTATTAACCGTACCATTCGGTCGTGCAAGTGAAAGGCAATAATGACGATATATGATGGACTGATTGAGATGAGAGAAGCTGGTATGAACTCGACCTCTCTTGTTTTTGTAAATATGATTAGTTCATCATTCTTGATTCAGCCTATTATGAATGAAACATGTTTGCAATGACAATCAGAGATTATAGTTTCTTATGCCATGCTTAATTTGCTAGGAGTTTATAATGGTTTACCTTGCATGCCAACATGATATTAAAATGGTTGTGATGTGGTATGATAGGGTGGTATCCTCCTTTGAATGATTCAAGTGGCTCGACTTGGCACATGGTCACGCATGTAGTTGAAACAAAATCAACATAGCCTCCACGATATTTATGTTCATGGCGGATTATATCCTACTCATGCTTGCACTCAATGTTTATTAATTTTAATGCATGTTCATGACTGTTGTCGCTCTCTAGTTGGTCGCTTCCCAGTCTTTTTCTAGCCTTCACTTGTACTAAGCGGGAATACTGCTTGTGCATCCACTTCCATAAACCCCAAAGTTATTCCATATGAGTCCACCATACCTTCCTATATGTGGTATCTACCTGCCGTTCCAAGTAAATTTGTATGTGCCAAACTCTAAACCTTCAAATGAAATTCTGTTTTGTATGCTCGAATAGATCATGTATCAACTAGGGTTGTCTGTATCTTCCATGCTAGGCGGGTTATTCTCAAGAGGAGTGGACTCTGCTCCTCACTCACGAGAAAATGGTTGGTCACCGGGATGCCCAGTCCCATGCTCAAACCAAATCAAAATAATCGCAAACAAAACTCCCCCAGGACTATTGTTAGTTGGAGGGGCACCCGTTGTTTCGGGCAAGCCATGGATTGATGCTTGTTGCTGGTGGGGGAGTATAAACTTTACCATTCCGCTTGGAACAACCTATAATGTGTATAGCATGGAAGATATCGAGATTTCTCGGTTGTTATGTTGACAATGAAAGTATGCCGCTCAAAATATTATTCATCTCTATTTCAAAAATCGAGCTCTGGCACCTCTACAAATCTCTGCTTCCCTCTGTGAAGGGCCTATCTATTTACTTTTATGTTGAATCATCATCCTCTTATTAAAAAGCACCAGTTGGAGAGCACAACTGTCATTTGCATCCATTACTATTAATTTATATTGAGTATGACTATGACTATGTCATTTGCATCTTTTACCATGAATTACAATGTTTAGTCAGTCCTTGATCTTCAGAGGTGCTCTGCATTTATGTTTTGCGGTCTCAAAAAGGGCTAGCGAGATACCATCTTGTTATATCATATTATAATTGTTTTGAGAAAGTGTTGTCATCCGAGATTTATTATTATTGCTCGCTAGTTGATTATGCCATTGATATGAGTAAATAAGAGACCTAAGTGTTATTGTGAATATGGTTAGTTCATAATCTTGCTGAAAACTTGAATGCTGGCTTTACATATTTACAACAACAAGAGCAAACAGAGTTTGTTAAAGTTTTTCTTTATCACTTTCAGTTTGTCAACTGAATTGCTTGAGGACAAGCAAAGGTTTAAGCTTGGGGGAGTTGATACGTCTCCATCGTATCTACTTTTCCAAACACTTTTGCTCTTGTTTTGGACTCTAACTTGCATGATTTGAATGGAACTAACCCGGACTGACGTTGTTTTCAGCAGAATTGCCATGGTGTTATTTTTGTGCAGAAATTAAAGTTCTCGGAATGACCTGAAACTTCACGGAGAATATTTTTGGAATATATAAAAATACTAGCGAAAGAATCAAGATTAGGTGGCCCACTCCCTGTCCACGAGGGTGGGGGCGCGCCCCCTGCCTCGTGGGCCCCCTGGAGCTCCACCGACCTCAACTCCAACTCTATATATTCACATTCGGGGAGAAAAATATCAGAGAGAAGGATTCATCGCGTTTTATGATACGGAGCCGCCGCCAAGCCCTAATCTCTCCCTGGAGGGCTGGTCTGGAGGCCGTTCGGGGCTCCAGAGAGGGGAATCCGTTGTCGTCATCATCATCAACCTTCCTCCATCACTAATTTCATGATGCTCACCACCGTGCGTGAGTAATTCCATCGTAGGCTTGCTGGATGGTGATGGGTTGGATGAGATTTACCATGTAATCGAGTTGGTTTTGTTAGGGTTTGATCCCTAGTATCCATTATGTTCTGAGATTGATGTTGCTATGACTTTGCTATGCTTAATGCTTGTCTCTAGGGCCCGAGTGCCATGATTTCAGATCTGAACCTATTATGTTTTCATGAATATATGTGAGTTCTTGATCCTATCTTGAAGTCATTAGTGACCTATTATGTGTTATGATCCGGTAACCCCGAAGTGGCAAAAATCGGGACCACTCCCGGTGATGACTGTAGTTTGAGGAGTTCGTGTATTCACTAAGTGTTAATGCTTTGGTCTGGTACTCTATTAAAAGGAGGACTCAATATCCCTTAGTTTCCAATAGGACCCCGCTGCCACGGGAGGGAAGGACAAAAGATGTCATGCAAGTTCTTCTCCATAAGCATGTATGACTATATTCGGAATACATGCCTACATTACATTGATGAACTGGAGCTAGTTTTGTGTCACCCTAGGTTATAACTGTTACATGAGGAATCGCATGCGGCATAACTATCCATCACCGATCCAATGCCTACGAGCTTTTCACATATTAATCTTTGCTTAGTTACTTGACCATTGCCACTGTTACAATTACTACAAAACTGCTATTACTTTTGCTATCGTTACCGTTACTTCCATACTACTTTGCTACTAAATACTTTGCTGCAGATATTAAGTTATCCAGGTGTGGTTGAATTGACAACTCAACTGCTAATACTTGAGAATATTCTTTGGCTTCCCTTGTGTCGAATCAGTAAATTTGGGTTGAATACTCTACCCTCGAAAACTGTTGCGATCCCCTATACTTGTGGGTTATCATGGCGCGCCAGGCACGGGCTGCCATCGGCTGAAGACCGATCTCGGATCAGATCTTCTTCGCCTCCAGCGGTCTCCCGCCGGGGGATAGCTTGGCTTTCATCTCTTTCATCTTCGCCGCCAATGGGGCAGGCCGAGTCGACATCAACCCATCAACCCATTCTATCCGCACGATCTACATCGGTGTCATGGCACTTCGTCATCAACAATCACGTTGACCTTTGTATGTTCGTCCCGCCGATCCAGCGGATCGCATCGGTGGCTTCATGAACCTACTTGGCATCTTCTCCACCAACATCTGACGTAGGAAGCACGTTTGAAGTCCAGACCGCCGGAGCCACATACTAGCAGGCGATCTACAAATGCCTGCACCACTAGATGGGCCAAAAGATCAAAATCTGGTCAGACGAGTCGGCCAAAAGAAACTAATAAGAACTAAATAAAAATACAAAGTATGCAATGCTCACAATGAAACGAGTGAAAACCAAAAATCATGCATAATGGACATGTACTTGGTTCAATGGAACATGATATATGGAGATAGTATGCAACAAATGAGATCTAAAAATGTGTATAAAATAGAGCCATCAGGCGTGCCCTCGGCCCATGCGTCAGGGACCCCCAAGTGTCCGGCTCCGCGGTTTATTTGGCTGTGTACCGGGTTGGATATTGTTAGGCACCTCTCCTGCTCTGCTGTCGGGCTGGTGGAGGGTCATTGCTTTCCAGTTCCGGGTTCCTACAACTTTTGATGTGTTGTTAGCGGTTGGTTAGGAGGTTGTTGGGAGTCTGGTTCTTTTTTTTTGTTTGGGTCGGAGTCATGTTTTTTGGTTCATCTGTTTTGGTGTTAACTTGGTCACATACGGTCATGTGATGCTTCTTAACGGACTATCCCAATAAAGGATAAGTGTAAAATAAGCAAACATGACCATACTGTTGGCATCTTATTTTACACATAGAGAAAATCTCATTCAACTAGTTTATATGGCTTTTGGTTGCATTTGGTTTTTGCACTAAGGGCGCAACAAGTCATCTACTAGTATATTTTCCTCCTCATAAATAGACCCTAGAATGGGTCCGCCCTGCTTCGATGTCCTTTGGGCCATGGAGATGCGGAAGACCTTAACCCCCGGGCCGACGGGAGGGACCCTACTCTTGTTCTTATTAGGTGCAACGTCTTGGTTGGGGTTGTGTGCCGATGGCGACGTCCCTCGTTAGGAACAATGTCCCCATGTTTGATCCCCATCCTGCTGATGTGTCTAGCGTTGTCGGAGGATGTGCGAAGGTGTGTCTCTGTTGGATCTTGCAGGATTCAGTCGGTGGTGGTCTTCGGTGAATCTGTTTGGACCTATTCTTTGTTTGGGTCTTTACATATTTGATCTTTTCGATGTACGACTATCTTTATCGGCAATAGTTGCCGCACCAGTGTGTTGGTCCTGTGGGGTCTTAGCATGACGACTTCCTGACTGTCTATTACATCAAAGTTTGCCCCGCTCCGATGAAGGAGGGGCGATGACAGCGATGCGTTTTCGGCTCGCTCCAATGCTTATAGTCGTCACTATCTGGTAATTGTTGCTACCTCTTGTGTTCTCTATACTGTCATGATTGACTATGCATAGACTGAAGTTTTTTCTGAAAAAATTTAAAAAGTTAAAAAAATAATAGTATGCACTACTATGATTTTGAAAATGGAGGGACCACAGAATGACAATACTATAATGGTGTAGTATCGTTCACTATAGCAAACTCCCTGTAAACCCTAGTGCGAGCGAGCGAGGGTTTGCCGAAATGCCCAGCCCAATGCTTCTTCCCCGCCGCCCCACCCTCCGCCATGCTTCTCCTCCCCCTATGCCCTCCCCCACCTCCCCTCTCCCCCTACGACGCCTCATCCCCAACCCACCCTTCTACGCCGCCGCCGCCCGCTTCTCCCACTCCGGCTCCTTCGTCTCTTCATCCTCCGACGACGAATCCCCCCTCGCCGACGAGCTCTTCCCCGCCGCCGGCGCGCCCACCCTCCTCTCCGTCGCGCGCTCGCTCGCTCATTCACCCAGGCCCTCCGTCTCATCCGTCCTCGGCTTCCTCCACCGCCTGCCCGCTGACGCCTCCCCGCATATCTTCCCCCACCTCATCGCCGCCCTCTCCCGCTCGCCCCGGCCGCTCCTCGCGCTCCGCCTCTTCCTCCGCCCGCCCACCTCCGCCGCCACCACCCATCATTCCTTCAACTCCGCCCTCCTCCGATTCCCCCTTCCCCCGCACCTTCTCCCGGCCTTCTTCTTCCACTCCCTCCGCCGCTTTCCCCGCCTCGCCCCCACACTGCTTTCCTTCAACCTCCTCCTCAAGTGCGTTTGTTTCTCTTTGGTCCCAAGGAACCACCGGCTCTATCTTGAAATCGCCCTACGTGTTCTCCACGAGAGTATTCCGGGGTGGAAACTTCCGCCGGATAAGTTCACATATTCCACGGTTGTGTCTGCTCTCGCAGATGCAGGGCGGGTTGATGATGCTGTGGCGCTGGTGCACGAGATGGTGGTGGATGGGGCGGTGGCCGCCGAGGCATTTAATCCTGTGTTGAGTGCAATGCTGCGTGCCGGAGATGTTACAGGGGCGGCCAAGCTGTTTTCTTTTATGCAGCTGAAGGGCTGCGTGCCGTCGGCAGCGACATACAATGTGCTGCTGCATGGGTTGTTGGTCTGCGGCAGGGCCAGCGCGGCTATGGGGGTCATGAGGAGAATGGAGAGGGAGGAGGTGATGCCAAGTGTGATGACGTATGGGGCAATTGTAGATGGGCTAGTGAGGTGTGGAAGACTGGAGGATGCATGGAAGGTGACTGAGGAAATGGGGAAGAAGGGTCTTGTGCCTAATGAGTTTGTGTTCTCGCCCGTGATCACTGGGTTTTGCAAGTCAGGAAAGGTCGATAGGGCGTCAACAGTGTGGGACACAATGGTAGCAAGTGGTGTAAGGCCGAACATTGTTTTGTATTCGGCGATGATTGATGGCTTTGCCCGGTGTGGGAAGATGATTAAGGCCGAACTGTTATTTGAAGAGATGGTTGAGGCAAAATGTATACCAAATATCATGACTTATAGCTCGATGGTTCGGGGATATTTCCAAATTGGAGATTCAGCACAGGCTCTTTCTATCTGGGAGGAAATGTTAAGTGCTGGGTGCACACCAAATGCTGTTACCTATAGCATATTGATCAGTGGATTGTGCAATGTAGGGAAATCAAAGGATGCTATGATGGTCTGGAAGCACATGCTTGGTCGTGGCTGTGCACCCGATACAATTGCTTATACTTCCATGATCAAGGGCTTGTGTGCTTCTGGGATGGTAGATGGCGGTCTACGACTGTTCTATGACATGTTGGCAAGCGGTGATGTTGATCCAGATGTTATCTGTTATAATGTATTGCTTGATGGGTTGCTCAGGGCGAAGGACCTTCCTAGGGCAATGGACTTGCTCAACCAGATGCTTGACCATGGTTGTGATCCAGACACAGTGACCTGCAACACCTTCTTGCGGGAGATTGAGGTTGGACAGGGTAAAGGGAGGGAGTTCTTAGAGGGCCTAGTGTTGAGGTTATGCAATAGAAAAAGGAATAAGGCAGCTGCGGAGGTCATGATGGTGATGCTGGCTAAGTATATTGTGCCAGAGGCTGCCATTTTGGAGATGGTGGTGAGAGGTGTTTGCCGGCGGAAGAGGGTTTGGAGAGTGATTGACAAATGTTGGGATGAGATTTGGAGGTTCTGAGGATTTTTTTTCTCAATGATTTCTTGATAATACTATAGGAGACACACTTGCTTGAGTTTTTCTGAACTCCATTTGTTGTACGCTGTAATATTGTGGTACTAACCCATTCATTCATATCAAGATTTTGACACAATAAAGTGATAGCTATTAATCATTATGCTTGTTTTCGAGAATTTCCAACCTCCTCGTCTCCCTATCTGCATGCCCTTAAGCCTATATGAGAAATATATTTGCTCTATGGTGATGCTTTTGCCAGACCTTTATGAGTATCACTTGTCCTTCATCTTCTGTTGTCCTTGACCTATTTGTTTCTGACTCTGTCTCTTCTTCCTAGAACTGATGGGGGTGCTTGCAAGTTTTGACCGTACTATATTGTTATGACTTGTCTTAAGTTCAAAATATATTATTAAAAATCAATGGTTATTATTAAATGATTTCCTTGACATTCGCTCAAATGATGAACTAGTTTTATGTGTACTATTGTATAATAACGTTGTTTTCACCATATTACAGTCTGTATCTTTCATCAATCCTCTACTACATACTCCCTCTGTAAAGAAATATAAGAGCGTTTAGATCACTAACGTAGTGATCTAAACGCCCTTATATTTCTTTACGGAGGGAGTACTTCTTAGGGAAGCAAGTAAAAATATTTCTTTCCTTTGGACACATCAATAGTATGGAGCGTGTAAAGTGTGAACAGTGGTAGCAAATATGTTTCCTGAACATTTTTACCGGAGAAGCAATTTTTTCAGCCTTGGATTCTTCGGATGCTTGAATTGCCATTATTACCAAGTTTTTTATGCATTCTGCCAGTTCTCCATGAAAAGGTAGGTTATATTCTTAATTGCATAGACTTACTATTTTGAAGTGTGGATTCAATTGTATTACATTCATCTGAAGAATTTATTTGGGCATAGCTCTTCAATATTTCCGGCAGTTCTCTGTTGATGCTTCATCTGGGCAGTTTCTATCCAATGATGTGAAAATGTACATGAGAAGCTGTTGTTTAGAGTTTTCTCTTGTCTGTTCAAATTATGAATTTAGGTTTCTTTCCTTGCAATTTTCTCTACCGATAGTATAGCATGTTATCTCTCACTCAAGATGTATATGATGGTGCATTAAACTGGTTGCAGGCGGTGATGTCAACAGCATCCTGTACGTTTACGTTGCAATGTTTCAGGATCTGAAACTTGCAGCAAAGTGCTTAGTATTTTATAAAAGATTAAGATTCGGTGCTTCATATAAACTTCAGGAGTATATTGATACGGAGGAATATAACATCTTCACAATCATGGATGCAGTTAACTAAGAATAGGTAGTTGTTTCTTTTTCACTGACTCAAGGGGAATACTATCTTATAAACCGATAAAAGAAGATTTGGTAGCTCAGGAATTTTTTTACCATATAGCTCAGCATTTCTGGACCCATGAGACATGTTTGTTTCCATGATGAACAGATTTACTTGATATAGTCTCAAAGTTTTAGCCAGAAAATTGCATATACATGATACGGAGAGGTAATGCTTCAGCTAGTTACCATTCCTTTATGTAATAAGGAATATGATATATTTCAGCAGCTTTGCAGTTAATTATAGAGAGTTGTTGCAGCCGCTGAACACACGCACATGCACACGCACTCCTAATCTTTCTGATTATGAATCTATTTAGGACTGCAGTGGTTTCAGGTTTCACCCATTGCCTGCATAAACTATTTTGGTATGTATGCTAGGCTTGCAAAATCATCGAATTCCTGATTAGTTTGCAGGTTTTTATAAGTTTTTACAAATTTCAAATGAATATAGATTAATTTACACCATGCTTGGCATTGTGAGGTATACTTCATCATTTCATTTTATTCAAGCTTAGTCATATTTTTTGTTTTCTTACCTTTCAGATGTACTCCCTCCGTCTCATAATGTAAGACGTTTTTACAAGCTATGTTAGCTTTCAAAAACGTCTTACATTATGGGACAGAGTAGTACTATTTTCAATTTCTCCCACATGGTAATTGTTTATGTTTTCTCAAATACTGCATAATTGAACATTGACCTTTTTAGAAGACTCCTTTGCACTAATTCTTTATAGCTGTGTGATATATATAAATAAGTTGTTATGCACTGAATTCTGAATGAATGTGATAGAATCGATTCAGTCATTCAGTAGCGGTACTGCATTTTGTGGTTTGAGTAATAATCCTGACAATTTTTATGCATATGTGCACCGGGCTGCCCTTTTTGACTGCAGCATGATGTGCACTGTTTTTTTAGATTGTACCACATATACAATGCAGGCCAATTTTGCGTATCTAGTATTTGTTTCTGAGGTATTACTTACTGGGCTAGTGCCATTCACTAGTCAACATAGAAAAATGGTGGCAATGTAATATTGCTTACATGCTAGAATCACCAGATTGCGATTTGCTACTAATTGTAGTAGACTTGTATGTAAATGGTTTCAGGTTGCTACTGCTTCAAGCTGGCCTTCATGAAAAATCATGGACACAATCAATCATGTTTCATCCATATGTACTTACAAACTGACATAGCAGTTTCCTTATAATGGACAAGTATTTCCCTATGAACAACTGAAGATATAGTTTGTCTAGGCTTGCATGGTGAGATTAGGGGTTTGTCATCTAAGCTTTATGAAGCTGTGTTTCTATATTTATGATCTGCTTTACATTTTTTCGCATACGTCTGTTTTTTTAACAAATCACGGGACCACATTTATTGCTGCTGAATGATTCCGTGTCGTCCTGCTTTCGGAGTATTTAGAATCCTGATATGTTGAAACCTTTCAGAACGAATTGCGTATCTCAAGAGTTTTCAGGTACTACCTCCGTCTAGGTGAGTAAGTCATTCGCGTAGTTCTAGGTCATCGATTTGAGCAATTAAATATGTGTTATATGTTATGAAAAGTATATTACTAGATTTATACAAAGATGTAGTTTTTAAATATATATTTTTTGTCACATATAATACATATTTAGATAGTTAAATCGTCAACCTAGAACTACGCGAATGACTTATTCACCGAGACGGAGGTAGTAGTGTTCTTAGCTTCCCACTGACTGGGACTGTGAGTCATTACACTCACGTTGTTTTTCTTCTTTTGAAGCAGCCATGGCACTGTCAGGTGACAGGGCGAGGATATCGGTCAACGTGAAATGCCTTGCTCCAAGATGATTGGCCTGTACCCCAGCCTTCCAAATGGTTTGATTTAGCCATGCGCAGCGTGTGGCACTGCACATGTCGCCCCCGCTCGACGCTGCCTGGTACAGAACCAGGGGCAGTTTCAGTTTGAATTCCACTGGCTTCCAACAGTTCATCCTATTGCCGATTGCTTCCTGGCATTCTGAATATTCGAAGCTTTTCCTTTCCTGGTGGCATTGGCAGGTAAGCAAGCAAACCCTGTAGTGTCATCCGTTTCTAGGGCCTTTCTGCTGATATATACATCTGTGCTGCACAACACATCTGTGCCTTTGAAGTTGGTAAAGATTTTAATAGATTTTGCACTCAGTGTTGTGGAAGTTTCAGCCATGTTTCTGGTCGTCAAGGAACAGGTCGAGATATGAACCGGTAGTGGTCTATGTCCTGAGTCTTGACCCGAGAAAGTGTAGCTACGAGCCTGGACCAGCGAATTGTTAGGTTAGGTACACTGCCATGTCCATGTCCAGGCATTGACTGCTATGCCTGCTGCGTGGCTCAGTGCTGAGGGCGGTGCGCAGAATTAGCGTATGTCACTGGTTGATGGTGACACCACCGCGGAGCATGAGCGCCGGTAAACGGCCAGCTATTGCCGGCGGGCCCATGATCGCCGCTGTCGCCAAGACTCGTCGCGGGGAAAAGAACTGATGGTTGCTGGTAGGTAACCGGTCTGTTGGTTGCATATCAGTGTTGGGAGACACGAGGGGTCAGGACCCTCCCAAAATTTCTGAACCTTCAGAAATGGAAAACCCCTCGGAGTTTTCATTTTGTTCTCGTATTGTCGCCTTGTCGTCAGTGAGATGTGAAAGACAGAAAATGGCATATTTATTTGCCCTTTCTTTCCCCTTGAAAAGCCGGTACAACAATGTTCGCCCTGCTGGCTTTGTGAATCTTTTCCATTACCTCTGCAAAAAATACATTAAATGAAGATCATCTATTGTGCTGCTTTTTCGTCACAAATAACTCATCGCAAAATGTGACAATTTCTGAGTCATGCCTCGTTTTTAAGCAATGGAATAACTGGCCGGCGGATGAGCTCATGCTCGCTCGTGGTTGGGTAGTTTCCGGTAGCCTAAAACCGCCTCTAAAATCAATCATGACGCTCTTGGCTCTTCCATCGAGTTCAGCACGTTCAACTAGTCTATTGCCCCCGCTCCAAGTACTATGACCAGAACACTCCAAGCTGACCAAGGAGATGAAGACCTGTTCCTTTTACTTGCGTATGTCAACTCACGCTGTATTCAACGGAAGCTGACCATAGTAGATGAACATTCCAAGCTGACCATGTAGTGGGCAACCATCGAGTCAAGTCATTTGTGAGGGACGTCATCGGCTCACTGCAGCCCGGAAAGATAATGTCGAACGCTGAAATAGGAACCAAATCGATCAGAGTTAAATTTGTTGCATATCCCTCAGTCCCTAAATAATGGAATTTCTTGGGGCCGCACACGCAATTCATGGACCCACGATTCGGAAGGTGGGCTCATTCCCCGCATGGTTTAAGCCCTTGATTACTTTGGGGGCTCCCTGTATGCATGCTTTTGTCAGAGATTTGCAGGGAGCCCCCGATTTTCTTGCTTTTTTTTACTTTTAATTTTAAATCTACTACTCTATATGTTTTGAATTGAAAGTCCAATCTATGTTATGTTTGCATATTTGTGTTCCTTGCGACGTGGGCTTTCAAACAAAACCATGATTAATTACATTTTGACAAGTTTTCAGTTTTAATTGTTTCAAATATTAAAGCTTGGTAATCGTTATATTTTGCCAAGTTCCACATGAATCGGCTCAATTCGTAATGTTAAGTTTCTGTTTGTGGCATAGGGTTTTAGGATTAAAGTTTGTAATATTATGGTGTTCATGGTTTATGGGTTTAGAATTAAGTTTTAGTATTTGAAACTTCGTGAAACTTGGCAGAAATCCAGTGCACACTATATTTATGTATTTGTTTGCATCCAGTAATACTAGTTTATTTCAAGAAGAGACAATAGTTAACAGTTTGTCACTCTTTTACTCGAGTCACCGCCGAGTGCGGGGCGGGCGGAGCACTCTAGGGCGTGTTTGGTTGCCCGCATCGAGCCCAACCAGGCCCGCGCGGGAGGAAGAGGCCTGTTTGGTTGTCTGGTTTCACTGTTGGGCCTGCATCGCACGCTTCTCAAAGCAGCCCAGAGCTTGGCTCGCTGTAAACGCTCGGATCGACAGTTTCTCGCGAGCCAGGCTGAGTGCGGCGCAAGGTCGTACGGGCGGGTGCGACGCGAGAGCGAGGGGGGATGGCGGGAGATGGGAAATCTGGAGCACCGTCCCGGCGCCAAATCTAGCCTCACCCCCCTTTCTATTCGCTCACCCATAGCCACTTTCTTCCCTACTGCCTCACCACCGGTGGCGGCTGCGATTTCAGATCCGCGCTAGAAGCGGTGGCGGCGGCGGAAGAGGCGGCGGCGTTTGCGATGGATCTGGTGCTCCTCTTGCTGTTGGCCACCATCTGGTCGACCTTGTCTGTGCCATGGCTTCCCCTACGGCGTCCTCGTCTTTGATGCCGGTAAGCAGCACCCCCTCCCCCTTTGTTAGGTCGGTGGTTAGGCCGTTAGGCAACGTGTAGGATCGATTTCCCACTGAACGAACCGTCGATGTCGACTAGGTTATGGACGCACGGATGAGGTTTATAATTCAGGCAGCAGCACTGATAAGTATGATTCAGGCATGGGTCATGTTCATGCATCAGAAAGTTGTTCGTCGTGTTGGGAGACCTTTGATCCGCTATGGTCCAATGTTTATCCGGGAATAGGAGAGGATCCAAAATCTGAACTACATCTACAACTGCAATGACGTCGAGGCTTTGTGGATGCTTCGAATGAAAAGAGCACCATTTGCCAGGCTTGTCGAGACTTTCAGGAGCAGGGGCTGCTACAGGATAACATCAACACCAGTGTGGAAGAGCAAGTGGCCATTCCTCCATGTTGTTGGCCATAATCAGAGATTCAGGGTCATTCACAACACATTCAGGAGATCAATGGAGACCATCTTTAGGTACTTCAAGCAGGTGTTTTTTGTTGTTGGGGAGCTTAGAGGAGAGATGATCAGGAGACCATCTGGCCCTACTCCACCCAAGATTCGTGAAAGCCCAAGATGGTATCCATAATTCAAGGTGGGTATTGACAATATACACTTTTCATGGCTTGATATGCTTGTATTGTTCAAGCTGAGCACTAACACAGGCTTGTGATGCCATTTTGAGGATTGCATTGCGGCAATAGATGGTACTCATGTCACTGCCAGAGTTCCTAGGTCATAGTCTGCAGCATACAGGGGGGAGCACTACACAAGCCAGAATGTGCTTGCTGCTGTTGACTTTGATCTGAAATTCACATATGTGCTGGCTGGCTGGGAGGGGTCAACGCATGATGCTAACATTCTCAGTGGCAGCATGAGTCGACTGATGGGGTCAACATCCCCGACGGCAAGTTCTACCTTGGAGATGCTGGCTATGCATGTCGGCTGGGTGTTCTTCCACCCTTCAGGAAAACCAGGTACCATCTCAACGAGTTCTATGGTAAGAACTATCCTAGGACTGCATAGAAGCTGTTTAATCTCAGACACTCCAGCCTTAGAGTAACTGTTGAGAGGGCATTTGGAGCTCTGAAGAATAGGTTTAAGATCCTGGATCAGAAGCCATTCCACCCATACTCCACTCAGGTTAAGCTTGTTCTTGCTTGTTGCATTCTGCATAACTGGATCCTCCAGTGGGGCTTTGATGAACACGTTGTCGGATTAAGGGATCCGCAAACCCTTGAGAGGTTCGAACTCTGGGGTGCGTGTGGAGATCTCAACCTACCTAGCCTGCCTACTCGCGATCCTCCTAAGCCTAGTGCGTCAAGCTCAAAGAGACAAAGAGACACAACAGTTTATCCTGGTTCGGGCCACCTTGCGGTGTAATACCCTACTCCAGCGTTTTGGTGGATTGCCTTGGAGGACTGAGGATGAACTAGTACAGTGGATGAACTGGCCTCAGGAGGTGAGGTGTTCTTGAGCTGGTGTGGTGTGAGCTAGTTCGACCCGTCCTCCTCTATGGTGGTGGCTAGTCCTATTTATAGTGGCCTTGGTCCTCTTTCCAAATGTTGGCGGGAAGGGATCCCACAACGGCCGGATTTGAAAGGGGACAAGTAGTACAGCTTATCCTGACAAAAGTAGTCTCCGCCTGCGAAAAGCCTCTGGTCGTGACGCTGCGGTGGGCTCGTCGATGACCTCCGTCCTGGCGGTCTTGGTCTCGTTGCACCAGAATGGAAACCTTTGGCTGAATCCTCGGGACTCCGCGCCTGGGGCTTGCCTCCCTTGCACCAAAGAGGAAACCTGCGCTCTGCGCCTGCCTGGCGCCCGCCTGGCCTTGGTCGTCATGGCTCACGTCAGCCGAGCCTCGTGAGAGAACCTTGCATAGAACTCTCCGCCCCTCAGGAGCCAGCCTGAGGAGGCCGATCCCCTCGGGGGTCTTGGCGTCGTCCGCCTCGCGAGGGTCTTGTGTTGTCGATGCTGAAGCCGGGCCATATCAGGCCGTTGATGGAGCCACGTGGTGGGCCGCAGGTAGGCAGGGCTGGATACCCCCAAATCCAGGACGCCGACAAGAGCCCCGGCCCAAAGGCGACTTTCGGACTTGGCTTCCGCCGCCAAAGGGCAAGTGCGGAGCGCCGCGGGCCCTAACCGCACGCGGCCTTGATGACGCGTGGCGATTGATGGGACGTGGGCGACTTCGCTTCCCCACGCTGCCTCGGCAACTATTTCCATCTGATAAAAGGGTTGCCGCATGCCGCCAGGCTTTCATTGCCTCTCCTTCGTCTTGCTCCAGATCCCCTTCTCCCAATAGCGAAAGAGATCACCAGATCTGCCGATCCCCCCCCCCCAATCTCTTGCTCGATGGCCGCTGAAAAGACCACGGCTTCTGCCTCGGCTGCCGGCTCCGCCTGGTACGAGCCGGTGCTGCTGGCGCCCTGCGTGGCCAGGGAGAAGCTCCAGACCGCGTTCCTCCTAATGGCGAGCAAAGGCAACTAGTGGAAGGAGACGGCGCTCCGGGTCGCCACCGCTACGCCGGAGCCCGCGAACATCACTTTCTTCCCCTTCTTCCTACACAGCGTCTACTCGGGGTTGGTGCCTCCATTCTCCCGCTTCTTCTTCGCCGTTCTCCACCACTATGACCGCCACGCGCTCCACATCCATGCCAACTCCATCCTCCTCCTGTCCATTTTCGCCTTCTACTGTGAGGCGTTCATGGGGGTGAAGCCCTCCGTCGCCCTGCTCCGCCACTTCTTCTTCCTTCGCATGACTGGTGAAAATCCGGTTGGGTGCATCGGCTTCGTTGTGGCGCGGGGTGGTAACGCAATCTCCCGCTCCGGGAAGAAGGTGGAGGATGCCGTGAAGAGGTGGGTTCTGATGGATGCCAAGTGCTCCCAGAGCTCGCTGGAGCTGCCGACCGAATTCCCCGTCCGAGAAGGGGTGGCACTCTGAGAAGATCATCGACCCTTTCTTGACGCCGTTGGTGAAGAAGATGGAGAAGGACCTGAAGAGCGAGAAGCTAACGGGGGCCATGTTCATCAAGGAGTTCCTGAGGCAGCGCATGGTGCCGCTCCAAGACCACTCCCGCCCCCTGTGGAAGCTTGGCGGTGTTGCTCTACTTGACGGGGAAGGACCCGAGCGATCCTCCGGAGGATTGGCTTCTGCTGTACTGCCGGGATGACGGCGAGGAGGTTGCCGCTCCTATGTCGGTCTTTGACGAGTTTGGGCTTGTGCGGCCAGGGCCTCCCCCGCCGCCTACCGCCTTGGTGCACCTGTCCTCCGATGGTCGTTCCTCCGAGGCCACCGCAGATGAGATGGTGGAGGAATCCTCTGCCCACGGTAAAGGGAGCTCCTCCGCGACTTCCCCGATGATGATGATGATGAGCCTCCGCTGGTGCAGGTGCCGCGCCCTTCTGGAGTCACCACGAGATCTGGGGTGTCCTCTTTGAAGCAGCCCAGGCAGGCGGCCACGAAGAAGGGCAGGACCGCGCTGATTCCTCCGGGCAGCGTTCCACCTTCACCGACGTTGTCCCGAGCGGCACCAATCGCGAGCTCCCCTGCTCCCAAGAGCTCAGCACCAGCTGCTCCGCCTCAACGCCCGCTGCTGAGCCTGAAGAGGAACTATGTCTTCGCCGGCCAGTAAGTTTTTCCCTTAGCCTTGTTTGTTGATTCCTGAAGCGATGCTTAGCGCCTTCGCCTGTCGTTAGGCAGTAGCCGTTGAAGAAGCAGAAGGAGGACATGGATATTGCCGGGGCCACAGGCGCTGAAGTGGCCGCCACGGCCCTGGCGAAGGAGACTGTCGCGGCCCCCGCAGCTTCAGTGGTGACGTCGTCTCCCGCGGCCGTGGAAGTCCGTCCTCAGGAGGTGCCGGTGCCTTTGGCAGGCCTGACCCCTCCGGCGCCCGGCCTTGCTGCGGCCGCCAAGGTCGCCCAGCCTCCAGAGCCCCCAGTCCTTCCTGAGGCTGAGGTTTCTTCTGTCCTGGCGACGAGGGCGTCTTCTCCCCTGCCCAGCGTGTGGCCGAGCCGTGGCGCTCCCGCCACCTCCGGGGCCCTGGAGGAGGCAAAGGCAGTGTTGGACCTCCTTCAGGGTGAACTTCGGGGCCCGGATCGTCGCTCAGCGCAGGGACGCCTAGGGCTGGTTTCTGGTTGGCTCCAGGCCGACGCGTCTGTCCGTGCGGCCTGGGGCTCTGCGGAGGAAGCCCAGAAGGTGCTCGGGGTGACCGCCACAGAGCGCGACCTGGCGTGGAAGGAAGCCACAGAAGCTGAAGGTCGGTGTCGCGTGGTGGAGGCTGAATTGAAGACTCTTCAGGATCAGCAGGCCACCCAGGCCAGCCAGCTCCAGGAGCGTGAGGAGAAGCTGAAGGCCCAGGAGGCTGCCGTCGCTGATCGAGACGCCGAGGTGAAGAAGGCGGCCCTAGAGCAGGCCGCGGAGCATGACCGCCTGATGAAGCTAAAGGAGGAGGCAGAGGTGGCCCAAGCGGCCCTTGTCGAGGCCGAGAAGGCGGCCGACATGGAGCGCAACACCCTTGCCTCTCTCGAGGCGAGGTTCCGCAAGGCTCAGAAGTCGCTCTTCGGGGACGATCCTTCGAAGAAGGCGGCGACGACGACCCCGAAGGAGAGACCTGCTGCTCTGCTTCCTGAAGTCTTGGCGATGCTCGAAGATGTTGTCGACGGATTTGCCTCCTTGGTGGAAAGCGAGGCGCGCTCACTTTCTTTTTTGGCTCTGACGTGCGTCTTTAGCCATCTCTATCTTCAGGACGCCGGCTTCGACCTCTCCTCCTTCCTTATCTCGGTGGACCCCGACTCCCGGGACCCTGCTGCTGCCGCCGTGAAGAGCTCCATGGACCATGCTGAGTAAGTTTCTGGTCGTCGGTCCTCCAACCGAGGTTGATGGAACGGGCGACGCGCTTGGCGAGGAGGCTCTGCTGGCGGGCGATGGTGGCGCCCAGGTCTGAAGAGGTGGCTCACCGACACTGCTTTTCCCTGTTCGTCCTGTATCATGTAGCATGCCTCCGGAAGGCGTTTAAAACTGTTTGCTTGGAACAATATGTTTTGTAATATTTAGATTATGTTCCCTCAACTTTTCCATTTGCTTTGTTGTTTTGTGTCGGCAGAGCCCAGCCCCGCGCATACCTCAGCCGCCGTTGGGTCGTCCGGATCACCAGGACGAGCCTAAGGGCTGAGGAGCTACGCGACCAGTTAGGCTCCCGAGACGCGATGCTCAGGAGTCCTCCTTAATGTGCGACCAGCTTAGGAAAAGGCGCAGGAGCAAGCCTTGGTGTTCTGCGTTGGCAGGGCCCGGACCCGCGCATGCCTCAGCCGCCGTTGCGTCGTCTAGATCACCAGGACGAGCCCAAGAGGTGACGGGCTACGTGACCAGTTAGGCTCCTGAGACGCGATGCTCAGGAGTCCCCCTTGACGTACAAACGGCTTGAAAAAAGAAGGGTGTAAGCCAGGCCTTGGCGTTCTGCGTCTGCTGGGCCCGGCCCCGCGCATGCCTCAGCCACCGTTGGGTCGTCCGGATCACCAGGACGAACCCAAGAGGTGAGGGGCTACGTGACCAGTTAGGCTCCTGATACGCGATGCTCAGGAGTCCCCCTTGACGTACGAACATACCATCATACCTTTCCCTCACCGAGCTCTCGCTTGGGAGGGGTGCGTGAAGACCAGGCCCGTGAGGCCTGGCGAGGTGGGGTACGCCAGGCGTGACCTGAACGTCGCCCCCGTGCCCAGCCCCCTCGCGCTACCCTCCCGAGGGAGAGCAGCGCGGTGAGGCTAGCCACTGAGCCCGGAGGCTCCCTGAGGTTAATGCGGCCGTGAGGCCACCCCAGTTGTTTATCACCAGCGCGGAGCATAGCACTTCCGCTCTTGCACGAGCATAGCCGCTCCTCGGCAGTGTCAACGGGCAGCGCTGGGCAATGGTGCTTCCACTGGTGCGTGGGAGGGGGCTCCCTCTGAGGAGAGCCCCCGGGGCGTGTACAGCCCCGCCCTGACACGTGGCTTGCACGGCAGGGCTGGAGGAGGTGTGTATGGGCACCCGTGAGCCGGCGGGACTCACGAGGCCCTACCTCAAGGCGGGTTGCGCCTGGTCTTGATTGGGGATGCTTGTGTTAATCCTGCGAGATGGTTAGGCAGCCTGCGCCGAATGAGTCTCCTGAGGCTATTGCATGAGAAGGCCAGACACCAACGACCCCAGGAGGTGACGTGAACGGGACCGGTCCGCCAGACAGAGCTCAGCCGTTGGGTTTATTGACGCTGCAGGTATGGACCCTAGCAAAGACGTCGTGCCCAGTCTTCTCATGCAAAGATCCTGAGGAAAAACAACCGGCGCTCGGTTCCCGTGGCCACGGGGGCACCATGTCGCGCGCCCTTACTCATCCGCCCGCGATTAGCTCATGCGATAACAAGGCACCAAGGGCCATGGGAGGTGACATACACGGGGACTGGCCCGTGAGCCAGAGCTCAGCCTCTTGGATTTAGCAATGCTGCAGGGACGGACCCGAGCACAGATGTCGTGCCAGTCCTTAATCATGAGGCGGTCGCGAGCGGCCTTGCGAGGGCACGAGACATTCTTAGTGACGAAGCATTGGTTAGGAAGTTAATAATTCAAAAGTAGTTTGCAAAGGATTGTAACTGGCTCTGATAGATGCAGAAGGGATACATGCCGTAGGGACGGACCCACACGGCCTGGGGATGATGCAGCCCGAGGGGCGCCCCCAGACTGAATGAACTAGAGAGATGTCACCTGGTACCGTCGCTGAAGAGGTGTTGAAGTAGCCAAAAAACGCGCGCTGCTGGAGTCATTCCTCACGAGCCGCTCCGGTGCCGAGCCTCGGGAGGCTCAGAGGGACCGAGAGGCTCCTGAAGGTCCTCCTCCATCTCCGCCAGGATGGCCTGATGTCTGGCCTCGCAAGCCGTCTGGGCGTCCCTCATGCAGCGCTGGAACGCTTTAGCCGCGCCCGGCAGGCCGAAGGGCATGCAGACGTAGCTGTGGGGTGGACCCTCGCACCGGCCGACATGGGACGGCCAGATGAGCTGCCGAGACACAGCCCTGTTGAGCCCGGGAATGTCAATGCAAACTCGGAACTCCTTACCCTCGCCGGGGCAGTGAGCTGCGCCTCGCGGTAGGCGGCGATCGCCTTGCAGAACCCTTGCTTCTTGAATCTCCTCGATTGCCTTGCTGACGAACTCTTGACCACCTGGTGCCTCACGCATGCTGCCTTCTCCAGGGAAGAGTGCTCTAAAGAGCGCCTCCACATGGTGCCCGAGCGCCTCCCTCGTGACCCTGGCTAGGTCTGAGGACCTCCAAAGGAGAGCCTCGAGCCCAGCCTGAGAGGGGCATCGGCGTGCCTTCCTATGCGATGGGTGAAGGTGCTGCGTCCGGAGACGCGAGGCTCAGCGCGGCGGCCTCAGGCGATGCTTCCGCACGAGGCCCCTGTCCCAGCTGCATCTTCTTCGTCTTGGGGGCGACCTCAGGAGGGAGGGCGCCGTCTTCGTCTTCAGGGTTCTCGACCGCTGCAACCTGGTAGGCGCGCTCGAGGGAGCACACCGCATCCTTCTCTTGACACGCGACTGTGATGACGCCGCTGCTTCCTGGCATCTTGAGGACGTTATAGCCGTGGTGCGTAGTCGCCATGAACTTGGCCAGTGCTGGGTACCCTAGGATGGCGTTGTAGGGAAGGCGGATGTCGGCGACGTTGAAGTCGATGAGCTCAGTGTGGTAGTTGTTGCGCTCGCTAAAGGTGACAGGGAGGCAAACCTGCCCTATCGAGTGTGTAGAACCGTCGACACTCCTGAAAATGGCTTGGTTGGTTGAAGCTGGTAGTATGGCACTTGGAGCCTGTCGAACGTCTGGATAGACAGAACATTGACCCCTGCTCCGCCATCGATGAGAGTCTTGGTGATGACCACATTGCTGATGACAGGGGAGCAGAGCATAGGGAGCGCGCCAGCAGTGGCCGCGCATTTGAGTTGGTCTAAGGAGTCGAAGGTGATGGCGCACTTGGACCACCTGAGAGGGCAAGCTGCTTCGGGCTTGGGGAGCACTGCATTCACCTCTCGCGCGAACTGCTTGAAGATGCGGTGGTAAGCTGGGGCTTGTGAGCCGCCCAAGATGCAAGCGATGGCTCGAGGCTCCTAGAAGCCCCCAGCCCCCTTGTCCTGGTGGTGATCTTCGTTCCTTCTTGGCGGTGGAGGTTGAGGGAGTCCTGGATTAGGGGGTCCTCGGACAGCCGGACTATGTACTTATGCCGGACTGTTGGACTATGAAGATACAAGATTGAAGACTTCGTCTTGTGTCGGGGTGGGACTCTCCTTTGCGTGGAAGGCAAGCTTGGCGATTCGGATATATAGATTACCTTCTCTGTAACCGACTCTGGGTAACCCTAGCCTCCTCCGGTGTCTATATAAACCGGAGGGTTTAGTCCGTAGGACAAGGACAATCATAATCATAGGCTAGCTTCTAGGGTTTAGCCTCTACGATGTCGTGGTAGATCAACTCTTGTAATACTCATATCATCAAGATCAATCAAGCAGGAAGTAGGGTATTACCTCCATAGAGAGGGCCCGAACCTGGGTAAACATTGTGTCCCCCGCCTCCTGTTACCATTAGCCTTAGACGCATAGTTCGGGACCCCCTAACCGAGATCCGCCAGTTTTGACACCGACATTGGTGCTTTCATTGAGAGTTCCACTGTGTCGTCACCATAAGGCTTGATGGCTCCTTCAATCATCTATAATGATGCGGTCCAGGGTGAGGTTTTCCTCCCCGGACAGATCTCCGTATTCGGCGGCTTCGCATTGCAGGCCAACTCGCTTGGCCATCTGGAGCAGATCGATAGCTACACCTGGCCATCGGTCGTTTGAAGCTTGAACTACTGCGCCGACATCCGCGGAGACTTGATCTTCGACGGATTCGAGCCCATGACAGGTGCGCCATACAGTCTCGATGAGCATGACTGGGATCTGCCATCGGACGGTGTTCAGGAGAACGCACATGCAGCTGCCCTGGCCTTAGATCTGGAGCAGATCGTGCCATCCGAGGACGGGTGGATAGACCCCGCCACGGAGGCCGCACACTCATCGGCGGTAGAGCCGAATATAGACTTCACCTCCAATGAGGTCCGTGTCATCGGACCCTCGGACTCATCTCCGGCCATAGGCTCCGAACCGCGCGCGTCCGTGCCTATCGAACCTGATTGGGCACCGATCATGGAGTTTACCTCCACGGATATCTTCCAGCACTCGCCCTTGGATGACGTGCTAAATTTGTTGAAATCCCTCTCCTTGTCAGGAGACTCTTGGCCGAACTATGTCCGGCTTGAGTAGGAAGCGGACGACGAAGAAATTCGTTACCCACCCACCACCCACTTGATAGCCACTGTCGACGACTTAACCGACATGCTTGATTTTGACTCCGAAGACTTCGATGGTATGGACGATGATGCCGGAGAAGAACATGAACCACCACCCACAGGACGCTGGACACCCACCTCATCATATATATATATATATATATATATATATATATATATAGTGTTACTATTCATCACCTGGTGCGAGAATAAGTTATTCTTCACCCGAGGTAATCTTACGATCATTTCATAATTAAATTACGTTTGGAATTCAAATAGTTACATTCCTATCGATTCACGACGTAAAATTTGACATAAGAAAATAAAATATAGGTCATAAGACAAGAAAATTTACAGTTTATGTGTATTTTACACTATGTTTTTAAATTTGTAATTTTACATAACATAAAATATTTTTTCCGACGATTATATATTTTCTTACGGTCTCTTTTTACTTCAGAAATAAGGCAAAATTTACGGAACGTAAAATTACGGTCCATTGATAGTAAAATAGAGGGGGGTGAAGAATAACTATTCCTCACCCAGGGTGACGAATAGTCAATCCCTATATATATATATATATATATATATATATATATATATATATGGTGGACACGCCCAAAGAAAGCAATGACGACGAGGTAACGGAGGATAACCCCCTGGAGAAGCAATCTAAGCACCGGCGCCAATGGCGCCGCTCTAAGCCCCGCCATAGCAAAAATAGTGATACTGACACAAGAGAAAATAGCACTCCATATGAGGCCGAAGACGAAAACAATCCCGCCCAGCCAGACTTCGAGCAAGCCGAACGGGAGGATGGGCAAGCTAGCCCTGATGAACAAGCAATGGATGGAGACTTGGAGGATGACAATTACATGCCCCTCTCCGAAGACGAGATGAGCCTCAGCGATGACGAATTTATCGTGCCTGAGGATCCCGTCGAGCAGGAGCGCTTTAAGCGCCGGCTTATAGCGACTGCAAAAAGCCTGAAGAAAAAGCAGCAGCAGCTTCAAGCTGATCAAGATCTGCTAACTGATAGATGGACTAAGGTCCTGGCAGCCGAGGAATACGGACTCGAGCGTCCAACCAAAAGCTACCCAAAGCGCAGGTTGTTACCTCAATTCGAAGAGGAGGCATTAGAGCGTACACTACCAGTGCAGGATGCGGCCGACTGGCCGCCTCGTGGCCGAGATAAAGCGGCATATCAGCCCGAGCACGAGCCCGCACCCTGTTGCCAAACAAATAAAAACACGAAGGCCGGGGCTACAGGCATGACCTGCGAGACGAGTTAGAAAACAAAGCAGGACAGTCAAGATTGATCTACGGATCACGGGGGCGCGCCCCAACGTGTGACGGTGACCGCCGCGCCGGATACACTAAATACAAATCCGACCGGGCCGAATACTACAGACCAGACCCAGTTGAACTGCCTCGTGATGTAGCCCGGCATAGAGGCGCCGCACACCCCCTATGCTTCACTAACGAAGTAATGGAGCATGAGTTCCCAGAAGGGTTTAAACCCGTGAACATCAAATCATATGATGGGACAACAGACCCCGCGGTATGGATTGAAGATTTCCTTCTCCACATTCACATGGCCCGCAACGATGATCTACATGCCATCAAGTACCTTCGACTAAAACTCAAGGGACCGGCTCGGCATTGGCTGAATTGCCTGCCGGCAAACTCCATTGGCAGTTGGGAGAACCTGGAAGACGCATTCCTTGACAACTTCCAGGGCACTTATGTGCGACCACCGGATGCTGATGACTTAAGTCACATAACCCAACAGTCCGGAGAGTCAGCCAGGAAATTCTAGACTCGTTTCCTAACTAAAAAGAACCAAATTGTCGATTATCCGGATGCCGAAGCCCTAGCAGCCTTTAAGCATAACATTCGTGACAAGTGGCTTGGCCGACACCTCGGCCAAGAGAAGCCAAAGTCCATGGCAGCCCTCACGACACTCATGACCCGCTTTTGTGCGAGCGAGGACAGCTGGCTGGCTCGCAGCAACAACACATCAAGAAACCCCGACACCTCAGATGCTAGAGATAGCAACGGCAAGCCCCGACGCAACACACACAAGCATCGCAACAATGGCGATAACGCCGAAGACACGACCGTCAATGCCGGATTCAGTGGATCTAAGTCCGGTCAACGGAAGAAGCCATTCAAAAGAAACAATCCGGGACCGTCCAGTCTGGACCGCGTACTCAATCGCTTATGTCAAATTCACGGCACCCCTGATAAACCAGCCAACCACACCAACAAAGAATGCTGGGTATTCAAACAAGCTGGCAAGTTGAATGCCAAAAACAAGGACAAGGGGCCGCATAGTGATGACGATGAGGAGCCCCAGCTGCCGAACACAGCAGGACAGAAGAAATTTCCTCCCCAAGTAAAAATGGTAAATATGATATACGCAACCCGTATTCCCAAGAGGGAGCGGAAGCGTGCACTAAGGGACGTCTACGCGATGGAGCCAGTCGCCCCAAAGTTCAACCCATGGTCGTCTTGTCCGATCACATTTGATCGCAGGGACCATCTGACCAGTATCCTTCACGACGGTTCGGCCGCGCTGGTCCTCGACCCCATCATTAACGGATTCCACCTCACACGAGTCCTTATGGACGGTGGCAGCAGCCTGAACCTGCTCTATCAGAATACAGTGCGCAAAATGGGCATCGATCCCTCAAGGATCAAACCCACCAAAACCACCATTAAAGGTGTCATACCAGGTGTACAGGCCTGTTGCACGGGCTCAATCACACTGGAAGTGGTCTTCGGATCCCCGGACAACTTCTGAAGCGAGGAGTTAATCTTTGATATCGTCCCTTTCCGTAGTGGTTATCATGCACTACTAGGACGAACCGCATTTGCTCGATTCAATGCGGTGCCACATCACGCCTATCTCAAGCTCAAGATGTCTGGACCTCGCGGGGTTATAACAGTCAATGGAAACATAGAGCGCTCCCTCTGTACGGAGGAGCACACTGCAGTCTTTGCAGTAGAAGTACAGAGCAGCCTTCTTAGGCAGACCTCCAATTCAGCTATAAAGCCTCCGGACATCGTTAAGCGGGTGTGAAGTACTCTGCAACAGGATCGACCGGCACATCCTAAGCTCGCCTAGCAATTCGGCCTCCGTCCTAGTCCCAGTCAAGCGGTGAAATTTGTGCTGCGCGTACATAGTTACGCACTTAAAATACCATGGGCATAGGCGGAGGCACAACTACAATGCGGCCCACAATGTGGCTCAACCGCCCCAGGTCCCGTATACCTTCACCCCTTTCTTTCTTTCAGGTCCCTATTTTCTGGAGGCTCTTTCGATAACCTGATTATTGGACCCATCACGGGACGGAAACACCAAGGAAGCAAGGAGCTTTGACGAACAAAGGAATCCCCAGGTGGTCTGTGATAACAATCGCTATACCTTTTTTACATACCCACACGCAGCTCGCTCTTGGTTAGGACATTTCAAATAGTCTTATTTTGCTTATCGCACTACTTGTATACATACGCCTTGACATATTATCCAAATAACAATGGAAAATAATGTACAACGTCAGCTTATTATTACATTTCTTTATCTTTTTCCTTGAATATTTATTACAAATTGCACCTGTACATTTTGGTACGTTCAGCTCGCCAGGGGCTTCAGTGTACCCCATAACACGGCAAGAAAAGTCCGAACACTTTCGGAAGTGCGGCACCCCGAACTTATAGCATTATATGCATCATCTCCGAATCATGTCTTGGGTCAATAGTTGGGTTTGCCCGGCTCCCATGTTTTGCTGCCTTACGTTCCGCTATATCGGCTAAGGTGGCACAGGGAGAACTACTGCGATTGTGTCCCGGTTCTTCCGGACGAGCACCTCAGTAGAGAAAGCCAAAAACTGACTATCATGATGCGGCGAGAGTTGGTCGCTGTTCGAGAGGTCTCAAATCCTTAAAGATCTTTTCCGCTTTGGGTGAGGAATCGGCCTTGTCTGATTTAGGTGTGTATAGCGCCCCAAGTTCGTCCTTTCGAATACCAGGGGCTACACCAAAATTTAAAATTATAGACTTCTATGGCTAAGTGAGAGTGATAAAGCTGTATAGTCCGATTGCCTTGTTCATTGCGCTAAACACCTCCTTAAAGGACCAAAAATTTGGATAAAGAGTGTTTAGATTTATCCCGAACACCCCGGTACTAGTTACATGGGAGCAGGTTTAACGACCGCCAACTCTCAGATTTTATAAACGGCCGCACAGAAGGTAAAATTTTAAATCAACAAGCGTTATATAGCACCAATGAACTTGTTTTCATATTACAGGATCAAATGAGTACATTCATTCAAATATTACATCCTTAGCACATTGCTCCGCCACAAGGCGGGCGCCCTTCAGGACACTGTCATAATACTTTTTGGGGCGGCGGTGCTCCTTGCCCTTCGGCGGCCCCTCCGTCACCAGCTTCTCGGCATCCATCTTCGCCCAGTGCACTTTCGCGCGGGTGAAGGCCATGCGCGCACCTTCAATGTAGACTGGCCACTTTATGACTTCAAGCCGCGGGCAGGCATTTACAAGCCGCTTCACGAGGCTGAATTAGCTGCTGGGCAAGGGCTCGGTAGGCCACAGCCGTACTATAAGGTCCTTCATGGCCAGTTCGGCCGCCTTGTGCAGTTCGACCAGTTGCTTCAGCTGGTCGCTCAAGGGCATCGGATGTTCGGTCCCAATATATTGAGACTAGAACAACTTCTCCGTCGAGCTCCCTTCTTTGGCCCGGTAGAACTCCGCGGCATCCGATACGCTGCGCGGCAGATCTGCGAACGCTCCTAGAGAGCTCCGAATTCGGGTAAGTAAAAGAAAAGTCTCCTTCACATGCTTGCTTTGCATAATGAATGCCTTACCCGCCGCTATCTTCTTGGCCGCCTGAATCTCCTGGAAGGCCCTTTGGGCTTCGGCTTTGGCATCTCGCATGCTCTGAAGGGCCTCAGCAAGCTCGGACTCTCGCGTCTTAGAGTCACGCTCCAAGGACTCGTATTTTTTGACGAAATCCTGGAGCTCTTGCTGGACCTCGTCGACCCGGGCCTCTTGCTTCTCGCGCTTGGTGCGCTCCTTGGCCACTTTGTCTTCAGCCTCGGTCAGCGCCTTCTTAAGGGCCGCCACTTCGGTCGTGGCCCCTATTAAAGTTCATGACGCTTCTACGAGCTAAAACCATTTTTTCTTTATCAATATACGGACGGGGTATTATGTACCTTTGTTCTCCTTGAGCTGCCTCTTCACGAGGTCGAGCTCTCCTTCGGTCCGCTCCAGGTCCTGCTTGACCCAAAGACCTCCATGAAGACGAGCGGCAAGTACAACATGATGCTGCTTATTCACATGGACATTTTCTGTCAGACTCCTGCGGATGTTATTTGATCCTCTGTTCGGCCTTGCTTTACGAACACCAAACAGAGCATCAGGGGGTACTGTCTATACTGTGACATTTTCTTATAATTTCATTACTTACCTCAAAGCCTGTTAGGAGGCTGGCACAGTCTTTGGTCAATCCACTTTTGGCGGACCGGACCTTCTCGATCACCGCACTCATGATGATGCGGTGCTCTTCGTCAATGGAAGCGCCGCGAAGCACTTCCAGCAAGTTGTTTGATGCCTCTGGATGGACAGAGGTCATCGGCACAGGCGGCTCGCCCCCCTTAGTGAGCGGCTGCCTGCCTGAATCCGGAACCACTAGGGGTTCCAAATAAGATATCCGCCGGGGCCCGACTTGTTATGCCCCGATACGCCTCCGTCAGATCTATAATTTTGATTGTTCCATGCCAATATTCTTCAACTTTCATATACTTTTGGCAACTTTTTATACTATGTTTGGGACTAACATATTGATCTAGTGCCCAGTGCCAGTTCCTGTTTGTTGCATGTTTTATGTTTCGCAGAAACCCAATATCAAACGGAATCCAAATGGGATAAAAATGGACGGATAATTATTTTGGAATATTTGGGATTTTCCGGAGGAAGAATCAACGCGAAACGGTGCCCGAGGTGGCCAGGAGATAGGGGGGCACGCCCTCCCCCTGGGCGCGCCTGGCACTCTCCTGGGTCACCCGTAAGGCGGTTGACGCTCTTCTTTTGTCGCAAGAAAGCTAATTTTATGAGAAAAATCTGGGCGAAAGATTCACCCCAATCGGAGTTACAAATCTCCGGATATAAAAGAAATGGTGAAGGGGCAGAATCCAGGGACGCAGAAACAGAGAGATAGATCCAATTTCGGAGGGGCTCTCGCCCCTCCCAAGCCATGGGAGCCAAGGACCAGAGGGGAAACCCTTCTCCCATCTAGGGAGAAGGTCAAGGAAGAAGAAAAAGAAGGGGGGCTCTCTCCCTCTTGCTTCCGGTGGCGCCGAACGCCGCTGGGGCCATCATCATCACCGCGATCTTCACCAACACCTCCGCCATCTTCACCAACATCTCCATCACCTTTCCCCCTCTATCTACTGCGGTCCACTCTCCCGCAACCCGCTGTACCCTCTACTTGAACATGGTGCTTTATGCTTCATGTTATTATCCAATGATGTGTTGCCATCCTATGATGTTTGAGTAGATTTTCGTTGTCCTATTGGTGGTTGATGAATTGCTATGATTGATTTAATTTGCTTGTGGTTATGTTGATGTCCTTTAGTGCCCATCATATGAGCGCGCCCGTGGATCACACCATAGGGTTAGTTGTATGTTGATAGGAATATGTATTGGAGGGCTAGAGTGACAGAAGCTTCAACCTAGCATAGAAATTGATGCATACGTGATTGAAGGGGGACCAATATATCTTAATGCTATGGTTGGGTTTTACCTTAATGAACGTTAGTAGTTGCGGATGCTTTCTAATAGTTCCAATCATAAGTGCATAGAATTCCAAGTCAGGGATGACATGCTAGCAGTGGCCTCTCCCACATAATACTTGCTATCGGTCTAGTAAAGTAGTCAATTGCTTAGGGACAATTCCGCAACTCCTACCACCACTTTTCCACACTCGCTATATTTACTTTATTGCATCTTTATCTAAACATCCCCTACTTTTTATTTATGCGTTCTTTACTATCTTGCAAACCTATCCAACAGCACCTACAAAGTACTTCTAGTTTCATACTTGTTCTAGGTAAAGCGAACGTCAAGCATGCTTAGAGTCGTATCAGTGGCCGATAGGACTTGAGAGAGTATTTGTTCAACCTTTAGCTCCTCGTTGGGTTCGACAATCTTACTTATCGAAAGAGGCTACAACTATCCCGTATACTTGTGGGTCATCAAGACCTTTTTCTGGCGCCGTTGCCGAGGAGTCATAGTGTGGGGTGAATATTCTCGTGTGTGCTTGTTTGCTTTATCACTAAGTAATTTTTATTTGCTGTTCTAAGTTGTTCTCTATCTTTAGTTATGGATATGGAACATGAAATACCAAACAAATTAGGTGTAGATGCTACTCATGGAGATGGGGAACCTCCTAAAACCCTTGATGCTCGTTATGTGAAAGAAATTATGTACTACTTTAATAATACTGAGAAAACCCCATTCAACTTTGTTATGGGAGACACGTTGGATCAACATGAATACTTTAGGGATTATCTCTTGACACAAAAAGAGAAACTAATATGGGATCAAATTTCTATGTTGCGTTGGTATGCTCGTCAACTATGCTTGATACATGATTATACTTGTTGCTCTAGGATGAAGGCTCCACACCTTCCCTTTTCATGCAAATTCAATGATAATAAAACCTTAGCTTCTTATGCTAACGGTGTATATGATTACTATGATGTGGAACAAATAGAAGAATTTGTTGCTTTTATGGGTGCTTATGAGATTGAATCTATGTTTAAAGCGTTTGACGATTTTGATGATTCAGTTTATAGACCAGAAAATCTTGCTATACTTAGATATTGCTATGAAAATTATGAATACAATTACAATATTAATGCATTTATTGAGAAAGTCTCCGCTGTCCAAGAAGAGACTAATATTTTGCAGGAAGCTATGGAAGAAGAAATTGATGAAACTGTGAGCTCATTGGATGAAAAAGATGATGAGGAGAGCGAAGAACAAAAGGAGGAAGAGCGGATTGATCACCCGTGCCCACTTTCTAATGAGAGTAACTCTTCAACTCATACATTATTTAATTCCCCTTCATGCTTACCGAAGGATGATTGCTATGATCCCGTTGATTATCTTGAAATATCCCTTTTTGATGATGCTTGCTATGCTTGTGGCCAAGATGCCAATATGAATTATGCTTATGGAGATGAACTTGCTATAGTTCCTTATGTTAAACATGAAATTGTTGCTATTGCACCCACGCATGGTAGTCCTATTATCCTTTTGAATTCTCCCTACTACACTATATCGGAGAAGTTTGTGCTTATTAAGGATTATATTGATGGGTTGCCTTTTACCATTGCACATGATGATTTTGATAGATATAATATGCATGTGCTCGCTGCTCCTACTTGCAATTATTATGAGAGAGGAACTATATCTCCACCTCTCTATGTTTCCAATATGATAAAATTGCAAGAAACTGCTTATACTATGCATTGGCCTTTACTATGTGTGCATGAATTGTTCTTTTATGACATGCCGATGCATAGGAAGAGAGTTAGACTTCGTTTTTGCATGATATATGTTACTTTGTGTTCACTACTAAATTACAAATCATTGTTAATTAAAATTGGCTTTGATATACCTTGGGATCCGGGTGGATTCATTACTTGAGCACTATATGCCTAGCTTAATGGCTTTAAAGAAAGCGCTGCCAGGGAGACAACCGGGAAGTTTTAGAGAGTCATTTATTTCTGTTGAGTGCTTTTATATAGTTTAAAAACAAAAAATAAATAAAGAGGGGAACCTAAAAACTTTTCAAAAAGGAAAGTGAAAGTGAGAGAGACAAGCATTGTTGAAGTGGGAGCTAGCCTTGAACTTTGTTCATGCTCACAGAAACTTTTTGAATCTTGATTACAGAAACTTTTCCTCAAAAATAATTATCCCCTTGTATAATTCCATTGTATTATAAAAATAATGTGCCAAGGTTTGCCTTTAGGATGTTTACAATGCTTGTTGGTTTGTACGGTGCAGGACAGAAACTTTGGCTGTAGTGCGCGATTTTACATTTTTAACTGGAACATCAACCGGTTCTGATTCTTTTTGCAATGTCTTTCTGTACAACTTTTTTATTTTTCCTAATTTTGGTAGAAGTTTTGGCGTACCATAAGTATGGTGAATATTCAGATTGCTACAGACTGTTCTGTTTTTGACAGATTCTGTTTTTGATGCATAGTTTGCTTGTTTTGATGAATCTATCAATTTATATCAGTGGATTTAAGCCATGAAAAGGTTATATTACATTAGAAAAAATGCAAAAACAAAATATGAATTGGTTTGCAACAGTACTTAGAGTAGTGATTTGCTTTATTATACTAACGGATCTTACCGAGTTTTCTGTTGAAGTTTTGTGTGGATGAAATGTTTGATCGAGGAGGTCTCGATATGAGGAAAAGGAAGAGAGGCAAGAGATCAATCTTGGGGATGCCCAAGGCACCCCAAGTAAATATTCAAGGAGACTCAAGCGTCTAAGCTTGGGGATGCCCCGGAAGTCATCCCCTCTTTCTTCAACAAGTATTGGTATGTTTTCGTATTCGTTTCGTTCATGCGATATGTGCAAGTCTTGGAGCGTCTTTTGCATTTAGTTTTCGTTTTTCTTTTATGCACCATGCTGGTATGAGGTAGTCCTTGGTTGATTTATAGAATGCTCATTGCACTTCACTTAAATCTTTTGAGTATGGCTTTATAGAATGCTCATGTGCTTCACTTATATCATTTGAAGTTTGGATTGCCTGTTTCTCTTCACATAGAAAACCGCCATTTGTAGAATGCTCTTTTGCTTCACTTATATTTGTTAGAGCGTGGGCATATCTTTTGTATTAAACTCTCTTGCTTCACTTATATCAATTTAGAGAGATGACAGGAATTGGTCATTCACATGGTTAGTCATAAAATCCTACATAAAACTTGTAGATCACTCAGTATGATATGTTTGATTCCTTGCAATAGTTTTGCGATATAAAGGCGGTGATATTATAGTCGTGCTATTTGAGTAATTGTGAAACTGAGAAATACTTGTGTTGAGGTTTGCAAGTCCTGTAGCATGCACGTATGGTGAACCATTATGTAACGAAGTTGGAGCATGCGGTGTTCTTTGATTGCTTTCCTTATGAGTGGAGGTCGGGGGCGCGCGATGGTTAACTCCTACCAACCTCCCCCCTAGGAGCATGCGTAGTAGTACTTTGCTTCGAGGGCTAGTAGACTTTTGCAATAAGTATATGAGTTCTTTATGACTAATGTGAGTCCATGGATATACGCACACTCACCCTTCCACTTTGCTAGCCTCTATTATGCCGCGCAACTTTCGCCGGTATCATGAACCGTTATTTACTTTCCTCAAAACAGCCACATACCTACTTATCATGGCATTTCCATAGCCATTCCGAGATATATTGCCATGTAACTTCCATCATCATCATATACATGACTTGAGCATTCATTGCCATATTGCTTTGCATGATCGTAAGATAGCTAGCATGATGTTTTCATGGCTTGTCCTTTTTTGATGTCATTGCTATGCTAGATCATTGCACATCCCGATACACCGCCGGAAGCATTCATATAGAGTCATATCTTTGTTCGAGGTATCGAGTTGTAATATTGAGTTGTAAGTAAATAAAAGTGTGATGATCATCATTATTAGAGCATTACCCCATTGAGGAAAGGATGATGGAGACTATGATTCCCCCACAAGTCGGGATGAGACTCCGGACTTTATGAAAAATAAAAGAGGCCAAAGAAGCCCAAATAAAAAAGAGGCCAAAGAAGCCCACCCAAAAAAATATAAAAAAGGGAGAAAATAAAAGGAAAAAATGAGAGAAAAAGAGAGAAGGGGCAATGTTACTATCCTTTTACCACACTTGTGCTTCAGAGTAGCACCATGTTCTTCATATAGAGAGTCTCTTGAGTTATCACTTTCATATACTAGTGGTAATTTTCATTATAGAACTTGGCTTGTATATTCCGATGATGGGCTTCCTCAAACGCCTGAAGTCTTCATGAGCAAGCAAGTTGGATGCACACCCACTTAGTTTCCAGTTTGAGCTTTCATACACTTATAGCTCTTAGTGCATCCGTTGCATGGCAATCCCTACTCACTCACATTGATATCTATTGATGGGCATCTCCATAGCCCGTTGATACACCTAGTTGATGTGAGACTATCTTCTCCCTTTTTGTCCTCACAACCACCACCATATACCACCATAGTGCTATGTCCATGGCTTGCGCTCATGTATTGCGTAAGAGTTGAAAAGGTTGAAGCGCATTAAAAAAGTATGAACTAATTGCTTGGTTGAAACCGGGGTTGTGCATGATGGGAGTATTTTGTGTAATGAAGATGGAGCAAAGCCAGACTGTATGATTTTGTAGGGATGATCTTTCTTTGGCTATGTTATTTCGATAAGACATAATTGCTTGGTTGGTATGCTTGAAGTATTATTGTTTTTATGTCAAATGATAGACTATTGCCTTGAATCACTCATGTCTTAATATTCATGCCATGATTAGACATATGATCAAGATTATGCTAGGTAGCATTCCACATCAAAAATTATCTTTTTATCATTTACCTACTCGAGGACGAGCAGGAATTAAGCTTGGGGATGCTGATACGTCTCCTTCGTATCTATAATTTTTGATTGTTCCATGCCAATATTCTTCAACTTTCATATACTTTTGGCAACTTTTTATACTATTTTTGGGACTAACATATTGATCCAGTGCCCAGTGCCAGTTCCTGTTTGTTGCATGTTTTATGTTTCGCAAAAAACCAATACCAAACGGAATCCAAACGGGATAAAAACGGATGGAGAATTATTTTGGAATATTTGGGATTTTACAGAGGAAGAATCAACGTGAAACGGTGCCCGAGGTGGCCAGGAGATGGGGGGAGCGCCCTCCACCCTGGGCGCGCCTGGCACTCTCCTGGGCCACCTGTAAGGAGGTTGACGCTCTTCTTTTGCCGCAAGAAAGCTAATTTTATGAGAAAAATCTAGGCGAAAGATTCACCCCAATCGGAGTTACGGATCTCCGGATATAAAAGAAACGGTGAAGGGGCAGAATCCAGGAACGCGGAAATAGAGATATAGATCCAATCTCGGAGGGGCTCTCGCCCTCCCACGCCATGGGAGCCAAGGACCAGAGGGGAAACCCTTCTCCCATCTAGGGAGAAGGTCAAGGAAGAAGAAGAAGAAGGGGGGCTCTCTCCCTCTTGCTTCCGGTGGCGCCGGAACGCCGCTGGGGGCCATCATCATCACCGCGATCTTCACCAACACCTCCGCCATATTCACCAACATCTCCATCACTTTTCCCCCTCTATCTAAAGCGGTCCACTCTCCCGCAACCCGTTGTACCCTCTACTTGAACATGGTGCTTTATGCTTCATATTATTATCCAATGATGTGTTGCCATCCTATGATGTTTGAGTAGATTTTCGTTGTCCTATTGGTGGTTGATGAATTGCAATGATTGATTTAATTTGCTTGGGGTTATGTTGCTGTCCTTTGGTGCCCATCATATGAGCGCGCGCATGGATCACACCATAGGGTTAGTTGTATGTTGATAGGACTATGTATTGGAGGGCTAGAGTGACAGAAGCTTCAACCTAGCATAGAAATTGATGCATACGAGATTGAAGGGGGACCAATATATCTTAATGCTATGGTTGGGTTTTACCTTAATGAACGTTAGTAGTTGCGGATGCTTGCTAATAGTTACAATCATAAGTGCATAGAATTCCAAGTCAGGGATGACATGCTAGCAGTGGCCTCTCCCACATAATACTTGCTATCGGTCTAGTAAAGTAGTCAATTGCTTAGGGACAATTCCGCAACTCCTACCACCACTTTTCCACAATCTCTATATTTACTTTATTGCATCTTTATCTAAACATCCCCTACTTTTTATTTACGCGTTACTATCTTGCAAACCTATCCAACAACACCTACAAAGTACTTCTAGTTTCATACTTGTTCTAGGTAAAGCGAACGTCAAGCGTGCTTAGAGTCGTATCAGTGGGTGATAGGACTTGAGGGAGTATTTGTTCTACCTTTATTTCCTCGTTGGGTTCGACACTCTTACTTATCGAAAGAGGCTACAACTATCCCGTATACTTGCGGGTCATCGGCCCCCGTTATCGGAGTCCATGGGGGCCTTCCCCCCATGTGCCCGATGGCTGGGATTTCGCCTGGGGGTGTCTCCAGAACTGTCTCCCCTTGGTCTGGTATCCTCTGAGACAACACCTCGGTGTCGTCTGCAGGCCGGGGGGAGGTGGCCGTCGGGTGTGAATCGTTGTTCATCGCCGACTGGCCCAAAGACCCATCCGAGGAGGATACACCGATGTGGGACTTGGCCGGACTGCATATGCATGTTCGGCATGATAAGAAGCAATACATCAAAACATACCAGAAGTATTATAGTGTCCGGATACTTACGACTTGGTCAGGGGCTTATCCCTGGGCAACCACTCCTCGCCGCAGTAAGTGGTTGTGGCGGAGTGGTCCGGAAGGAGGGTCTTTCCCTTCTTGGACCCCTCGGCCTCCCCAGACAGGGAAGCCTTCCTCTTCCTCTCCCCCTGGTTGGGGGGGGGGAGGGATTTCTTCTTCCTCCTCCTCGACTTCGTTGGAGGAGCGCGCCTCGGTGTCTTCGGACGATGAGTCCGCTACAACCTTGCGTCGGAGACCTTTCCTGGTCCCCACGGCCTTCTTCTTGGCCTTCTTCTCCGGCACCTCATAGGGCGCCAGAAACAGCATCTTCGTTAAGAGAGGCGATGCTGGATCTTCGCGTAGTGGAGCCGGACAGTCAATCCGCTCCACTATCACCACCCAGTCCTGTTAAATTGGCATGGAGGCTTAGATTCCTCCCGCGAACATGCTGGGGAAAGGCACATCTTGCAAAATATAAAAACTTACCTGATTGGCAGGGCGCTTGGCGCTGAGTCCGCGATCTTTGGCTATGGGCGGTGGTACCTCGGTGGCCCTGAACAACACCTTCCAGACATCTTCGTGTGTCGTGTCGAAGAGCTCTCGTAGCGTCTGGTGTTCGGACGGGTCAAACTCGCACATATTATAAGCCCGTCTCTGACACGGAAGGATCCGGCGGAAGAGCATGACCTGGACCACGTTGACAAGCTTGATTTTCTTGCTTATCATATTTTTGACGCAGGTCTGAAGTCCGGCCAGCTCCACCAATGAACCCCAGGCTAAGCCCTTCTCTTTTCAGGAGGTGAGCTACATGGGGATGCCGGATCAAAATTTGGGGATCGCCGCCCAGTTGGTGTCGCGGCTCGGTGATGTAGAACCACCCCGATTGCCACCCCTTCACGGTCTCCACAAAGGAGCCTTCAGGCCAAGTGACATTGGGCATCATGCCCACCATGGCGCCTCCGCACTCTTCTTGCTGGCCGACCACCACCTTCGGCTTCACGTTGAAGGTCTTCAGCCATAGGCCGAAGTGGGGCATAATACAGAGGAAGGCCTCGCACACGACGATAAACACCGAGATGTTGAGGATGAAATTGGGGGCCAGATCATGGAAGTCCAACCCGTAGTAGAACATGAGCCCGTGGACAAATGGGTGGAGGGGGAATCCCAGTCCGCGGACAAAGTGAGAGAGAAACACTACCCTCTCCTGAGGCTTCGGGGTAGGGATGATCTGCCCCTCGGTAGGGAGCCGGTGCGCGATGTCTGCGGCCAGGTATCCGGCCTCCCAAAGCTTCGTGATGTCCTCCTCCTTAACAGATGTAAGTGCATCTAGTGCCCCTTAGTGATTTTGGTGTATTGAAGACTTATAGGTTAAGTAACTGATGCGTTTGTGAGTGTACACAGGTCTATAAGTCTATGAGGAGTTTGATATTTACAGAGAAAGTCGACCCTAAAATGAAGTTCTTCGATCAAGACTTTGATATTCGAAGACTTTCGAAGACTTTGAATGTGAAGAAATTGGTGTGACCATGAAGACTTGATATTCATTCGAGGAATCAAGCGTGAAGACTTTTGTTTTCGTAGTTTCATTTTCTTTCTTGAGTCATAGGAAACACCGTCTTCGTTAAAGGGGTCGAGGAAATACTAAGGAAAAATTTCCATGTGATGCTCAACTCAAAATCCTACACCTACCAATCCCTTCGAGTGAAGCCATTGGAAATCTCATACAGCTTCAGTCAAATTCTTTAGTGACGAGACGCAGTTCTTACATTCATTGATGACTTTGCTCTGACTAAGGAGTTAGGAATTCGCCAGTGCGAATTGCCTACACAGTGAGGAACGTGATAGCCCTGAGGACTTTGAAAGTCAAATTTCCGACCGTTGCTGTGCTGCGCGCCGGTGGACCAAAATATCTTATCCACCTAACGGTCATATCATTGAAGGGCATTTATGTCTTATCATGTCGGGCTGCTCCCTAGGCTATAAATAGCCGCCCCCTACAACCACTAGCTGGTTGGCTGCTCCGAGAGAACTTGACACTTGTCATTTGAGAGCAACCCATCCTCCGAGGACTTTGAGCAAAAATCATCAAGTGAGGAAAATCCCAAAACCAAACCCACAAAACCCCAAGTGATTGAGCATCACTGAAGAAATTGATCTGCGTGGATCCGACGCTTGTTACCTTTGAAGATCGTGCTTCTTCCAGACGGTTAGGCGTCAAGGTCTAGAGCATCCAAGAGGAATTGTGGATCGCCGAGTGACCAAGTCTGTGAAGGTTTGGAAGTCACCAAGACTTACCACGAGTGATTGGACAAGGCCTGCATGGTCTTAGTTCAAGGAGAATACGGTGAGGACTGGTGTCCTGAGTTGCGGCTCGAGATCGGGTGTCCGGACTGTGTGTCCTTGAGTTTAAATACTCGGCCGCTCAACCAGACGCATAACCGAGACAACAGTTGAACTGGTTTACCAAACCATTGTCTTCACCAACCGACCGGTTCTATTTCCTCAACTCATCCATTTCCTCATTACATGTTGTATGTTGTTCATATCGTGCTTGAAGACTTTGGTGAAGACTTTCACAAATTCCTCGCCAATTTCTTGATCTGTCTTCATCTTGTTATCTTGTGTTTACGCTTCTGTACTCTGTTCTAGTCTTCATTTCATCATGCCGACTATGTGCGTAATCTGCTATGTTTACCTCTGAGTACTTATTCATGCAAATTGTTCTTCGCTAAGGAATTTCCTCACCGCAAATTCCTCGATGAAGAATTTCATAAAATCGCCTATTCACCCCCTCTAGTCGATATAACGACTTTCAATTGGTATCGAGCAAGGTACTCCTTGTTACGTGTGATTTTGGTTTAACCACCGAGTTCTAGTTATGTCGACCGCAGGTATGATCAAGGTCTCGGCTGGATGTCCTACCTTTGATGGAACGGACTATCCCTACTGGAAGAACAAGATGCGGATGCACCTTGAAGCAATTGATAATGATCTCTGGTATGTTGTGGAAAATGGTGTTCCCACTGTCACTCCCTCACTGAACGCTACCGATGTGAAGAGATTCAAACAACTCGATTCTCAAGCGAAGAATATCATATGTGGCCATCTGAGCAAAGGACAGTATGGAAGAGTGAGTGCTTTGGAAACTGCTAAGCTTATCTGGGATAGGCTATCCAAGGTAAATGAAGGAGTTTCAACTCAACATGACTCTCGAGTCGATGTTCTTCGGAATCTCTTCAACCGCTTCAAAAGACTCGACAATGAAAATGTTCAACAAACCTTCGACCGCCTCACTGACATCTCAAATGAGCTTCAAGCCCTCGGTGCCACTGACATCACTGACCATGAAGTAGTGAAGAAACTGCTGAGATCGCTTGATTCATCATTTGATACTCTGGGACTGATGATACAAGAGCGTGCTGACTACAAGTCACTTGATCCTGCTGATATCCTCGAAAGGCTTAACACTCACGAGTTCCAGCTTGCTGAAAAGAGAGATCTCTATGGCTCAAACTATGGCAAACCACGTGCCCTGAAGGCTAAGGTTGTGTCTGACTCTGAATGTGAGGATTCTGGTAGCAGCCTTGGTGATCCTGAAGAACTGAGCCATGATCTAGCTCTCCTTGTGAAGAAATTCCAGAAATTCACAAGATGTGGTCGCTTTGGAAAACCCTCAAGGGGAATCGATTCTTCTTCCAGTGACTACAAGAGAAGACTTTGCCACAAATGCAAGAAGCCTGGTCACTACATTCAAGATTGTCCTCAGTGGGAAAAGGAAATGAAGAAGAAGAAATACAAGGACTACAATTCTGATGAAATGAAGAAAAAGAAGAAATCATCAAAATCTTCGTCTTCAAAACCATCAAAGTCTTCATCTCACAAGAAGGGCAGCTCCAAGAAAGCTCGGGCATTCATTGGCAAGGAAATGGACTCTGAAGCTGAATCTGAGGAAAATGATGAAGAAGATGAGTCTGAAGAATCTGAGTCTGGTGTGGCGAGTCTGGCGTTACTCTTTGCTTTTGTCAGCAAGTCCATCTTCAACACTGAAGAAACTGACTTCACCGACAAGCCTGATGAAAACAATGATGGCTACGCTCCCACTTATTGCTTCATGGCAAAAGCAGCTAAGGTACTCAAATACAACTCCTCTGATTCTAGTGAAAATGAATCTGATGAGGATCTTAAGCCTAGCTACTCTAAACTTGCTAAAATTGCTGTGAAAAAACAACGGGCTCTTGAAAAGATTCAAAACATGCTAGATAAAAGTGATGATATGTTGGGTGAAGAAATGGATCGCACTAAAGCCCTGACTGAAAATCATCAAAGACTTCAGTCTAAGTATGATAACCTTCAAGGTCATCATAACTCCCTCTTGTCTGATCATGAGAAACTTTCTTATGAATTTCTTCAAGAGAAGCAAGACAATGAAAAGCTTTCTCTTGAAGCTATTCAAAGAAAGGCAGATCTTGAAAAGCTAAGAGTATGTTATGAAGATCTTCAGAAGGAGCGCGATTCATTACTAGCTCAACAAATTAGCGCTTCTCAGGAAGAATTTGTTCCTCCATGCTTAAAGTGCATTGAACGTGAATCTGCTAATTCTTCACCTGAATGTTCAAATGCTTCAAATGTTACAAATTCCTCATCTGCCTCTGCTATCACTAATTCCTCACCGAGGACTTTGCTAGTATCAACGACAATGCAGGTTGAAGGAATTGTACATGACAGCATGTACAAAAGCCTCAAAGGGCATCGACACTTTGTGATATGCTCAAAAGCAGATCCTCAACGAAACCCTAGGAAAGAGGGTATTGCCTTTGAGAGGAAACTGAATGCCGATGGAACATATTGGAAGCTGGAGGATCCCAAAACCTCATGGGTTCTTTGCAAAGGGACCTCCATTGATCCATCTAACTTATCTGCTTTACATGTGAATCCCCTCATTCTTCGATGAGTCATTTGACTCCAACTATAAACTGTTCAAAAATCGAATGGTGAAGTATTTGCTAGATATGTTGGCACTAACTGCAGGAACGGTTCCCCTATGAAGAAAATCTGGGTTCCCAAAAGCTGTGTTGAAAGTCTTCAGGTGAATGTCCTCATGACACCACCAGTGAAGAACAGGAACCCCAGATCAAATTCTTCATATGAATCCAAATCCTCATATGGACCAAATTCTTCACGAGGATCAAATTCCTCAACTGAATCAAAGTCCTCATATAATTATCATCGTGCTAACAAATCTGTCTCGCAGGGTAAAGCTAAGGGCTATGAATATGTGCATTATTCTTCAAACCATTATGTTCATAAGTCCTCGAAGAATTATTCTGCTTATTCATATGCTTACCCTAACCCCTCCTATGCTAAGCGAAATGGTTTGGCATCTTTGCCACCTTTCTCACATGGTGCTCGCAGGATGATGAACTCTTTGCCACCCCTCCAGATGTGAGTGGTGAAGAAAAAGAACTAATCATTTCTGCGGTCAGTCTCCAGGCGTGCTAGAACGTCTCAAGAATTTCTTGGGGACCTCGACAAAAATACTCGAAAGGACGCCTTGCGAATCATGATGAAATGAACTTTCATTTCACACGTCCTCATACTGCTATATCTGTTTATTGCTTGATGAAATTCATCTGATGAACTTGATATCATATTCTTCACTGATGAAGCATATGAGATTGTAAGTTACACTAATTCATCTGCAGGATGATCAACCCAAAACCACTGAATGGGTCCTCGATAGTGGGTGTACAAATCACATGACTGGTGACAAGAATCTATTGATGGATGCTCCTTTATCACCGTCACCTCTGAAGCATATCATATTTGCTGACAAAGGCAAAAGTCAGGTATTGGGTCTTGGTAAGGTTGCTATCTCTAAGGATAAGCACATGGACAAAGTCATGCTTGTTGAGTCCTTAGGATACAATCTCATGTCAGTCTCAATGCTTTGTGATCTTGATATGGTTGTTGTATTTGGCAAATATCGCTGTGTTGTGATTATGGAAGCTGACAATTCCAAAGTCTTGAAGGCTTTAGGAGAGGAGATCTGATATTGTTGATTTCTCTACAGGGACCACAACCAGCCATGTGTCTACTAGCAAAAGCTTCGAAGGCTGGCTATGGCATCGACGACTTGGTCATGCAGGCATGAGGAATTTGAACACGCTTGAAGAAGAAGCATGTCATTGGCATTGAGAATGTCAAATTCCTCAAGGATCACTTATGCGGAGCATGTGAAGCCGGAAAAATGACCAAGGCCAAGCATCCAGCAAAGACTATCATGACCACTACCCGTCCATTCGAATTGCTTCACATGGACCTCTTCGGACCTAATCATTATTCAGCAGTCACTAATGATGCATCTCTATATGGTTTTGTCATTGTTGATGATTATTCTCGATATACATGGGTACACATTGTTACTTATAAACATGAAGTGCAGGAAGTCTTCAAACGATTTTCCTCGAGGGCTTCAACCAATTTCGGTGTGAAGATCAAGCATATCAGAAGTGACAATGGAACTGAGTTCGAGAATTCTGGTCTTGACGCCTATCTTGATGAACTTGGTATTACTCATGAATTATCTGCTCCTTATACTCCTCAGCAAAATGGCGTCGTGGAGCGCAAGAACAGGACTCTTGTTGAGATGGCTCGCACTATGCTTGATGAATACAAAACGCCTCGGTAACTTCGGATTGATGCAATTGACACTGCCTGCCACATCATCAACAGAGTATATCTTCACAAATTCTTCAAGAAAACTGCATATGAGCTCCTCACTGACAAGAAACCCAATGTGAGTTATTTCAAAGTCTTCGGTGCTAAATGTTGGATTAGAGATCCTCACCACAACTCTAAATTTGCACCGAAAGCACATGAAGGTTTTATGCTTGGTTACGGAAGGACTCGCACACCTCTGTGGTCTTCAACATTGTTCTTCACAAGATTGTTGACACTTGTAGATGTGCGATTCGATGAAACTAATGGCTCGCAAAGAGAGCACCTACCTTCATGTTAGATGAACCAACACCGAGGATGCTATCAAGCACAAGGCAACCGAGGATGTCATTCCTCTTCAAGAATCTGGTGAAGAATTCATTCCTGCTCGTGAAGAACGTCGAATGATGCACTGAAGAACATGATGAGGAAATTGGTGTCAAGAAAATGCTGATCAAAATCCTCGGCGACAACCCACTCATCCACGCGTTGCAAAAGAAGTGCAAGTGGAGAAGATCATCGATGACATCAGCGCACCCAGTCCTCTCACCCGCTCAAAAGCCTCACACTTATCTAACTTTTGTGGGCACTATGCTTTTGTCTCTATCTCGAGCCCACTAAGGTAGATGAAGCATTTACGAGCGGAGTGGATTCAGGCTATGCAAGAAGAATTACATCGATTCGAGTTGAACAACGTCAGGGAATTGGTCAATCGCCTGGATCCTCGCAAGCATAATATCATTGCCACAAAGTGGATCTACCGCAACAAGCAAGATGAAAATGGCCTTGTGGTGAGGAATAAGGCACGACTAGTAGCTCAAGGCTACACACAGGTTGAAGGAATTGATTTCGATGAAACTTTTGCACCTGTTGCTAGACTTGAAGCTATTCGCATTTTACTTGCATATGCTAACCATCATAATATCATATTATATCAAATGGATGTGAAAAGTGCATTCCTCAATGGTAAGCTTGAGGAAGAAGTATATGTTGCTCAACCCCTGGTTTTGAAGATCCCAAGAATCGACAAAGTCTTCAGACTAAATAAGGCCCTCTATGGCCTCAAGCAAGCCCCTCGGGCGTGGTATGATACACTGAAGGAATTCTTCGTGAAGAATGGCTTCACACCCGGTTCACTTGACCCCTACTCTTTTTACAAAATCATATGATGGTGAATTGTTTGTGTGCCAAATATATGTTGATGATATTATCTTTGGCTGTACTAACCAACGATATAGTGATGAATTTGCTTATATGATGAGTGAAGAATATCAAATGTCTATGATGGGAGAGTTGAAATTCTTCTTAGGTCTTCAAATTCGTCAACAGCACAATGGCATATTTATATCTCAAGAGAAATACCTCAAAGATGTACTGAGGAAATTCGGCATGCAAGATTGCAAAGGCGTCAAAATTCCTATGCCCACAAATGGTCATCTATGCAATCGATGAAAATGGTACCGACTTGATCACAAGGTATACCGCTTCATGATTGGTTCTTTATTGTACTTATGTGCATCTAGGCCAGATATAATGCTTAGTGTTTGCATGTGTGCCCGATTTCAAGCTGCACCGAAGGAATCACACCATAAGGCTGTGAAGCATATTCTTCGATATCTAGCTCACACACCAACACTAGGATTATGGTACCCCAAGGGCTCGCTTTTGATCTCATTGGATATTCTCGACTCGACTATCTTTGGTGATCGTGTGGACCGCAAGTCAACATCTGGCACTTGTCATTTCCTCGGACGATTTTTGGTCTGTTGGTCCTCGAAAAAACAGAACTGTGTATCGCTGTCCACTGCTGAAGCTGAATATATTGCTGCTGGGTTTTGCTGTGCTCAACTGCTTTGGATGAAGCAAACCCTCAAGGACTATGGCGTCAACGTGAAGAATGTGCCTCTCCTCTGCGACAACGAGAGTGCCATGAAGATTGTGAAGGAAATATGCCCTAGAGGCAATAATAAAGTTATTATTTATTTCCTTATTTCATGATAAATGTTTATCATTCATGCTAGAATTGTATTTACCGGAAACATGGTACATGTGTGAATGCATAGACAAAACAATATGTCACTAGTATGCCTCTACTAGACTAGCTTGTTAATCAAAGATGGTTATGTTTCCTGACCATGAACAAAGAGTTGTTATTTGATTAACAAGGTCACATCATTAGTAGAATGATCTGATTGACATGACCCAATCCATTAGCTTAGCACACGATCGTTTAGTATGTTGCTACTGCTTTTATCCATGACTTATACATGTTCCTATAACTATGAGATTATGCAACTCCGTTTACGGAGGAACACTTTGGGTGCTACCAAACGTCACAACGAATCGGGTGATTATAAAGGAGTACTACAGGTGTCTCCAAAGGCGATGTTGGGTTGGCGTATTTCGAGATTAGGTTTTGTCACTCCGATTGTCGGAGAGGTATCTCTGGGCCCTCTCGGTAATGCACATCATGAAGCCTTGCAAGCACTACAACTAATGAGTTAGTTGTGAGATGATGTATTACGGAACGAGTAAAGAGACTTGCGTAACGAGATTGAACTAGGTATTGGATACCGACGATCGAATCTCGGGCAAGTAACATACCGATGACAAAGGGAACAACGTATGTTGTTATGCGGTCGACCGATAAAGATCTTCGTAGAATATGTAGGAACCAATATGGGCATCCAGGTCCCGCTGTTGGTTATTGTCGGAGACGTGTCTCGGTCATGTCTACATTGTTCTCGAACCGTAGGGTCCGCACGCTTAAGGTTTCGATGGCGGTTATTATGAGTTTATGTATTTTGATGTACCAAGAAGTTCGAGTCCGGATGTGATCACGGACATGACGAGGAGTCTCGGAATGGTCGAGACATAAAGATTGATATATTGGAAGCCTATGTTTGGAGTTCGAATGGTTCCGGCGGCACGGAATTTATGGGAAACCGGAGGTTACTGGAACCCCGGGAGGTAAATGGGCCTCGGTGGGCCTCGAGGGAGAAGAGGAGGGCAGGCCAGGTGGTGGCGCGCCTCTCCCCAGTCCGAATAGGACAAGGAAGGCGGCGCCTCTCCTCTTCCCCCCCCCCAACCTAATCCAACTAGGAAAGGGGGAGTCCTACTCCCGTAGGAGTAGGACTCCTCCCGCCGCCTAGCTAGGCCGGCCGGCCTCCCCTCCCTCCTTTATATACGGGGCAGGGGGCACCCTAGAACACACAAGTTTGATCTTTGGATCGTTCCTTAGCCGTGTCGCGTGCCCCTCCACCATATTCCACCTCGGTTATACTGTCGCAAGCTTAGGCGAAGCCTGCGCCGTGAAACATCAAGATCGTCACCACGCCGTCGTGGTGACGGAACTCTCCTCGACACTCGGCTGGATCGAGTACGAGGGACGTCATCGAGCTGTCGTGTGTCAAGAACTCGGGGCGCCGAGTAACGGCGCCGGATCGGTCGGATCGCGAGGAGAACGTACGACTACTTCCTCTACGTTGTGATCGCTTCCGCTTCGGTCTACAAGGGTATGTAGACAACACTCTCCCCTCTCGTTGCTATGCATCACCATGATCTTGCGTGTGCGTAGGAAAATTTTTGAAATTACTACGTTCCCCAACAGTGGTATCAGAGCCTAGGTTTTTATGGTTTGATGTTTTGCACGAGTAGAACACAAGTGAGTTGTGGGCGATACAAGTCATACTACCTACCAAAGATGTCATACTTTGGTTCAGCGGTATTGTGAGATGAAGCGCCCAGACCGACATTACGCGTGACGCTTACGCGAGACTGGTTTCACCGCCACGAGCACTCGTTGCTTAAAGGTGACCGTGGGTGCTGTCTCTCTCACTTTAGTTGAACCGAGTGTGGCTACGCCCGTCCTTGAGAAGGTTAAACGGAGTCTATTTGACGAAGTATCGTTGTGGTTTTGATGCGTAGGTGAGACTGGTTCTTGCTTAAGCCCGTAGCAGCCACGTAAAATTTGCAACAACAAAGTAGAGGACGTCTAACTTGTTTTTGCAGGGCATGTTGTGATGTGATATGGTCAAGACGTGATGCTATATTTTATTGTATGAGATGATCATGTTTTGTAACCGAAGTTATCGGCAATGGCAGGAGCCATATGGTTGTCGCTTTATTGTATGCAATGCAATGCATACGTAATGCTTTACTTTATCACTAAGCGGTAGAGATAGTCGTAGAAGCATAAGATTGGCGAGACGACAACGATGCTACGATGGAGATCAAGGTGTCGCGCCGGTGACGATGGTGATCATGGTGGTGCTGCAAGATGGAGATCATGAAGCACAAGATGATGATGACCATATCATATCACTTATATTGATTTGCATGTGATGTTTATCCTTTTATGCATCTTATCTTGCTTTGATTGACGGTAGCATTATAAGATGATCTCTCACTAAATTATCAAGAAGTGTTCTCCCCGAGTATGCACCGTTGCCAAAGTTCGTCGTGCCCAGACACCACGTGATGATCGGGTGTGATAAGCTCTACGTCCATCTACAACGGGTGCAAGCCAGTTTTGCACACGCAGAATACTCGGGTTATACTTGACGAGCCTAGCATATGCAGATATGGCCTCGGAACACGGAGACCGAAAGGTCGAGCGTGAATCATATAGTAGATATGATCAACATAAGATGTTCACCATTGAAAACTACTCCATTTCACGTGATGATCGGTTATGGTTTAGTTGATTTGGATCACGTGATCACTTAGATAACTAGAGGATGTTTTTCTAAGTGGGAGTTCTTAAGTAATATGATTAATTGAACTTAAATTTATCATGAACTTAGTACTGATAGTATCTTGCTTGTTTATGTTTAATTGTAGATAGATGGCTCGTCTTTGTTGTTCCGTTGAATTTTAATGCGTTCCTTGAGAAAGCAAAGTTGAAAGATGATGGTAGCAATTACGGATCGGGTCCGTAACGAGGATCATCCTCATTGCTGCATGTAAGAGTTACGTCTGGATGCACCGCTAGGTGCAGACCTCTTCGCTAATGCAACTGCAGATGTTATGAGCGTCTGGCGAGCAAAGCGATGACTACTCTATAGTTCATGTGCCATGCTTTACGGCTTAGAACCGGGACTTCAACGACGTTTTGAACATCATGGAGCATATGAGATGTTCCAGAGTTGAAGTTGATATTCCAATGAATGCCCGGATTGAGAGATATGAAGTCTCCAATAAGTTCTATAGCTGCAAGATGGAGGAGAATAGTTACATTAGTGAGCACATACTCGTAATGTCCGGGTACTACAATCACTTGACACAATTGGGAGTTAATCTTCCGGATGATTGTGTCATTGATGAATTCTTCAATCACCGCCACCAAGCTACAAAGGCTTCGTGATGAACTATAATATGCAAGGGTTAGTAAAGACTATACCGAGCTCTTCGCAATGCTAAAAGCTGCGGAGGTAGAAATCAAGAAGGAGCATCAAGTGTTGATGGTCAATAAGACCACTAGTTTCAAGAAGAAAGGCAAAGGGAAGAAGAAGGAACTTCAAGAAGAACAGCAAGCAAGTTCTCGCTCAGAGAAGAAACCCAAGTCCGGCCCTAAACCTGAAACAGAGTGCTTCTACCGCAAGCGGTAGTCCTTCATGGAAGCGGAACTGCCCCAAGTATTTGGCGGATAAGAAGGATGGCAAGGTGAACAAAGGTATATGTGATATACATGTTATTGATGTGTACCTTACTAGAGCTCGCAGAGCACTGGTATTTGATATTGGTTCATTGCTAATATTTGCAACTCAAAGCAGGGACTACGGATTGCGAACAACGGCAAAGGGCGAGGTGACGATGCGCTGTGGGAAATGGTTCCAAAGTCGATGTGATCGCGGTCGGCACGCTACCTCTACATCTACCTTCGGATTAGTTTTAGACCTAAATAATTGTTATTTGGTGCTGCGTTGAGCATGAACATTATATCTGGATCTTGTTTGATGCGAGACGGTTATTCATTTAAATCGAGAGAATAATGGTTGTTCTATTTATATGAGTAATATCTTTTATGGTCATGCACCCTTGAGGAGTGGTCTATTTTTGATGAATCTCGATAGTAGTGATACACATATTCATAATGTTGAAGCCAAAAGATGCAGAGTTGATAATGATAGTGCAACTTATTTGTGGCTTGCCGTTTAGGTCATATCGGTGTAAAGCGCATGAAGAAACTCCATACTGATGGGCTTTTGGAGTCACTTGATTATGAATCACTTGGCACTTGCGAACCGTGCCTTATGGGCAAGATGACTAGAACCCCGTTCTCCGGTACTATGGAGAGAGCAACAGATTTGTTGGAAATCATACATCTTGATGTATGTGGTCCGATGAATGTTGAGGCTCGTGGCGGATATCGTTATTTTCTCACCTTCACAGATGACTTAAGCAGATATGGGTATATCTACTTAATGAAACATAAGTCTGAAACATTTGAAAAGTTCAAAGAATTTCAGAGTGAAGTTGAAAATCATCGTAACAAGAAAATTAAATTTCTACGATCGATCGTGGAGGTGAATATTTGAGTTACGAGTTTGGTCTACATTTGAAACAATGCGAATAGTTTCGCAACTCACGCCACCGGAACACCACAACAGAATGGTGTGTCCGAGCGTCGAATCGCACTTTACTAGATATGGTGCGATCTATGATGTCTCTTCAGATTTACCGCTATCGTTTTGGGGTTATGCTCTAGAGACGGCCGCATTCACACTGAATAGAACACCGTCGAAATCCATTGAGACGACACCTTATGAACTATGGTTTGGCAAGAAACCAAAGTTGTCGTTTCTTAAAGTTTGGGGATGCGATGCTTATGTGAAAAAGCTTCAACCCGATAAGCTCGAACCCAAATCGAGAAATGTGTCTTCATAGGATACCCAAAGGAGACAGTTGGGTACACCTTCTATCACAGATTCAAGGCAAGACATTCGTTGCTAAGAATGGATCCTTTCTAGAGAAGGAGTTTCTCTCGAAAGAAGTGAGTGGGAGGAAAGTAGAACTTGATGAGGTAATAGTACCTTCTCCCTTACTTGAAAATAGTTAAATCGCAGAAACCGGTTTACGAGACATCTACACCAAGTAGTGAGGAAGTTGATGATATTGATCATGAAACTTGGATCAAGTTACTACTGTAACCTCGTAGATCAACCAGAGTAAGATCCGCACTGAGTGGTGCGGTAATCCTGTTACGGAAATCATGCTACTAGATCATGATGAACCTACGAACTATGAAGAAGCGATGGTGAGCCCAGATTCATAAAATGGCTTGAGGCCATGAAATCGAGATGGGATCCATGTATGAAAACAAAGTGTGGACTTTGGTTGACTTGCCCGAGGGTAGGCAAGCAATAGAAAACAAGTGGATCTTCAAGAAGAAGACCGACGACGGTAATATTATCGTCTACAAAGCTCGACTTGTCGCAAAAGGTTTTCGACAAGTTCAAGGGGTTGACTACGATGAGACCTTCTCACCGTGGCGATGCTTAAGTCTGTCTCAATCATGTTAGCAATTGCCGATTTTATGATTATGAAATTTGGCAAATGGATGTAAAGACTGCATTCTGAATGGATTTACGGAAGAAGAGTTGTATATGATGCAACCGAAGGTTTTATCGATCCAAAGGAGCTAACAAAGTGTGCAAGCTCCAAATGATCCATCTATGGACTGGTGCAAGCATCTCGGAGTTGGAATAAACGCTTTGATAGTGTGATCAAAGCATTTGGGTTTGTATGCACTTTTGGAGAAGCTTTGATTTACAAGAAAGTGAGTGGGAGCTCAGTAGCATTTCGATATTATATGTAGATGACATATTGCTGATCGGAAATGATATAGAATTTCTGGATAGCATAAAGGGATACTTGAATAAAAGTTTTCAATGAAAGACCTCGGTGAAGCTGCTTACATATTGGGCATTAAGATCTATAGAGATAGATCAAGACGCTTAATTGACTTTCACAAAGCACATACCTTGACAAAATTTTGAAGAAGTTCAAAATGGATCAAGCAAAGAAAGGGTTCTTGCACGTGTTACAAGGTGTGAAGTTGAGTCGACTCAATGCCCGACCACTGCAGAAGATAGAGAGAAAATGAAAGATGTTCCTATGCTTCAGCCATAGGCTCTATCATGTATGCAATGCTGTGTACCAGACTGATGTGTGCCTTGCTATAAGCCTAGCAGAAGGTACCAAAGTAATCCAGAGTGGATCATCGGACAGGGTCAAGAACATCTGAAATACCGAAAAGGACTAAGGATATGTTTCTCGATATGGAGGTGACAAAGAGCTCATCCTAAACGGTTACGTTGATGCAAGCTTTGACACCGATCCGGACGATTCTAAATCGCAGACGGATACGTGATTTACACTAAACGGAGGAGCTGTCGGTTGGTGCAGTTCTAAACAAAGCGTCGTGGCGGGATCTACATGTGAAGCGGAGTACATAGCAGCTTCGAAGCAGCTAATGAAGGAGTCTGGATGAAGGAGTTCATATCCGATCTAGGTGTCATACCTAGTGCATCGGGTCCAATGAAAATCTTCGTGACAATCTCGAGCAATTGCCTTAGCAAAGGAATCCAGATTTCACAAGAGGACCAAGCACATCAAGAGACGCTTCAATTCCATCCGGACTTAGTCCGTGGGAGACATAGAGATTTGCAAGATACATACGGATCTGAATGTTGCGACCACCGACTAAGCCTCTTCCACGAGCAAAACATGATCAGCACCAAGACTCCATGGGTGTTAGAATCATTACTATGTAATCTAGATTATTGACTCTAGTGCAAGTGGGAGATGAAGGAAATATGCCCTAGAGGCAATAATAAAGTTATTATTTATTTCCTTATTTCATGATAAATGTTTATCATTCATGCTAGAATTGTATTTACGGAAACATGGTACATGTGTGAATGCATAGACAAAACAATATGTCACTAGTATGCCTCTACTAGACTAGCTTGTTAATCAAAGATGGTTATGTTTCCCACCATGAACAAAGAGTTGTTATTTGATTAACAAGGTCACATCATTAGTACAATGATCGATTGACATGACCCAATCCATTAGCTTAGCACACGATCGTTTAGTATGTTGCTACTGCTTTTATCCATGACTTATACATGTTCCTATAACTATGAGATTATGCAACTCCGTTTACGGAGGAACACTTTGGTGCTACCAAACGTCACAACGAATCGGGTGATTATAAAGGTAGTACTACAGTGTCTCCAAAGGCGGATGTTGGGTTGGCGTATTTCGAGATTAGGTTTTGTCACTCCGATTGTCGGAGAGGTATCTCTGGCCCTCTCGGTAATGCACATCATCAAGCCTTGCAAGCACTACAACTAATGAGTTAGTTGTGAGATGATGTATTACGGAACGAGTAAAGAGACTTGCCGTAACGAGATTGAACTAGGTATTGGATACCGACGATCGAATCTCGCAAGTAACATACCGATGACAAAGGAACAACGATGTTGTTATGCGGTCCGACCGATAAAGATCTTCGTAGAATATGTAGGAACCAATATGGGCATCCAGGTCCGCTGTTGGTTATTGTCCGAGACGTGTCTCGGTCATGTCTACATTGTTCTCGAACCGTAGGGTCCGCACGCTTAAGGTTTCGATGATGCTTATTATGAGTTTATGTATTTTGATGTACCAAGAAGTTCGAGTCCGGATGTGATCACGGACATGACGAGGAGTCTCGGAATGGTCGAGACATAAAGATTGATATATTGGAAGCCTATGTTTGGAGTTGGAATGGTTCCGGCGGCGGAATTTATGGGAAAACCGGAGGTTACTGGAACCCCCGGAGGTAAATGGGCCTCGGTGGGCCTCGAGGGAGAAGAGGAGGGCAGGCCAGGTGGTGGCGCGCCCTCTCCCCCAGTCCGAATAGGACAAGGAAGGGGGCGCCCTCTCTCTCTCCCCCCCCAAACCTAATCCAACTAGGAAAGGGGGAGTCCTACTCCCGGTAGGAGTAGGACTCCTCCGGCGCGCCTCTAGCTAGGCCGGCCGGCCTCCCCTCCCTCCTTTATATCACGGGGCAGGGGGCACCCTAGAACACACAAGTTTGATCTTTGGATCGTTCCTTAGCCGTGTGCGGTGCCCCCTCCACCATATTCCACCTCGGTTATACTGTCATGCGAAGCTTAAGCGAAGCCTGCGCCGTGAAACATCAAGATCGTCACCACGCCGTCGTCTTGTGGAACTCTCCTCGACACTCGGCTGGATCGGAGTACGAGGGCGTCATCGAGCTGTACGTGTGTCAAGAACTCGGGGCGCCGAGTAACGCGCCGGATCGGTCGGATCGCGAGGAGAACGTCGACTACTTCCTCTACGTTGTGATCGCTTCGCCGGGTCTACAAGGGTATGTAGACAACACTCTCCCCTCTCGTTGCTATGCATCACCATGATCTTGCGTGTGTGTAGGAAAATTTTTGAAATTACTACGTTCCCCAACAGATTGCTCACAACCCAGTTCAGCACTCGAAGACTAAGCACATCCAGATTCGTCATCATTTTCTTCGTGATCATGTGTTGAAGGGCGATATCTCCATCGAGCATGTGAAGATCAAGAACAGTGGCTGATATCTTCACCAAGCCCTTGGATGAGAAGAGATTTAGCAAGTTGCGTGTGAGCTAAATATCTTAGAATCTTCAAATGTTCTTTGAAAAGGACACACATCCTAACCCTTATGCATAATTGATGACTTAGATGTGCAACACATGAAGAAACGTTGTTCCTCAATCAATGAAGAATAACACTCTAAGTGTGAAGAAATCAATGAAGAATTTGATTCTCGTAACCCTCGACAATTGTACGCTGTGTCCGAAATCATCATTCTTATACGATGGCTACGCCACCACAAAAGTTGAAAATCTTCAATTTGAGTTTTCCTCATTTTGAAATTCCTCATTTTCAAATTCTTCAACTTTGCAAATTCTTCAGTATTTCCGTCGTCTTTCTTCATTGGCTATATATATATATATGAGTTTATGTCCTCTACAGCATTCACTTATTGCTATTTCTTCAAGTTGCGATTTCTGCTAAGTGAATGTGATCGGACCCTTCCCCTCTATGCTATACTCAATCCAATCTATTCACAAATTCTTCATGTGCGTTCTGATTGAAACTCGTTCAAAGTCTTCACTGGTCCTTGACAGCTGAAGAAATTGCGAACGGAAACTTTTAAACAAATCTTATCCAAGTTTTCAGTTTTACCGCTCAAACCGTTCCGCATCCCACGATGTATTAGTTTAATCACCCACGATCTTACACGATCTCATCTGCACAGTACGTGGGTGACACATGTCGCGTGAAGGAGAAAGGGCGGGGGCATGTTCGCCTCAAATCTTGGGCGAACAGTTTTTCACCGTGGCTATAAATACCCCCTTTACCCTCCTCACTTCATTTACTCCGCTCGATCGCTGTCTCTCGCTCGAGCTCTCCTCAAACCCTAAGCGCCGCCGCTACTCCATCGCCGCCCGGTGAGGAAAAGCTTCACCGCCTCGACCTCATCGCCGTCAGACTCGCGCCCGTCGTGGAAATCTTCACTCCGCCGCCGTAGTAGTCGTCCTCCTCCGCCAAGTTAGGGCGTGGAAGATCTAATGTGACGAACTTCTCTACAGTTCATCTCTGTTAAATCGTGTTCTTCATTCGGGTAATTAAAAGTCACTTTTATTACTCGCGTTGATTCTCAAATCTTTACGAAAATCTTCAAAGGTGTTTTTACTCTTCAAAATCTTCACATATGAACACCTCTCACACTATATGTTCTTGATTTATCTCTCTAAGCATTCATTTCTTCAAGATTCCTCAATTGTGCTGATTTCGATCTGTACAACTCTGGAACCTAAGACGAAACGCTTAGTGAAATTCCTCAAGGCTCAAACTGGTCAAATTCCTCAAAACTTGCTTCTTTTGAAAAATCTTATGAGAACGCATATGACCTCTCCAAATTCCTGGCACCTACACTCTGTTCACAGGTACTCATGTCATTCTTTGAATCACTAGGTTCTCATCAACTTAACTCATTTGCAGCGTTCCTCGAAGAAAAACTGCATACTTCTTCGTGAGTGCTCTATTGTTCAAAATCCTCACCAAGAAAATGGCGATGGCAAGAGACCTCGAAGGGAGGAAAGAAACCGAAGTCATGACTGCTTTTGAAATTCCCGAGGAAATATACAAAGACTATCGCACACCGGATGAATCCAAGTTTGGCAAGGAAACCAAGAACCAGCGCAAAGTGCGATCTGAGAGAATAGAAAGGAGATGGGCACGAGAATGGCGTGAATATCGCTATGTCACTCCTAAGTACATGAGGAAATTCGCTCTGAATCCTCCATGCCCAAGAGCTCCTCCGCACCGGCCAAGTTCTTGATCCCACCAGCGTCAAGCGTGGTGAGGACTTTCTGAAGAATGGTCCAGCGCCAAGCCAAATTGGCAAGACAGGCCAAGGAGGCGGTGAGGAAATTCAATGAGGATATTGCTGCTGCTGCTGCTGCTGAGCCCTCGGTCAAGCCGAGGAAATCAATGCCAAAGAAGCCTGAACGCAAGCCAAGTGCGTCACCGTCAGCGCCCTCACGGCCCAGTTCCTCAGTCGCGTCCTCACGGCAAAATCCTCAGACGGCTGCTGCTCATGCAAAATCCTCAGCAATCCCCTCCAAGTCCTCAACACTTGTGCATCTTGCTACTTTCCAAAGGACTCAAGGTTTTTCCATTGCTTCTGGTGTTTCAGCAAGTTCCTCAGCTGCACCAATGTCCTCAACAGGCACCACTCTGCTAAAGACAAAAGCAACTGCTGGACGCGGACCTCATCGACTTGAAGATTTAGAAGACACTGCGGCAGGCCCTACTTCAACATCCATCCCCGACAATGCTGGCGCTCCTTCATCGACTTGAATATCTTCAGGGGCGTTAGTCCTCAGTTTCGATCCTTTTGGTCATTTGATGACAAAGGGGGAGAAATATGAGTTAGTCTTCAAGCGGGTTTATACTATGGGCATTTTTATTACGTTACAACTCTCGTTCTTCCGAAACTTTTATTGGATCGAGTTGTAATCTTAACTCCGATGGTGCCCTGATACTTTTGATCGTGCATTGTGCTGACTTTGCACCGTGCTCTAATACTTTTAATCGTGCTTCTGATGCTCTGATTTTGATACGTGTTATGCTCTGATGCTTTTGCAGCACCAAGCTCTGAATATGATATTTGAGCTCTGATACTTTTGATGTGATATTCCGCATGTTCATTCCTAGTCAATACTATTGCATGCATGCAGAATCTCATCAGGCACCATATTTCATCATGCATTTCAAATTCTTCATAGTATATATATCAAATGCGTGTATGAATTACAAGATATAGGGGGAGATCTCCATGATTCAAATCTTCAAATGTGCATTGCCTCAACAGCAAATTCCTCATTATGCACATATTCAGGGGGAGTTGTTCTATATCTTGCAATCAAATTCCTCAATATCAGTACTTACACTTCATATGTTTATCCCCGTTGAAAACTTAACCTATGTTGTCATCAATCACCAAAAAGGGGGAGATTGTAAGTGCATCTAGTGCCCCTTAGTGATTTTGGTGTATTGAAGACTTATAGGTTAAGTGGCCGATCGTTGTGAGTGTACACAGGTCTATAAGTCTATGAGGAGTTTGATATTTATAGAGAAAGTCGACCCTAAAAATGAAGTTCTTCGATCAAGACTTTGATATTCTCAAGACTTTACAAGACTTTGAATGTGAAGAAATTGGTGTGACCATGAAGACTTGATATTCATTCGAGGAATCAAGCGTGAAGACTTTTGTTTTCGTAGTTTCATTTTCTCTTTCTTGAGTCATAGGAAACACCGTCTTTGTTAAAGGGGGTCGAGGAAATACTAAGGAAAAATTTCCATGTGATGCTCAACTCAAAATCCTACACCTACCAATCCCTTCGAGTGAAGCCATTGAAATCTCATACAGTTCAATAAATTCTTGATGTGAGACGCAGTTCTTACATTCACCGATGACTTTGTCTCGATCGAGGAGTTAGGAATTCGCCAGTCGAATTGCCTACACATGAGGAACGTGATAGCCCCGAGGACTTTGAAAGTCAAATTTCGACCGTTCTTTGTCTTTGCTTACGGACCAAAATATCTTATCCACCTAACGGTCATATCATTGAAGGGCATTTATGTCTTATCATGTCGGGCTGCTCCCTAGGCTATAAATAGCCGCCTCTACAACCACTAGCTGGTTGGCTGCTCCGAGAGAACTTGACACTTGTCATTTGAGAGCAACCCATCCTCCGAGGACTTTGAGCAAAAATCATCAAGTGAGGAAAATCCCAAAACCAAACCCACAAAACCCCAAGTGATTGAGCATCACTGAAGAAATTGATCCTGCGTGGATCCGACGCTTGTTACCTTTGAAGACTGTGCTTCTTCCAGACGGTTAGGCGTCAAGGTCTAGAGCATCCAAGAGGAATTGTGGATCGCTGAGTGACCAAGTCTGTGAAGGTTTGGAAGTCACCTGAAGACTTACCACGAGTGATTGGACAAGGCCTGCGTGGTCTTAGTTCAAGGAGAATACGGTGAGGACTGGGTGTCCCGAGTTGCGGCTCGAGATCGGGTGTCCGGATGTGTGTCCTTGAGTTTAAATACTCACCGCTCCAACCGACGTATAACCGAGACAACAGTTGGAACTGGTTTACCAAATCATTGTCTTCACCAACCGACCGGTTCTATTTCCTCAACTCATCCATTTCCTCATTCTGTTGTATGTTGTTCATATCTGCTTGAAGACTTTGATCAAGACTTTCACAAATTCCTCGTTCAATTTCTTGATCTGTCTTCATCTTGTTATCCTGTGTTTACGCTTCACGTACTCTGCTCTAGTCTTCATTTCATCATGCTGACTATGTGCGTAATCTGCTATGTTTACCTCTGAGTACTTATTCCGCTGCAAATTGTTCTTCGCTAAGGAATTTCCTCACCGGCAAATTCCTCAGTGAAGAATTTCATAAAAATCGCCTATTCACCCTCCCTCTAGTCGATATAACGCACTTTCAACAGAGGAGGCCATCCACTTGCCTCCCGGTCCGGACATACTTGGAATGACTTTGCGGAGAAGGAGAAAGCTTGGGCGCTAGAGCTCGTGCGAGGGAGAATGGATGAGCAGGGGAAGAAGAAGGCGTGGGTGGAAAAAGATGAATCCTTATCTCTTTATAAAGGCGGTGAAAACCATGCGCCTCCCCACTTGCCTTGTAACTCGCTTATTCCCCAAGCGTCGTGTTGATGGCGCGGTTGGGTTACCCACACCCATATTGATGAGAATCTCGTGATAAGGGGACACGATCTCTGCTTCGACAAGACGTGTCAATGAAACCGCCTCGCAATATGTGCAACAGCAGGTTGAGGAAACGGTTCGAATAATGACCGGGTCGTGGCATGATGTCACGCTATGAAAAGTTGTCAGCAGATTAGATTTGTGGAATATTGTGCTCTCTACGGTGGTATGTGGAATTTGTTTTGCAGAGCCAGACACGATCCTTGTGTTCAAAATCTTCTATGGAGTATTCGGAGAAGGAACCCGCCTTGCAATGCCGAAGACAATCAGCGCACCGGACTCATCGTCATTGAAGCCTGGTTTAGGGGCTACTGAGGGAGTCCTAGATTAGGGGGTCCTCGGACAGCCGTACTATGTACTTATGCCAGACTGTTGGACTATGAAGATACAAGATTAAAGACTTTGTCCCGTGTCCAGGTGGGACTCTCCTTTGCGTGGAAGGCAAGCTTGGCGATTCGGATATATAGATTACCTTCTCTGTAACCGACTCTGGGCAACCCTAGCCCCCTCCGGTGTCTATATAAATCGGAGGGTTTAGTCCGTAGGACAAGGACAATCATAATCATAGGCTAGCTTCTAGGGTTTAGCCTCTACGATCTCTTGGTAGATCAACTCTTGTAATACTCATATCATCAAGATCAATCAAGCAGAAAGTAGGGTATTACGTCCATAGAGAGGGCCCGAACCTGGGTAAACATTGTGTCCCCCGCCTCCTGATACCATTAGCCTTAGATGCATAGTTCGGGACCCCCTACCCGAGAGCCGCCGGCTTTGATACCGACAGAGGCAGAGGAGACAGAGCTGCGTTGCCCTGAGGGCGCTCTTCACGAGGTTGGTCCCTCCAGGCGCCCTCGTGAGGCTGGCCCTGCCAGCGATCCTCATGAAGCTGGTCGCGCCACTCCTGACGATGGTCGTGTCCGTCCCAGCGTCCTCCTCCTCGGCCGCCCCCACGACCGTAGCCTCGATCGTTGCGCTCGGGGCGTCGACCGAGGCGCTCGTCGCGGAGGGCCCTGAGCTCCTGGTAGTCATTGGTGTTGTGGCTGTGAACGTTGTGGAAGACGGAGAACGGCCGGTTGCTCTTGGATGACTCGGGGTGGTCGCAGCCGCGCTTCGTCTCTGGCTCAGACGCAAGCACGGCTGGCCCCTTGTGCTTCATGTCCTTTGTCTTGGTCTTCTTGTCTTCTAGATCAGCATCGTGGAGCTCGAGGAGGGAGAGGCGTCCCTCCTTAGCCCTTGCGCACATGTTCGCCATGTTGAACATCTCTAGAGCGGTGCAGAGATCCTCATGGATGGCGAGCTCCTCATTCATCTGACATCACGGACGCCATCAGTGAATGCTGAAATGATGGCCTCGTTCGACACCTTGGGGATCTTGAGGCGAACATTGTTGAAGCGCTGGATATACTTATGCAGGGTCTCTCCAGGTTGATGCTTGACGCGACGCAGGTCACCTGCAGCCGGCGGACGGTCGCGAGTGCCCTGGAAGTTGGCGATAAAGCGGCTGCGCATCTCCTCCCAGGAAGAAACCGACCCCTCGGTCAGGTTCAGGAGCCAAGAACGTGCGCCATCCTTGAAGGCCATCGGGAACCAGTTTGCCATGATCTTCTCGTCACTGTTGGCTGCCTTGATGCTCAGCTCATAGAGCTGTAGGAACTCGGCGGGGTCGGTGGTGCCATCGTAGCGTGGAGGCAGGTCCGGCTTGAACTTGCTTGGCCAGACGACGTTGAGGAGCTCCAGAGTGAATGCGCGGCATCTTGCCATGGCCACCGGAGGTCGTCGAGGGGGTGGAAACTGGTCTTGGTGCATGCGCACTGCCACCTCCTGTGGCGGTACGCGGGCCTGGTGCTGGGGTGCTAGAAGCACGCGTGCTTCTCCTTGGGGATGCTGCACCACCTGGTAGCTCACGTCCTCCCAAGCTGGCGCGACGGGTCGCGCCGTGGAGCCACACGCCTTGGCTCGACGATGAAGCACTGGGCTGGAGGTGGTGGAGGAGCCCTGTGCGCCACATCGCCCGCTGTAGGTGGATGCTGAGGCAGCGAGCGAGCCAGCTCGGCGGAGCCCCCGTGCGCGACGCTGACGAGCTCTGCGATCTACTCGAGCCACTCCTCATAGAGGTCACCAACCGAGCGGTAGCGAAGGAGCTCCCGCGCCATGAGCAGAGCGGCCTGCGCATCCGCCTGGCCACGACGCGTGTGGGATGACGAAGCTGCTGGGGTCAGCGACGGAGTAGCGGTGCGCCCGTCGCGGCGCACCGATGGGTGCAGTGATGAAGCTTGCTGCTCGTGGCCGGCAGGGCCTGTGGCGGCATTGTCCACCGGAGACGGAGTGCGACGGGCACAACCATCACCCGTCAGAGCCGTCTGAGCGACGCAGGCGGTGATTGCGGCCCGATGCGCGTCGGCCATGGAGGTGTCGGAGTGGCGGTGGATCGATCGAAGAAAGAGAGGATCCGACGCACCCCTACATGGCGCGCCAAATGCCGGATTAAGGGATCCGCAAACCCTTGAGAGGTTCGGACTCTGGGGTGTGTGCGGAGATCTCAACTTACCCAGCCTGCCTACTCGCGATCCTCCTAATCCTAGCGCGTCAAGCTCAAAGAGACAGAGACACAACAGTTTATCCTGGTTCGGGCCACCTTGCGGTGTAATACCCTACTCCAGCGTTTTGGTGGATTGCCTCGGAGGGCCGAGGATGAAATAGTACAATGGATGAACTGGCCTCAGGAGGTGAGGTGTTCTTGAGCTGGTGTGGTGTGAGCTAGTTCGACCCGTCCCCCTTTATGGTGGTGGCTAGTCCTATTTATAGTGGCCTTGGTCCTCCTCCCAAATGTTCGCGGGAAGGAATCCCACAACGGCCGGATTTGAAAGGGGACAAGTAGTACAGCTTATCCTGACAAAAGTAGTCTTCGCCTACGAAAAGCCTCTGGTCGTGATGCTGCGGTGGGCTTGTCGATGACCTCTGTCCTGGCGGTCTTGGTCTCGTTGCACCAGAATGAAAACCTTGGGTTGATTCCTCGGGACTCCGCGCCTGGGGCTTGCCTCCCTTGCACCGAAAAGGAAACCTGCGCTCTACGCCCGCCTGGCCTTGGTCGTCATGGCTCACGTCAGCCGAGCCTCGTGAGGAGAACCTTGCATAGAACTCTCCGCCCCTCAGGAGCCAGCTTAAGGAGGCCGATCCCCTCGGGGGTCTTGGCGTCATCCGCCTCGCTGTGTTGAGTATGTATTTTGTACTGCACGTGTATTGGAGTTGTGGCCCGCCTCCTAGTATTGTATAGTTGAGGTAGAGGCCTTCCCTTGTATTATATATACGTGCACCAGCACCCCATCAATACAACGTCTATTGTATTGCAAACTTTCCCGTCTACATGGTATCATCTTGAAGGTCCTGACCTAGGGCAAGCCGCCGTCGCCGCCGCGCCCTTCCCACGTCGCCGTTCCCCGCCGCCGCCCGCCCGCGCCTCCAGCGCCGCCGCCGCTCCCACCGCCACCACCGCCGTGCAGCGCCTCGAAGGCCGCGCCGCCGTCGTTTGCTCCCCACCGCCGCCGCCGCCCGCCGCGTCCTCCTTTGACGCGCCGCCGCCCCATGCCGCCGCGCGCTTCTCTCCCACCCATTGCGCTGACTTGTTGCCGCCGCCCTTGCCTTGCCATTGCCGCCGCCGCCTGTCGCGCCGCCTTCTAACGACGACACGCCGCCGCCACGCGCTCCCGCGCGCCGCCGCCACCCCCTTCCTCTTCCCGCCATCTCTGACGCCTTCCATGGACTCTCCGAGCTACTTCACCATCTGCGGTGGAACCGCTCCACCGGCCGCGCCGATCCAGTCGCGTCCTCCCGCACCCGCCGGGTGTTACCCGGTGTCGCCACCAGTGCCTCCCCCGTAGCACCCGCAAGAGGGAGGGGCCCGACGCAACCGGCGTGGCGGCAGTCGCCGCCACCTGCAGTAGCAGCGAGCCCAAGACGCCGGGGGGGTGCACTATCAGCAGGCTCTCCCCGCTGGCCACCAAGCGTTCATCGGTGTGCCCTTCCAGCCGACTGGCGCCGGCTACGGCGCCCTCCTTGCGCCGCCGCCCCTCGGTGGTTATGGCTCGCCTATCCCGGCGCCGCCCTATGGGGGCCTTCCGCCGCCGCCGGTACTTGTGCCATGGGACCCCACTCTCCTCGCCGCCCAGGACTCCGCGCCGTCGCCGGTACCTGTGCCATGGGACCCCACTCTCCTCGCTGCCCAGCACTCCGTGAAGGAAATATGCCCTAGAGGCAATAACAAAGTTATTATTTATTTCCTTATATCATGATAAATGTTTATTATTCATGCTAGAATTGTATTAACCGGAAACATAATACATGTGTGAATATATAGACAAACAGAGTGTCACTAGTATGCCTCTACTTGACTAGCTTGTCAATCAAAGATGGTTATGTTTCCTAACCATGGACAAAGAGTTGTTATTTGATTAACGGGATCACATCATTAGTTGAATGATCTGATTGACATGACCCATTCCATTAGCTTAGCACCCGATCGTTTAGTATGTTGCTATTGCTTTTATCCATGACTTATACATGTTCCTATAACTATGAGATTATGCAACTCCGTTTACGGAGGAACACTTTGGGTACTACCAAACATCACAACGTAATCGGGTGATTATAAAGGAGTACTACAGGTGTCTCCAAAGGCGATGTTGGGTTGGCGTATTTGAGATTAGGATTTGTCACTCCGATTGTCGGAGAGGTATCTCTGGGCCCTCTCGGTAATGCACATCACTTAAGCCTTGCAAGCATTACAACTAATGAGTTAGCTGTGAGATGATGTATTACGGAACGAGTAAAGAGACTTGCGGTAATGAGATTGAACTAGGTATTGGATACCGACGATCGAATCTCGGGCAAGTAACATACCGATGACAAAGGAACAACGTATGTTGTTATGCGGTCCGACCGATAAAGATCTTCGTAGAATATGTAGGAGCCAATATGGGCATCCAGGTCCCGCTATTGGTTATTGACCGGAAGCGTGTCTCGGTCATGTCTACATTGTTCTCGAACCCGTAGGGTCCGCAACTTAAGGTTTCGATGGCGGTTATATTATGAGTTTACATGTTTTGATGTACGAAGGAGTTAGTCTGGATGAGATCGGGGACATGACGAGGAGTCTCGAAATGGTCGAGGCGTAAAGATTCATATATTGGATGATATGGTTAGGCCAAGGGTCAAGCCCATGAGGCTTTAGGTCGGTCAAAAGGAGTTTTGCGGAGGCGGAGGGCCAAACGCCGGAGACCTGGCGTCGCCTGGGCGACGCCGAGGCCCGTGGCGTCTGGGCCGACGCCAAGGATTGTGGCGTTTGGTCCAGAGTCCGAGTGGGACTCTTGCCTTTCGGCAAAACCGACTTTGAGGAGGCTTTTGCTCCAAGTTTCGACCGGGGCTCAACATATAAATAGAGGCAGGGCTAGCACCAAAGACACAACAATTGATCCCTTGGATCTCTTAGCCGTGTCGGTGCCCCCTCCACCATAGTCCACCTCGATAATATCGTGGCGGTGCTTAGGCGAAGCCTGCGACGGTAGAACATCAAGATCGTCACCACGCTGTCGTCTTGACGGAACTCTCCTCGACACTCGCTGGATCGGAGTTCGAGGGGCGTCATCGAGCTGAGCGTGTGCTAGAACTCGGAGGTGCCATAGTTTGATGCTTGATCGGTCGGGCCGTGAAGGCGTCGACTACATCAACCGCGTTGTGCTAACGCTTCCGCTTTCGGTCTACGAGGGTACGTAGACAACACTCTCCCCTCTCGTTGCTATGCATCACCATGATCTTGTGTGTGCGTAGGAAATTTTTTGAAATTACTACGTTCCCCAATACTCCGCGCCATCACCGAGTAGCTCTGTCGGTGGAGGTGACTGGTACATGGACTCAGGTGCTACTGCGCACATGGCAGCTCATCCCGGTGATCTAACCTCCTCCACTCCCATTCACACACGCACTCGTATTACCGTCGGCAACGGCTCCTCCTTACCTATTACTCATATCGGTAGCACTAGCTTTCCCTCCACTTCCACACCCATCACTATGTCTAATGTTCTAGTTTCACCTGATTTAGTCACGAACCTAGTTTCCATTCGTCGTCTTACTCGTGAGAACCCACTTACTGTTGAATTTGACGGTGTTGGATTTTCTATGAAAGACGCCCGTACCCGGATGGTCCTTCACCGATGTAACAGTCCCGATGGGCTCTACCCCATGCACGCCGGCGCCTCCACCCCCACACCCGTCGCCCTTGCCGCCGGCGTTGACCTTTGGCATGCTCGCTTGGGTCACCCCAACCACACTGTCTTACGTCAAATCCTTAGGAGTTTCTCTTTCTCATGTGATAAGCTCGACGAGCACTCTTGTGAGGCTTGTCGCTTAGGCAAGCATGTTCGTCTTCCCTTTAGTGCGTCTTCTTCTGTTTCCACTTTTCCGTTTCAATTACTTCATAGTGATGTTTGGACATCTCCTGTTGCGAGTACACGGGCTATCTATACTACTTGGTAATTTTAGATGATTGTTCTCACTATGTGTGGACTTTTCCCCTTTGTCATAAATCCGATGCTTTAGCCACACTCATTGCCTTTTATTCATATGTCAGCACCTAGTTCGGTCGCCCCATACTCGCACTCCAAACTGATAACGGAAAAGAGTTTGACAACGTCGCTCTTCGCACACTTCTCGCCTCTCACGGCACCACCTTCTGTCTGACTTGCCCCTACACTTCCCAGTAGAACGGTCGCGCCGAGCGCATTCTCCGCACTCTAAATGACTGTGTTCGCACGTTACTCTTTCACTCTAACGTGCCTGCTCGGTTCTGGCCCGATGCCCTCGCTACCGCCACTCTCTTAGTTAACATCCGTCCGTGTTGCCCTCGGTGGAACTACGCCCCTCACCACCTTCTCTTCGGCACACCACCGTCCTATGATGGTCTCCGCATCTTCGGGTGTCTCTGTTATCCTAGCACCGCGTCACCACGCCACACAAGCTCGCACCACGATCTGTCCCATGCGTCTTTCTTGGCTACCCTCCTAACACCAAAGGTTATCGGTGCTATGATCATGTCACTCATCATGTGTACACCTCGAGGCATGTGTACTTTGTCGACACGGTGTTCCCTTTTTTTCAGGTTCCTCCGGCTTCGGCCCCTTCGGCGCCGGCCCCCGCGCCCCCTTCATGGAGCGATGCACGGCGGCAGCCCCCGGTGGCGCCACCACCTGGCTTCGTGACTCCCTTTCCCGAGGTCGCGTCCGAGCGGGCCCCCGGGTCCCCGTCTCCCTCATACGAGGTTGAGCTCGGCACCCCGCCCGCCACCGCTGCGACGGGCTCAACGTCACCCTGCCGCCACCGCTGCTGCAGCCTCCGCCGCCGCCCGCGCCTCTGCCGCCTTCTTTGCACCAGTGCCCGGCGCCCGCAGCCTGCTGCCGCCAGGTGCCCCACAGCCACCCCAGGCGCCCCATCCGCCGTGGCCCCTACCACCGCAGCACCCGCCGGCCCTGCTGCCCCGTCACTTGGCGTGACTACCCGTGCCCGAGCAGGAGTGCTTCGGCCCAGCACGCGCTACTCCACCGACGCGTATGTGTGCGCCGCCTCGACGTCGATGCCATCACCTGTCCCCACCTTCGCTCGTGCTATCCTTCGAGATCCCCACGGCTAGCTGCGATGTAGGAGGAGTTCGACGCCTTACAGCGCAACTGCACGTGGCAGCTTGTTCCACGACCCCCTCGTACCAACATCATCTCTGGCGAGTGGGTGTTTCACCACAAGACTCGCCCGGACGGTTCTCTCGAGCGCTACAAGGCTCGGTGGGTGGTTCGCGGTTTTCCGCAGCGCGCGGGCGTGGACTTCACCGACACCTTCGCCCCGGTTGTAAAACCGGGCACGATTCGCACCGTGCTTCAGCTGGCGGTCTCGCGCGCCTGGCCGGTGCACCAGTTGGATGTCTCCAACGCCTTCTTGCACGGCCATCTCGCCGAGCAGGTGTTCTGTGAGCAGCCCACTGGTTTCATCGACGCCGAGCACCCCGACTTCATGTGCTTGCTATCCCGTTCTCTTTACGGGTTGAAGCAGGCGCCTCGGGCTTGGTAGCGGCGTATCGCAGCCTTCCTGCAGTCTCTCGGCTTTCGGTCCACTCGCTCTGATGCTTCACTATTTGTGTATCATCAGGGAGTTGACACTGCATATTTGCTGCTCTATGTCGATGACATCATCCTCACGGCATCCGCCCCCGACCTCCTTCAGCGGCTGACTTCTCGTCTTCGTGATGAGTTCACCCTCAAGGACTTGGGGCCCCTGCACTACTTCCTCGGCATCGAGGTGGTCCGACGGACTGACGGCTTCTTTCGCATCGGCGAAATCGCCTGAGCTCTGGAGCATGCGGTATGCTTAATCGCAAGCGGCGCCCACCCCCGTCGACACGAAGGCGAATGTCTCTGCTCTCGAGGGATCTCTTGTGTCCGATGGAGCGTTTTATCGCTCTATTGTCGGTGCTTTACGGTACCTGACGCTGACCCGCCCCAACCTGTAGTACGCTGTCCAGCAGGTGTGTCTCCATATGCACGCCCCGCGTGACTCTCACTGGACTCTGGTGAAGCGTATTCTCCGTTACATACGCGGCACCATGTCCTTGGGACTCACCTTGACGGCCTCCGCCTCCACCGACCTCGTGGCCTACTCCGATGCCGACTGGGCTGGCTGCCCCGACATGCGACGCTCCACGTCAGGCTGTTGTGTCTACCTTGGGCCCTCATTGATCTCTTGGTCATCGAAGCGGCAGCCCACGGTCTCCGCTCAAATACGAGGCGAGTGTCGCGCCGTGGCTAATGTCGTGGCGAGTGCTCTTGAATCGTCACCGCTCCGGAGTTGCTTTGTGATGTTCACAAGGCCACTCTTGTCTCTTCGACAACGTCGTATGAGGTCTACCTCTCCGCCAACCCGGTGCACCATCGACGGACGAAGTATATTGAGCTCGATATTCACTTCGTGCGCGAGCAGGTTGCCCTTGGCCGTGTCGGGTTCTCCACGTGTCGACGACGCAACAGTTTGCTGATGTGATGACTAAGGGATTGCCTACTTCAGTCTTCGAGGAGTTTCGGTCCAGTCTCTGGGGGGTTGAGTATGTATTTTGTACTGCACATGTATTGGAGTTGTGGGCCACCTCCTAGTCTTGTATAGTTGAGGTAGAGGCCTTCCCTTGTATTATATATACGTGCACCAACACCCCATCAATACAACGTCTATTGTATTGCAAACTTTCCCGTCTACAGCGAGGCTTGGCCCCTCACGAGGGTCTTGTGTTGTCGATGCTGAAGCCGGGCCGTACCAGGCCGTCGATGGAGCCACATGGTGGGCCGCAGGCAGGCAAGGCTGGATACCCCCAAATCCAGGTCGCCGACACACGTGCCTGAGGAGGAAGAGGTCGAGCCTGACGATATTGTTAGCTCCAGTCATGGTGTGGAGGCATTTGACAATGACGCTTGGAAGAACAAAAGATTAAAGTGGGCAGAGGCAATGTGGCTTAACAGAGGTCAGTGCAAGATTTGAAGAAGAGGAAGAAGCAGCAGCAGCAGAAGAAGAAGAAGAAGAAGAAGAAGAGAAGAGGAAGACCTTTGTAGCAGCAACACCGATGAACTATCCCTTATTTAGCCAATGGGTCTTAATAATTTGTTCTGTCATTTGATAGTACGGCTCACTAGAGTCGATTTGCAATGTAATCAAACACGCCCCTACTGATCGACTCGAGTCTTTGGAAAGGGAGAGTACGTATGGCCAAGCACATTGTCTCCGTCGATGTTCTGTTCGGCTTGAAGAGCAGCATCAGACAAGGCCAAAACGTGCCAAACGGAAATGTAGTCCGCGATAAGGTTTTTCTTTGTGTGGAAAAGGTGTGAACAGCCCAGAGAAAGAGAAGCCAATGGCGACAAAATCGTCCGGTAGAGCGGCGTTGCTGCCGTGGCCGTGCCCACGCATTTACTCCGGTGGCCAAGTCGGGGCCGGCCGGCGTACCCACACAGAGCGCCGCGCCCAACGGACACGCAGCTTCCCGAGAAGATACGATGCGATACGGTACGAGCACGACGACGACGACCGCCGGCGCCGTGCCCCTTCGTCCGTCCTTGGTACTAGCACCTGACGAAACCGGCCGTTACGTCGGTTTCTGAGCGCCACGATATGTTCATTTCCTCTCAGGATCTCCAACCGCAAACGTAGGAGTACAATAGTGCTTTGATGCGCGTGATCTTGCGTACATGGCCACTGATGATTCTGGCCATATAAGAAACTGCAAAGTAACACAGCCATCTCCTTTTGCTCGAGAGAGCAAAGAATCCGGTTCGCCATTCCGTGGATGCGCCCTAACGCACGACATCTACCCCAGACTGAAGATTATTCAGCCAGCTCGCGCGTACCCAGATAAATATTCAAATGACGCACGTTTTGGTGGGGAGAGATGCATAAGGTGAGCACGTAATACTAGTTTTTGCTGTTGGTTTTCACCTAACCGGATGGGCCATGGCGGGACTGTCCAGTTTGGTGATCGACGGCCATCATTCCCAAACATTCTGCTGGTCTTTCCTGCTGCTGCTTAAGGATGGCAATTTTACCCATGAGTACGGGTACCCGCGAATACCGTACCCGCATGGGCAGGGTATGGGCATAATTTTATACCCATGGGTAATACCCATACCATACCCATTAAATCATGGGTAAGGCATGGGTATAGCCTTTTATTCATGGATATACCCATACCCTACCCGTTTTTACTGACATGTGGACCTTACCTGTGATTCACAAGTGTATCTATGTTGTAGTTGTGTCGTGAGCTTTGTGAACCTGTGTTAAAGTTGTCACCAATTGCCAATTTGAATTGAGAGATAATTGGCATGTACTCATCTATCTGTTATTGAGTTGAGATCAATGTTTTTTTTGTCAAATGTGCTATATGAATGTAAAATTACGAATAACTTGTATACTGTTTGATCTACCCGTTGGGTACCCAATGGGTATGGATACCCATCGGGTATGGGTACGGGTAAAGTTCCATACCCATGGGTACGGGTATGGGTACAATTTTGTACCCATTGACTACATGGGTATGGGTATGGTATTGCTCTATCCGCCTCATACCCTACCCATTGCCATCCTTACTGCTGCTATAGGCTGCTATATATATACTAGTATGTGATACGAATTTTGGCTTGAAATGTTGACAAGATCACAAAAGGCCACACCCGAATCTACTTTTTTTCCAAGTGCTCCGGTTCGCACGTTCAGCTTGACTAAACTGTCACCTGACTGGAATTGTTCGGCCAGCTGAATCAACGTGCTTTGACCGGAATAGTGTATGAGCAATGAGCTGGGAGGAGTTGATTCTGTTTCCCTGCAGATATGTTGGTTCAGTAAACTTGAGAAGCACTCGTCTCCGCCACCACCCCCACCACCGAGGATCCAAACGACAGTTCGCAAGGGAAAAGATATCCGGCCGCATTGGACGCTTCCATTCGTGAACGGCGATGTCGTGTAAGTACCCAGCTTTACAAGCCTCCCAAGCGGGGGCCTCTAGCGTAATAACACGATTTGGTCTCCGATGCCAAGAGGTCTGACATTAAACAAATGTCAAAGTCTCAAATGACATCACCGCAGCTCGTATCGTAAGTGGAAGCCGTACACAGGCGGTCCCTGGAGAACCGGATGCCCCAACTTTTGCCCAAAGGGCTTTCGACTTATCTGCGGTGACGCTCATCCGCTCTAGTCTTTTTTTTTGGTGCCGCCGCAATTTGCAATGCTACGCTGATCGACTCGCGCGGTTTAGTCGGCTCACACAAAATCGAAAGTGATGGGCGTTTAGCGATATGGTACGTGAAAGGGCACGTAGGTTTAATTTAATTACTTCGGGGTCAACCAGGAAGAAATGCGGGAGAGGTTATCTTGTGAGGTTAATGCCGCGTGATCATCATCTTGACGCCTTCTCGCTCCTCACAAATCACAAGAGCCGTGAACTGGAGCTCGGGTGCGTACGTGAACGCAGACGAATCAGGTCAGGTGAAATGAATTATTGCGTTTTTATGTTCTCCCTGTCCACATCCACTGACGGACGAGCCAGGGTTGCCATGCCAAAGGTCAGCCGCCATCTTCATCACCGTATTGCAGAAAATATACTTATGGAAAACTAAGATCATTAGTCAGACATTACATAATTACTAGTGCACAAGTATTTCAAGCGTAGAATATTGCAACGGGTATAGAGGATACTGTGGATCACATTAGACGGAAACTCCATGGAAGAATATCAATCGGACGCCGGTCGCCGGGGACATGGTAGTGAATCTCTTTTGATCTCTCTTGCGAGAGGAAGATGGATAGCATTCCGTTCCATTCGTTTGGATTAGATCACGCCGATTAGCAGCAAATTAAGTAGACAAATCTCTTTCCAACCCACTTGTTTGACTTTGGCGCGGCGCCACCACCACCCGGACCCGAGGCCCCCCCGCCGCCTATATATGCCGCCAAACCCGACGGCCACCACCCCAGAGCAGTAAACTCCGCTACAGCACACACGAACCAGAGAGACCACACAAGAAGAAGCCAAGAAACGCAGGAGACCGGCCGGAGATGGGCGCGAGCCTCCTGCAGGCGGTGGCGGCGCTGGTGAGCACGTGCACGCGGCGGCTGCAGCGGGCGGCGAGGAGGATGGGCGCCGGCAACGGCAGCGGCAAGCCGGCCGTGGCGCCGTGGAGGAAGGCCTTCTCGCTGCCGACGGGCAAGGGGAAGGCGGCGGGGCGGGAGGAGGAGGAGGAGGGCGGGCTGTGGAGGAAGGAGATACTCATGGGCGAGCGCTGCCAGCCGCTGGAGTTCTCCGGGGTCATCTACTACGACGCCGACGGACACCGCCTCGCGCAGCCGCCCCGCTCGCCCATGCGCAGCCCGCTCCCGGCGTCCTTCAAGCTCGCCGCCAACGCCGGCGTCTGCTAGCCAGCGTCCGTGCGGAGGCGCTCCTCCTCCTCTTCCTCCTTCCTTGGGCCGCGGGTTGAGCCGAGCAGAGCGGAAAGATGGCGAAGCTTGCTCTGTTTTTTGTCCGGTGAGAGGGACAGAGTATTCGTGTATATGTTGGTTCTTCTTAGTGCTCTGTTTGCTTTTCTTTTTTTGTTAATGGTCTTGTAATGATAGGAATTATAAACTATACTTTCCTGCAAAATTTGGTGTTGTCTGAGCAAACCTGCTTGTGGGAGTTGATCATCTAGGCAAGTTATTCTCCTTTAGAAATCCTCATGATTTTTGTGCTTGATTTTTTTTTTTTTGCCCAAAATGATTTATGTGCTAGATTGATCAGCGCACCCTGAATGGCAAGGCTAATATTTTCGCTTTAATTCTACCTATAAGCCAGGTCACATGAGTCCAGACGCTTATGTGGTCAACGAACCGTGCCGTAAATATTGCACGGTTTCCTTGTGTGCTCATTTCGTTCTGCCTGTTATATGCCTCTCTCTTTTTGCGGGATAATAATTTGTAGTGTTACTCAAATATCACGGTTACAGTCATTTTGGTGTCTTACTCATGTCATGACATGGGTTTTTAAGAACGGTATGTAGCCATTAGAAGGGATTTTAAGAACCTGTGTACATCGGAACCTACTTCATAAAACTTAGCCAAAAAGACATGTAAGTCCTGCAAAATACGACGAAAGATCACGCACAACACACAATAATTAATAAATGAGAAAGTTGAAGATGTACTTCCTCCGTTCCATAATATAAGAGTGTTTTTTACACTACACTAGTGTACAAAATGCTCTTATATTATGAGACGGAGGGGGTATCATTTTCAAAAAAAAAACACCCAGGTCAGAAATGGTCATATTACTTAAAATTTGCATGTGTAAGTTTCAACTTTCAACTCAATACGTAGACGAATGTATTTCTTTGAAAAAAATTTACAACTTAGCAATTTATTCTTCGTTAAGTTTTGAAATTGGGTACACCGGAACCCATAATCATTCTTTTATTTTGTTCCAATAATCATGGAATGTTGGATTGGACAAGTTGGTATTCCACACTCTATTGTTTACTGCATTTGTTTGTGAAGAATAAATATTTTTAGAAGGTGCGCAAACCTTAGGTTTTCAGGAGCGCCCAGGGCTGCGGATATCAGAATTTAGAAGTTTGCAGTATACACATTCAGTTGACATTTAAAGAAAAACCTTCTATCCAAGTGTCATTTTCAATTACCTTGCAGGAGTCGGCCTAGGGAACTGGTCAATTGTGTGCTACACAAAAGATGCACTTCCAAGTGTTGAAAGATCAACAACAAAAAATGCACACGGTCAAATGGGTTATACGCTTGCAAATTTTCGTAAGAAAATGTCAAATGATGTGGTGCACCAACAAATGACTATAGACTGATATAAAATACATACATGTGCAAACACTGCTAGAGCAAGCGGCAAAGGGGGCAGATCAACCAAACTAACCTTGTAGCAATATTTACAAGTGAGTCAGTTTTGCAATTGGTGAATTGTGTTGTGCTCATAAAAGTAATGAATGATGGGTCAAACAAACACTAAAATAAGCAAAATGTTGTTGCGCAAATGAAATTATCATGATCCACGATGCCATTCAAAGCCCATAACAAACAATATACTATATATGTTGTTAGAAGACTAATAAAATCATGTATATGCAATTATGGAATCGTTTGCAGCTGCGTGCAAAATCTTTTTTCCTATAGCAATTAATATTTTATATAATTTGGAAATCCACATAATATTCCATTTCCCAAAAAGATGGAGCTTTGAGGTATATATTTTTCAACATGAAAGCATATACTTCTAGGGCCAATTTTTTCGGTGTGGTTTTCTGGAACATGGGTGTAGGCACACCCGATTAAGAAAAAGAATAGTAAAAGTATCGAAAAAAGTGAAACGGTTTTGCGATAAACATAGTCTAGCATAATACTCGCGTTTAAAGTTTCGAGACAAAATGAGCTATGTCCTATTCTGAGTGAAAAAAATAAAAGTGCAGCTATAAAAACCATGAATAGTGTCGTTTATATAGTATTGCATTTTGCTTGGAATACGGCAAAAGCATTTTGTCCCGAAACTTTAATTGTGAGTATGCTAGACCATGTATGTTGCCAAAAAGTTTCAAAAATATTTGACTGTTTTCACCTCTCTTTTTTAATTCGGGCGCACCTAGACCCATGTTCCATTGTGTATTTTCATATATTTTTTTCTCATTTCTAACTTCCAAGTATGTGTTAGTTCTGTACAGCTTCTAGTACTGGGCGATTTTCCAAAACTCAGGCTGAGTGCCCTTTGATTGATTAATAAAACATTCCTTTCCTCCGCAAAAGAAAAACATAAATAGTCGTGCAACTATAGAGAGAGTGAACTGAGCATAACTCAGATGATTAGGGTCCTTGTGGTGGAACCAGACCACCAAGGTTTAAGCCCTAGACTTGACCCTGGTGCTCACATTTTTCTAAATTTATTTCAGGGCTAGGGTGTGCGTCAATGGCGGCGTGACTTCTTGTTTGTGATGCCAAGCAGCACCATAAAATTTGGGTTAGCTGCACTACTAGGTTTGTGATTGATTGTAGTTTACCTATATATTTGGTTAAGTATATAGCCTTGACATCACTAGGTCCGACTCCTAACGTCGCCGGCGTCATGCGTTTTGTGCGTTTGTGCGTTCATAGAGGTGAGTGTATGTGAGTGTCTGCGTTTGTACCATGTTAAATAAAACTATATGAGAGAGAGACAAATATTTGGGTGTTTATTGACATGGTGATCATTTTTTGAACTTCTTATAATTAATTAATCTGCAGATGTAAGGAACTTGGTGGACACAAAACTGGCCAGCTTATCGCGTACAAGTTAACACTATATCTTTGCTTTACCATCCGAGATCTAAGCCCCAAAAGGGAGTAGAGGAAACGCAGAGCGACATCTAGGACAGAATTAAATTGTTATTTTGGCAAAGTCTAGGACAGATGAGTACTACATGCATTTGTCACGCAAGGAACTGCTTAGCTTAAACGGGTGGAACTCCCCCATATAGAGGGGAGAAAATCCGGCCTAAGTACTCGTGGACAAGGCTTGATTGTGTGCAAGCGATGAGTGGAGTGCTACCTTTGGCACGAGATGCTTCGCCAATTCCCCCCGGCCTTTTTTCTCCATCGCCCCGTGACCAATCTGATAAAGATCTAGAAGTATTTTTTTTCTTAAAAAAAGGAACAAAAAACTGATGAATATCTTGTTTGGCCGAACGATAATCGTGTGCGAGTCACACACGAAAACATGGGTGGATTGCCACTTGGGAGGCGTTTTGCTTGGGTTGGAGCAATCGATGGGGGAACACGGCAAACGGAAGGGGCATGCACACCAAGCACCCACCGGCCGCCAGGTCCACGCGTGAGTGAGTGAGTGGTTGTTACGCTTCTAGTGGCCTTTCCAGGTAGATCGATTGGGCTCACACGTACTCGCACGGTAGGTTCATGGAGGGGTTCGTCGTAGAGTAGTTCATTTTACAAACGTCGTCGTGATCTACATCCGACAGGGATGTCTCGGATCATCTCGACCGTTGGTGTGTAGCCAGGTACTGTATAAGCAGACTGCTGAAAACCAACGGTGCAGAGTGGTGCGAGCCACGTGGCTTTGGGCCACCCCGCCCCCATGCACATGCACCCACAATTTCTCAAAAATGATGCCTGTGCCACCACCAGAACACTCGAACCTCGACGGACAGTGCTATGGCGTCATCGGCAAGATATGCTTCATTGGCTCGTATGATTGCACCCGATTGTTATGGTGGACCCATCTCGCAAGGGGGGGCTGTCAGAGGGTGAGGGTGGGAGAAAGGGGAAAGGGATTGAAGGTGGCCAGGTGGGCGTTGAGTGAGCAGCCCACCCGATATTTCCGGCTCGCTAATGAGTGCTCGGAGCTCGCATCCTGCGCCATGCCTCCTCCGCTTCTGCCTGCCTGCCTGCCTGCGTGTCACGAACCCGGAACAGTAACTGCGGTAGATAGGTTCATGTGCCGTGTCCTTTTTCTCTCAGAGGAATAAGGGCAAGGCCAACGCGCCACCGTGGACAGCTGCCCCAGCTATCCACATAGGCTCGGGTGGTCCTAAACTGCTCAACATGCTGCCTGCAGATCAAAACGGATGCTTGCAGAGAAGGCCGGCTCCTCCCTGACCAAAAAAGCAAAAAGGTGAAAGAGGGGTAGAAAAGAAGAGAAAGGTGAGCATACACTGGTACAGATTAGGCATGCTCTCAGTCCATGCATGAAAAAGATTACGAAGAGAGAGAGAGACAGTGGACCCTGGTGAAGCAGCTACTGCATTGGGAGTTTATTTTGTAGTACTACTGCTCAACATACTTTATCTAGGTGGAGAAGATTAGCCTATACCTTACGGATGCTTCCATTGCTCATGCCCTAAGCGCACGGGTGCTTCAATGCTAGTACTTGTGTTGTGGCCTGCGGGTAACGTCGTGCGGCTGATTCAGCCCCATTGTCGCCGCCATGAGAGGTTTTATCCTCGTCCATTTCCATCCGTTTGGAACTCGCTAGTACGTACCTCAGTGACGATCTGAACACAGTTCGTCAAAATTATTATAGGGAATAGAATGGCACAGATTCGTCAATACGTGCAATCCTGGCCCAGCTGAGAGTGCATCGTCGCAAAATGGAGCCCCCAAAATTTCTCTAGAGTCGCAGCCTCCCAGGCCATTAGAATTGGAACAACAAAAAACTGGCATTGCCCATGAGACAGCCATAAACAAGTCGCTAATAAACATCAAAGGAAAGAAGGGCCTAGCAGATACTGACACTCCATTCTGGCGAGGCATGACACAGTCGAAGCGATGGCGACATGAACATACTTTTTTTTACAGGAAGTTGATACTTGCACCAAATAAAATGGCAGATTTTTGTGTGCAGACTCAATCAGCTGGGACTCGCCATCTTCTCACAGCCCTCTCGAGTACCTCAGCACGTTCATGCACGCGCGCTGCTTCCTGCTCCACCCAGGACCTGATACCAAAAAAAAAACTAGCGTCATATATGGATATCCAGGATGGTGAGTCCGGACAAAAGAGCTAACTTGCATACGATTCAGAGAGATGATCTTGACCGCTCCTTTGACATCAATGGAATAATAGATTCTACATAATTTTCATTCAGTACAGGACAGGTTATTTTCCGCTTATTATACTTTTGCAGATGAACAGGTTTAACAATATGCAAAGTTCACACTATAGGATAAAGCACCTTTTCCTCAACTAGAGCATGTGCACGTAAATTTTCAGTGCCCACTCTGACATAAGATGACAAACTAATGTTTCTTTGGTACCATATAAATATATAACCACGGTGCAGGGTCTGCAGGTGCTATGTATGAGAACCATATACTCATAACCAAAACTGAAGGCTGTATAATGACATACCTTAGCATAGTAAGAGCTTCCTTCTCAGCTTCAAGATATGATTTAGCTTCTGTAACAGCTTGGTGCTTGCTGCTCATATCAGAGGACAACTTTTCCAGATTTTCTTCATCAGCCATGACCTCTAGACTCTGAGTGGCTAGTCTATCATACATGCCGTCAACTTCTGACCTTAAACATACGAGTTCCTGATTCTGACGCTCTAAAGCTGATTTTTCTTTTAGCAAGTCTGCAATTTCCTTTTCTTGATCCGTCCTCTCATTTGCAAGCTCGTGCAAAACATCTTGAAGATGCTTCTCAACTTCAAACCCACGGTCTTGCTCCTTTTTCATCTTGTCTTCCCAATATTGTTTTATATCCCCTCTATTAATTAACTCTTCCATCATTTCACCCATAGCAGAAAGCCGGGACTGATTTTCTACTTCAAGTCTATTTAGTTCATCGCGTACTACTTCTTCCATTCTACCACTGGTCAGTGCAGCAGCCGCTTGCGCTTTTGTTACAGGCTTATGATGTTGAAGGCGCCTGGTGTTTCCTATCAAATACAGTGATAGCACAAGTTAGTGATCTTAGCGGATCCACTTACTGATCTTGGCAACAATATGAATCGCAAAATGACACTAGAGAGCAATATCTAGTACGAGCAACAGTTCTTGTACTGGTGCTTTCATACAGAAAATAGTCAGCTAAGGTCATGCTTGTCCATAACTCCACAACTTTTTGTAACAGTTAAACCAAAAACAAAGATATCATCATAAAATCAAGGACCAGGACAAATATGCAGTTCAAGTAATCCACAGACTGCAATGGCCTAATTTGGCACACTTAATGTCTTCCCCAGAACATTGCAAACCACTTAACATTCCCAAAAGTTAAAGTTAGATCCCTCTAATATAGATTGATACATTGAACAGGCAAACGAGACAGAGAAGCTTTGAGTGGGACAAGCATATATAGGGCAAAGTTGCCCAAATTTATAAGTTTCAACTAGCCCTAGATTCTTTACTTGATAACACGAGCTCCATCTATATTGTTTACATAGGAACAACCCAGTTCAATCTCGGTTCAGGACAAACAGACCATGTTGAGCGAAGAGCACTTTCGTTATTACTGTAAATGATGGATAGCAGAATCCACAACCAATTATTTTAAAGGAACTTTACCATAACAAACTTACTCTTTTCTTTGCAAAGTGTTACAGGGAGTTCATACAGTACAGAGAAGAAGAAAGCCTAAAGGGTGAGACGTTCAGGGGTCTACTAGGTAATATCATATGGATAAAACAATAAGCAGTGATGTTTTCCCAGCAGCTGAAAAGTTACACTGCCATGGGATTTATTGTGTAGAGGGTAAACATAGGTGGTGGTTGGATGAGATCGTGGGGATTAGTCTAGCGGCCTGCCATTGTGGAGTGCAGGTGCAAGATAGTCGGGGTTCTTGGAGGTAAGCCTCCATTTTAAATAGTTTATAGATTGACTGTCTATTTGTCTTCCCTGTACATCCCCTCTCTTTACAATAGAGTCAATCCTCTAGTAATATTGAAATAGAACCCCACCCTAGTATGAACTCAAGAGACTTCCAATTTGGTGTGTCCCCTGATATGGAATGAACAGACCCTGCAACCAATTAGTGCCAACTCTAATCTGGTGCTAAGTGACTGACTTTGAAACCAAGTTGATGGAAATAGAATCTGATGCTAAGATGAACTCAAGAGACTTCCAATCAGGTGTCTCTCCAGACTACCAGACAAACTGAACCTGCAACAAATTAGGTGCCAATCCTAGTCTGGTACCAATTGACTGAGTTCGAGACCAAGTCAACGGATGTAAGGGCCCTGCCTGTGCTGCTGCGTGCACAGGCATATAGCCTTGTGGGTGTGCCTGCTGTAGTACTTCTGCTACATGATACATACTCCCTCCGTTCCAAATTACTCGTCGTGTTGAACTAAAACCACGACGAGTAATTTGGAACGGAGGGAGTACAACTTAAGAATAAAAAACAACATAGCTTATGCATGAGCACAGTAGTAGCAAAAATAGGCCAAACAACTGAAAGAGAGACCGCAGAGATGCATGACTACACTGAAACAAAGCACATGTAAAAACAAGTTGAAACACACCATTAGCATATGGCAAAGTAAAACAGAGCTCCCAGTCACTAAAACAAGAAATCATCAAAATGACAAAGAAAATTGTAGTCTTGGTAAGCCTATTACTCTTAGTAATGCAATTTATAGAAAATCATAGCCTTGCAACCAATTGACAGCATATATAAATAAATTATTAGCAAATCATACCAAAAACTTTGCTGACGATGCTGTGGTCACCGCCAAACAGGTCCATAAATACGGACGCTGTTACATCTGGCCAAGCGCTCAAATCCAACGTATGAACATTTTTACTCAGCATCTGGACTGTAACCAGAGTCAGGATTCACGGAAGAATGAAACTAGAGAATAGAAACACTGTAGTAGAGCATAAAAAGATCAGAAGATATATGTACCTTTTGGTCTAATTCTGATGCAAATGGATACTCCACTAGTAGTTTCCAGTTAACAAGATCAAAACGTGACAGATAACTACAGCAGCAACAAAGAATACCTTTTATTAAAACATTTCAGTTATCACCATTAAGGGGAAACTACATATTCCATATGTTAGTACCTTTCAGGTAGGAAGTGGGAATTTCTGTTGGCACTTTGAGAGCCATTTGCCGATGCTCCAAAGAAGCTTGATAGCTTGCTAGGCACAATGCCAGATTCTCCTAAAGCTTTTCACCATCAAAACAATGATTAGATTATCAGCATCTGAAAATCTAATGAAAAATATTTTGTTTCACAACAGAAGGCGTAGGCTCAGAAATCAAAAGAGCATCACTTCACATTGCATGGCAAAAGTAGTGTGGAAGGAAAGACCATCTATTCGTTCGTTACTAGGTTCAACACGAAATCATACATAAGCACTACGAAAGTTTGGCATGTGCATTGCCAAGACTTGCTTGACCGGCATTGGTTTGGCTAGGTGCATATGAAGCCTATCTTTGAGATGTAAGGACTTACTACACAAAGCTTTAGGTCATTCAATGCAAATAGAAACTTACACTGAATATACAAGAAATCCGGGTCATCAAAATTTACATCATCGAACGCACTTTCGACTGAACCAGAAGTTATTAGATTCGGTATAATCCTGTGCATCCTTTTCCTGCAAGACAGTGATAAATAAGGCAATATTAAAATGGCATGCAAAGCTCAGATGCTTTGTAAATACTGCATTGCTTCATTACCTCTCTAATTTTGAGCATAATTTAACAAACCATCTTGCAAATTCCCTCCTAGTACAAAAGTCACCGGGGCTAGCATCATTCTCAATTATCTGAGGCACAGAAGGTGATGAAAACATTGTAAGAACTAATGTTGCTTTAAATAACTGGGTTTTTCTTAGAAGACAATTAGGCTGAAAGGGATTGACAAGTCACTCATAAAATACACAGCACGTCGTGTAAACTACATAAACACTTAAATTTCAAACATAGTAGGAGTGTAATTTAAAATCGATATGATATTTAGATAAGTATTATTTTTTTGAAATGAATGATATTTAGACAAGTATATGAACTAGGTGATCAAGATAATTTTCTTTGTCTAATCAATTGTTAGGTGATACTGCACAACAACACACAAAATTAATATGCAAAGAAGATAGAGAATCCAAGTGAAAAATAACAACAAGGAAGATTTTTCATATCAGGTACCATACTGAAACCTAAATTAAGATGCAAAGTTGTAAATATGTACACACCTGTAGCTTCTTCAGTATGGACAAAGCTTCCTCATGCATGGGATCTACAGGGACTGTAAAAGAAATACGGACACCACCAGCTGGTATGTGGTTTTGGCTTGAATCATCAGGTGATGTGGCATTCCTCTCATCAACATCAATTGTACCCAGCTCTCTGACGCTTGCATCATCTTCAGGAATTTCTGTCGAGTCCGCCACTGAAAGCTTCTCTTGAACATAATGCAATGGGGCAGCGATAAGTTGCTGTAAACCTGAAAAGCGGTGTTCAAATTGTTTATCTAGTCCTTCCATTACCCTGAAACGAGCTAACTCTTATCGCGAGGGGGGGGGGGTAGCATCGCGGCCATCGTAAACACATCAGACGTGAAGCTAATCTATAGCAGGTTAGCAGAGATTAAAGTTGTACACAAGAGTAGACAGTTCCCAACAACCAAACAATTCAAATGATTATCACAAGCTCCAACTCTACCTTTCCATTTTGAACAGCATGAAGCTGGTGAGAATAGTAAAAGTACTTGGCAGCTTGGGTAACATAGGTTCAAACAAATTTTACAATGCTCTGCTGTACTTCCTCTGTCCTCTTACAACTTTCAGGGACTAGTATTTATGTTGTTGGGGCTAAAATGGGGACGAACTTACACTTCCTCGAGGATGGAGAGCGCCAAGTGATCCCAGCCAAAGCGATCGCTGCCGAAGCACCCAACCCGACCACAATAGCTTTCCCGAACCCTGCAAATGCAATCCCCATGGGTCACAGCGGAACAACAAAATATCCTCTCAAAGGTACAATCTCTCCGCGTCCCGTACTCAGCGAACAGCGTACTCAGTCAGAGATCTACCTGCCCTCCCCTTTTCCGCCGGCTGCTCGGGGAGCCACCAGCCGCCAAGCCCGTCGTCCGAGTTGCCGCCGCCGGCTGGGACCCAGCTAGCAGACACCTTCGCGGCCGCGCGGCGGCGGAGCTGCGGAAGGAGAGGAGCGTGGTGCCGCGGTGGCGGCGGGGGCGGGGTGAGGCGGAGCGTGTAGGTCGTGGCGGTGGCCATGCCGCGGCGCGACCGAGGGCTAGGGTTTTTATGCCGCCGGCCTCATCGTACGGCGTCCATTTTGGGTCTAGTGCATAGCAACAACGGAGGAGTCGGTTTTTCTTTATCGAGGGAATTGATAATTTAGCCCATGAGTTGCAACCGGAGAGAAAACATAGCATACACTCCTAACTCAACAACCATCACTCAAGACCACAATAGGTCCGTCTCCTTTATTTTTGCGAGACATCATATTTGTGTTGCCACTTATCCTCCTTCGCACCCTCGTCGGCGATGGCCTCGGTGTTCACAAAACAACAAAAAAACGTATGTTGAATATGGTTAATCCTAAGGCGTCTCTCTCCCTCACTCTCTCCCTCTCTCCTCCCTCCCCCTCTCTCCTCCCTCTCCCTCTCTCTCCCCTTCTCTCTCTTGCTCGCTTTCTCTCACTCTCGCGATGAGAAATCTGTTGTTTTCCCTTGCGACATTTTCCAGAGGTATGCACGTGTAGTTATCGATGTTTTCTTTTCCGTATATGGTTATAGCGGGGTATTTATTTGCAATCCGGATCGTCGCCGGTATGAAAAAAAGGGATCTTGCGTTATAAATTATAAGTTTGCTTCCATAACAATATTTTAAAAATATTTAACACGTAAAGTTAACATCATATTTAGATTCCACACATTTTTCTAATAAAATTTCATATATAATATGTTAAAATCGAAGTTACGGTTTAAAAGATACAGATAATTTAGAAAATCATTTGGTTTCACTCAAATATATTTCAAAATAATATCTAAAAATACTTAACAGGTAAAAATAATCTCATACTCATATTCTACATATTTTTATAATCAAAATTCATATATAACATGTTCAAATCGGAGTTACGGTTTAAAAGATATGGATGATTTTAAAAAGCATTTGTTTGACTTAAATATGATCCGCGGATGAATTACCTAAAACATCAGGGGGGGTTCAAAAAATGTAAAATAACGGTTCGGGTGTGACTTAAATCCGGACGGCGGGTTGATTTCAAGAAAAGACAGGGACTTTTGTGTAAAATACGAAAATAACGCTTCGCTTTAACTAAAAACAGGACTGCGAGTTAAATTCTCTGAAATAGAGGGACTTTTCTGAAAAAAATGCCATGACGAACGAAAGAAACCCAATTTGCTTTATTATTAGGTAAAGATTTGTCTACTAGTAGAGTGCCCGTGCGTTGCGATGGGCTCTTGAAATAGTTTGCAAGAGTTACATGTTAACTTTCTAAGGCCTCGCCCCGCCGTAGATCCAGACCCCCGTCACTAATTCCACCCCGCCTAGGCCGCCGCTTTGCCTTGCGCCCCCATCGGGTTCGTCTCTCGCTCAAGCCGCCTCCGCCCCCAAACCCTTGCCCTCCTCTCCGGCCGCCTTCGCCTCGGGTCCATCCTCACTTGGCCGCTCCATCCGCCTCTTCTCCGGCCCTGCTCCGTTGCCTCCTCTCTGGTCCGGCCGCCGCCCCGTCTAAACTTCCCAAAGGTCGAGTCCCAGGCAGCGGCGGAGTGGCTCGTGCCGCAGGGCATCCGGATGGAGGAGATGCCGGCTAAGAAGGCGAAGAAGAGACCGGCGGTTGTTGTCGCTCCCGGCGAGAGCGACGAGGCGGTGATGGCTTGGTTTGCGCCAGAGCATCCGCAGTACGTCCTGACCGAGCTGGAGCACTACTGAAAACTTGACGTCGAGGCGAAAAAGAAGGGAGTGAAGAAGGAGGACGAGGCCGGCCCCTCGACTGTGATCCCTATCGAGTCGTCGGATGAGGACTGGGGTGACACCAAAGAGGAGGACGAGGGGTGCAATGACCGACCAAGGACGAGTTCTGGGAGTAGTTCCGCAGCTCCGACGACGAGGAGTAGTTTCATCTAGTAGTTCGAATAAGTAGTAGTTGAATTTATGTATGAAATTATGTTGAATTTCATGTTTGAACTATGTTGAGATGAAGTAGTAGCTGGCCGTTTTAATCTTCGTTTTGGACCATCTGTTGGAGTTAGCTCTTTATTTTACATCCCCGTTTTGGACCATCTGTTGGAGTTGAGCCTTTTTTGGAGATGTATAAAACATTTTTTGGTGCTCCATATTTGCACCATCATCGATTTGGACCACCAAAATTTAGACCATCTATTGAAGATGCTCTTAGCCAAAGATAAGAACCACCAGATCTCATCGCAACAACCGAACTTGTTATAGTCGTGTATTATTCTATCTAGTCCATAGAAACAGGAACGGTCGAACGGGTTCGATAAGCAGATGGCTCAACTAAAAAAAGTGAATGGCTAATGAGAAAAATCTTTAGATTTCTCTTCCTTCTTTTCTCTAAGTGGCTAAGATTAACTCCAAGCACGACCCCAAATAATCCGCTTCTGACCATTTCGGCCGAAATAGGCAGATGCAACGGCCTAACGCGCGCTCGCATCTGCAAAGTCTGTCCACTTAATGTCCGCATGGACAAATTTCATGATCAAATTTGCGTCTGATTTGCATCCACATGGACACGAAACGGACGCTCGCTCGTCTGCTCACTGTCTACATTGGGACCCGCTCTTGACCATCCACCTACCGCCGACCCTCATATTAAATGGGCACGCGCGTGTCTAGCCCCGCATGTTAGTGCCCTGAAAGTTGGCCCGCAAAGCATCTTCTAAATCTTCTCAGGTTCTAATGGAGTTTTCTGGGAGGTTGTTCTGCCAGTGCCGTGCTGGTCCTTTCAGCTTTAGAGGAAGATATTTAATGGCATGGAGATCATCTCCTCGAGCCATGTGTGGAGAAGAAAATCTTCAATCCAGACGGCCGGATCCATCGTTCCGTCATACTGTTCGATGTTTTATGGGTTTAAACCCTTCCGGAAATTGGTGCCGCATTACCTCATCGGTGAAGCATAAAGGGTGTGCGGCCCCTCTATATCATGAAATATCGCGACGGAGGTAGGCTGGCATCTAAGTTCGAGTATAGTAATGGTCATCACGCGGGGCTTCATAGCCTTTGTGTCGCGCTGGAGCACGGCCTCTTGATCCATAGATTGATCTAGTCTGGCCAGCTTTATTGGCTAGGTCACGTTGCAAGTCATATGTGTATCCCGCGGCTGCGGTCTCCTTGCCTCTTAGGCGAGGAGGTGCGGGTTGGTGTTCGGCTTGATATGCCGCTTTATCCCGTCCACGTGGTGGTCGGTCTGGTTGATCTGCCTGATCGTATTTCGACAGTATTGGCTCAAGGGCTTCGTCATCGAATTGTGGCAGCAGCTTGCGCTTAGGGTAACTATTGACAGGTTGCTCGTGGCTGTATTCCTCAGCAGCCAGGACCTTAGTCCACTGAGGGAGTCCCGGATTAGGGGGTGTCCGGATAGCCGAACTATCGTCATCGGCCGGACTCCAAGACTATGAAGATACAAGATTGAAGACTTTCCCCTGTGTCCGGATGGGACTTTCCTTGGCGTGGAAGGCAAGCTTGGCGATATGGATATGTAGATCTCCTACCATTGTAACCAACTATGTGTAACCCTAGCCCTCTCCGGTGTCTATATAAACCGGAGGGTTTAGTCCATAGGACATAACAACAATCATACCATAGGCTAGCTTCTAGAGTTTAGCCTCCTTGATCTCGTGGTAGATCCACTCTTGTACTACCCATATCATCAATATCAATCAAGCAGGAGTAGGGTTTTACCTCCATCGAGAGGGCCTGAACCTGGGTAAAAACATCGTGTCCCTTGTCTCCTGTTACCATCCGCCTAGACGCACAGTTCGGGACCCCCTACCCGAGATCTGCCGGTTTTGACACCGACATTGGTGCTTTCATTAAGAGTTGCTCTGTGCCGTCACAATCAGGAAGGATGCCTCTTCCCATCTTTAAAGACGGTACCATTGCCAAAGGAGCTTTGGCCGCCGGCCAAACTATCTGGCTAGGTGGTTTTCTTATGACCGCCTGTTCAGCCGCCGCTTCGACGATGACCTCTCGGATCATCAAGAGCGATCTTCACGTCAATTCAGAATTCACCGAGCAGCTGGATCTGATGGAGCTCTCTTCCGTAAACGAGCTCTTGGATCGCATTGCCATACAGGAGTCGCTCTAGACTACGATCGGATCGGGCTTAAAACCGATCGAGAGATTAACTCTCCATGGTTACCCACCACGTTGCGGTGGTTGAGGAACAACGGCGACTCTTCTTCTATATTAAAGACCAGTTATGTCCGGACTACGGATCCTCCATGCGGATTCCCGGAGGGCGGACGTCAATCAAATCTTGAACCTAAAGTCGAGGCGGACGAGATTCGTTGGGCGACATCCGACAATCAAGCTTCCAAATTCGAAACTTTTAGGCCCTTGAGCCTCAAGTTGGGTAGGGTTAGGACTTAATTCCACCGCCCACCCAAACATAAGCGATCTATCTCAAATCCGGCAAGAGCACCTTAAAAACAGTACATCATTCTTGGGCGATTCCTCCCGGATATGGGCGGGATAAAGGACTGCCGTGAGGAAAGCGCAATCTCAATTTTCTGCAACAATTGCACGGACAAGGGAATCTTGAGCGCCATAAGTCGTCATGCGAAATTACACGCCATGACGACGGCATCCATAATCTGAAATCTTGTGCGATGGAGAGTGCCTGGAAAACTGAAGCCAAGTTTTGGGACAATCCGACTCCGAACACAACCCTAGTCCGAAATAAAAGGGTGCATCATGCTCAGGCACCTGGTACAAAAATCAAAAAGAAAAAAACCCCTAAAGGGCACGGAACCGTACTGGAGGGATGGCTCAGCGGACCTTGTAAAATCCATAGTACAGAAGGCGCCACTCCAACACATAGCCTTGAGCATGTTGGATATTCTGGCAGTAGCCAAAAGTGGCGAAGAGCTTCTAGCCCCAGAGAACCAGCCCAACATACCAAGACGGTATTAATAGTCTTGAGACTTTCGCATCAAATAATATGCGAAGCGAACAATCCGAGCCTCGCGAAGTCCGCCAAGTAGCAACAACAAATCCATGGAGCGACACGGCTATCACCTTCAATGCTAGCGACGAACCTAAATTCGAACAGGCCGAGCACCGGCCGCATTGGTCCTCGGTCCAATAGTGGGCGGCTTTCGCCTTACCAAGGTACTCATGGATGGCGGCAGTGATTAAACCTCATCTACGAGAAACCCTTCAAAAATGGAAATAGATGGAGCCGCATTGGCGAAGCGGCACAACCTTTAGAGGAATAATCCCTAGTCGGGAAGCACGCTACATAGGAAAAATTACACTTGATGTGGTGTTATTTCATGGACAATTCTGGTCCGAGGAGGTCACGTTCCAAGTGGCCCGTTCAAAGAGCGGATATCACGCTTTATTAGGGCGAGAGGCATTCACAATTTTCGAGCCATACCCCATTACGGGTTTATGAAGCTTAAAATGCGGGCCCAATGGAATCATCACTCTTGTCGGTGATCTGAGACCTGACACTCATGAAAACAAGGCAGCCACACTAGCCCTAGAGGCACTATCAAAGCCCTAGCGGCGGAGGAACTCAACTTACTGCGCTCCACGGTGAAACGAGGGCGATGTGATACTCGATAAGAGATCCAAGTCCACCTCTTTTAAACCAGTGACGAAATAGTCAAATTCGAGGTCCATCCAATGGACCCCACAAAACGGCCTCCATTGGGGCACAATTAAACCACGATGTAGACGCCGACTTTCGAGAATTCCTTCGGGAAAATTGGGACATTTTGCTTGGCACCCTTGAGATATGCGGGAATCCCACGCGGTGGCGAACACAGCCTAAACATCCTAAAAGGATTCAAGCCGATCAAATAGGCTCTTGGCGATTTTCGAACCCAAAAGATAGGCAATGGGAGAGGAGCTAGCCAAACTATTAGAAGTCGGATTCATCGGAGATATAAAACATCCGGATGGCTAGCGAACACAGTAATGGTACCAAAAGGACAAATCTGGCGCCTTTGTGTTGATTTTAAAGACCTTAACAAGGCTGTCCAAAGGATCCTTTCCCCTTCCCGCATTGACCAAATCATCGATGCTACGCGGAACACGATTCATTGTGCTTCCTCGGCGCATACTCTGGATACCATCAAATCAAGATGGCGGAAGCAGACCAGGCATAGCGGCATTCATTACTCAATACGAGACCATTACGCTTCAACACAATGCCCTTCGGACTCAAAAGCGCCGCGCAACATATCGGTAGCATGATTGAGGCGTGTCCGCTACGGATCGGCAAAAGCGGTGGAGGCATCGTGAGCGATGTGGTCGTTAAGACCAAACACGTCGAAACTCTAGTAGACGATTTGAGGCTCACATTCGACAACCTCCGAGCATATGACATTAAGCTCAACCCGGAAAAATCGTTTTGGCGTACCGGTGGAAAGCTCTTGGGCTTCATTGTATCTGGTAGAGGAATTGAAGCAAATCCAGCCAAGATCCGAGCTCTGTCACAATTGGATATCCCAAAGACCTCAAACAAATACAAAAGCGATTTGGATGCGTGGCGGCTCTAAGCCGCTTCATCTCCGTTTGGGAGAAAAGGCATTGCCCTCTATCGCCTCCTCCGTGCACGAACACTTGAATGGGCGGATCTTTGCCACGGCGGACTCGAAGAAATAAAGGCCATATTGGCAACAAATCCGGTCTGGCCACGCCCAACTGGGCGAACCGATGTTATTATACATCGCGACAACACATCAAGTTGTCATTAGCGGTACTCGTCGTCGAGCGAAAGCGAAGGACACAAATTCCCTCTTTAAAACCGATTGTACTACGTATCCATTGTCTTAACTCCATGCAAGTTCCGGTATCCACATTATCAAAAGATAGCGTACGCGGTGTTCATGGAATCCCGGAAGCTGCGACACTACTTTCAAGAGTGTTCGATAACAGTGGCCTCCGAAGTACCTCTCAACGACATTATAAACAACCGCGACACGACGGGCAGGATTGCAAAGTGGGCCATCGAGCTCTCACCATTCGACATAACCTACAAACCACGGCGAGCTATAAAGCCACAAGTTTTGGCTGACTTCATTGCCGAATGGACCGAAGCCGAACTCCCTAAAGAGTACGGCACATACTCCAATTGGATCATGCATTTCGACGGCTCCAAAATGTTGGCCGGCTTGGGGGCTGGCATCATATTGACGTCCCCAACCGGAGACACATCCAATCGTGCCGGATAATGTACAGACTCCAACAATGCGGCGAATATGAGGCCCTTCTACATGGTCTCCGGATGGCAATCTCCATGGGTATTCAACGCCTAGAGGTGTGCGAGGATTCAAACCTCGCAATATCCCAAGTAAATGGAGACTTTGGCGCCAAGGATCCGAAAATGGCAGCCTATCGTAGCGCCGTCTTAAAATGTCATTTCGGTTGAAGGACTCGAATTCCACCATGTAGCAGGGATAATAACCAGCGGCAGGCGTGTTAGCACGCATCGGTGCAAAACGCAGCGCCGTCCTCAAACATCTTCTGGGCGGCTCTTTAAGCCATCCGTATTATGGGAAGAGGAGTCCGGAAATAACAACACGGAACCAACCGCACCAGACCAACATGGAACATTCGACACAAATCGGTGGCTCGACCAATGAAATAACACCTTGACCCACGAAATAATGGTAGTAATTACCCGTGGATAGAACCATTCCTAGCCTACTTAATAGGCGGGAACTTCCGAAGACCAAAATGAGGCCCATTTGCATAGTTCGGCGATCTAAAGCCTACAAGGTCCATGAGGAGAACTTTATAAGAAAAGCACAACCGAGTCCTTCAAAGGTGCATCTCCGAAGAGGAAGGCGAAATCTCTGGCTAAAATTCACGCCGGACTCGGCGGGCACCTGTGACAGCCGGGCCCTTGTGGGCAAGGCCTTCCGCACAGATTTTATTGGCCGATTGCCTTGGCGGATGCTCGGGACTTAGTCCAACGATCGTCGGTTGCCGGCTCTTTGCTAATCAAAGCCACATGCCACCCACCGCCCTCAAAACTATACCCATCACCGGCGTTCGCGATGCAGGGGCTTGACATGGTTGGACCCCTTAAAGGGGAACCCACAAGCAAAAATACCTCTCTGGTCATGGTGGATAAATTCACCAAATGGATAGAGGCCAAGCCGGTTAAAATGGCGAATACGGACTGTGATAGACTTCATATCCGGGGTAGTACACGTTATGGTGTCCCCACAGCATCATCATCGATAACGACCACGAACTTCACGGTGACGAGGTTAAACTCGGTGCAAAAACATGGGCATCAAGCTCGACTACGCTTGATCTATCACCCTCAAACTAACGGTCAAGTCGAGCGAGCAAATGGTCTAATCATGGCGGCATTAAACCCGAGTTAGTGCGATCCCTCATGGAATCTAACACGCCTTTGGGTGGAGGAGCTCGACTCCGTACTCACGGGGCTGCGGACCACGCCAAATCGTACTACCGGATTCACGCCATTCTTCATGGTATACGTCGCAGAGGCAGTTTTGCCCTGCGATATAATTCATGACTCACCTCAAGTGCGCATGTACGAAGAAAGAGAAGCAGAGTTGGATCGGCAGGACCGTTTGGACGCATTGGAGGAGGAGCGCGACGTGGCAAAGGCTCGTTCCGCATTCTATCAGCAGCAAGCTCGAAGATACCAAAGTAGAGAAGTACGGGCCAAAACTTACAATGTTGGCGAACTAGTTCTACGCCTGTCGGACAAGAAAAATGACAAACTCAAGCCCAAGTGGGAAGGTCCCTTCATCATCGATCAAGTCCTGACCGGCGGAGCGTACCGTCTACGAAACACATCGAACAATTGACTCGAGCCGAACCCATGGAACGCAGCCCGCCTCCGAAGATTCTACGCCTAGCGCCGGACTCAGAGTTCGTCTCCTTCCTCCGTCCACATTTTAAATGTTTCCTGTCTTTTGTTTTTGTTTTTTATCTTCCTTCCTTCCTTCTTTTCGTAAAGCCTCTGTGGGCTGACCTGCGCATTGTTTGCACACACTTGACGTGCTGCTTGCACTCATTATACCTAGGGGCTTCTTTAACAGAAGCTTATTTTTACGGGCTCCATGCCCAACACATGCGTCACACTTCCGCATGTACCTTTTACTCACCATTATATGCATCGATATGACTTATGTTTTGGCCAAGCTGGGTTGCCTGGCTCCTGTGCTTACCCCTACGTTCCCGATTGTTCGGCTAGGAGGTAAAGGAGCACCTCTGCGATTATTCTTGCCGGTCGGCCGGATGTGTACCTCGGTGGGTGAAGCCAAAGCTAGCATTCTTAAGGGAATATTCGATCGGTGACTTGAAAGATGATTTCTTATTTATTTATTTATCGCCCCGGATGCTTTTACATTTTTTTGCGGTCAGGACATGCACTTTAGGGCATGCCTCCCGAGAAAGGAACCCCTAACGGAACTATTCTCCTGGAAGATGTTTCTTACTAACTATGTAATATAACATAACTAGTTGGGCACTTATGCGATAAAGCACTAATGACCCCTCGCTTTGGTCTCCATGCATGCCCTAGTTTTTTCATAGCTGTGAGGGCATTCGGACACCTCCGGACTCTAGGGTCCCGAGGTTGAAGCGAAAAGGTCCGCAAAGACAAGCGATCTACAATCGGCTAGAAGGCATTTTACATGTCATTTTAGATTACATCGTCAAATTGGTGATTGTACTCCTCTTCAATCCCATCTAACAGGCTGTCTAGCTTACAGTCCCGTTGGGAATACTTAGCGGCCAACTCTACTTGGCCGTACATTAAGCTCACAGGAATATCCTTCCCATCGGGCCCCACAGGTCCGACCTCGGCCATGTGGTTCGGATCAGCCTTCGTGTATCGCGTCTTCACCATGGCCCGAGCCTCCGGCGCCTTGGCGGCGGTGATATCTTCCATAGGCGGAGGCGCTGCCGTACTCCTGAAGCTTCTCCGCAAGCCCTCCAAGACCCTCGGGCGGGGGCGGACGGCCATAAGGCACGGGCAGCGCCGCTCATCGCTGTCGAACACGTTCATGCGATTCGCAGCAGATTCGAAGCGAGATCACCCGTCGAGCCGGGCATTTTCTCCGTGGGGCGACCCGTGAGCACACCTACGAGACATATTTACGTCAATCGACTCCCTCGCGAACTCTTCTTTTCAAAAGAGTTTGCTCAAGCACTACTATAAATGCGCGGCAAGCGGCGATTCTCCTTCACGGGCGGATAGCTGGGCTCGAGCACCTTTTAGCTCTTCGCCCAGCTAGGTGTGGGCATCTTGGAGTTTGTTCCTCTCCGTTTGCACCTTCATAAGCACCCTCTCGCCAAACTTTCGGTGGCGCGATGCTCTTGCTTGTCGGATCAAGTCCGGCAAGATCTGCAATATCATTGTCGGACTTATCATACGCCGCACTTCATAAACCGCTTATCTTTTTGAAAGTATGTGTTACGAAAGGGGTCTCTGGGCTCCTCTGCGGCTAGTAGTGCGACCTCAAGTTGGGCCTTGCACTCTTGAAGCTCCTGGGACAGTTGAGTATTCTTCTCCGTAAGATCCTGCATATCAAATGATCCTTAAATCAGTTACTCTAACTACTTTAAGTCTCGGGGGCTACTGGCATATATAACTATTAAATTCCTTACTCGTATGTCTTTCACATACTACTCCGTGGCTCTGGTTAAACCATCTTGAGCGGCAGGGAGGTGCGCGTCTCCCGCATTAAAGGCATTCAACGCCTCCGGGGAGAAACACGCGTCACGAAGAACTATCCAGCGGCGCCTGTGATTCATGGCGCTCTCCACCTCAGACCTGGTGGCGGACAGCCTGTCGGCCTCCTCCGTTGGAGGAGCATCCGGCTCGCACCTTGCGCTCGCCTCCCCCTCCGGCCCAGGTGTTGGAGCCTGGCTGGCGGAGGCTTGGTTGGCAACCTCTTGAACACACCGTGGCGCTCTTTCTCCTGGAAAAGTCATGAGCATTAATATATCTCCCAGGAATCTTTCCCTTAAAAATGGTAGCGTGCTATACTGTTGCGGCGACATTTCGATTCGCACCGCACCCCTCTTCCGCCTGCTGGGCCGAACTGACCCTTGTCGGTCAGTCGCCGCGGGTTCGGCTTCCCGCCTTGAAGGCACCTCCCGCGATACACCGTTGGTATACAGCGGTCAGAAATAAACACGGATGAAGTAATGGTGTCAGGACTCCGGTCATAGTTACCTGGGAAGCCGGAGATAAACCGGGGTAGTCATCCGTAATGGCGACTAGAGCATTATCCATGCTGAGTTGGTGGAACACCCCGTAAATCAGCTCCACCTTTATGTCCGGATCCTCTCTGGAGGCCGGATCAAGGGATCTTTCCGGATCCTCGGGTTGTGCAGTCGGACTGTGTATGCCCTCCACATCCCGACGCAATTCCTGCATCGAAATCATAAAGTAAGACACTTAACTTTGAAAGCACGGATCAGATAGATAAACATCCGCTTACCCAGCTCTGAGGGTTATTCATGGAGAATCCATTTAATGGACTCGTTTGGAGGAAGTCCTCCTTCTCCCTCTTGTACAAGCCGGATATGATCTTCACCAGATCGGCGGCCGATCCCGGCCCCTTGCGGCCATGACGGGTGGCGTCATTCCCCCCGTTGAAATCCGACATGGGGTGGCCCCTATATTGGAGCGGCTGCACTCCTCGCATAATGCACGTGGCCATGACTCCAATCATGGTCAATCCGGAATGGGCCATCAACCTTATCCGGCCCATCAGATATTGGACGCTCCTATCATCCTCCGTTAAGGGCTCATGGCGCCAACTCGAGCGTTTCTTGAGGAGCGTTCTTGAACTCCGGAGGCCGACCCGCCCGGAGTGCAGCGGTGGGCGTCTTCCACATAAAACCATTACGAAGGCCGGTCTTGAGCGCCTTCTTGAGGTTCGGATAGATATCCGGTCGGTGATCGCCATATTCGGCTCCGCCCACTTGATATCTCGACCCCTCGTGAGAGCGAAGTGCGAGGCAAAACAATCTCTTCCACGGCGCAAAATGGGCTCGATGCCCAAGAACAGCTCGCAAAAGAGCTACAAAACCCGCAATGTGCAAAATGGAGGCGGTGTAAGGTGATGAAGCCGAGTCGTAGAACTCCGAAGCCCCGAGAAAGCGGATGTATGGAAATCCGAGCCCCTTATTAGATAAGGGACGAAGCACACCGCTCTCCTTTGGAGGGTAGGGGTGTTCTGCTGCTTTCCACCTTTGTAGGTGGCGGCCCGCTTCGAGCAGGGACCATGAAGGCGGAGGAAGGTATCCTTCCGCTTGGGCGTCACCAGCTCGTTGTCGGGGCTGAACATCTCCTCCAATCTCTGGTGAGGGCTGGGGCGGGAGGAGGAGGAGCAGCGTCGTATCCATGATGGAGTGGATATTTGTCAAGGCGCTCCGATGAGTACTTTCATGGAAGGAGGATGGTGGGATTTGGATCTAGATCCTTGCCTCTCTTATAGGCAACTTATTCGTGCGGCTTTGGGGGTAAAACGTAAAAATACCCTGGCTTTTCGCATTCATGCGACACGTGGAAGAGGGCCATTATTGGATGTGGAAGCCGAGGAGCACAACATTTATAAGGAAGCCGCACACTATTCGGCAAGCACATGGAATTTGGAGGAGAACCCGCCTTGCAACGCCGAAGACAATATCTGTGGGACTCGTCGTCATTGAAGCCTGGTTTGGGGAGCTCTTGAGGAGTCCCGGATTAGGGGTGTCGGATAGCGAACTATCGTCATCGGCGGACTCCAAGACTATGAAGATACAAGATTGAAGACTTCATCCGTGTCCGGATGGGACTTTCCTTGGCGTGGAAGGCAAGCTTGGCGATCTGGATATGTAGATCTCCTACCATTGTAACCGACTACTGTAATCCTAGCCCTCTCGGTGTCTATATAAACCGGAGGTTTAGTCGAAGGACATAACAACAATCATATCATAGGCTAGCTTCTAGGGTTTAGCCTCCTTGATCTCGTGGTAGATCCACTCTTGTACTACCCATATCATCAATATCAATCAAGCAGGAGTAGGGTTTTACCTCCATCGAGAGGGCACATGCACAGGTAAAATCATCATGTCCCTTGTCTCCTGTTACCATCCGCCTAGACGCACAGTTCGGGACCCCCTACCCGAGATCCGCCGGTTTTGACACCGACATCCACCTTTCATTAAGCGTGTCATGTTCAGCTTTGAGCTGCTGCTATTTCTTTTTCAGGCTCTGAGCTGTGGCGATGAGCTGTCGCTTGAAGCATTCTTGTTCGAGGGGTTCCTCTAGGACGATGAAATCTTCGTCACCGAGGCTAACTTCCTCTTTGGATTCTGGCACATAGTTGCTGTCCTCCGAATCTTCCTGATCAACGTGTTCGGAACTGTATTGACCCTCCTCCCTTTCATCCTGTTCGGATGTGGGCTCGATGGGGTATTCAGGATCTTCGGCATCATCCGGAGTGTCATTGTCTCTGGTGCCGGTATTACTATCCTTTGCCCGACGTGATCGTGAGAGGCGCCGCTGACGTCGGCGCTTTGGTGGTTTATCGACGGGTTTGTCCTCATCGGGGTTCTGATCATCCTCATCGTCCTTTTTATCAGGAGTGTCCACCATGTATACATCATATATTGAAGTGGCCGTCCAATGCCCTGTGATGGGTGGGACTTGGCTCGGTTTGGCGTCTGCATCGTCATCCATACTGTCGATGTCTTTGGATGCATAGTCCAACATGTCGGTTAAATCCTCGATAGTGGCTATTAAGTGGGTGGTGGGTGGGGCATAAAATTCCCCGCTCTCAGCCCCCAGCCCGAGTTGGGTACAGTCCGGAGGCAAAGCCCTGGTGATGGCGAGAGACTTCATCAATCCCAATGTTTCATCTAGGAGCAAAAGTTGGACCCGAAACTGTGGATCTGTAGGGCTTCGGCATGGGACACCTGATCGGACCCAATGAGCACAGACCTCGACAGTTCGGAGTGATTGCCCATAGGCAAGTACAAGATTGCCTTTGGGTCTTTGGTCGGGAGCTCCTTGAGGGGAAGGAGTCCGACGGGGCTCACGCTCCTGTCCTCGGACGATGCAATCCACTCCGGATCTAAAGCCGGGGCAAGTATGAGTGTTGACCCTTGAACTGGATCTAACAGGGGATCCGAAGATCCTTCTTGACAGGGGCACGGAGCAGTAGCCAAGGCCGCAAACCCCTCAAAGATTAGATCTCCTCGGATGTCAGTGACGTAGTTCAGGCTTCCAAACCTGATCTGGTGGCCGGGGGCATAATTGTTGACCTGCTCGAGGCGGCTGGTCGAGTTGGCAGGAAGCACAAAGCCACCGAACACAAAGACCTGTCCAGGGAGAAAGGTTTCCCTAGACGCAGCATCATTGTTGATGAAGAGGCGAGACATCAATCCTTCTGTCAATGATATAGCGGAGCTCTCAATGAAAGCACCAATGTCGATGTCAAAACTGGCAGATCTCGGGTAGGGGTGCCCAAGCTATATGTCTGAGGACCGATGGTAACTTTGGACAAAGGACACAGTGTTTACCGAGGTTCGGGCCCTCTTAATGGAGGTAAAACCCTACTCCTGCTTGATTATATTCGAAGGGTATAGGGGTTACAAGAGTTGATCTACCACGAGATCGTGTTGGCTAACCCTAGATTGGCTAGCCTAGCAATGTTGTGATCCTCCCTCCGATCTAACCCTCCGGTTTATATAGATACCGGAGGGGCTTAGGGTTGTACAAAGTCGGTTTTACAGAAAGGAAATAACATATCTGGATGCCTAAACTTGTCATCCACGTATACGGAAGTCCCTGTTGGACACGAGAGGTGGTCTTCTGTCTTGTATCTTGATGGCCCATCAGTTCGGCCCATATCTAATACGCCGGACGCCCGAGGACCCCCTAGTCCAGGACTCCCACAGTTCATCTTAACACAAACCATGTGATTGGAAAGGGTAGGTTCTGACCCCAAGTACATCAAAAATACACCGGGGGCTAGTCCCTAGTCCCCACTGTCAAGCTCCTATGGCTAAGTGAAAGCAGTAAGCTGAATAGTTTGATTGCCTAGTTTCGTTCCCGCACTACCGCCTCTAGGCACCAAGACGTTGGCTAAGGGTAACAGTGCGGGGACAAAACACCCCTCGTGATATTCACTTGGGGGCTGAAGCCAATGACTGGTAGCATTTAGAATAAACATACGACCACACATGAGTCAAAATTAAAATATGACACTAGTCAGGCAGATGCACAATAAAGCATAAGTTCCACTTTCTACAACTACTCAAGCATTACATTTTTCGAATACTGGCCCTCTATCGCCCGCGCTCTGGTCATCACCTGCGGGAAGCACTGCTCGGGGCGGTGATGCTCCTTCCCCTGGGGTGGAGGACCACTGGCCATCTCCGTCGGATTAATCCTTGGCCAATGAACCATGGTCTTCGCAAACGTGAGTCGAGCCCCCTCAAGGCACGCCGACCTCTTCACGGCGTCAATCCGGAGCAGCGCCTCCCCCAGCCTCTGCACAAGGTTGAAGTAGGTGTCCGGAAGGGGCTCGGCCAGCCATAGGCTGACACAAAGGTCCTTCAAGGCCAGCCCAGACATCCAATGCATCTCCATCAGCTGCTTCATTTAATCGTTGAGGAGGGGAGGACACTCGGAGTCCGGAAACTGTGACTAAAGAGCCGCTGCGTGGAGTACTCCTCGTGGGTGGCATAGTGCCTCGCCGTGGCCGCCGCATTCTTTGGGAGTTCGGTGAAGGCGCCTCTGGAGCACCAGACCTTCGTCAGCAGGGCGAATCTGTTGCCTCCGAACACACTCTGCAGTAAATATTTCTTACCATTGGCAATTTGCACGGCCTGCCAGAGCTCCACCCGGACACCTCGCACGTCACTCCTCGCCTCATGGAGCTCCTTCTCCGCCTTGGATAGCTTGGAGGATTGCTCTTCTGCCCCTTCTCTAGGGCCTCCAGGTTCTTGGCGGTGTCCTGGAGCTCCTATTGGACTTCGGTCACCCGAGCCTCGTACTGACCCGCAACAAGCTTGGCTTTTTCAAGCTCGGCCACTGCCTTCTCAGCGGCTGCCTTCTCCGCGGCTGACTTGGCCTCAGCCTTCTTCAAGGCCTCCCTCAAGTCTTCAACTTCGGCAGCAGCCACTACAAGATCAACATAATGAAGGATCACCTCACAATTCGGATCGTCAATATCCGGCACTAAGTACATTGTATATCCTATCAATGGGCTTACCTTGCGCCTCGTCAATCCGCTTGTTGACACTGTCAAGCTCTTTATCAGAAAGCGTGAGCTTCCATTTCATCTCCTCTAGTGTCCCGGCATTAGCAGCCGCGACAATGGAAGATACCTGCATCAAGCCACAAAAATATCAAAATCATTAGTCAGTTTGTTGAATTTGATCCTCTGTAGTTTTCTTCAAAGAACTTGCAGAGCATCGGGGGCTGGTACACACACAACCTACCCGAACTACCAATTACAACCGCATTACAAGGAAGAATCATTACTTGACTTACCTCAAAGCCTGTTAAAAGGCCTTGGACAATGTCGTTCAGTCCGGATTGGACAAACTGAACACCTAGCATAACCGCACTCATAAGAGTGCGGTGCCCATCAACAATGGCGGAGTTGTTCACCAACTCCTCCAACACCTCTGGCCAGCCAGTCGCCGCCCGTGTAGAGATGTTCGCCGCTGGCGTTGGCCCCCCGGCCCCTGCCCCACTAGGAGGGGTTTGTGTCGTCGACGACTTTGGGGGCTCGGGGGCGATTGGCAGTTGGGGTCTGGTTGGTCCGGACTCCTTTCCCGTGTCAGCCGGGAGGGACGCTCCCTCCTGGTCATCGATGACCGAGGTGTTAACCTTGGTCATTATGGCATCGGCCTCCCCCTTTGCGGTCAGAGGAGGAGGTGCCCTTTGGGATAGCACCTCTTCGGCCTCCTTGGGGACCAAAGGAAGTGCGGAATGAGCCATTGACCCGCTGTCCGCCAGTTTGGTGGGTGGAGACGTACCCTCCGAAGTTTGCTCAGTGGGGAGCTCGCGCGGGGGACTGCAGTATGGAAGGGTTAACCTTCAACTAAAGCAAACTGCTGAAAGCATAACAGCTAAAAATACAGACACCATACCTACTGCCAGGGGCTTGACCTTGGGTTCCTTCTTCAGGGTCTCCTCAGACGATTCAGACTTCTCATCGCCCGAGATGTCAGGTATGACCAGCTTAGGCTGGTGTCGTCTCTTCGGGGCCGAGGAAGGCTGGACCTCCTCGGCGTCTTCAGTTGCCGACCTCTTTTTGGAGTGCGAAGAGGCACTCTCCTCCTCCTCCTCCTCCTCACCCTCATCCTGCACGGATGGGGCCGCAACATCTCCGGACCGGTTGCCCGGACGGATCTTGTGGTGGAGGCCCGCCCTAGCCTCCGGAGCCTCTTGCTTCTTGCCTTTTTAGTGGGCCCTTTGTAGGGCACCACGACCAGCATCTTCTCTAGCTGCTCCGATCGGGGTCCCTCCGGCAGCGACGCTGGGCCACTGATCTTCTTGGCCTTGGCGAGCCAGCCCTGCAGAATCCACATAACAAGGTCAGATTGAATCTCATGGAATATGAATATCCGAATACTCTTCGAAGAGATATGCCACTCACCTCCCTTGGGGGATTTGCGGCGTCAAGACCAATGTTCTTCCCCTCAGCTAGCCGCTCCTTTTGGGGCTGGGATAGTTGGCCCCATATCTTGTTCGGAGTCATGCCGAAGAGGTGTCGCACAATGGTCGATCCTCGAGCTCATGCTCCCACATGGGCTTGGCCCTCTCCCCGCAATGGAGAATCCCGCAGTGGAGCATGATCTGGAATACATCAAACAGCTTCGCGTTGGTCTCTATTACATTATCCATGCACTTTTGCAGTGATTTGGTGTCGGCAACACGTCCCCAGTCCAGACTCTTGGTGGTCCAGATGGCCAATCTGGTGGGGGTCCGGACCGGAATGCGGGGGCCGCTCCCCATGTGGCCTCCCTTGGCTCAGTGATGTAGAACCACTCCTTCTGCCACATCCGGACAGTGTCGACGAAGTGGCCGTCCGACCACTAGACTCGTGTCACACTACAAAAAAACACTTCCATGATGATACGTGTTTGTCACAGTAGGTCATGTTTTCTGTCATGCATGTACATCCATGACGATTTTAGGATAGAATCAAGATAGTCATACCTTTGCTATCGTAGAAGTGTTCCATGACATTACCAAAATTATCATCACGGAAGTGTCCACTTCCATAACGATAAATTGCGCGTCATAGAAGTGCTTTCATCAAGGGTGACCGACACGTGGCATCCACCATAACGGCTCGCCGTTAAGCTATCGGGTCCGGTTTTGGATCTGATAACCCGTTAATCGACCAATGGGGATTTTCCACGTGTAAAATCATCATTGGCTGGAGGAAACACGTGTCGGCTTACCGTTGGGACAGATGTCATCCACTCATTGGACCGAAGGCACCTATGATACGTCGACACGTGGCACGGTCCAACAGAGGCCCATACCTGTGAAAAGGCTGGCCCGTTTGACTTGGTCAAAAGGTGGCGGGCTGGTCCACGGAAAGCCTGTTAATGGCCTGTTAGCATGTAGCCCATTTACAACCCGCTAACCGAGGGCCCATTACGACCTATCCGAATTAGGCCCAATAGCGTCATCTGGGCCGTCCAATATGATTCCAGCCCGTTTTAACTTCCGACCCATGTATGGCCCATGACATCTTTCGGCCCATATGAGGCCCTTTGTAACTCTTGGCCCATTAACGATCCGTGGTGAAACTGGCCCGTAATGAATAGTGTATCACTTTATACCCATTAACGTCCCATTATTCCATTGGGCGTTTCGATTATATTATCTTCGGCCTTCTCAGGGCCCATTTATTCTTGGGCTCATTTCCAGCATTCGGTTACTTACGGCCCGTTACTATAATTTTCTGCTTGTGGGCCAAATTCAGCTCGTGGTTACAGTCGGCCCATTAATATGTTGGGCCGTTTTCATAGCGTCATCAAATATGGCCGATTAATGATGGCCTGTTATGGTCGGCCCACGAACGGACGATTCCAACTCTAGCCCGTTTACGACCATAATGTGGTCTGTTATTGGCCCATGTTTGGCCAATTGATCATACGGCCCGTTGAAGGCCCATTGATGATACGGCCTATAGAAGGCCCATTGTGTCTATGGCCCGTAGAAGGCCCATTGTTTCAACGCCCCGTAGAAGGCCCATTGTTTCTACGGCTCATAGAAGGCCTATTGTTTCTACGGCCCGTAGAAGGCCCATTGTTTCTACGCCACGTAGAAGGCCCATTGTTTCTACGGCCCATAGAAGGCCCATTGTTTCTACAGCCCGTAGGAGGCCCGGTATCACTACATTAAACATGTAGCCCATGGTTATTGTGGCCTAGCTTTAAAAAATAGGTTATTGCTACCACTAGCAAACCGCGGAAAAAGAACTGCACTCACTACAAGCAAACAAATAAACAAGACAACAAGGAAATAAATAAGCAAGCAACTTACGCTAGGCTATCATGGCTATTACACATATTACATCCACTGTGTCGGCATTCTGGGAATGGGGGTCCCCAGACTTGCCTGCCTGCGGCCCACGGCGTGGCTCCACCGTTGGCCCAGTACGGCCCGTCTTCATCAACCAAACACTCAAGACCCTCGCGAGGGGCCAAGCCTCGCAGGGCAGACGACAAAAGGCCTCCTCAGGAGCGGCCTCACCAGGTAGGCTCGCGAGGGGGCGGAGAGATCAAGGCAAAGGGTACCTCGCGAGGTTCCCGCAACGTAAGCCATGATGACTAAGGCTGGCCAGCGCCCGGTAGCGCGATGTCCTCGTTCAACTTTGGTACTATAGGGGGGCAGCGGTAGCAGATAACGAGCATCAGGCAAAGGTTTCCATATCGGTGCAACAAGACCAAGGCCAGCAGGATGGCAGGGCGGAGGCCATCGTGGAGCCTAGGATGGCGTCATCACCAGTGCCTTTGACAGGCGAAGACCACCTTTCGTCAGGATAGCCTGTACTAGCCGTCCCCTTTCAAAATGGCCGTTCTTGGATCCCTTCCCGCTCAATATTTGGGGAGAGGACCAGAGCCTCTATAAATAGGGCTAGCCATCACAGTAGAAGGGACGGATTAATTCCTCCCCGAGCAACCACACCAGCTCAAGAACACCTCTCCTCACGAGGCTGTTCTTCCCTTGTACTGATTCATCATCAGCCCAAGAGGCAATCCACCACACCACACATAGGAGTAGGGTATTACACCACAACGGTGGCCCGAACCTGTATAAATCTTGTGTCTCTTGTGCTGTGAGTTCATCGATCTAAGCTTAGGGATCGTGGCGAGGCTGAGAGCAAGATTCGGTAGGAGGAAATATTCGTGCGCACCCCAGTGTTCAAACCTTAAGGGTTTTACCGGAACCCAATATCCGACATTTGGTGCACTAGGTAGGGGGTGCACCGAAGTCTTCCTTCCGCCGATCCGTGTCCCATCATTTTGTCGCATCCATGTCTGACGCCCGCCGAGTCCGCGCCAAGCGCCGGGCTGCTCTCTCCGCTCGCGTCGCCCAGACGGCTCCTGTCGGCGGGCCTCCCCATCGTTCTCCGTCGCCTGCCGCCAATGCCGCCACCGGCCCGTCGGGGAACGAGCAGCAAGCATCCTCGTTGCACCCCTCGGTGTGGCGGGAAGGCCGCACCACCACTCCATCACTGACCTCGGCCGGTTCATCGTCCCACGCTTGTCGCACCCCCACGGACGCGCATGCCGCGCTGCTCCTAGCACGTGAGCTGCTGCACTACCGCCCCGTCGACAACCTCTACGTAGAATGGCTTGCTCACATCACCGAGCTCGTCAGCGCCGCAGGGGGCTCTCCCACGCTGTCCCTCTCACTGCCTCGCCCTCCCCCAGGTATGGGCAACGCGGCTCGTAGAGCGCCTCCACCGCCTCTGCCCCAATACGGCGCCCTGGCTCCTAGGTGCGCGGCCCCTAGACGTGACCCACTGCATCCAGCGCCCGCGTGACAAGAAAGAAGCTGTCAAGAAATCCCTTGGCCTCAAGAAGGCGCCCCATGCTCCCTACACCGGCGCGACAAGACCGCGTGCTCCCTCTGGCGGTGGTGCGCGGGTACCGTCAAGAGCAAGCTCCGCGTCAGCAAAGGGCCCCGGTGACCATAGTAGGTTGTCGCGCCTTCACCCCCGAGCTGTGTAGCGTCGCCTAGCCAGGCAAGTTCAAGCCGGACCTGCCTCCTCGCTATGACGACACCCTCGACCCTGCGGAGTTCTTGCAGCTCTACGAGCCGAGCATCGAGGCGGCCAATGGAGACGAGAAGGTCATGGCGAACTGGTTTCCCATGGCGCTCAAGGACGGTGCCCGCTCGTGGCTCCTGAACCTGCCTCCCGGCTCGATCTCCTCCCATGACGAGATGCGCAACCGCTTCATCGCCAACTTTCAGGGCACTCGCGACCGCCCCCCGGCCGCGGGTGACCTGCGCCGCATCAAGCAACAGCCTAGGGAGACCCTGCAAAAATACATCCAACGATTCAACAATGTCCGCCTCAAGATCCCCAAGGTGACGGATGAGGCCATCATCTCAGCGTTCTCTGATGGCGTCCGTGACGTCAAGATGAAGGAGGAGTTCGCCATCCATGAGGAGTTGTGCACATCCCTGGAGCTGTTCAACCTGGCGACCAAGTGCGCAAGAGCTGAGGAGGGACGCCTCTCCCTCCCCAAGCTCCCAGCTGCCGATCCGGAGGAAAAGAAGACCAGGACGTGAAGCGTAAGGGAATAGCCGTACTCGTGGCAGAACCATACACGAAGCGCGTCAGGACCAGCCGGAGTCGTCCAAGGGCAGCCGACAGTTTTGCGCCTACCACAACCTCCACACCCACAACAACAACGAGTGCCAGGAGCTCAGGGCTATTTGAGAAGGACGCTTTGGTCGACACCCCGAGCGCAACGACCAGGGCTACAACCGAGGAGGAGGACGTGGCGGAGGACGATGGGACGACCGTGGCCCTCGCCAGGAGTGGCATGACCAACCTCGTGAGGATCGCTGGCAGGACTAGCCTCGCGAGGGTGCCTGGAGGGATCAGCCTCACGAGGACCGCCCTCAGGGTAATGCAGGCCTTCCTCCGCTGTCGCGCCGCCAAGAAGGAATGACGACAATCATCAGGACGAGGGGGATGGGGGCTTCCAGGAGCCGCGTGCTATCGCTTGCATCTTGGGCGGAGCTCAAGCCCCAGCCTCTCAGCGCATCTTCAAGCAGTTTGCTCGCGAGGTGAATGCAGTCCTCCCTAGGCTCGAGGCCACACGCCCACTCAGGTGGTCCAAGTGCACCATCACCTTCGGCTCGGCAGATCAACTCAAGTGCGCGGCTACTGCTGGCATCCTCCCGATGCTCTGTTCCCCAGTCATCAGCAACGTGCAAGTCACCAAGACCCTCATCGACGGTGGCGCAGGCCTCAACGTCCTGTCCGTTGAGATGTTTGACAACCTTCAAGTGACATATGATCAGCTCCAGCCTACCAAGCCTTTCTCAGGAGTTACTGATGGTTCCAATACCCCGACAGGGCAGGTCTGCCTCCCTGTCACCTTCGCACAGCGCGACAACTACCGCACTGAGCTCATCGACTTTGACATCGCCCACATCCACCTGCCTTACAATGCCATCCTCGGGTATCCAGCCCTGGCCAAGTTCATGGCAGTGACCCACCACGACTACAACGTCCTTAAGATGCCAGGAAGCGGCGAAATCATCATGGTCCCCTGCGAAGAGAGAGATGTGGTGTGCTTCCTCGAGGGTGCCTTCCAAGCTCCATCGATCGAGGACCCGGCCAGCAAGGGCAAGAACCCTCCAGAGGCCATCCCCAAGAAGAAGAAGCAACCGCTCCGCACGAGGCCTCAGGGGGTCAGCATCTCGGGTGGTGCCGCATCAGGATCGGCGCCCGCGCCTGGGGCGCCTCCTTCCATCACATAGGAAGGCGTGCCCGGAGCCCTCCTTGGGCGGGGCTCGGGGGCTCTCTTCTAGAGGGCCTTAGACCTCACCAACATCACGAGGGAGGTGCTCGGGCACCACTTGGAGGCGTGCTTCACGACACATTTCCCTCAGGAAGGCACAGGGCGAGGAACGCCCAACATTCAAGAGTTCATCGCCAAGACCACTCAGGAGCTTCAGGAAGCAAGGGCCGTGAGCGGCGACCGCCGTCTACCCAGCGCGGCCCCCCATCCGGGTGAGGATGGTGGGCTGTGCGTCTACGTCGACATCCTAGGGCTCAACCGAGCCGCGTCTCAGGAGCGCTTCTGGCCCTCGTGCGTGGGACGCTGCGAGGGTCCGCATCACAGCTACGTACGCATGCCTTTCGGCCTGCCGAACGCGGCTGCCACCCACCAGCGTCACCTACGGAGCATCCTGGCGGCTCAGGAGGCTAGGAACCATGCGGTCCTTGCAGAAATGGAGACGGTCCTCAGGGAACCACCTGGACCCACAGAGCCTCTTGAGGCTCAGGGCCCCAGTGGCTTGTGAGGGACAGCCTCTTCACCGCGCATCCTCAGCTACTCCAACACCCCCTCTACAACGGAACCAGGTGACATCCCCCAAGTTCATTTCAGCTAGGAGCGCCCTCAGGGCTGCATTATTCCCAGGCCGCATGGGTCCATCCCTGCGGCATGTATCCCTTTTGTGTTTTTAGCTTACCTTGCTGGGGGCGCCCCTCGGGCTGCATCATCCCCAAGCCGCTTGGTTCTGGCCCAGTGGCATGTATCCGTTCTGCATTTACCTAAGCTGATTTTCCTTTCGTGCCTAATCTGCTTGTGATTATCACCTATCACCTACCATGGGCCCGCCCCTCTCTCATGCAATTCGCTTGCGCGTTGAAAGGGGGGCTCCTGAGCATCGCGACTCAGGAGCTCTTACTGGCTCTCCAGCCCTCACCCCTGGCCATGACCACGGCATCGCGACCTGGCATACCAGCGGCGGCTGAGCTCACTCGAGGGCCAGGACCTGAGGACGCAGAGCATTTGTACCTAACCGTCTCACAGGAACACACATCTGTCCAAGATCCAAGACCAGGCGCAACCCGCCTTGAGGTAGGGCCTCGTGAGTCCCGCGCTGGCTCACGAGTGCCCAGATATACCTCGTCTAGCCCTGCCATGCAAGCCACGTGTCAGGGCAGGGCTGTACACGCCCCGGGGGGCTCACCCTAGAGGGAGCCCCCCTCCCACACACCAGTGGAAGCACCATGCTCCGCGCTGGCTGATGACACTGCCGAGGAGCGGCTATGCCCGTACACATACGGAAGCGCTATGCTCCTCGCTGGTGATAAACAACTAAGGGCGGCCCCATCGATCAGATCAACCTCGAGGAGCCCAGGCTCAAGTGTTTGGCCTCATCGCAACACCTCCCCTCGGGAGCGTCGCTGAGCTGGGCACGGGCTGCGCCCGGGTCACGCCCGAGCATACGCCACCCAGCCAGGTCCTCCGGACCTGGTCATCACGCGCCCCTCCCCGAGCGGAGCCAAGGTATGAAGGTCGTTTGAACATCAAGGGGGATTCCTGAGCATCGTGACTCAGGAGCCTAACTGGTCACGTAGCCCTCACTCCTTGGTCCCGTCCTGGTGATCCGGTCGGGGCTAATGGCGGTTGAGGTATGCGCGGGGCCGGGCTCTGCCGATGTAGAACACCAGACCTACCCCTACGTTCCCTCCCTATTTGCTGTTTGCGCGTCAAGGGGAACTCCTGAGCATCGCGACTCAGGAGCCTAACTTGTCACGTAGCCCCTCACTCCTTGGTCCCGTCCTGGTGATCCGGTCGGGGCCAACGTCGGTTGAGGTATGTGCGGGGCCGGGCTCTACCGATGTAAAACGTAAAGCAAATAGGAAGGAAACCGCAAAATCTCGAAGCAAATTCCGGAGCAAATATTACAAACCATAATTGTCTTCACAATACCAGACGCAAGTTTAAACGCCTCTACGAGGCATGGTGCACATTGTAGGAATTAAGCAGGAAAGAAGCTGTCACCCTTGGATATCGCCGTCGCCCGCCAGGGTCTCCACCCCCTTGGTGGCACCGCCTGTGCCACCACTCGGGGCCATAGGATCAGCAGCACTGCCTGCCACGGGCGCAGGAGCAAAGGCGCGGAACCTCCCCAGCAAGGCCTCCACCTGGCCCATCACGGCTTCAGCAGCAGCGGTGTAGCGCTCTCCGTGCACATGCTCTAGTAGCTCATCCAGGTTGGTGTCAGGGTCACGGAGGTAGAGATGGCTGAAGACGCGCGTCAGTGCTGCGGAAGAAAGGATGCAAGCTTCCACCTCTGCCATGGGGCCGACGCCGCTCACGACTTCCTCAAGCGCCTCGACCAAGTAAGGAAGCAGCTGGGCGGGGCCGTCTTCATCGATAGCCAGTGGCTTATGCAGGCCCTTCTCATAGAGATCCTTCAGCACCACGTGAGACCTCTCCTCGAGGAGTGCGAAGGTCGTGCGGTCCTCGGCCAGGACCTTCGCCTTGGCGTCGAGATCGGCCTTCTCCGCCCTCACCTTCTGCTCCAGCTTCTCGGCCAATCTGCGCTCGGTGATACTGCACCTCCGCCAATCGCGTCGATTGACATCGCGGTCCGACGCGGCGTCCTCCCGAGCCTTCATCTTTTCCTCCTCCTCCTGGCGGCCACGAGCTTCTTCGGCGTGCTTGTCGCGCGAATCCTGCAACTAGGCCTTGATACCTTCTGCAGCGGTCTGGCGGCGCGGCATCCTTGATGCCGCCTCGCGGCAGCCTGCGGCAGGTGGAAGCCTGCTTCTCCTTCAGAGAGGCTACCACGACACGCTCCAACGCCGCTCGGACAGAGGCATCAGAGTGAAGCCAGCCAGAAACCAACTCCAGACGCCCGACCACCAGATGGGAGTCGGTGCCCTGGAGGTCTCGAAGCTGGGCCATCTCAAAAAGGGCACGTTCCAAGATATCGGAGGAGGCAGAAGGACCTGGAACCAGTGGCGCAGCAGAAGGAGGAGGCCGCAGCGTACCGATGGCTCGAGAGATTCGGGGCTCCTGAGCCTTGGGTACCTCAGCAAAAGCATCGGGTACCGGCACCTCCAGAGCCAGCGGGGCCATGGGGGTTGGCGCCCCACCAGGGCGCTCCTCCAGGCCTCGCGAGGATGACTGGGCAGGGGAGGAGCGGAAGTCGTCGCCTCCCCCCCCACAGACGAAGGAGCGGCCGCGGCAGATGAGTCGGCCCCAGACGGCATCACCGCGTCCCCCTTTCTCTTCTTCGCCGCAGGTGGCGGCCTAATCAATCGATGGAGAACGTCAAGTACCAGCAGCATAATCAATAACAAGACGGAGCTCGGACACTTAGTGGTCTACCGCAGAGTAGTTCACCCTCCTCTTGCTGAGCTTGAAGCCCGAGAGCCTCGTGGTTCGGGGCGCAGCCGCAAGGGCCCCAGGAGCAAGGGAAGGCACAGTAGGAGGGCTGGAAGCGGCTCCAGGCGGTGTCCGGGCAGAAGCAGCCTCTCCAGAGATCAGCGCTGACCTGCCCTTCTTCGGGACCGCGGGCGGATCCTCCTCCTCTGGGGTGGCGTCGGCCTCGTCGTCGTCTAGCAAGGTGCGGAGGATGTAGGCCCTGCGTGGGGGAGAGGTCTCCCCTGTCCCCTCGAGGGTCGCCTCCGAGTCACGTTCCTCATCTGATTCCTCTCCTCCTCTGCGGGAGTCACTCGAAGACACGTCCACCGGCGCCGTAGCCCCCTGGACCATAGGGGGCACCACTGGCACCAGGCCACGTCCGTGAAAGGTGGGCATGGCAGCCACCACCTGCGCCCTGTCCTCGCGGAGGAACAAAGGGACAGGGGCATTCGGCGGGTACTCCTGATCGTCCCCGACCAAGAGGCGGAGAGCTGCGGCCAGATCCTCATCAGCCAGAGCCGCCGGATTCAGGCGAAGCTTGTCTTCTGCACCGTCAAGCATCCACAAGGGGCGCGAGTGTGCCTGAAGCGGAGCCACCCGCTGCACTAGGAACTCCCTCAGGAGCGCAGCCCCCGTCAGCTTCACCACCTTCGCGTTGCCCGGCTTCAGATCGACAGTCATCTTCTCCAGCACCAACTTCGCCCGGTCGTTAGTGAGCTTCGCGCGAGACCACCCTTCCTCAGGCTGGGGCATCTCCGTTGGCAGCGCCAACCGGGGGTGGACACACTTGGCATCCATCATGACCCACTTGCTCTGGAGGTTGTCGGCCCTCTTCCGGCCTTCGAGATTGCGTTGGCCTTGCCGTACGCAACGAAATTAGCTCACGCCAAGGTGTGGTCGCCGTTTGTTCGGAGGAGGAAGAAGTGGCATAGCAGAGCCATGGATGGCATCACCCCAACATGCGCCTCGCAGTAGTAGGCGAAAATCGACCAGAGAAGGACGGAGTTGGGATGGAGATGAAGGGCGTGCAACCTGTAATGGCGGAGGACGGCATAGAATAAGTCGGAGAAGGGAGGAGCCAGGCCTGCGATGACGGTGTTCGTGAAGAAGGGGTAGAAAGTGCTCCCCTGAGCCTCCGGCACGGCGAAGCCAGCCCGGAGTGCGGTCTCCCCCTTTTCGTTGCTCTCCACCGCCGCCGGCAGAACGCGTGGCGGCGATTCTTCTCCGACACATTGGGGCGCCCAGGCGGTCGCACCAAAGTCGATCTAGCGCCAACCTTGGCCTTGCGAGGCGCCATCGCTCGCTGAGAAGGAAGGATCGAAGCGGATCTAGATATTGCGGAAGCAAGGAGCGAGGAAGGGGATCTGGAGCAAGACAAAGGAAAGCAATGAAGGCAAGCCATGCCCGCACCAGCCTTCTCGTCAAGTCGTACAGTTGCCGAGGCAGCGTGGAGAAGCGGAGACGCCCACGTCCAGTCAGTTGCCATGCATCGACCAAGGCTACAGGCTGTTGGGCCCCGCGGCGCTCCGCACCTACCCTTTGGCTTCACCGCTAAGCCAAGTCCGAGCGCGCCTTGGGCCCCGGGGCTACTGTCGGTGTTCTGGAAACGGGGGTTCCCAGACTTGCCTGCCTACGGCCCACGGCGTGGCTCCACCGGTGGCCCAGTACAGCCCGTCTTCATCAACCAAACACTCAAGACCCTCGTGAGGGGCCAAGCCTCACGGGGCGGACGACACAAGGCCTCCTCAGAAGTGGCCTCGCCAGGCAGGCTCGTGAGGGGGCGGAGAGATCAAGGAAAATGGTACCTCGCAAGGTTCCCGTGATGCAAGCCATGACGACTAAGGCAGCGGGCGCCAGCAAGCGCCAAATAGGCACAAGGTCCTCGCTTCCCCTTTGGTGCTAAGGGGCCAAAGCCAGTGCAGTCTGTAATCGAGGGCATCAGCAAAGGTTTCCATATCGGTGCAACAAGACCATGGCCAGCAGGACGGCAGGACGGAGGTCATCGTGGAGCCCAGGACGGCGTCATCACCAGCGCCTTTCATAGGCGAAGACCACCTTTAGTCAGGATAGCTTGTACTAGCTGTCCCCTTTCAAAATGGCCGTTGTTGGATCCCTTCCCGCTCAATATTTTGGGAGAGGACCAGGGCCTCTATGAATAGGGCTAGCCACCACAGTAGAAGGGACAAATCAATTCCTGCCCGAGCAACCACACGAGCTCAAGAACACCTCTCCTCGCGAGGCTATTCTTCCCTTGTACTGATTCATCATCAGCCCAAGAGGCAATCCACCACACCACCCACAGAAGTATTACACCACAACGGTGGCCCGAACCTGTATAAATCTTGTGTCTCTTATGCTGTGAGTTCATCGATCTAAGCTTAGGGATTGCGGCGAGGCTGAGAGCAAGATTTGGTAGGGGGAAATCTTCATGCACACCCCAGTGTTCGAACCTTAAGGGTTTTGCCGGAACCCGATATCCGACACACTGGGCATCAAAGTTCGCCACCAGTGCAAATATAGGGAACAAAGCAGCATATCATATACACTGGTTGTCAAAGTTCGCGACCAGTGCAAATAAACGCCGCAACAAAACAAGTTCAGAAGTTAAACCACTTCGAAGATCTCAAGAAACAATATCCTGGGTACCCATAATGCTGGCAAGATGCTTATCAAGCTTATTAACTTTCTCGTGTTTGGTGCTTAAATCCTCCAGTGCTTGTTGTTGTTCCAGAAAGTATGCATCTGAATTCTGCAGGGACTTCCTCAGTTCTTCAGCTTCCTGTCACACCACATCTGATCGATGTCTTTCAGCTTGAAGTTGAGACTCAAGAAGATGAACTGATTCAGGCAGTGAGTTCAAAGAGCTTGTGCCTGCAGTAGTCGCCAGTAACTCGAACACTACATCAAGACAGGACTTTTGGGTTCTCTCACTGTCGTCAAGATAGTTTTTATCAGCTTTCTTGGAGACCAATAGGGATGTCTCACTATCTTGAACCTTATCTTCATTACTTCCTTTACCATTGCCTAATGGGGTACTGTTCTCCAATATTTTGTCCGCATTCTAAAAGAGAAACAAGCAGACACATCACAGGTTTACCATGTTGTATATGAAACTCATTTTGGTAAATCAGTTCAGTAGTAAAGTGGACAGGATAACATCATGAAACAAACATATATCTATGTAACACGGTCACTTTATGGTCTATATCATTCTAGTTTTTGTTGCCAAATCAAAGTAGAGACACAGTTCAAATAATATTTGTTCAAGACAAAGCAGAATAGACTGAATATAAGTATGGGAAACTATAGAGCAATAACAACACTTGTAATGCTCATGACATGAGAACATAACTGTTTATTCAATTGAAACTGAAATCAACATAGAGTAAGTTACAACAGCAAACCAGTTAAAGAAATAGGTTTAAAACATACATGTTGCACCATTGGAGTTTCAATTCCATCCTTCAAATTTGAAAATAGTTGGTATGAGTAAATACAGTGATGCAAGAGCAAAAGAGTATGAACCATAGCTACAGAACCTGGCCTGAGAACAAATCTTCTTCTCCTTTAAGCGTTGAGTTGGGATTCGGAGTGGTGGTCCTCGTGCTTTGGGCACTGTAGTTCCCTTACTAACTGCTCATGTTTGGGTGCTCTGTGGTGGAGATGGTGCTGTGTCAACTGGAACTGGGTTACTATCTGTTGGGGTTGGGGTTAGAAGGGGTGTAGCTGGTTCTCTGTCCAACTGGGTAGGGGTACAATCCGCGAGAGTCTGGGTTATGTGTGGTGGGGCTGGTTCTTGGGCAAGTACAACCGTGGTTCTATTTGCATCAACTGGTAGCACTATCTTTTCTGAAGACCGTGTTGTTACTCCCTTAGATACTGCCATCACCCTCTCCAATTCAAATGGCTAATAAACAAGAAAAGTAATTGAAAGTACAAAATTGTATGATAGACAGGTGCAATGGATAGTGGGGAATAAAAGAGGGCATATGAAATAATTCACATTTATGTTGTCTAACCAAACAGTATAGCATGACACAATTTCACATATATGATGGCTAACTAAACATGATAGCATGACACAATTTCACATTATGATGGCTAACTAAAAAAGATGGAAAGACATAGTTCAAAATATGATGACTATGTAAACAGGATGACATGATATAACTATATAATGTGTCTATTAAATAGGTTGGCATGCCATAATTCACATACATGCCGCCTATGGAAACATGATAACATGATATAATTCACGGATAGAATGACATAATTCAAAATATGATGACTGTAAACACTAAACATGACGAGATGATACAACTATATGATGTCTTTATTAAATGGGTTTCCATGCCATAATTCAGCAGGTAGCATTGTCTACTCTGAATACCTTGTTTTCACACCAGATACTTCCATCACCGCTTCAAATGGCTGATGCACAGGAAGAGTAGTTGACTATACAAACGTTGTCGACAAAATGGAACACGTAATACAAAAAATGATAGCATGATATAATTCACATACATGATGATTGGCTAAACAGCATGGCATTGCATAATTCACATATATAATGCCTTTGCAAGAAGCTAACATTGCATAATTCACATATATAATGTCTTGCAACAAGATGGCAATGAATAATTCACATATATGGTAATTAGACACTAAACAGGTGGCATTCACACAAAGCATGTCTAAACTAATCAAATGACATAGCAATGCAAGACACCATACGCATGACATGAGCAACATAACCCTGCCAAGTTAGAGCATACACCTTGGCGGGGGAATAGGACTAGTCATCTGTCTCTGAATCCTCCTCTGAGGAGCTATCCGTAACCAACGAGATATGCGCTTCGTCATATAGCATAGTCTGCTCTGAAGACCTTGTTTTCACTCCAAAATTTTCCATCACCGTGTCAAATGGCTGATGCACACGAAGAGTAGTTGAATGTACTAACATTGTTGACAAATGTAATACATAACAAAAAAAGGACGGCCTGATATAATTCACATATAAGATGACTGGCTGAGCAGGATGGCATTGCAAAATTCACATATATGATGCCTGGCTAAACAAGATGGCGTTGCATAATTCACATAAACGATGAATAAATTAAACAGATGGCATTCACACAAAGCATGTCTAAACTAAGCATATGACAAATTTGATGTATAAAGTAAGCACTGCAAGGCACCATATGCATGATATAACCAACATCGGCATGCCAAGTTAGAGCGAAGACCTCGGGGGGTAAATAGGAGTGGTCTTCTCCTTCTGAATCCCTCTCGGAATAGATATCTTCTTCTCGATTACAATCCGAAATGGGTGGAGGGGGGCCTGCTTTGCGCCTACCATCGAGCGACGTCTGCAAATTTTATTGCCATGCAAGGCTCGTCTCTTTTGCTCTACATGTTCAGTTCCATTGTGTACAATAACTGACATGCATAGGAATAAAACATAGTGAGAATATGTAAGGAGTGCATGCAGTAATCCAGAGTGATGGTAGCAACATGTGGATAGACCCAAAACCAATGATAGCATGCAGATAATGGCTTCAGTTAAAAAATACAGATAACGGCTTCTTTACTGTTTGTTTCCCACCCAACATGAAACTCATAGTAGACACCAGAGATTAACCAGATATTAGATAGATACTATTGATTGCAGCCCCGATATGTACCCCACAACCATTTAAAAACTCAAGTTTGACCATTAGTTTGGAGCTGACTCAGAGTCTAATCGGTGAACAAGACGATAAAGTAGCATGCAATATTAAGCGATGCATAACGTAAGTAGACATGAAAGAGTGCGACCTCTCTTGCGGACCCGTGTAGTCCTCGAGGTCATCTGCTCGGTTGATGATGGTAATGCAGTTTTCATGGTATCGTCACAAGGGGAAGAAGATCCGAGGCGGCGAAAGATAGATCAAGGCGAGATCTGTTGTGCTGGACCCTTCTATCGTTGGAGCAAGCGGTGAGCTGGGTGGACGACGACAAGAGCAGAGCGGGACAAACCACGCAAGGTTTTCTTTGACAACTATCTGTAAGAGAAGTAATTCTGTAAGGGCTCGTTTGAATTGGAGGATTCTAACAATGCAGGGATAGGAAATACACAATAATAGGATAGGAATGCACGTGCAAAACAGAGAATTTAAAAACACTGGATTTCTGCCAATTAGGGTGTTTGGTTCACAAGAATTGGAAGATCACAGGATGCAAAGAAGCATGGTGAGATTAAATCAAACCACTAGAAGATGTACGGTTATAATGCTATTATGCTACTATCTCTTAGTCTTGTGCTTCATGAATAAGAATTTGAAAAGGAGGACAAGTGGATATTAAAATTCCTATGGTTTTTCTTTAATGGAGACACTAAAGGAACAAATCCTACCGTTTTTCTTTGCTCCATTCCTTTGAACCAAATGCATGAATAGTAGTACCATAGGAAACTTTCCAATTCCTATGTTTATCCTTCACTTTTCCTTTCAAGCACTGGCAATTCTAGTAGGCTGGCTTGAGCAAGGAAAAGCCTACACTCAAAAAATGTTTTTGTGCTACTTCTACTACTTTGGACCCAAGCCACTGCCCTACTAGCTCAACCAAGACGACACTTGAAGATGGCGGTTCGCTTAAAGGCCCAAAGCCCAAAGGCGACTCAAGGCCCATAGGGATAAACCACCACCAGATGTAACTTGTGTTGTAGGCAATAATAGAGAGAGACCGAGCGACATTGTTTATGAGCCGCCGATTGAGTCATGGGCGATCAGATATAAAGGACGACCGGCAGGCGGTTCAACACAAGGAACATCGACGAGAACTAGGTCAAGTGGATTCGCCTCGGTAATCGAGACATAAGGCCCCATCAAAACTGGATCGTAGGCTTTTACCTTCACCGTAGGGCCGAACCAAGATAAACCCCGTGTCCTTGTCCCGATTAACCCTTTAAGCTTCCTAGTTGTGATGGCACCACGACTAAGTCCTTTCACTAGACATCTCGGCGTGACAATTCCCACGACAGCTTGGCGCCCACCATAAAGACACGGTGGATTTGAGTTCTCAAGGCGCTTTCAATGGCTCAAAGGATATGCAGGGCCGATGACTAAGAGTCATCGTGACAAGCTCCACATCAAAGACGCAGCCGGGCCCGACGGCCAATTGAGTACGGTATTGGGTCCCTTCGATGGAATCCACGCTTTCTCCAAGATCGGCGGCGGCCCTCGAGCCGACATCTCGCACCGACATCGCCGAGACAACAACAGGCAAGACCCGCCGGTCTTAGCTCGCCGTGAAGCGTGCCTTGTGGGATGCATCCATGGAGGGAAATCAAGGATCTGTGTTCGTGGTGAGACGCCATCCGCTCCGGATGGTGAGTTGTCCATGGGTGAGACGGATTCATTGTATTAATCGCAAGACAACGGGCTTGGTGGCTGCTCCAATGGCAGCAGATTTCGACCCTTGAGCCGCCGAAAGCGTAGTTGGGATCTTTCATATAGCACGCAACCTGCTCAAAACTCTACTGGCTTGGAAGGATAACCTCCGGTCGGGCACTGGGCAAGAGGCCCTGCGGCGCCACCCCTCAAAAGCTGGCGGATTTGATGGATAAGAGACACTTATTAACCGCCATGGTCAACCCGGGATCAAGCTCAACATGATGCGGAAGTGGCGAGTTAAAAGGTGATATAATGTTAAGGAAGACTCGCGGAAGATGTCGATGATCAGAGCGGGCGCTCGATGCTCAAGCTCACGGATTCAACAAGAAGCTTTCCAAACCATGAGGGATCAAGACACGCCAAATGAGGTCATGGGGAGAAGGTACCGTAAGACTCAATCCCGGCTCTGATTTATGATCCTCGAACCTCTTCCAGACACTGTGCAGGCCCAGAATCACGGAGGTAAATCGGGTTGTAACGCCAGCGGGACGCCGTTCGCCAACGGTGATGGAACCTCCTTTCAATACTACTCATTATTATGTACCAACACCACCGGTCATTATTCTAACCCTTTGAGAACATGATCGCCATATGCACGACGGCTCTCCTGTGGATGGCGACCCGACTGGTTGAAACACGGCGTTAGAGAGCTTCAGACGGCTTTGGTGCAGCAGAGGCGATTTACAACCGAGACATGATTCATTCGACCTCGCCAAGCCGAGCTCGAGTTATAGCAGCACATGGATTCAAGGGCGCTTAAGCAACGCCGACGTCAGGACTAGCCGTAAGGGCATGACCTGTCAGCAAGATGGAGTTCCTAACTTGGTTGATCAGACATGATACGCAGAGGTCGAGCGGTGGTCGAGGTAGCGGCCGAAAGTGTGGCTCAATGCGCGGCTTATCAATCTTTTTCCGCTTATTCGACGACTTATTGAGGCAGCGTGACCACTAGTACTAGAGGTGTCCCTTGTCCGTGTCGCCTGCAGAATGAGCATTTGCTCAAGGATTTCAAGGCCTTGAAAGGTGCCTAATTACACGGCCGACTTACAACCCGGCATGGATTGAAAGCTATGAGATGGCCATGGAACTACCGAAGTTAGTGACGCCGAATGGCCAAGCACTTCACCATGATGTTGGATGGAACGGCTCGACTTGGTCAAGGGGCTGCCACCTAATTCCATCGGTTCATGGGCAAAGTTGCCCGCTTATTCGTAACTTCAAAGATACATGCAAGCAACCCATGTCAATTGTGGATTTGACTAATTGCAAGCAAGAGGAGGGTGAGTCCCACCATTGCGCGCCGAGTCAAATCCATAATACATTCATCGGATAAGATGGATGCCGTCTGCATCCTAATGTTGGAGAAAAATGGGCTCAAGCCCATTGTAATGACATGGGCCAGCTAGTGGTGACTTAGTCAAGCACGCCGACTGATAGTACCAAGGATCCCGAGTCCACGATGAGAAGGCAGGAAGGAAAGAAGAACGCAGCGCCAAGGGTCCGCAACATAACCCGTGAATCAAGGAGGCAATAATAAACGAAGGCCGATGGCAGGCTCGAGTTTGTGGCTAACACCAATGCGCAGGCAACAATCAATGACGAAGGGGAGACCACCTCGGTCCCAAGCAGTCGTTCTACTTTGAGCAGCTTGTGAATGAGCCCCGTCTCGAGGCATGGTACTCAGCCAGAAACCGCCACTCACTTGGAAGGACTGACAACCATGAAGGCTTTCAAGAACTCTAACATGTTTGACAGAATCATGGAAGGCGGGCTCAGTGGCGGCGGTTTTCATGGCCTGAGCAGCGGTTCAAATTCGAACTTTCAAGGCTCTCAAGGTAATCAAGGTGGTTATAATCAACAACTGCCAGGAGGTCAGCCAGCAAGCTAGCCTAGATATCGAGCAACCCAAAGCAAATGAATAGTGGACAAGATCATGTGTTTACCACCATTTGTGCAAACGGACTAGAAGCTTCATAAGAGGGTTGTGAACGCCTGAGCCTAGCCTCGTTATTTGAGATGGTCCGAGCAGCCTATTCTATGGAGTAGAGAAGATCACCTCCCCGTAGACAATTCAGTCACTTGGCCTTGGTAGTAGCTACCAGACAGGATATAAATTCACTAAGGTGCTCATGGATGGAGGAGCATCAACATCCTCTATTATGAGACTTTCCGCCGTGATAATGATCGATAAAATCTTAGGACGTCCAATATCGCTTCATGGAGTAGTGCTCGGTAAGTCGGCATACCCAAAGGGTAAGATTGAGCCGAAGTGGCCTTTGGAGATGAGCATGATTCTAGGGTTGAGAAGTTAACTTTGAGGTGGTCAAAATCAATAGCCCATATCACGCCTCGCTTGGGCGGTCGGCTTATGCAAAGTTCATGGCACGACCGTGTTATGTTTATCCGCAGCTCAAGATGCCGGGTCATATGGGTACCATCACAAAGGCATGGAGGTCAAGATAGCCCCGAATGTGAGGAAGGCAATGTCTGCATACCAGTCTGCTTGCACAACAGGAGTTGAAGTTTTACAAGGACAATGTCGATTCGCGGACATGACGCTTTGAAGAAACCAACCACAAAGCATGAGCCGGATGACGCTTAAATCGCCGACGACACCAAGCTTGTCGACTTTGTTCCGCAACTCATCTAAGCAGCTTCAGATCAAGGCTAACCTCGATCCCAAATAGGAAAGCGCTACCATCGAAGTTCATCCGAGAGAACCGACATCTTTGCATGGAAACTTTATGGAAAAGGCAACAAGCTTGGTGTCGCTTTGTCTTCGACGCAGGAGCCGCCTCTGTCCTTGCGCCATTGTCCTCGAGCTTCCTTTGTCCTGCGGAGAAACTTTATGGAAAAGGCAACACCACCGCCACGCTCATCCAAACCGCAACGCCATCGCTCATCCTGCAGGCAAGATCGATCGGCTTCTTAGTAGCAGAGATGGGCGAATCGCCGATCGGGTTCGCCAATACCATCGATCGATCGCCGTTCAAGAACGTAGCCTGCAATCACCGCTGTTCAGCGAGCTCAACGTTAAGTTAAAGCCAACGCCAGACACACGCCACAGACGCAGTACGAGAAACACGACGCTCAATTTCACCACCCACCATAACTGAACTCCCAAATTTTCCTCGCTTCTACCACAGCTTTTTCCGTCAGGACAGCCCAAAGAATGTCATACCAAGGCGCTTCGCCCGCCCAGACTTAAAAGCCCATTTTCTCGTCATGATTTTTTGTCACGTATAGGATCCCACCACATCTATGGTGATACCGGTTTTGTCACAATTATCGCTATAGAAGTGTCATATGTATGACATATTTTTTTTTGTTCGCCCAAAATGTCACTTGATGTGTTTTTTAGTGATATGAGTATTTGTAATCCAAAATATAAAACAAAGAAGGTAACAAGTGGTAAAAGTGAGCGAAATCCAGCAATGTTAGGAAACAAGGCATAGGGTTCATACTTTTTTCACCATGAACAAGAGGGAAAGACTATAGGGTTCATACTTTCACTAGTGCAAGTTCTCAACAATAATAACATAATTGATCGATAACTATCCCTTAACATGCAAAAAAGTCACCCAAAGCCACTAATAGCGGAGAACAAAAACGGGATTATGGTAGGGTACGAAACCACCTCAAAGTTATCCTTCTCGCTCTATCTATTCAAGAGTCTCAGAAAATAACATGAAGCTATTCTTTCCGCTCAATCTATCATAGAGTTCATACTAGAATAACACCTTAAGACACAAATCAACCAAAACCCTAATGTCACCTAGATACTCCATTGTCACCTCAAGTATCCATGGGCATGATTATACGATATGCATCACACAACTCAGATTCATCTATTCAACCAACACAAAGTACTTCAAAGAGTGCCCCAAAGTTTCTACCGGAGAGTCAAGATTTAAATGTGTGCCAACCCCTATGCATAGGTTCATGGAGGAACCCGCAAGTTGATCACCAAAACATACATCAAGTGGATCACGAATATCCCATTGTCACCATAGATAAGCACGACAAGACATACATCAAGTGTTCTCAAATCCTTAAAGACTCAATCCGACAAGATAACTTCAAAGGAAAACTCAATTCATCACAAGAGAGTAGAGGGGAGAAACATCATAAGATCCAACTATAATAGCAAAGCTCGCGATACATCAAGATCGTGCACGAGAGAACACGAGAGAGAGAGAGATCAACCACATAGCTATCGGGTACATACCCTCACCGAGGGTGAACTACCCCTCCTCATCATGGAGAGCGCCGAGATGATGAAGATGGCCATTTGTGATTTCCTCCCAGGTGCCTAACGGCTCCCGAGAGGTTTTTGTGGGCAGAGGCTTGCGCGCAGTAACCCCGATCTATCTTGTTCTTCGATGTTTTTAGGGTATATGGGAATATATAGGAGAAAGAAGTCTGCCTGGGAGCCACGAGGCCCACGAGGTGGAGGGCGCACCTGGAGGGCGCCTCTATCTAGTGGCTTCCTCGAAGCTTCTCGACTTGCACTCCAAGTCCCCCGGATTGCTTCCGCTCCAAAATAACTTTCCGCCGGTTTCATTCCGCTTGGACTCCGCTTGATATTCCTTTTCTTCAAAACACCGAAATAGGCAAGAAAACAACAATATGGGTTGGGCCTCGTTAATAGGTTAGTCCCAAAAATAATATAAAAGTGTATAATAAAGCCCATAAACATTCAAAATAGATAATAAAATAATATGAATGTTTATAAATTATAGATACGCGGAGACGATCACCGCATAGTGTGGGCCAACTAACTCAACGCCCACCTAACCACACCTCAAGAACCTTAAGGTATACTTTATTTATTCCACATGCATCGCTTTAGCTGCATGTGGGCCTTTTTCGCTTCAGACTAATCTAGGTGTTGGATCAAACAGAAAGTAGTGGGTAAAGTTGTATAGCATGAATCTAGGACGGGTTCAAAGAGGAAAGGAATGGGGAAACTAGTGGGGAAAGTTGTATAGCATGAATCTAGGACGTGGTTCAAAAGGAAAGGAAGGGGGAAAGTAGGGGAAAGTTGTATAACATGAATCTAAGATGTGGTTCAAAGAGGACAGAATGGGGGAAGTAGTAGGAAAGTTGTATAGCATGAATCTAGGACGTGGTTCAAAGAGGAAATGAAGGGAAGTACTAGTACGATTGGCTATCCAGACCTACATTGGTCAAAAGGGAAAACAATGACAAATGCAAGACACACGCCTCAGAATAAACTGATCTGTTTTGGGGGACAAGGCTATAGAGTTTGAGCAGTGGCTAGATTTATCACACACATAGGAAAGGTGTCTAAAGATAACAAAACTAGGACCAAAGACAAATATGCTCCTTGCTTGTTTGTTCTTTGTTGCATAGACTCGCATCACCCCTTCATACATCAAGAGATGCACATGGTGTCAAAGGCCCACCGCCTGCAACTCTTTTAGTCGTTGTTAATCTAAGGCCCTGCTTGGTTAAAACTCCCTAGTCCCTACCGCTTGGTTCCAGGGCTAAACATGGACTAGAGGTTATTAAATGACATGCTAAAAGACCATGTTACCCCTAGTAATGAACTAATAGAGACAAGGTGCTATGCAAGGGCAACTATTGAAAAAGTCCCAAAAGACTCTCCTCGGGTCTTCTTTTAGTCCCAAATGCCCACTTTTAGTCCCTAAAAGTCCCTCTTGTTTGGTTTAGATGGGACCCACACGAGTTTTTTTAGTCCCTACACCAAAATGTCCCAGAAACAAATAGCCTCTAATAATGCCGCTTAGAAAATTGATGCAATGCACGCTTAAAAGAAAATTACATGTTTAATGAATTTTATTGTTAATATAATCTCTCATAATATTAATCAATGCCACCGCTTGAGAAATGCTACTATCTTGATTTCTTCCCATTTAGATAAGTTAGATGCTTCTTTTGTTGGCTTCTATGTCATCCACCGTTATCGACCACTAGTTGTTTCTTTGCACCTCTCGTAAACAGGTTATCTACTTCACTGTTGTTATTAGACCTTTTTATCAGACCATAAAACACTTTTGTTTTAAGAGTGTTTTTGTAGTTCAACAAAAATGTCACAATCGATAATGTTGCTTTATTGCTTGATCTTATGAATCGCACAAGAGGAGATCTTACTTTATCCGTGTTGTAATTTGGTCTCGATCTTCTTCTTGTGAGTTGTTTGAATTCGTGATCATGACAGTCAAGATTAGCCTTCTTTCACATGATTGTGCAAGGTGCTTTCATATGTTGTGCTACTTGTACTGTAATGTTGCTTGATTTTAGTGAATCGCATAAATGGAGACAAGACTTCCAATCAGATGTGCCCCGAATATCCCATTGAGGTAAGATATGATATTTCACAACTCATATTCAGATTTTGCCACTTTCATCGAAAGTTAATGTCGTTGTTTAGTGCTATACTTGGTTCCCTAATTGACATGCCAAATCTACATTGAAGGCTAATCTTGTCTATTATTGAACCAAGTGATGAAGGGAAGAACAAGTGGAAGAAAACAAAATCAACTCCCCGTGATGTAATGAAGCACTAGAACGTGATGACACAAGTAATGATATAGTGTTGCATCTTAATTTATTACTATGGTCGAACGAGCAATTGTTTTGCCACTGATTTGATGCCACTCTTAATGTAATATGTAATTATCTCTACTTGTGCAAACAGGGACCTTCTTTGAAGATACCATATATTTTAGTGGAATTGCACAAGAAGATGTTGGAAACATTAAACTAATCAAGGAGTATATAGTAAGCATGGCAACCACAAGAGATAGCAAACAGATGGTTCCCGAGAAGTGCTTCATCAGATGCTCTACACAATAAGCCTCCCCGACAAAGGTTGGTACTACCATGGATTTCATCCATATGATTGAGCTTTGTCATCTCTATTGGTGTTGTGCTACCGTTAGATACCGCCATGAGAAAGTGGTATTGTCCTTGAGAAGTGCTTCATCGCTGATGTTTTAAATATTTCCTTTTTGAGCAAACAGGATGCTAGCATTTAGTTTTCCTCTTTGTTTTGACAACAGATCATCCTCCTCTCGAGGAAGAATATGGAGTACGTGAAGTGACTAGTTCCGATTATGCGAGGATGAAGAAGCCCCGCTCATCTTCTCTCATGTAAGGAGCAATGAAGGATGGTTACATTACTCCCCACAATACCAAACTAACTTCACTAATGACCGACCGATTCCATTTTGTTGCTTGGATGCGCAAGTACAATGTTGTTCTAGGATTCTTTCCGTGAGTTCCATTTTTAAAAGTGTTCTACATGGACCATGTAGGTGCGCTTAAACCGCCAATCTACATAGTACGCTTTGCTTTATACTAATCACTTTTTTGTATTTGTGCAAACAGGGTGCTCAAATTTTGATTTTAATGGGAACCGCATAAAATGTTCATGAATACGTCAATCATTCATTTCACCACATGAAAGGAGGTGCCGATAAGTTCAAGGCGCTAAAACATATAAGGGCTTAAATCATACAAGCTACGCACGATTTTGGTTGATTTTGTGGAACCGCACAAAAAGAACAATTGGTTTATTTAGCACGAGGTGCCATGTTAATGTCTCAATCGATGGCAAACCCCGCCCATTGCACAATTATAGGCATTTGATATTTTGGAATGGGACAACCTTGTCAAATTTTGCTCATTGATGTTAGCAAGAAGACATGCGCTTGATATTTTAGAATGGGATGCCCTTGTCGTCAGCCATTACGATCGATTTTTTCTTTATTCTTTGGTTGTGAAGTAAATATTGGCTCGACATGTGAATCATCGAGATGCATAATCATCGATTGTTTTGAATGTTCTCTATGAATTTCCGTGCCTATGTGTTTGATTATGTATGTACAGAATGCTAAAAGCTCGTTAAACTCTTTTGTACTCCTACTCCTTTTTACTTCATACATTGTGAAAGTTCATACTTTTTTCTATAAGATTAGTCAAAGTAGTGATAATTTGACCGCATAAAACTTGTATGCGTACTATAAAGGACCGAGGGATTACATGCTAAACTATCGCAAACGAGGTGATCACCCTAGGAATAATGCTAGTATCTATTGTTTTGCATGTTCATCCAATGCCGTTGATACAAGAATTCAACTAATCGAACTAAATTCATTCATACACGCTTGATTTCATATAAACATGCCGATTTCATTACATTTCATACATTCTTCAACTAAAAAGGGTGCTACCGAGGTATAATTAATTAACCAAAGTTGTTTCCACTTGTGTTCTATTGAGTTTAATGAAGCTTCTTCTCCAAATGACTAGTTTCAAGGACTTAACTACAGTGTAGTTACAGAATCGACATGTGGCCCGACCGTTGGGCCCCATGTGTTAGTCACCAATCGCACTAAATAGCTAAGTAGAAGCAGCATTCTTCTCCAACATACACTAAAAAAAATACACTTTGATGATACGCGGCTTGTCAAGAGGGTCGCGTTTGTCATGCATGTACATCCATGATGATTTTATGACGTAATCAAGATAGTCATACTCGTGTCAGAGAAGTGTTCCCGACATTAAATTATCATCACGAAGTGTCCACTTCCATGATGATAAATCACACGTCACGTATTTTTCAAGACCCATTAACGCAGCATCACCGTGAATCGAACGCCGTTATCTATCCGGGTTTGGATCCGATAACTCGTTAATGTTTCCAACCAATGGGGATTTTCCACGGTAAAATCATCATTGGCTGGATGAAACATGTGTCACCCCAATCACAGATGATGTCATCCACTCATTGGACCCAAGGCGCCTATGATACGCCGACACGTGGCACGCCCAACAGAGGCCCATTCCTCGTGAAAAGGCCACCATTTGACTTGGTCAAAAGGTGGCGCCGCCCACGTAAAGCTCTATTAACCAAGATGTTCACATATAGCCCATTTACGCTCCGCTAACTCACTACCACTACGCCCAACTAATTAGGCCCAAGAGCGCTATCCGGCCGCCCAATATGATTCCAAATTTGTAACTTCCTACCATGTATGGCCCATGACGCTTTTCGCCCATATGAGTCCCTTTGTAACTTTGGCCCATTAACGCATCTGTGGTGAAACCGCCCGTGATGAACAATGTATCACTTATACCCATTAGCGCCCATATTCCATTGGGTCGCTTCAATTCGTGTTACCGCCTTCTTAGGGCCCGCTTATTCTGGGCTCATTTCAAAGATTCATTTACTTTGACTATTATCGCCTTTTTTGCTTAGGCCAAATTCAGCCCGTGGATATAGTCACCCGCCAGGACCGTTAACTCTGGGCTATTTTCATATCATCATCCAATACGCCTATTAACGCCCGTTATGGTCACCATAAACGCATTTATTTCCACTCTAGATCCTTTACCATTATACGGCCCGCATAAGGCCCATAGATGAGACGCCCGTAGTCCCATGGATCCTACGAGACGTAGAAGGCCCATTGATCCAACGGCCAATTGAAGGCCCATGGATCCGACAAGTCATAGAAGGCCCATGGATCCGACGCCCATAGAAGGCCATGGATCGCCCATCCCGTAGATGGCCCATGGATCGTATGGCCCGTGGAGGGCCATGGTCACGACAACGCTTGGGCAAGTTGCCCTCGCTTGAACGATATAGCATATTCAAAGAATTATCCTACTCTATACTATCACCTCTAAAAACATACACTATACAATAAAGAGACTAAGGCATATAACCGTAGAATAATCCTACACTATACAATAAAGAAATTATGCCGATTATACCCATCGGGCATTATGGTTCGACCGTGATAATAAAGCATACACAAACAACAAATTACATACATTAAAATATGCTCATACATCATGGACGCCGCATCAACTTAACTTACCATTTGAACTATAATCTCTTCGTAAAATAGGATTGGCTAGATTAAGATAGCACAAATTTCACCGCAAAAACTCCAATTCCTTCGTGGTTACCCTGTCTTGTTTCATTTTTTGACTCTGCATCTAATACCTGCATGTCCAGCCTCAACTTGTTGATTGTACATTGAGAATCATGTACACATTGTTTGCCAATTTAGTTGATGCTTGAGAACATCAACACATTCCAATTCCAATCCATAATCATTCGTAACGGCCATGCCGCACTTTCAGTGAGATCTTTGTGTTGATGTCACTTCATCCTAAAATGTTTCGTAAGTACACATGACTAGGGAAAAATATAGTTACAAAGTGAAGGAAAGCAAGACACTATTTGTACATGGCAAAACATGACTAACAATAATCTTACACGCCATGAAGCATAAGCAGTGATATTATACAAATTATAAAAAGGTAGCCTATGCAACTCCGTGATATAGAAATCTCTTAGCTCACCAGAGGAGCATGATGTTGCCCCAATCCAAAACAAAGACAAGTTACAAATTTAGACAAGATGTTATGATAAGTAAGCAAGTAGTTGGCCATTCCAGAGCTTAGTTAAAGTCTTAGGAAGCATAATGAAAGAGAGGGTTTCATACAAACATACTACAACAAGCAAAACTATGCAATCATTAGCCTAGTATAAACTAGATTGTGAGCCCTATGCAATAATAGCTGGTTAATAGACTTCAAAGCTTCAGCACACTTTGGCATAGTAATTAAATGGTAAGGTCTTTAATTATGTCAACTAATAGTTATACAAGTACCCAACATCGTGCATCATTCTTGGGCATCTCATTAATCGAGGACAAATAAAGCAATTGAGAAAATTAACTATGCCCAAAAACAAACAAGGAATTGAACTATTGAGTTGGATACGGACTTACCTTAACAGTTGAAGAGGCTCACCGCAGCTCCTACTTCTCTTGCAAGGCTCCTTCCTAACATCTTGTACTTGGAAATCCTCAATCTGATCCCATTGCACTCCTCTACAAGGTGACACAAACTAGTTACTCGCCTCCTGGAAGATAAATATGACTTTCCATTCGGAACACAAAAGGATGAGATTATAACAAAATAACACCACATAATGAAACATGCCGCATCTCTTGCACTTGCACACAATGAAATGAGGATTTACTATGTTCACTATGTAAAGACTAGGCATACCTTCGAACTCGATCTCCGTGTACTCTTGGAGAGTTTACTTGTTTACAACCAAACCTTTATGTCACCTATGAGTTAGACAAGGCCCCACTACAAGAGCCTATTAGTGTTTAAATCGCTGACAAGCTCATAGAGTGTTAGGTCAAGAACAACAAGTAATCAAAGCAAACAACTAGTATGGTCATTGGGATGCAAACAAGCAATTGAATGTATGTGAGCAAATCTACATATCAAGAAAAGAAGCAAAGAAGGAGGCTTAAAGACCATCACCGACCACCAAATTTATGCATGCTAAACATCATGTGCAACGATGAACTAACATAAGCATTGCGATTCCGATTCTACAATGGAATGAACATGTATTAGGTTATGCCATGTATGATGATGCCTAAATGTACACTATAGCAAGCAGGAGTGATTCATCATTGCACGACAATTGAATTGCGTGTTAAGGGCCGCCGACTGCTTTTCGTGGCTTATTGTCAAAGTAAGCCATAAAAGATGTAAAAATCATTTTTGAGTTATGGGCTTGGGCTTAACTAATTTTGCTTTGGAGGGGGGTATTTTGCAGAACCTCACTAAAAATTGAAGGAAGGGAATAGTGAAGTGACTCGTTGTTCGCCTATATTACACTCAAAATGCAATCACGACGCTCGTGTCACACCGACCTCAAGAACAAACACGCAAGCGCTCACCGCCGCTTGCATATCCTCTCCCCTTTCTCTACTCGATCCTCGCTCACAAAGACTAGGGTTCCTCCAACGAGCTGTCGCCATCGTCCCATCTCGCCCGGTCTCGATTTATGCCTGTCCAAATAGATCTATGGCCGGGTAGGGGAATCTCCCCGGCTGCTCCTCTCGCGCCGCCTCATTCTCATGGTCTCCAAGAGTCGCCCATCGTGGTTCGCCCAACACACTATCTCAGCGCCGACAACTATGGCCGATGCCACATCATAAGGTATGCACCTTATTCCCTCCTCCTCCCTGTGCCGTGGCCTTGAGGTGTTGTCAAGGATGAGCTCATCCAACAAGGTGAGGATCTCCATTTTTTTGCCAAATTTTCATGCCGATCCACTATACAATGAATTTCTATGAGCCGCTTCTCCGCTTCTATATGATGCATTGCTATGAGCGCTTTGCCCTGCTATATGATGAATTATGAACTCGCCGCTGCTATATGATGAATTGTTGTGAGCTGTCTGTTGCTATATGATGAATTGCTACGAGCTATCGCTATATGATGAGTTATAAGTCGCTTCCTCCTTCATTGTATGATGAATTGCTATGAGCTGCTTCTGCCGATGCTATATGATGAATTGCTATGAGCTGCCTCGCCGCCGCTATATGATGAATTGCTATGAGCTGCTCCTCGTCACTGCTATATGATGAATTTCTATGAGTCGCCATCGTATATGATGAATTGCACATCGTCATTGTATGATGAGTTATGAGCCCTCCGCTATATGATGCTTTCAGTGTCTGCTATATGATAATAACCAGCCACTTGGACCATCGAATTTCAATAAATAATTGTTCTTCATTTAAATGTGGGCTGCTTCGCTTAAATTAGGCAATGGGATCTCTATGGAAAACATTGACCAAACTAGATTGTGCAAGTAGATGGTATCTTGTATTTGCATTTTGAGAAAATAGTGATGGTCTGCTTTTCCTATCATATTAATCATCGTGACCGGGTTCAATTTGTGATGTTTACAAGTCAAATTAATTTTCATATGGGCAACAAAATGAAAAATATAATGCAATCTAGACTTTTCAACGATCATACCAAAGATAAGGTGAAAATGCAATGAAAAGAACTGTTGGCTTATTACATGGAGCTTATATTCACAGTGCTTATTTTCTTAGGATAACTCGTAATAACTATCCCTAAGACACTTGGCCAATAGAATTGACATACAAATAACATGTCACGATGATTGCAATGGAGTGACGACCATAGCACAATCGTATAGGCTCACCGTTCTCCTTTTTTCAATGTTCCATGAAATTGCCACATACATCTTGTACTTTTTCATTATGTAACCCTATCTCAAGTTGACACGGCTAATTTTAGACATCTCTACATGGTAATACATTGCATATCCTTTGCATATTTAAACCACCAATTAATGATTGTGTGCGAGTATAAACTAGCCATGACTCGCGGTGCTCGACTAGCAGCACTCTAAGGGAGCCTAATGTAGTGCAATCGGAATTCCTACAAGCCATGTATGATTTTTGTAATGTATTGCCTCGTTCCTAAATATATGTCTTTGTAGAGATTCCAAAGATGGACCACATACAAATGTATATAGATGCATTTTCAGTGTAGATTCACTCATTTTGCTTCAGATGTAGCCTATAGTGGAATCTCTAGAAAGACTTATATTTAGGAACTGAGGTACGAGGTAGTATCATGTATGACATCTACATATCTAACTTAGCAGCCAATAGTAAAAATCATTGTCCGCACAAAGGATTATCGTCAAAATCCTAGCAAAGGATGCCGCAGTACGTAACAATACAAGAGAGAGAGATGCACTTACAAGATCATAGCAATGCTCGCCCTGTGATCTTGGTCGCAAGGTGTTAAATCCAAGAAACATCGTCTGTAGTTTTTGCTACCTGCATAACAGTAACAATGTCGTTAGTATATTTGAAGTACATCAAGTGTGATGCTGACGAGTTTAAAGGTGACAAGTACCTAGGCTGTGTGCTTGGCATCTTGCCAAACGGTGGGAATCAAAGTTAAACGCTGGGATGATGACGCCTGGCTGCCGGGGTCCGTAAGGAGATCTAGAACCGCCGAGTAGGGGTGTGGAGCGGCTCGTAGGGTGGACTACGTGTAGGCGCGGTTGATCTGTGGCCGTGGACAAGGCGAGGTGAAGCTGCCCGTGGTTGGGTTAAGGAGGTGTCGACATGCGGACTGCTGGTCGGACGGGCATCGGTTGCCTCGTAGGTTGGATGAGGGTGGAGGAAGCGGATCTCGAGGTCGTGGACTTGTGAGTTGGCAAAGCGACCCGATAGGGTTGATAATGGTATAGGCGGTTACTCCCAGAGGGCGACGACGGTGTCTGCCGGGCTGCCTCGTAGGATCCCTTGCTTCTTGCCGCGATGTGGGCGATTCCGCCTCCGCCGCCCTCCTCTAGGTTGAGCTACGTCCCAACATCCCTCGGTACAACTCCCTTCTGACGGCTTGCACCATGCTCCACTGCCCACATCACTCCATGTGGATATTTCTATACTTCTTTGCCCCGCACATACCTCTACTGGCTTCTATGTATTGTATTTGTGACGCGTTTATGTCTCATCAACTAGTCCCAGTAATCTTATTCTAATCACGCTTCTTTAATTTCTTTGCCACAGTGTTGGGGATATAACTATTAGGTATGACCCGCCCAGGAGGGGCCGGGTTATACCTATGGCGATTCAAGATATGAAGCCCAAGACGACACTTGAAGATGGCGGTTCAGTTAAAGGCCCAAAGCCCAAAGGCGACTCAAGGCCCATAGGGATAAACCACCACCTGTATGTAACTTGTGTTGTAAGGCAATAATAGAGAGAGACCGAGCCAGACATTGTTTATGAGCCGGCCGGGACTCTGTGAGCCGCGGGGCGTCGACCTCTGTATATAAAGGGACGACCCGGCGGCGGTTCAACACAAGGAACATCAGATCGAGAACTAGGTCAAGTGGATTCGCTCCCTGGTAATCGAGACATAAGCAGTCCCACTGAAAACTGGATCGTAGGCTTTTACCTTCACCGTAAGGGGCCGAACCAGTATAAACCCCGTGTCCTTTGTCCTGATTAACCCCTTTAAGCTTCCTAGTTGTGATGGCACCACGACTAAGTCCTTTCACTAGGACATCTGGCGTGACAATTCCACGACAGTTGGCGCCCACCATGGGGCCAGCACACGGTGGATTTGAGTTCTTGAAGGGCAGCTTCGAATGGCTCAAAGGATATGCTATGGGCCGGATGACTAAGAGTCATCGTGACAAGCTCCACATCAAAGACGCAAGCTGGGGCCCGGACGCCGGCTCAATTGAGTACGGGTATTGGGTCCCCTTCGATGGAATCCACGTCTTCATCGGCAAGATCGGCGAGGCGGGCCCTGAGCCGGACATCTGCACCGACATCGTCGAGACAGCTCAGCGTGCAAGACCCGCCTGGTCTTAGCCTGCCGTGAAGCGTGCCTTGTGGGATGCATCCATGGAGGGAAACTCTCTGAAGGATCTGTGTCTGGTGGTGAGACGGCCATCTGCTCTGATGGTGAGTTGTCCATGGGTGAGACGGATTCATTGTATTAACTGCAAGACAACGGGCTTGGTGGCTGTTCCAATGGCAGCAGTATTCTGGACCTCTTTGAGCCGCCGAGCAGAGTTGGGATCTTCATGGCTAGCACGCAACCCGTTCAAAACTCTACGGTTGCGGCAGTGATAACCTCTGGGTCAGCGGCAGCTGGGGCAAGAGGCCCTGTGCGCCCACCGGCTCAGGTGCTGATGGATTTGATGGATAAGAGACAGCTCTATTAACCGCCATGGTCAACCCGGTGGATCAAGCTCAACATGATGCGGAAGTGGCGTAGTTAAAGCAGGATATAATGCAAGCTAAGGAAGACCTGGCGGCGGAAGATGTCAGGATGACTGTAGAGCGGGCGGCTCTGGATGCTCAAGCTCAGCGGATTCAGTCGCAGGCTTTCCAGCTCATGAGGGATCAGCACACGTCAAATGAGGTCATGGGGAGAAGGTACCAGAAGACTCAATCCCGTCTGCCTCTGATTTATGATCCTCGAAACCTCTTAGTACACTGTGCGGGGCCCATAACCACGGAGGTAAAGCGGGTTACAACGCCCGAGGCTGGACGCCGGTTCGATCCACGAGTGATGGAACCTCCTTTTCTGAATACTACTCCGCCTCATTATGTACCAACACCACCGGGTCATTATTCTAACCCTTTGGAGAACATGATCGCCATGGCGGCACGATTGGCGGCTCTCCCGGTGGATGGCGACTCTCCGACGGTGGTTGAAACACGAAGGGTTAGAGAGCTTCTTCAGACGGCTTTGGTGCAGCAGGAGGCGTACTCTTACAGCCGAGACATGATTCATTCGACCCCTCGCCCAAGCCGGAGCCTGAGTTATAGCAGGCACATGGATTCAGTGGCCGTTTCAAGCAACGCCCGACGTCGTGACCAGCCGTGCGGGCATGACCCGTCGCGTGATGGAGTTCCTAACTTGGTTGATCAGGACATGATACGTCAGGAGGCTGAGCGGGTGGCTGAGCAGGCGGCTGAGCAGGTGGCTCAGCGGGCGGCTTATCAATCTTTTCCGGTTTATTCGACGACTTCTATTGAGGCAGGCGTGACCACTAGTACTAGAGGTGTCCCTTGTCTGGTGTCGCCTCTGCGTAATGAGCATTTGCCCAAGGATTTCAAGGGGCCTTGAAAGGTGCCTAATTACACGGCCGACTTACAACCCGGGGCATGGATTGAAAGCTATGAGATGGCCATGGAACTACTGGAAGTTAGTGACGCTGCAATGGCCAAGTACTTCACCATGATGTTGGATGGAACGGCTCGCACTTGGTTGAAGGGGCTGCCACCTAATTCCATCGGTTCATGGGCAGAGTTAAAAGCCCGGTTTATTCAGAACTTCAAAGATACATGCAAGCAACCCATGTCAATTGTGGATTTGACTAATTGCAAGCAAGAGGAGGGTGAGTCCACGACCCATTGGGTGCGCCGAGTCAAATCCATAATACATTCATCGGATAAGATGGATGCCGGCTCCGCAGTCCTAATGTTGGAGAAAAAATGGGGCGGCTCAAGCGCGATTGTAATGACATGGGCCAGCTAGTGGTGACTCTAGTCAAGTACGCCGACTCTGATAGTACCAAGGATCCCGAGTCTGACGATGAGAAGGCAGGGAAGGGAAAGAAGAACGGCAGCGCCAAGGGTCCGCAACATAACCCGGTGAATCAAGGAGGCAATAATAAACGTAAGGCTGATGGCAGCTCAGAGTTTGTGGCTAACACCAATGCGCAGGGCAACAATCAATGACGTAAGGGGAGACCACCTCCTCGGTCCGGCAGGTCAGGTTCTACTCTTGAGCAGTTGTTGAATGAGCCCTGTCTGAGGCATGGTACTCAGCAGAAACCGGCCACTCACCTGTGGAAGGACTGTACAACCATGAAGGCTTTCAAGAACTCTAACATGTTTGACAGAAATCATGGGCCGGGCGGCGGCTCAGGTGGCGGCGGTTTTCATGGCCTGAGCAGCGGTTCAAATTCGAACTTTCAAGGCTCTCAAGGTAATCAAGGTGGTTATAATCAACAATCTGGCCAGGGAGGTCAGCAGCAGCAGCAGTCTAGATATCAGAGCAACCCAAAGCAGCTGAATAGTGGACAGTATCATGTGTTTACCACCAGTTTGTGCAAACGGGACTAGAAGCTTCATAAGAGGGTTGTGAACGCTGTTGAGCCGGCAGTTCCTCGTTATTTGAGATGGTCCGAGCAGCCTATTCTATGGAGTAGAGAAGATCACCCTCCCCGGGTAGACAATTCAGGTCACTTGGCCTTGGTAGTAGCGCCTCAGATTGGTGGATATAAATTCACTAAGGTGCTCATGGATGGAGGCAGTAGCATCAACATCCTCTATTATGAGACTTTCCGTCGCATGGGGCTGACTGATAAAAATCTTAGGACGTCCAATACTGCTTTCCATGGAGTAGTGCCTGGTAAGTCGGCATACCCAGTGGGTAAGATTGAGCTGGAAGTGGCCTTTGGAGATGAGCATGATTCTAGGGTTGAGAAGTTAACTTTTGAGGTGGTCAAAATCAATAGCCCATATCACGCTCTGTTTGGGCGGTCGGCTTATGCAAAGTTCATGGCACGACCGTGTTATGTTTATCTGCAGCTCAAGATGCCGGGTCATAAGGGTACCATCACAGTGCATGGAGGTCAGAAGATAGCCCTGGAATGTGAGGAAGGCAATGCTGCTTACGCTGAGTCTGTTTGCACAACAGAGGAGTTGAAGTTTTACAAGGACAATGTTGACCCGGCGGACATGACGTCTTTGAAGAAACCAACCACAAAGCATGAGCCGGTGATGACGTTTAAATCGGCCGACGACACCAAGCTTGTTGACTTTGTTCCGGGCAACTCATCTAAGCAGTTCTGTATCAAGGCTAACCTGGATCCCAAATAGGAAAGCGCGCTCATCGAGTTCATCCGAGAGAACCGGGACATCTTTGCATGGAAACTTTATGGAAAAGGCAACAAGCTTGGTGTCGTCTTGTCTTCGTACGTGTGAGCCGCTTCCTTGTCCTTGCGCCATTGTCCTCGAGCTTCCTTGTCCTGTGAGAAACTTTATGGAAAAGGCAACACCACCGCTCATCGTTCATCAAACCCCCATAACGCTCCTTTGTTCATCGAGCGGCATCGATCGGCTTCGATTAGTAGCGATGGCGAAGAATCGCTCGATCGGGTTCAGTTAACAGCCATCGATCGATCGCTCGGGTTCAGTAACGTGTAGCCTGCAGTGCAATCGCTTGGGTTCAGTTAGAGCCCAACGCTTCGCTCGGGTTAAGTTAAAGCCAACGCCTCGCACACACGCGCGTACGTGTACGAGAGAAACACGCATCGCTCGACCCCCGACCACCCACCATAACTGGGAACTCCCCGAAATTTTCCTCGCCCTCGCTTCTACCACAGTTTTTCCGTCGTGGACAGCCCAAAGAATGTCATGCAGCTGCGTCTTCGGCCCGCCCAGGACGAAAAGCCCATTTTCTGTCATGATTTTTTGTCACAGAAGTAGGATCCCACCACATCTATGGTGATACCGGGTTTTGTCACAATTATCGTCATAGAAGTGTCATATGTATGACATATTTTTTTTTTGTTCGGCCCAAAATGTCACGGATGTGTTTTTTAGTGATATGAGTATTTGTAATCTGAAAATATAAAAACAGCAAGGTAACAAGTGGTAAAAGTGAGCGTAAACGGTATTGCAATGTTAGGAAACAAGGCATAGGGTTCATACTTTTTTTTGACCATGAACAGTAGGAAAGACTATAGGGTTCATACTTTCACTAGTGCAAGTTCTCTCAACAATAATAACATAATTGGATCGTATAACTATCCCTTAACATGCAAAAAAAGTCACTCCAAAGCCACTAATAGCGGAGAACAAACGAAGGGATTATGGTAGGGTACGAAACCACCTCAAAGTTATCCTTTCTGTTCTATCTATTCAAGAGTCTGTAGTAAAATAACATGAAGCTATTCTTTCCGTTCAATCTATCATAGAGTTCATACTAGAATAACACCTTAAGACACAAATCAACCAAAACCCTAATGTCACCTAGATACTCCATTGTCACCTCAAGTATCCATGGGCATGATTATACGATATGCATCACACAATCTCAGATTCATCTATTCAACCAACACAAAGTACTTCAAAGAGTGCCCCAAAGTTTCTACCGGAGAGTCAAGACGAAAATGTGTGCCAACCCCTATGCATAGGTTCATGGGAGGAACCCGCAAGTTGATCACCAAAACATACATCAAGTGGATCACGTAAATATCCCATTGTCACCATAGATAAGCACGACAAGACATACATCAAGTGTTCTCAAATCCTTAAAGACTCAATCCGACAAGATAACTTCAAAGGGAAAACTCAATTCATCACAAGAGAGTAGAGGGGGAGAAACATCATAAGATCCAACTATAATAGCAAAGCTCGCGATACATCAAGATCGTGCCACAGAGAGAACACGAGAGAGAGAGAGAGATCAACCACATAGCTACTGGTACATACCCTCAGCCCGAGGGTGAACTACTCCCTCCTCATCATGGAGAGCGTCGAGATGATGAAGATGGCCATCGGTGATGGGTTCCCCCTCCGGCAGGGTGCCGGAACGGGCTCCTGAGAGGTTTTTGGTGGGTACAGAGGCTTGCGGCGGCAGAACTCCCGATCTATCTTGTTCTTCGATGTTTTTAGGGTATATGGGAATATATAGGAGAAAGAAGTCGGTCGGGGGAGCCACGAGGGGCCCACGAGGGTGGAGGGCGCACCCAGGGGGAGGGCGCGCCCCCCTATCTAGTGGCTTCCTCGAAGCTTCCCTGACTTGCACTCCAAGTCCCCTGGATTGCTTCCGTTCCAAAAATAACTTTCCGCGAAGGTTTCATTCCGTTTGGACTCCGTTTGATATTCCTTTTCTTCGAAACACTGAAATAGGCAAGAAAACAACAATATGGGTTGGGCCTCTGGTTAATAGGTTAGTCCCAAAAATAATATAAAAGTGTATAATAAAGCCCATAAACATTCAAAATAGATAATAAAATAATATGAATGCTTCATAAATTATAGATACGTGGAGACGTATCACCGTACATAGTGTGGGCCGAACGAACTCCAGTCGCCCACCGAACCACACCCCAAGAACCTTAAGGTATAATTTACTTATTCCACATGCATTGCTCTAGCTGCATGTGGGCCTTTTCTGCTTCTGCACTCGAATCTAGGTGTTGGATCAAACAGGAAAGTAGTGGGTAAAGTTGTATAGCATGAATCTAGGACGTGGTTCAAAGAGGAAAGGAATGGGGGAAACTAGTGGGGAAAGTTGTATAGCATGAATCTAGGACGTGGTTCAAAAAGGAAAGGAAGGGGGGAAAGTAGTGGGGAAAGTTGTATAACATGAATCTAAGATGTGGTTCAAAGAGGACAGGAATGGGGGGAAGTAGTAGGGAAAGTTGTATAGCATGAATCTAGGACGTGGTTCAAAGAGGAAATGAAGCGGGGAAGTACTAGTACAGATTGGCTATCCAGCACCTACATTGGTCGAAAAGGGAAAACAATGACAAATGCAGTACACACGTCTGTAACAAACTGATCTTTTGTTTTGGGGGACAAGGCTATAGAGTTTGAGCAGGGCTAGATTTACTGCGCTCACATAGGGAAAGGTGTCTAAAGATAACAAAACTAGGACCAGCACAAATATGCTCCTTGCTTGTTTGTTCTTTGTTGCAATAGACTGTGCATCACCCCTTCATACATCAGTAGATGCACATGGTGCTGGTGCGTCCACTGCCCCGTGCAACTCTTTAGCTGTTGTTAATCTAAGGCCCTGTTTGGTTAAAAACTCCCTAGTCCCTACCTGCTTGGTTCCAGGGGCTAAACATGGACTAGAGGTTATTAAATGACATGCTAAAAGACCATGTTACCCCTAGTAATGAACTAATAGAGACAAGGTGCGATGCGGGGCAGGGGCAACTATTGGAAAAAGTCCCAAAAAGACTCTCCCTCGGGGTCTTCTTTCTTTAGTCCCAAATGCCCACTTTTAGTCCCTAAAAGTCCCTCTTGTTTGGTTTAGATGGGACCGACACGGAGTTTTTTTAGTCCCTACACCAAAATGTCCCTGTAAACAAATAGCCTCTAATAATGCCGCTAGAAAATTGATGCAATGCCACAGTTAAAAGAAAATTACATGTTTAATGAATTTTATTGTTAATATAATCTCTCTGTTAATATTAATCAATGCCACCGTTTGAGAAATGCTACTATCTTGATTTCTTTCCCATTTAGATAAGTTAGATGCTTCTTTTTGTTGGCTTCTATGTCATCCACCGTTATTGACCACTAGTTGTTTCCTTTGCACCTCTGTGTAAACAGGGTTATCTACTTCACCTCGTTGCTATTGTGACCTTTTGTTGTACTGCACAAAACACTTTTGTTTTAAGAGTGTTTTGTGTAGTTCAACAAAAATGTCACACCGACAATGTTGCTTTATTGCTTGATCTTAGCGGAACTGCACAAGAGGAGATCTTACTTCTTATCCGTGTTGGCGAATTTGGTTCAGATCTTCTTCTTGTGAGTTGTTTGAATTCCGCATCATGACAGGTCAGTACTAGCCTTCTTTCACATGATTGTGCAGTGTGCTTTCATATGTTGTGCTACTTGTACGGTAATGTTGCTTGATTTTAGTGAACTGCACAAATGGAGACAAGACTTCCAATCTGTATGTGCCCCGTAATATCCCATTGAGGTAAGATAAGGATATTTCACAACTGTTGGCCTGTATTTTGCCACTTTCATCAGAAAGTTAATGTCGTTGTTTAGTGCTATACTTGTGCTCCCTAATTGACATGCCAAATCTTACATTGAAGGCGAATCTTGTCTATTATTGAACCAAGTGATGAAGGGGAAGAACAAGTGGAAGAAAAACAAAAATCAACTCCCGGTGATGTAATGAAGCACTAGAACTGTGATGACACAAGTAATGATATAGTGTTGCATCTTAATTTATTACTATGGCTGGAACGAGCAATTGTTTTGCCACTGATTTGATGCCACTCTTAATGTAATATGTAATTATCTCTACTTGTGCAAACAGGGACCTTCTTTGAAGATACCATATATTTTAGTGGAATTGCACAAGAAGATGTTGGAAACATTAAACTAATCAAGGAGTATATAGTAAGCATGGCAACCACAGTAGATAGCAACAGATGGTTCCGGAGAAGTGCTTCATCTGTATGCTCTACACAATAAGCCTCCTGACAAAGGTTGGTACTCGCCCATGGATTTCATCCATATGATTGAGCTTTGTCATCTCTATTGGTGTTGTGCTACTGTTTAGATACTGTCATGAGAAAGTGGTATTGTCCTTGAGAAGTGCTTCATCAGTGATGTTTTAAATATTTCCTTTCCTTTTTTGAGCAAACAGGGATGCTAGCATTTAGTTTTCCTCTTGTCTTTGCACAACAGGATCATCCTCCTCTGAGGAAGAATATGGAGTACGTGAAGTGACTAGTTCCGATTATGCGAGGATGAAGAAGCCCTGTCTATCTTCTCATCAGAAGGAGCAGTTGAAGGATGGTTACATTACTCCCCACAATACCAAACTAACTTCAGCTCAGAAGGACTGACCGATCTCCATTTTGTTGCTGTGATGCGCAAGTACAATGTTGTTCTAGGATTCTTTCCGGTGAGTTCCATTTTTTAAAAAGTGTTCTCTACATGGACCATGTAGGTGCCTGTTTAAACTGTCAATTCATAGTACAGTTTGCTTTATACTAATCACTTTTTTGTATTTGTGCAAACAGGGGTGCTCAGCTTGATTTTAATGGGAACTGCACAAAATGTTCATGAATACGTCGAATCATTCATTTCCACCACATGAAAGGAGGTGCCGATAAGTTCAAGGCGTTGCAACATATAAGGGCGAAATCATACAAGCTACGCACGATTTTGGTTGATTTTGGTGGAACTGCACAAAAAGAACAGCTGGTTTATTTAGCACGAGGTGCCATGTTAATGTCTGAACTGATGGCAAACCCTGCCCATTGCACAATTATAGGCATTTGATATTTTGGAATGGGACAACCTTGTCAAATTTTGCTCATTGATGTTAGCAAGAAGACATGCGTTTGATATTTTAGAATGGGATGCCCTTTGCTGTCAGCAGCGTTGATCGATTTTTCTTTATTCTTTGGTTGTGAAGTAAATATTGGCTCTGACATGTGAATCACTGAGATGCATAATCATCGATTGTTTTGAATGTTCTCTATGAATTTCCAGGCCTATGTGTTTGATTGCGATGTACAGGAATGCTAAAAAGCTCGTCAAACTCTTTGTACTCCCTCTACTCCTTTTTACTTCATACATTGTGAAAGTTCATACTTTTTTCTATAAGATTAGTCAAAGTAGTGATAATTTGACTGCAGACAAAACTTGTATGCAGACTATAAAGGACCAGAGGGATTACATGCGAAACTACTGCAAACGAGGTGATCACCCTAGGAATAATGCTAGTACGTATTGTTTTGCATGTTCATCCAATGCCAGTGATACAAGAATTCGAACTAATCGAACTAAATTCATTCATACACAGTTGGATTTCATATAAACATGCCAGATTTCATTACATTTCATACATTCTTCAACTAAAAAGGGGTGCGCTGGAGGTATAATTAATTAACCAAAGCTACCCACTTGTGTTCGGCTGAGCCGAACAGAAGCTTCTTCTCCAGCGGACTAAGCTTCAGTGACTTAACTACAGGTGTAGTTGCGTAACTGACATGTGGCCCAGATGCCTGTTGGGCCCCATGTGTTAGTCAGCCAACTGCACCAGCAGTTAAGTAGAAGCAGCGTCCTTCTCCAACATACACTACAAAAAAAATACACTTTCGTGATGATACGTGCTTGTCACAGTAGGTCGCGTTTTTTGTCATGCATGTACATCCATGATGATTTTATGACGTAATCAAGATAGTCATACTGTCTTTGTCAGAGAAGTGTTCCCTGACATTACCAAAATTATCATCACGGAAGTGTCCACTTCCATGATGATAAATCACACGTCACAGAAGTGCTTTCGTCAAGGGTGACCGACACGTGGCATTCACCGTAACGGAACGCCGTTAAGCTATCGGGTCCGGTTTTGGATCCGATAACCCGTTAACAGCCCCAACCAATGGGGATTTTCCACGTGTAAAATCATCATTGGCTGGATGAAACATGTGTCAGCCCACCGTTGGGACAGATGTCATCCACTCATTGGACCCAAGGCGCCTATGATACGTCGACACGTGGCACGGCCCAACAGAGGCCCATTCCTGTGAAAAGGCCAGCCCATTTGACTTGGTCAAAAGGTGGCGGGCCGGCCCACAGAAAGCCTATTAACGGCATGTTCACATATAGCCCATTTACAGCCCGCTAACTCACGGCCCGTTACGGCCTAACGGAATTAGGCCCAGTAGCGTCATCTGGGCCGTCCAATATGATTCCAGCCCTTTGTAACTTCCGGCCCATGTATGGCCCATGACGTCTTTCGGCCCATATGAGTCCCTTTGTAACTCTTGGCCCATTAACGACCCGTGGTGAAACCGGCCCGTATTGAACAATGTATCACTTTATACCCATTAGCGGCCCATATTCCATTGGGTCGTTTCCAGCCCGTGTTACCTTTCGGCCTTCTTAGGGCCCAGTTATTCTTGGGCTCATTTCCAGCATTCGGTTACTTACGGACTATTACTGGCCTTTTTTGCTTGTGGGCCAAATTCAGCCCGTGGATATAGTCAGCCAGTTTGTGGACCGTTAATCTGTTGGGCTATTTTCATATCATCATCCAATACGGCCTATTAACGGCCCGTTATGGTCAGCCCATAAAACGTACGATTTCCACTCTAGACCGTTTACGGCCCATTATACGGCCCGTACAAGGCCCATAGATGAGACGGCCCGTAGAAGTCCCATGGATCCTACGAGACGTAGAAGGCCCATTGATCCAACGGCCAATTGAAGGCCCATGGATCCGACAGCCCATAGAAGGCCCATGGATCCGACGGCCCATAGAAGGCCATGGATCGTCCATCCCGTAGATGGCCCATGGATCGTATGGCCCGTGGAGGGCCATGGTCACGACAACGTTTGGGCAAGTTGGCCCCCGTTTGAACGATATAGCATATTCAAAGAATTATCCTACTCTATACTATCACCTCTAAAAACATACACTATACAATAAAGAGACTAAGGCATATAACCGTAGAATAATCCTACACTATACAATAAAGAAATTACAGCCGATTATACCCACTGGGCATTATGGTTCGGCACCGGTGATAATAAAGCATACACAAACAACAAATTACATACATTGGGCAAATACAGCTCATACATCATGGACGCGCATCAACTTAACTTACCATTTGAACTATAATCTCTTCAGAAAATAGGATTGGCTAGATTAAGATAGCACAAATTTCAGTCTGCAAAAACTCCAATTCCTTCGTGGTTACCTCAGTGTCTTGTTTCATTTTTTTGACTCTTGCATCTAATACCTGCATGTCCAGTCTCAACTTGTTGATTGTACATTGAGAATCATGTACACATTGTCTTGCCACCTCTAGTTGATGCTTGAGAACATCAACACATTCCAATTCCAATCCATAATCATTCGGTAACGGCCATGCCGCACTGCTCACAGATCTTTGTGTTGATGTCACTTCATCCTAAAATGTTTCTGTAAGTACACATGACTAGGGAAAAAATATAGTTACAACAGTGAAGCGAGCAAGACAGACTATTTGTACATGGCAAAACATGACTAACAATAATCTTACACGTCATGAAGCATAAGCAGGTGATATTATACAAATTATAAAAAAGGTAGCCTATGCAACCTGCATATAGAAATCTCTCTTAGCTCACCAGAGGAGCATGATGTTGGTGCCCAATCCAAAACAAAGACAAGTTACAAATTTAGACAGCATGTTGCGTATAAGTAAGCAAGTAGTTGGCCATTCCGTAGCTTAGTTAAAGTCTTAGGAAGCATAATGAACAGTAGAGGGTTTCATACAAACATACTACAACAAGCAAAACTATGCAATCATTAGCCTAGTATAAACTAGATTGTGAGCCTCATGCAATAATAGCTGGTTAATAGACTTCAAAGCTTCAGGCACACTTTGGCATAGTAATTAAATGGTAAGGTCTTTAATTATGTCAACTAATAGTTATACAAGTACCCAACATCAGGCATCATTCTTTGGGCATCTCATTAACTGAGGACAAATAAAGCAATTGAAAAGAGCAAATTAACTATGCCTAAAACAAACAAGGAATTGAACTATTGAGTTGGATACAGTGACTTACCTTAACAGGTTGAAGAGGCTCACCGCAGCTCCTACTTCTCTTGCAAGGCTCCTTCCTAACATCTTGTACTTGGAAATCCTCAATCTGATCTCCATTGCACCCCCTCTACAAGGTGACACAAACTAGTTACTCGTCTCCTTGGAAGATAAATATGCGTACTTTCCAGTCTGTGAACACAAAAGGATGAGATTATAACAAAATAACACCACATAATGAAACATGCCGCATCTCTTGCACTTGCACACAATGAAATGAGGATTTACTATGTCTGCACTATGTAAAGACTAGGCATACCTTCGAACTGGATCTCCAGGTACTCTTGGAGAGCTTACTTTAGTTTACAACCAAACCTTTATGTCACCTATGAGTTAGACAAGGCCCCACTACAGCAGCCATTAGTGTTTAAATCGTTGACAAGCTCTGTTAGAGTGTTAGGTCAAGAACAACAAGTAATCAAAGCAAACAGTTCTAGTATGGCTGGCTGATGCAAACAAGCAATTGAACAGATGTGTGAGCAAATCTTACATATCAAGAAAAGAAGCAAAGAAGGAGGCTTAAAGACCATCACCTGACTGACCAAATTTAAGGGCGTTTAAACATCATGTGCAACGTATGAACTAACATAAGCATTGCGTATTCCAGATTCTACAATGGAATGAACATGTATTAGGTTATGCCATGTATGATGATGCCTAAATGTACACTATAGCAGTGAGAGTGATTCATCATTGCACGCACAATTGAATTGCGTGTTAAGGGCGATTCGATTACGCTTTTCGTGGCTTATTGTCAAAGTAAGCCATAAAAGATGTAAAAATCATTTTTGAGTTATGGGCTTGGGCTTAACTAATTTTGCTTTGGAGGGGGTATTTGGGTAGAACCTCACTAAAAATTGAAGGAAGGGAATAGTGAAGTGACTCATTGTGCGCCTATATTACACTCAAAATGCAATCACGACGCCTGTGTCACACCCGACCCTCAAGTAAAAACAAACACGCATAGCGCTCATTGCCTCGCCCGCTTGCATATCCTCTCCCTTTCCTCTACTCGATCCCCGCCGCAAAGACTAGGGTTCCTCCAAATGAGCTGTCGCCATCGGTCCCATCTGCCCGGTCTCGACGATGCTCTGTCCAGCTAGATCTACATGGCCGGCGGGTAGGGGAAAATCTCCCTGGCTGCTCCTCCCTCTGGCGCCGCCCCTCATTCTCATGGTCTCCAGTAGCTGCTCCACTGTGGTTCGTCCAACACACTACTCCGGCGGGCGCTGCACAACTATGGCTGATGCCACACTGTGGCAGAAGGCACCTTATTCCCCCTCCCCTCCTCCCAGGCCGTGGCCTTGAGGTGCTGTTGAAGGATGAGCTCATCCAACAAGGTGAGGATCTCCTCTGATTTTTTGCCAAATTTTCATGCTGATCCACTATACAATGAATTTCTATGAGCTGCTTCTGCTGCTTCTATATGATGCATTGCTATGAGCTGCTCTTGCTCCTGCTATATGATGAATTGCTATGAACTGCTGCTGCTATATGATGAATTGCTGTGAGCTGTTGTTGTTGCTATATGATGAATTGCTACGAGCTACTGCTGCTATATGATGAGTTGCTATAAGCTGCTCCTCCTTCTGCTGTATGATGAATTGCTATGAGCTGCTCTTGCTGATGCTATATGATGAATTGCTATGAGCTGCTCCTGCTGCTGCTATATGATGAATTGCTATGAGCTGCTCCTGCTGTTGCTATATGATGAATTTCTATGAGCTGCTACTGGTATATGATGAATTGCACACTGCTGCTGCTGTATGATGAGTTGCTATGAGCTGCTCCTGCTGCTATATGATGCTTTCAGGTGCTGCTGCTATATGATAATAACCAGCCACTTGGACCATCGAATTTCAATAAATAATTGTTCTTCATTTAAATGTGGGTCATGCGTTCTTCGTTTAAATTAGGCAATGGGATCTCTATGGAAAACATTGACCAAACTAGACTGTGCCAAGTAGATGGTATCTTTGTATTTGCATTTTGAGAAAATAGTGATGGTCTGTTTTCCTATCATATTAATTACTGCACTGGGTTCAATTTGTGATGTTTACAAGTCAAATTAATTTTCATATGGGCAACAAAATGAAAAAATATAATGCAATCTAGACTTTTCACTGATCATACCAAAGATAAGGTGAAAATGCAATGAAAAGAACTGGTTGGCTTATTACATGGAGCTTATATTCACAGGTGCTTATTTTCTTAGGATAACTCGTAATAACTATCCCTAAGACACTTGGCCAATAGAATTGACATACAAATAACATGTCACGATGATTGCAATGGAGTGACGTACCATAGCACACTGTATAGGCTCACCGCTGTCTCTCCTTTTTTTCAATGTTCCATGAAATTGCCACATACATCTTGTACTTTTTCATTATGTAACCCTATCTGCAAGTTGACACGGCTAATTTTAGACATCTCTACATGGTAATACATTGCATATCCCTTGCGCATATTTAAACCACCAATTAATGATTGTGTGCGTAGCATAAACTAGCCATGACTCTGTGTGCTCGACTAGCAGGCACTCTAAGGGAGCCTAATGTAGTGCACTGGAATTCCTACAAGCCATGTATGATTTTGTGTAATGTACTGCCTCTGTTCCTAAATATATGTCTTTGTAGAGATTCCAGTATGGACCACATACAAATGTATATAGATGCATTTTCGAGTGTAGATTCACTCATTTTGCTTCGTATGTAGCCTATAGTGGAATCTCTAGAAAGACTTATATTTAGGAACGGAGGTACGAGGTAGTATCATGTATGACATCTACATATCTAACTTAGCAGCCAATAGTAAAAATCATTGTCTGCACAAAGGGATTACTGGTCAAAAATCCTAGCAAAGGATGCTGGCAGGCACAGAACAATACAAGAGAGAGAGATGCACTTACAAGATCATAGCAATGCCTCAGTCCAGGATCTTGGTTGGCCAAGGTGTTAAATCCAGAAGAAACATCGTCCTTGTAGTTTTTGCCAGCTGCATAACAGGTAACAGCGGCCTGTTAGTATATTTGAAGTACATCGGGCAGGTGATGCCGGACGAGTTTAAAGGTGACAAGTACCTAGGCCGTGGCGGGTGCTTGGCATCTTGCCAAACGGTGGGAATCAGGTTAGAAACGTCAAAGGTGATGACGCTGCGCTGGCTGTCGGGGTCCGGTAAGGAGATCTAGAACCGTCGAGTAGGGTGTTTGTGGAGCGGCTCTGGTAGGGTGGACTACGGTGTAGGCGAAGCGGATCTGTGGCCGTGGACAAGGGCGTAGGTGAAGCTGCTCCGGTGGTTGGGTTAAGGAGGTGTCGACGATGCAGATCTGCGGTCGTGGACGGGGCATCAGAAGCTGCTCTGGTAGGTTGGATGAGGGTGTGAGGAAGCGGATCTGAGGTCGTGGACTTGTGAGTTGGCAAAGCGACCCCGATAGGGTTGATAATGGTATAGGCGAAGCTACTCCGGTAGGGTTGACGATGGTGTCGGCGAAGCGGCTCTGGTAGGGTTGAGGAAGGTGTCGGCGAAGAGGATCAGAGGCCGTCGACGGGGGCGTCGGTGGGGCGGCTCCGGGGGGTGTGGACGAAGCGACTCCGGTGGGGAGTATGATTGAGCCGCTGCAAATGCGCGGCGGTTGACGAGAGTACCGGTGAAGCAGATCCGGTATCGTGGACAAGGCCGGCACTGAATGGGTTGTGGTACAGTGGTGGATGAGCAGTCTACTTGTTTCTAGGGGAGGTGGGAGGGGTAGATGCGGCCATAGAAGCAGATCTGGCGAGGTGGACGCCGCTGGCAGTGAATGGGCTCTGGTACGCCAGTGGATGAGCAGTCTAGGATTTCGAGAGGGGAGGGGAGAAAGGCCGATGAAGTATGGACAACGTGATGTAAGATGCTCTGGTGCTGTGGAGTTACTCATTTTTGCGGGAGGGGGAGAGGAAATGGGGGTGCCATGTAGTGGGGGGAACCGGAAGTTACCAAAGCAGCCCCAACCTATTATGTAAATGAGGGCGGTATTGTAACTGTTGGTCTCCGTGCACCAAGGACAAAAGGGGAATTTCGCATGCTAAAGACTAAGGTGGCGGAAATTTTAGAAGGAGGCGGGAGATTTTGCCACCTGCGGGATCGTTCATATCCAGATTCAACTAATTTTGGACCGTGCTAGCGGGAAGGTCATGCTAGACTGTGTACACGGGGCACGCATTAGCAGTTAATAACTGGTGTGAAGTCCACCCCAGAAAAAAAGACAATAACTCGGGATGATGCGCCGATAACTTGGACGTTCACACGGGCGCGACCAATCGTGCTGGTGTAGTGGCGCGTTCACAAAATAAGGGATCAAACGCTTAGCCTATGTATTTCTTGTGTAAATAGATAATTTAGTGCCATTGGTTATTTACTTTAAACATAATGCATTGATTAGTAGAGGCGCACAAAAATAAATGGATATTGTAGTCCGCTACTCAAAAGTGTTACCTCATATGATTACATAGCCTCCATTTCATAAATTGCATACCCGTTGAATTCATATATGAATATTAGATATATTACTTCATAATAGAACCTTAAATCATCCAAGACTAATGAATTTGAATGCAAGAGTAACAATGGTGCATGTACATGATAGCTACATTGGTTGTTTGAAGAAACATCACTGTAACTTTTGCATGCACAACTGAAAAGATTTATTTAAATAGAAAAAAATGTGATATGTGAGTGTCCAATCTTTATAGCGTTGAATCGATATTCTACCTTTGGCCACGATACGAAGTAGATATTGATTTATGTTCAAGCGATGCACGTCCACGATCGCTAGATAGTGATACCTGAATGAATTGTGCAATCTCTCTCACACACATACATATCTCATTTCCCTGTGGACATCGGAATCACACACGCGCACTTCGTGTATTTCTCTCCCTCCGTCAAGGTTATAATTCGTCTTTCTACCCCATCCTACAAGTCTCTCACACAGAAACACACACGCTCTCTCTATCTAACACGCCCAACCCTTTAATTTCGCCCACCCACAACCACTAATGTCTCAAAGTATAATAATATCTCTCACACATATGCCTAAGGTTAACTCGAGTTCTAGAACAATATGAATACATACAATGGGATTCTAGTGGAGCACCTTTTGTTTTGAGATTTCTCTCCCTCTCTCTCTCACACACACACACACACACACACACATGCGTGCACACACACACACACACACATTGTTTCTCTCTTCATTTTTTGGCACTTGCATGCACACCGTTTGTTTATCTTCATGATGCTTTAAGTATGCCTCACACAAATGCTATCTACCTATCCCTTAATATAGCTAGATATGTGTCACACAAACTCCTTCTCCCTACTAGCAAGATGCCCATGCGTTGCACGGAACATCAAGATGCATTTGTATGAGTAGTTTATCTTGTGGGAGAAAAGGATGAACGAGGGAATGCCTTATTTGCAAATGCGGAGAGGGGTGTGGGTATATTTTTGCAAAAATGCCATATTTTCCTTCCTATCCGTCGGATATAAATCAGATGGCCTATATTGCAGGATGGCAGGAACACCATCATCACCAACTCTGTTTTTTATAAGAGTAGAGATATGTAAGTGTCACTGCCCCCACACACACCCACACACCCACACACACACCCCAACACCGAAGGAGTAGGGTGACACCTCGATCTTAATACTAATCTATCGACTGGCTTCTCTCTCAAACACACACACACACACACACACACACACACACACACACACACACACACACACACACACACACACACACAAACCGACACCGAAGGAGTAGGGTGGCACCTCGATCTTGATAGTAATCTATCTACTCCTCTTTCAAACACACACACGTACACACACACTCGCTAGTTGTGCCTCTGTGCCTACCGCGCACACTCTCGATACGTCTTTCTCTCCCTCCCCCTCCCCCACCCCAACAATAACAACATAAGGGTGACAACTCGATCTGATCGTAATATGTCAATTGGTTTCTCTCTCAAACATTGTGTCTCTGTGTTCTCGCCAAGAGCCCCCTCGATATGTAGACTTCTCACAAGACAACTCAGAGTGACGATGACGCTGAACCCAGTGTGCCTCATTTTTACTGGCCTCATGTGATAGTTTTAACACTGTTTTCTGTTAATTAACAAGACAACCTTTTCTTTGTTACTACTAGTGAATATGAAATCATTCGGGACAAACATAAAATATATCACTTCAACCCAATTATCGCAGTAACTATTTTAAAAGAAACTAGCTAGATGCCCGTGCATTGCACGAAACATCAAGATGCATTTGTATGAGTAGTTTATCTTGTGAGAGAAAAGGATGAACGAGGGAAGGCCTTATTTGCGAACGTGGAGAGGGGTGTGGGTATATTTTTGGAAAATTGCCATAGTTTTGTTCATATTCGTTAGATATAAATCCGATGTCCTATATTGCAGGATGGCATGCACACCATCATCACCAACTCTGTTTTCTACTCCCTCCGTTCCTAAATATTTGTCTTTTTAGAGATTTCAACAAGTGACTACATACGGAGCAAAATGAATGAATCTACACTCTAAAATATGTCTACATACACATCCGTATGTGGTAGTTCATTTGAAATCTGAAAAAGACAAATACTTAGGAACGGATGGAGTATAAGAGTAGACATGGAGATATATCTCCAGCATGGTCTACAACAAAAATGTGCTGGACTGGTTAGCGCCGGATGCTCGCAACGCGATGGCATGAGTTTGAATTCTGTCTTTAACTTTAGATTTTCATATTATATATTACTTATTTAATATATACTTCTTTCGCTACTGTACTGATAGTGGAACCCACAGAGTAATTAGAATACAAGATTAAGGATGGATTTGTTTCTTTTTAACTTTCTGTACGAAGCTGTAGCCACCCTGCAAGTCACGTGTACACTGCACATGCAATTAACTTTTTATAGAGGGACAATCATACACGCAATTAACTCAAATGGATTGGATGTCACTCTATTATTTCCAGCATAAGAGCATCTCCAATGACAGCCGACAAATTTCCTCCCGCTTCCTTCTGCGGAGGATGGCATCAAACGCCAGCGGCATACATTTTCACAACTCTAACCAACCAGATGAAATTCATGCAAACACGGACTGCTTTCATATAAGCATGAAGGATTTCATATAAAAAAGCCGTAACTTCATATAAACATGATGGCTTTCATTACATTTACATGAACTAAGCAGTGCCAATCCAGCTCTCTTGGGATAATTAATACTCCCTCCATTTAGAAATACTTGTCCTAGAAATGGATGTATCTAGACTTATTTTAATTATAGATACATGCAATTTATCCATTCTTAGAACAAATATTTCCCGCCAACTAGAGAGGGAGTACATAATCTAAATGGCCGCCTGCTGATCCCTTTGTCTTCCTCATGTCCGTCAGACACTTGCAGGGTCAACAAAGGTCCTCGGAAGAGACGAAGCAGCAAAGAAACCACCTGAATGCGTAGTCGTTGCCTCGGCGGTGGCCTTCATGGGACCCAAGTGGCGGCGGCCTCCCGTGTTCTACTTCTCCTCGATGATGGTGGTGGACACGGAGAAGCTGGCCACTGACTCGTCGCTCTCCATGCACCCAGCTTCTGTCTCTGGCTGCATGGCACTGCCGCAGGCACGGGAGGCGCGACCACAGACACGGGAGGCGCGCCCACAGACATGGGAGGCGTGGCCACCGCAGACACTAGTGGCGTGGTACGATGCGACAGCGACGACGCCCGTACCGGCGTGCTCGCCGCCGTGCCAGCGTTGAGCAACTCGCCACTCCTCATCGAGCTGAACTGGAGCAGGGAGTTGCTGAACCACGCGCCTGCTTGGGGCGGCAACTGGCTCCGTCGGGCCAAGCGAGGTTGGTGAAGCACCGAGCGTCCTCGCCCGTATCCGGAGGGCTCGGCGGGCCACCCAGCCGGGTAATATGCTGGAGAACGGCTCCTCGGAAGCCATCAGAAGAGTGGAGAAAATGGTGAAGGAGGAGATGGGGGAGCGGCGGAGGGGTGCGATTCTTGCCCGCTGTCTGTCTGGCCTCGTGTAAATAGAGGGCAGACGGTAGGATCTTGACCGGCGTCTGGTCTCGTTTAAACTAAGGGCGGACGGGAGGAGCTCGCTAGTGTTGCATTTAATTCCGTCCCACTCATGAATAGACGTGTGGCCGGAGTAGGTCTCTCGGTTTGCATGCGGGTTTAACGGAGGGGTTTGATGGAGGTGAGGAGGCGTGTTCAGCCGGGCATGCAGCGGGTGGCGCAGTACTATTCAATTTGACAGCGGGCAGCACAGTTCCCGATACGGCTTTAATGCAGACGAGGGAGGGAGTAGCGGTTCCCGAAATGTTGAATGTCCAATGCATCCTCCTTCAGTTAATGCATGAGGGAAGTAATGGGAGGAGGACTGGGAAAAGAGGCTGCACGATGTGAATGCAACGCAGTTTGCCCTCATATGAAGGCGCCCCTCCATTCGAATGCATCTACCACATCGTACGCACCTAAGCATTTCCTAAGCACCTACACTAAGCGCAAAAGAGCTCACTCCAGACCCATGGCAGCGATGCATGCGAGCGGCCAGCTGTTGTGCCAGATGGTCCACGACGCTGGCATGTGGCATGGCATCGAGGATCGTCTCTAGACGGTGTTGGAGACCGGCTGGTGGATGGCCGCCGTCGATGCAAACTACGACTCTCAGTTGGACCAGATGATCGTTGCCACCACCAACAAGTTCACCATCCTCAAGAAGCTCGCAGACGACATCGCCGTACTCCTCCAACCCGCGCGCCCGGGCTCCTCATTGCCTGCCACCCTAATCGGCCTCCATGTCCGGAACCTCTTTGAAGCACTGGTGTCCCTGCGACAGCCCGCCGACGCCATGAAGAATGTCCACCTGGAGGTCGCGCTCACCGCGAGGTGCCTCGCCCTGCAAGAATTCTTCGACCTACACATCCACGTGTACGAGCAAATCATGTACATAGTTATCTAAAAGGCCAGTAAGGACACTGCGACGTTGGCCTTCCTCAACCGGCTGGAAGCCTTGGATGCCTTTGCTGAGAAGCACCTCGACCTCGCCACAAAAGCCGCTGCTCCTTAGCCGCCGGTCGGTGGCCTGGCGCACTAAATTGAGGAGGAGGAGGTCGTACATTGATGGATGCATCTTTCTTCTTGCCTTCTGTAACCACCACTGCGATCGCATCATCGTCGCTTAATTCTTATTGTGTTGTTGCATTCTCGTTCCAGTCAATACCGACATGTGCGATCCCTTTGCTTAATTATATGCATCACTGTAACTAGTACTCCATCTATAAATTTATAAGTTGTGCTTACCTTTTCCATCAACTTCATGCAACACGCGGGCATCTTGCTAGAAACACTAGAACATGTCGGACCGCATGTGACCAAACCGACGATGCGCCAACCTAGCTACTACGTACCCTGCTTATCTGGCAGAAATAGCCCCTCCCTAGTGTTTCCAATCATTATTTCTATCTATCGATCGTGCCAAGGAGCAGAACCAAATGTTACAAATTATACATGTTTCTCCACTCCTACTCCTATAAAAGACTTAGTTGGTGATGGTGGTGTGTCTGCCATCCGTCGTTTCTGACCATTAGATCTGCATCTAGCGGCTGTGAGGTAAGTTGTGGCATTTTTTGCAACAATAGCTCACTTCTCTACTCCAATTTGCAGAAAACCCCTTATTATCTTGAAAGCAACCACATCCCTCCCTCACCTCATCAAAACAGCCTGAGAAATATATTTTGTGTGAAAAGTACTCCCTCCGTTCCTAAATATTTGTCTTTCTAGAGCTTTCAATAAGTGACTACATACGGAGCAAAATGAGTGAATCTACACTTCAAAATATGTCTATATAATCCGTATGTGATAGTCCATTTGAAATCTCTAAAAAGACAAATATTTAGAAACAGATGGAGTAATATATTAGGAGTATATCAAGACAAGAGTGATTTCTTTCAAGTTTGTGAACAAGTACTACTATTCTACTACTTTGGATCCGTCGCAACGCACAGGCACGTTGCTAGTAAAAGGAAAAGGCCTGCCGCGTTCGCGTCGCACCCCACACGCCCGGGAATCGGGAGTACTCCACGGCCCGTCCGGCACGACACATAGCTTAGGGAAGGCGTGTTGCCTAGCATTTTCACTTTCATGTCGGACCGCCGTTGAGCAAACCGACTATTGGCAAACCGCACCCCACCCGCCGCCGGGTTGGAAAACAGAAATGAGGGGGAGATCTAGCTGTAGCACGGAAGCCAAGAAATTTGGTGTCAGATGGGGCTCGTTGATAGAGTAGGAGCATTCTGTACTAGTACTACTCCTACTAGTACCAACTTCGTACTATACAACTAGTACTACCACTATACAACTAGTAGGTACCTGCACGGCACAACATCGTAGGAATAAAAAACGGGAAGATCTTGTTTTGGGTGATTTATCTTTTTTTTTTCAATCAACGTAGTATGAATAATATGATGCGGGGGGCACCCATGAAGCTTATGTAGCTTGGTTGCATGGCTACGAAAGGTTAGAGAAAAATAAATAGATAATATGTTTAGAGTGCACTCCACTAAATAGATATACTTTGGATCCATTGCAATGGGCCGACACATCTATATCTATACCCCCTATATAGTGTGTGAAAAACTTTGAAAGTTGGTCATTGGATGAAGCCAATCCGACGGTACAAAGATGGCAAATCCGAGCACTACTGTCCATTGGATATCATCTACATTCCACCAAATTCTGCCACATGTAGAATCTAGAAGACTCCATGGTTGAACTTAATTCACGACTAACTTTGCCACAACTAAGCTTAGGCAAAGTGTGGGGTTCTTTGGTTTGTGACTAAGATTGCCAAAGATTTCCACACGTAAGGTTAGGCAAGTTTGACTAACTTAGGTGAGTGTTTGGTTCAAGCCACACCTTAAGCAAGCTAGGCCCCACATGACATACACACAAAAAATGTGGCAAGATTCCCTTAGGCTTGCCAACTTGTGGATCTCATTTTGAAGAACTAAGGGTTGTTTGGTTCTAGGCCTAGCATTGCCACACTTTGCCACATATTTTTGCCAAGCTTGCCTAAGGTTAGTTCATCAAAATAAAAGCCACAAGTTGGAAAGCCTAAGGGAATCTTGCCATTTTTTTGTGTATGCCATGTGGGGTCCAAGTGTGGCTTGCCTAAGGTGTGGCTTGAACCAAACACTCACCTAAGTTAGTCAAACTTGCCTAGCTTTAGGTGTGGCAACATTTGGCAAAGTTAGTCACAAACCAAACAACCCCTAACCTTAGGCAAGTTTGGCAACATTGTATGATAGTGTGGCATTGCTAGGCCTAAAACCAAACAACCCCCGTGTCTGCCAAAAAAATGTGGCTAACAAAATGGCCACCACAAGTGTGGAAGATTTGGCAAGAAGTTGAGTCTATGGCATGTGGACCATGTAGCTAGAAAAGTGTGGCAAGCCACAAGTGTAGCAATGAACCAAACACATGCCTAAGATATTGTGGCACGCTTAAGCTTAGGCATGCAACCTTAGGCTGCAAACCAAACATCTATACCCCTATATAGTGTGTGAATAACTTTGAAAGTTGGTCATTGGATGAAGCCATTCCGATGGTACAAAGATGGCAAATCCGAGCACTACTGGCCGTTGGATATTTTCTACATTCCACCAGATTTTGCCACATGTAGAATCTAGAAGACTCCACATGTAGAAGCATAATGCACAAACCACCAGAATCTCATGCGTGCAATGCACGTGTACCCTACTAATAGTTGGTAGTAGTAAGAAACAAATTCCAGGTTTGGCACGAGCTCGTACTGCGGGAGCACCACAAGGCCTGCCGCAGGAGTTACATTTCCCTCTCGAGGCCCAGGGGACCGAACTTCAGTGGCTTAGTGCCTGACCTATGAGTCAATGTCATGCGGACCTTAAATGCGGCTGGCCCACATGTCATTCTAATGGTGGTGGCGTGGTTTGCGACTCACTCGTTTGAGATGAACCGGCCGGTGGTGGCGTGGCCATGGCGAGGGTGCCACAAATGGGCGTCGGGGCGTTACAAGGCGTAGATGGCCACACCGGCGGGTACTACCTGTAGTACAGAAGTACTCCAGCTGAGGATTGATGCCCGGGACGGAATGTGTCATAGCCGCTGGATGAAAATTCGATGGTGCAGGAGTGCGGATTGGAGCACAGGAGCGGAGCAGGCAAACTGCATCCAATCGGGTGTGGCTGTGGTAGAAAGTTGATGGTCGCCGCAGTTTAGCTGCCCCGCATGTCATGCAAACAAAGGGAGAGGAGCGGTGGGGCCGAGAGGGATGAGGCGCACGTCGGGGGGATGAGGATCCCCTAACGTGAACAATCCTACCATTCTGTGACTGAGATGTGTGACCCCCAAGCGTGGGTCCCACCTGTCAGCAAAGGAAAAGCAGGATAAGGCAGTGATAGCCACGTCATAGGATCCATGTCCACATTGGGCGACATCGTGTCGTGGGTTGGAACAGCGTCATGGGAATCGCGTGTGGGTGTGGAAGTGGTAGAAACAAGAAACATGATGGTCGTCGTAGTTCAACTTCCATGGACAAGCTGTCATGTGTGCTGACGCATGTATATGAAAACTAGTGTTTATATTTCAAGCACGTGAACAAGTATTATTCTATACTTTGGATCCATTGCAACGCATGGGCTAGCACATTGGTAGTAGTAGTGTCTATCTCTATCTCTAGAGGCCTTCCCTCGTTCATACTTTTCTCTCACAAGATAAACTACTCATACAAATGCATCTTGATGTTCCGTGGAACGCACGAGGATATTTCCTTGGGGGTCTCTCCAGCGCGGCGTGGCCGTAGTTGCAAGTTGACGCTCCTTGGGATGCCGACATTAAGGGGCACTCGAATTTCCTCCGATGAGCAGGTAAGATGAGTTTGATCACGTAGTAAATGCATTCTAAAGACTACTTCCGTGTCCATTTCCTAATTCTCCCCCTGCCCACTGTTTCACAGGTTAGGCTCGGTGCGACTGGAGATTGGCTTGCATATGTACGGGAGGGTACCAACATCAATTTGCACAACAATTACAATGGTGACACCGTTCCCGTAGAACCTTTGTCCAACCTTGGGATCAGCCATGCAACGGGCCACCACATGAATTGGTACGATGGAACCATGGTGAGATTGAATAAGATAGCATGAACCTTGCACATGGCGGTCAAAGGTGGACCATGCTGTCTGCGGCCGATTTGTTGCCGTACGAGTACGAAGATGTTGTGCTCCTTTCTAACCGCATCTTTGCGGTGACAAACCAGGGGATTTGTTTCGTATGGGACACATCCTACGATATACTCTCTCCCAGTTTATTTGTTTTGAATCTTTTCGTTTTATAAGTTTCAAATTCAAATTTAGAGCTCCCCATCACATGTTGAGATTACAGTGTCCATTAAAGCGTTGCGTGCATGTATAGTAAAGAAACAAATCTCGAGTTTGGCACGAGTTCATGCAATGGTAGCACCACAAGGCCTGGCGCAGGAGTTACATTTCCCTCTCAGGGCCCTCGGGACTGAGCTTCAACGCCTTACTACACCTGCCTTTGAGTCAATAACATGTGGACCCGATAGGTGACTGGTCGAGGGGTGAGCCGCAGGTCGGGGGATGTGTGGTGTCATGGGTTTGAGCGGCATCGTGGGAATCGCATGTGGCTAAACCTGGCAATGGTTATACAACTCAACCAAACCTAAACCATAACCAGTCAACGCGGAGTTTGAACCAGAACTAAATCAGACCTCCAATTATCATGCAGAACCAAAACCAAACCAAACCATACGTTTTGTCCACCTCAACGAAAACCGAACCACTCTTCAAACTATGGGTTTAACCTAGTTCTTAATTTTGGGTTGAAACCAAATCAATCTGCTGTATGTGCAAAGCTAACCAGAAACAAGCTAGCTAGCTAGTGGCTTAATTGATCCACAGTAGCAGCCCAATACATATATGTCCAGAAGCCTCGCGTCGCGTACGTACGTGTATGACCGGCCACGTCGCATCGCGTGCGTACACCCAGTTCTAGGACCGGTTCTAAACCAGGATTTGCAACTACTAGCGACCAAACCATTTAGACCCACACCCAGCCATACCCAACTTGTTTTTATGCAAACCCAAACCAAACCAAACTGATAATGATCTGGGCCCATCACAACCCGAACCAATTAAGCCCAGAGCAAAAAACCAAACCATTGGTCCCAGTTAATCAAAACCCATTCCCAGATTTACGTATGGCTGTGGTAGAAACTTGATGCTCGCCACATTTAAGGTGGCCCACATGTCATGCACACAAAGGCAGAGGGACGGTGCGGCCAAGAGGGGTGAGGCGCACGTCGGGGGACGTGGTGCCATAGGTTGGAGCGTCATGGGAATCGTGAGTGGCAGTGGATGAAATGTGATGGTCGTCGTAGTTGAACTTCCATGGACAAGCTATCATGTCTACGGATACATGCATTGCATACCGATCACTGGAAGGAGTAGTAGAGGAAGCTAGGCGGATAAATAGTTCCTTATAGTCAAGCGGACCCACGCTACTACTTGTTCCAAAGACATGCACACCATCGAAATAGTCCATCTATATCAATATACACTGAGAGGGAATATTTTTTTTCAAGAGAGGAAATAGTTCATCCATCTATAATGCCCTCCTGCTGGTGCAGCCTTTTCCTCTTCTTCTTCTTCTTCTTCTTCTTCTTCTTCTTCTTCTTCTTCTTCTTCTTCTTCTTCTTCTTCTTCTTCTTCTTCTTCTTCTTCTTCTTCTTCTTCTTCTTCTTCTTCTTATGCTTCTTATTGTTCTCATTTTCTATGGGAGACGGCTTCGCAACAAGCTCTTTGGACCTTGCAGCTATTTCGAAACTCACACGAGCATCGAGGACAGCATATTTTATCCGCTCGTACGTCAAGGGATAATTATCCCATCCAGACGACCTTAATGCCACCATCTCGTCACCCTTCTGAAGATTTGTACCGAGCACAAAATTTGCTACGTCGAATAGGGATGGTGTCTATTTATCACAATCTTCTACAGGAATTTTGATTCTGGTTTGTAGGTCAGTGATGCTTTTCAAATCAAGGTTGTACGGATCCAGCTTCTGTTTGTCCCCTTCGATGGCTGCCCCACAAAAGTGTATGTCCTCCCGAGACAAGAAATCATGAAGCTCACCTGCTATGGAGGGCGCATGTATGATGTGGTACACCAAAACATCATCTTCGAGGCACAGCTGAAGGACGGCAACGCGTTGGATCTTCCCAGTGGCACGCTCCGTGTACTTTGCATCGAGACCGATGACCCTCGTATCTACCTTTTCGAGGGAGTTGGATACATTGTTGATCCACTTCCGAACAACCCTTGGGTGGACGGTGACGGTGGCAACTATGCTCAACGAGCCTTCTACGAGGACATGTTGGACGCTAAAAACCTGCATCTCGATCTCTTTCGCCATTTGGAACCGCTGGAACGGAGGGCTATGGTTTGGAGAATTAGGATTAGATGGCTAGTCTAACTGAAGTAGTAGATGATTATTTAAAGAGGTTAAAACAATGTGAACGTAGTGGGGTTTGGATGCAAATGAAGACGAAGGGGAGGTGAAGAAGCCGAGGAAAATCGGTTCCTGATGGAGAAGTAAATGGGAGAAGTGGCGTCCAGGCAGTTTATTAGACGGCTAGGTAGACTAAACGAAAAGGCTATGCGGGTAGGCTGAGGAGTCGTACCTGTTCGTGTACGTGCCCATCCTTCCTGATAGGTGGGACCTATGCAAACAGATAAAAAAAATGTGTCGTAGCTGGTTCAGATGGATACTGGCACATGCATGGGAGACACAACATTCTCTGGTTAAGAAATACTCCCTCCGTCTAGGTGAGTAAGTCACCTTATGAAAATCAGGTTTTCGGAAAACCTTTAGGCGTGAAACAACTTCCTGCTCGATCCCCTCCCAGCCTCGTTAGCCAGCGTTCTCTTCCTCTGTTGCCGCATTCTACCTTTCCATTTTTCCTCTTCTCAAGTGTGGAACGATCTGCATGCCGTCCTTGATGCACCAGAATGACCACTGCATGCATCGCGGCCGGGCGTTGATTGGGCCTGCTTGGAGAGCTGAAAAGGCATCCTTATAACTACGTATTAATTGCTGATTTTTCTTCCATTTGTAACAGTGTTGTGGTTGGAAGTTTTGCTCGTCCCGGTGCTCTTTCTCGTCCAATCTACAGCCACCTAGGTTGCGCTCAACTAGACGGAGGGAGTACATGGTTATCCTCATCAAAGTCCCATCTTCGCGCTTCCGCTTGCACGAGAATTTGGTTCTTCTCGCAATATGGATGATACCTGGAGGATGAAGTGAACATGCATGCTAGAACAGGAGACCTATTTCCGCTATACAGTACTGGAGTACTCATGTTCCTACTAGTAGTAGTAGTAGTACAACTATGGTACACTTGATCGTCAAAATACTATTCATCCGGTTCTCACAGTGAAGTGACAACACCCTGCGCCTGACACTAGTCCAGGCGGCGTGTTCGGGTTACCAAAGTCAGCCTCACCCTATGCACTTTGTCTGCGATCATCACACTTGCCACAGACAGACATTAGCATGCCTCGCCTCGTCTCCCTCTCCCCTCCCATAGCACCACTCCATCTCCATCTCCATCTCCGTCTCCGTCTCCATCTCACCGTGCCCCCGTGTACCGTCGCCTCGCTCGCCTCCCCCAGTACCACTATTCCCTCACTAGCTGCTCCAGCACCGACAGCCTTCTCTCCCGTAAATCTAGCCCCCCAAAACCCCCACCTTCCAAACTGCACCATGGCCGAACGCGAACCGCACGACATCCCTATGAGCTGCGATTGGAGCAATCTCCCCAGTGACATCCTCGACCTCTGTTGTTCATGTATGGATATGTTGAGCGCCCTACGGCTGACTGCATGCTCGAGGGACATGCACACGGTCATCGTCGAAGTGAGGCCTAAGCTTTTCAAGACACCCTGCTTGCTTCTATCTGGTCTTGCGAGATTGGCTCACCATGATACAGAGGCATACATGATGCCCCTCGACTTCAATCCGATCTCCATTAGCCGAAACTTCTTTGCAGGTATGTAGTGGGTCACCGTACATCATTTCCCTCGACTTCGATCCGATCACCATCGCCCGAAACTTCTTGGCAGGTATGTACTGGGTCGGCATGAACTCCCACTGGATGGCTGCCTTCAGAGAAGACGGTAAAAATTGGTGCTCGTGAACTTCCAGACCTCCCATGAGATTATCCTTCCTCCGTTGGATTATATAACGTTTTACCATCGCGGTCCAAGTCATCTAGATTACCATGTCAGTTGGACGGACCTTGTTTTGCAGAAGATTGTAATCTGCCAAGTGCCCACACGACATGCGTATTACGCAGACTTCAAGCTAATTGCCTTGTTTGACCGTCGACTCGCCTATCTTGACGCCGATGCCTTCTTTAGCTGGAGACAACTCAGCTCGTAGTGGATCATCGTCAAAGCTGATACACACTTCTGTGATGCTATTGAACACAATGGCATCATCTACGCGATCAACAAAGCAGATGGCACCACGTATTGCTAGGACGGCGCATGTAAGTTGTTTCCGTCTCATGTTAATGATGATGCCATGACACTGTTTGAACTTTTTGTGATGATTGCCATATCCTTGTTTGAGCAGAATTTGAGTAGAACTATGGCAATGTATTAGAGACGTCGTAAATCAGCTATATTTGGAATGAGTTAATTCATGCTATTGTGACCATGTCATTCAACCAATTTGTACCCCTGAATAATCAAATGATTAGGAATATAGGGATATTCTCCTTATTTTACAGTAATCTATATACTAGTACTAAATATGAGTGCATATCAATGGCCATGCTAGTTTCCTCATTTTCATGATGTAGAAACATGCACCACACTGTTGGTTTCATCTAACCATACATTAGGGAAGTAAATGTGCATATGGAGAACTCTATATTTGGAAGTAGTGAAATCCTGTAATGCTTACCATGTGTACATACCTATATTCGCCCTTCGGCAATCAATGGCTAGAATAATATACTCACAAATTTTTTGAGCAAACTCCCCTGATTGTCAACGATACAACCCGCAGCCAAAAGAAGGTGAGAATGACAAAGGCATCCAGATTAACTTTGATCCTTGGATGTCTCAATTATGATAGGTAGTGATGTGGTTCAAGCCTTCAAGTTGAAATGTAATTGGGCTATTGCGTCAAAAGGGTGGAGTACTGGTGTCTCCGGATCACTGGTCGCTGAAGCGAGGCTGCAAATTATGATGGTGTTGGATCATCTATTCGAATTACTTTGTTGTCTTTGCTGCTGGTTCTGGATGGGTAGTTCTTTCTTTTGTTATGAATATTCCATGTCATTTGGTCATCCTCGTCTATGTCACTCTTACTATGTAATAGTTGCCTCTGTTTAGAATGTCATTCTCGTGTGGATCACGAGAGTCTGAGCGCTGCAGATGGGTGTGATACGTCTCCAACATATCTATAATTTTTGATAGTTCCACGCTATTATATTACCCCTTTTGGATGTTTATGGGCTTTATTTTACACATTTATTTCATTTTTGGGACTAACCTACTAACCGGAAGGCCCAGCCCATATTGCTGTTTTTTTGCCTATTTCAGTATTTCGAAGAAAAGGAATATCAAACGAGTCCAAACGGAATGAAACCTTCCGGAGCGTGATTTTTGGAACGAACGTGATCCAGAGGACTTGGAGTGCAAGTCAAGAAGCAATCGAGGCGGCCAGGAGATAGGAGGGCGCGCCCACCCCTCCTGGCCGCGCCCCCTGTCTCCTGGGCCCCACGAGCGGCCATTAACGTACCTCTTCCTCCTATATATACCTACGCACCTGAAAGCATCCAGGGAGCCACCGAGAAACAATTTCCACCGCCGTAACCTTATGTATCCACGAGATCCCATCTTGGAGCCTTCGCCGGCGCTCCGCCGGAGGGGGAATCGACCACGGAGGGCTTCTACATCAACACCATAGCCCCTCCGATGAGTTGTGAGTAGTTTACCACAGACCTTCATGTCCATAGTTGTTAGCTAGATGGCTTCTCCTCTCCTTTTGGATCTCAATACCATGTTCCCCCTCTCTCTTGTGGAGATATATTCGATGTAAACTCTTTTTGCGGTGCGTTTGTCGAGATCCGATGAATTGTGGGTTTATGATCAAGTTTATCTATGAGAAATATTTGAATCTTCTCTGAGTTCTTTTATGTATGATTGAGTTATCTTTGCAAGTCTCTTCGAATTATCAGTTTGGTCTGGCCTACTAGATTGATCTTTCTTGCCATGGGAGAAGTGCTTAGCTTTGGGTTCAATCTTGCGTGTCCTTACCCAAAGGATGTAAAGGGTTGCAAGGCACGTATTGTATTGTTGCCATCAAGGATAAAAAGATGGGGTTTATATCATATTGCCTGAGTTTATCCCTCTACATCATGTCATCTTTCTTAATGCATTACTCGGTTCTTATGAACTTAATACTCTAGATGCATGCTGGATAGCGATCGATGTGTGGAGTAATAGTAGTAGATGCAGGCAGGAGTCGGTCTACTTGTTATGGACGTGATGCCTATATACATGATCATGCCTAGATAATCTCATTATTATTCGCTTTTCTATCAATTGCTCGACAGTAATTTGTTCACCCACCGTAATACTTATGCTATCTTGAGAGAAGCCACCTGTGAAACCTATGGCCCTCGGGTCTATCTTTTATCATATAAGCTTTCAATCTACTTTTATTTGTATCTTTACTTTTTGCATCTATATTATAAAATACCAAAAATATATTTATCTTATCATATTATCTCTATCAGATCTCACTTTCGCAAGTGGCCGTGAAGGGATTGACAACCCCTTTATTGCATTGGTTGGGAGTTCTTTGTTTATTTGTGTAGGTGGGTGGGACTTTTGAGGAGCCTCCTACTGGATTGATACCTTGGTTCTCAAAAACTGAGGGAAATACTTACGCTACTTTGCTGCATCACCCTTTCCTCTTCAAGGAAAACCAACGCAAGCTCAAGATGTAGCAAGAAGGATTTCTGGTGCCGTTGCCGGGGAGGTCTTCGCTCAAGTCAAGACATACCAAGTACCCATCACAAACTCATCTCCCTCGCATTTACATTATTTGCCATTTGCCTCTCGTTTTCCTCTCACCCACTTCACCCTTGCCGTTTTATTCGCCCTCTCTTTCCCAATCTTCTCCTCTCTTTTTCGCTTGCCCTTTTTCAGTTTGCTCGTGTGTTAGATCGTTTACCTTGTCGTTATGGCTAGTTCCTTATCCGCTCCTATGTCTCCCGAGTTTGAAGTTCTTCACTTAAAGCAAAGGCAAGGAGAAAACTTAAAAGATGCTTGGTATAGGATGATGGAATCTTATCGCAAGTGCGCCCTAGAGGTGAACTTTAGAATTCTTCTTCGAAATTTTTATGTTGGGCTAAATATGATTCATAGACAACTCTTGAATTGCATTGCCAAGGGAAATTTCATTGAAATTGATCCTAGTATTGCTCATGAAATTATAGAGGGAATAGTGGGAAAACTACCTCAAAAGGGAGGATCACACCCTACCCAAGAAGAAACACAAGTGTTTGGAAAGATTTGCTAAGTAACAATTTTTTTACAAAAGTCTCTTGAGCCTCTTAAAAGTGTTAGCGGAAATCTTCACCGCATGAATATGTTGATTATTCTTTGAAATAAGCGGTTGGATTTTTTAGATCTAAAAATTTCCAAGTATGAAGGGAAACGTAAAGAACCTCCCGGATTCGAGCATGACTCCGCTAAAAAACTGAAAATTAAAGATGGCACTACTTAGATCTATCTTCCCTTTTATGCCTAGCTAGGGGCGTTAAACGATAGCGCTAGTTGGGAGGCAACCCAATTTTATTTGTGTTTTTTGCTTTTGTTTCTATTTAGTAATAAATTTTTGCATCTACCTTCTGTTTAGATGTGTTTTTATGTTTTAATTAGTGTTTGTGCCAAGTAGAACCTATAGGATAACCTATGGTGATAGTTAATTTGATTCTGCTGAAAAACAGAAACTTTGCACGCACGAATTTAGTTTTGTTAAATCACATAAACGTGCTTTTGAGTTTATTAATTTTTATGATGATCAATAGACAAATTGTCCAGGACTTCCTATTTTGGTAGGATTTTTAGAGTTCCAGAAGTTTGCGTTATTTACAGATTGCTACAGACTGTTCTGTTTTTGACAGATTCTGTTTTCGTGTGTTGTTTGCTTATTTTGATGCATCTATGGCTGGTATTAAGTGGTATGAACCATAGAGAATTTGGAATACAGTAGGTTTAACACCAAAATAAATAAGTAATCATTTCATTACAGTAACTTATGTGGTGGTTTTGTTTTCTTTCACTAACGGAGCTTATAAGATTTCCTGTCGAGTTCTGTGTTGTGAAGTTTTCAAGTTTTGGGTAAAGCTTTGATGGACTATGGAATAAGGAGTGGCAAGAGCCTAAGCTTGGGGATGCCCATGGCACCCCAAGATATTCAAGAGTAGCCAAAATCCTAAGCTTGGGGATGCCCCGGGAAGGCATCCCCTCTTTTGTCTTCGTTCATTGGTAACTTTACTTGGAGCTATATTTTTATTCGCCACATGATATGTGTTTTGCTTGGAGCGTCGTGTATTATATTAGTATTTGCTTTTTAGTTTACCACAATCATCCTTGCTTTACACACATTTTTGGAGAAGCCTACTTGATTGAATTTGTTAGAATATGCTATGTGCTTCACTTATATCTTTTGAGCTTGATAGTTTTTTCTCTAGTGCTTCACTTATATTTTTTAGAGCACGGTGATGGCTTAATTTTGTAGAAATTGCTAGTATCTCATACTTCACTTATATTATTTTGAGAGTCTTTTAGAACAGCATGGTATTTGCTATGGTTATAAAATTGGTCCTAGAATGGCAGGCATCCAAGTTGGGTATAATAAAAACTATCATAGGAAGCGAATTGGATGTTATGATCAATTTGATACTTGATAATTGTTTTGAGATATGGAGGTAGTGATATTAAAGTCATGCTAGTTGGGTGATTATGAATTTAAAGAATGCTTGTGTTGAAGTTAGCAAGTCCCGTAGCATGCACGTATGGTTAAAGTTGTGTAAAAAATTTGAAACATGAAGTGTACTTGGCTTGTGCATCCTTATGAGTGGCAGTCGGGGACGAGTGATGGTCTTTTCCTATCCCTCTAGGAGCATGCGCGTAGTGCTTGATTTTTGATGACTTCTAAATTTTTTCAATAAGTATATGAGTTCTTATGACTAATGTTGAGTCCGTGGATTATACGCACTTTTACCCTTCCACCATTGCTAGCCTCTTCGGTGCCGTGCATTGCCCTTTCTCACCTTGAGAGTTGGTGCAAACTTCGTCGGTGCATCCAAACCCCGTGATATGATACACTCTATCACACATAAACCTCCTTATATCTTCCTTAAAACAGCCACCATACCTACCTATTATGGCATTTCCATAGCCATTCTGAGATATATTGCCACACAACTTTCTACCGTTTCGTTCATCATCATCATGACATACTTTACTTTTGTCATATTGCCATTGCATGATCATGTAGTTGATATCATATTTGTGGCAAAGCCACCATGCATAGTTTTTCACACATGTCTCTCTTGATTCATTGCACCATCCCGGTACACCTCCAGAGGCATTCATATAGAGTCATATCTTGTTCTAGTTTTGAGTTGTAATTCATATGTTGTAATCAATGAAAATGTGATGATCATCATTATTAGAGCATTGACCAAAAAGAAAAAAAAAGAAAGGCCAAAGAAAAAATGGGAAAAGAAAAAAAGAAAAAAAGAAAATAAATAAAAGGGGCAATGTTACTATCTCTTTTTCCACACTTGTGCCTCAAAGTAGCACCATGTTCTTCATGTAGTGAGTCTCATATATTGTGCTTCAATGTAGCACCGTGTTTTCATATAGTGAGTCTCATATGTTGTCACTTTCATATACTAGTGGGAATTTTTCATTATAGAACTTGGCTTGTATATTCTACGATGGGCTTCCTCAAATGCCCTAGGTCTTCGTGAGCAAGCAAGTTGGATGCACACCCACTAGTTTTCTTTTGTTGAGCATTCATTTATAGCTCTAGTGCATCCGTTGCATGGAAATCCCTACTCCTCTTCTTGACATTAATTGATGGGCATCTCCATAGCCCGTTGATTATCCTCGTCAATGTGAGACTTTCTCTTTTTTGTCTTCTCCACACAATCCCCATCATCATATTCTATTCCACCCATAGTGCTATGTCCATGGCTCACGCTCATGTATCGCGTGAAGGTTGAAAAAGTTTGAGATTATTTAAGTACGAAACAATTTCTTGGCTTGTCATCGGGGGTGTAGAATTTGGGAACATCTTTGTGTGATGAAAATGAAGCATAGCCTAACTAGATGATTTTGTAGGGATGAACTTTCTTTAGCCATGTTATTTTGAGAAGACATGGTTGCTTTGATTAGTATGCTTGAAGTATTACTATTTCTTTTATCAATATGAACGTTTATTTTGAATCATTTGGATCTAAACATTCATGCCACAATAAAGAAAATTACATTGAGAAATACGCTAGGTAGCATTACACATCAAAAATTCTGTTTTTATCATTTACCTACTTGAGGACGAGCATGAATTAAGCTTGGGGATGCTTGATACGCCTCCAACGTATCTATAATTTTTTATTGTTCCATGCTATTATATTACCCCTTTTGGATGTTTATGGGCTTTATTTTACACATTTATATCATTTTTGGGACTAACCTACTAACCGAAAGCCCCGGCCCGCATTTTTGTTTTTTTGCCTATTTCAGTATTTCGAAGAAAAGGAATATCAAATGGAGTCCAAACAGAATGAAACCTTCGGGAGCGTGATTTTTGGAACGAACGTGATCCAGAGGACTTGGAGTGAAAGTCAAGAAGCAATCGAGGCGGCCAGGAGATAGGAGGGCGCGCCCACCCCTCCCGGGCGCGCCCCTGTCTCCTGGGCCCCACGGGCGGCCACCGACGTACTTCTTCCTCCTATATATACCTATGTACCCCGAAAACATCCAGGGAGCCAACGAAAAACAATTTCCACCGCCGTAACCTTCTGTATCCGTGAGATCCCATCTTGGAGCCTTCGTCGACACTCCGCCGGAGGGGGAATCGACCATGGAGGGCTTCTACATCAACACCATAGCCCCTCCGATGAGTTGTGAGTAGTTTACCGCAGACCTTCAGGTCCATAGTTATTAGCTAGATGGCTTCTTCTCTATTTTTGGATCTCAATACCATGTTCTCCCCCTCTCTTGTGGAGATCTATTCGATGTAAACTCTTTTTGCGGTGTGTTTGTCGAGATCCGATGAATTGTGGGTTTATGATCAAGTTTATCTTTGAGAAATATTTGAATCTTCTTCGAATTCTTTTATGTATGATTGAGTTATCTTTGCAAGTCTCTTCGAATTATCAGTTTGGTTTGGCCTACTAGATTGATCTTTCTTGCCATGGGAGAAGTGCTTAGATTTGGGTTCAATCTTGCGGTGTCCTTACCCAGTGACAGAAAGGGTTGCAAGGCACATAGGATAAAAAGATGGGGTTTATATCATATTGCTTGAGTTTATCCCTCTACATCATGTCATCTTTCTTAATGTGTTACTCTGTTCGTATGAACTTAATACTCTAGATGCATGCTGGATACCGGTCGATGTGTGGAGTAATAGTAGTAGATGCAGGCAGGAGTCGGTCTACTTGTTACGGACGTGATGCCTATATACATGATCATGCCTAGATAATCTCATAATTATTCGCTTTTCTATCAATTGCTCGACAGTAATTTGTTCACCCACCGTAATACTTATGCTATCTTGAGAGAAGCCACTAGTGAAACCTATGGCCCCTGGGTCTATTATCATATAAGCCTCTAATCTACTTTTATTTGCATCTTTACTTTTTGCATCTATATTATAAAATACCAAAAATATATTTATCTTATCATGTTATCTCTATCATATCTCACTTTCGCAAGTGGCCGTGAAGGGATTGACAACCCCTTTATTGCGTTGGTTGCAAGTTCTTTGTTTGTTTGTGTAGGTGCGTGGGACTTTTGAGGACCTCCTACTGGATTGATACCTTGGTTCTCAAAAACTAAGGGAAATACTTACGCTACTTTGCTGCATCACCCTTTCTTCTTCAAGGAAAACCAACGCAAGCTCAAGACGTAGCAGGGTGCGTTTTGGTGGTGTAGCAAGACTTCTTATGAACTATCATGTCTTGCTGTTTATGTCAGTAGTAGTCACTAGTCAGTGTTTGAATGTTGTATATATCGTTGTTTTGAACTATTTATTGTCTCAAACTACTGGTGGGATAAATGAGGGCATCACCATTCTCCACTGTTCAGAGTATATATCCTTTTTTCAAGTTATATAATTTGAGCTCAGTGTCTTTTCAATGATGTACACTTGTTTGGGCCAGTGAGGTGTCGTTGAATATGGGCCGAGTAGTAACGCAATGCCAAACAGGTCAATAATGACTCTCAGGCCGGTCTCTCAAAAGATCCTAAAGAAAAATGCCGGACTCTCCAAAAAAGAAAGAATAGGGACTCTTAGTTCGACATGTGGGCTCCATCGGGGTTTTCGTGCGCTTGCGCGCCGAGAGCATATTAGCGCGTGTTCGAAATTCATGCTACCTTTTCATCCCCAATCTCCCGCCCCTCCCCCACCTCTGGAATCTCGATTCCTACTCCAGTTCCCCCAAATCCCCCTCCTGTACTCCCTGTACTCAAGCACACTATCATGTCGCCAGTCAAAGCGGATCTCTGAGCCGGAGATCCTGAGGTCCGTCCTGCATTCGGTCACTGCGTGTTGCCGCTCAACAGTGGCATGGCGGCGCTTGACGACCAGTTTGCCGGCAAAGTGTTGATGGTAACCATCAACGGTGACCGGCCTCCCATCTCGCCGGACGACCTTGTCAAACCTCTTGGTATTGCGCACGGCATCCAAATAAGTGACTTGCTCGTAGAAGTCTGTCCACCACCAGCTGATTTTATCGTCAGGTTCCGGACAACTTTTGACTGCAGTCGTGTGTTCGAATCTTCCCGGCGTTTGTTTTGCGATGGCGCGCTGGTGAGCTTTGATCGGTGGCACCCAGGATGGGGCTCGGTGCCCTCTGAGCTTGAGTTTTTAACAAAACCTACCTTCCACGGCATGCCTCGACATGCCTGGAATAGGGAGTCCATGAATGAGCTTCTCAACGACCTTGGAGGTGAGCTTGTAAGTATGTTTGTTCCTACAGACAGCTAGGCTCTGATGGTTATGGGATGGATGAAGAAGCCGTCCACCATACCTAAGGTGATTGGTGTTGAGATACCGGTGCAGGAACCGGGGTTGTACTATTCGTCACCACCAAGGCCGCCGCGGACCACGTTAGGGATGTACCTGCATTGAGTGTTCGTGCATGTCAAAGAAGTGGTCAATCCATCAATCGAAGTCCTGCTGCCGCCGCTGGTGCCAGGGTCCGTCGATGACGTCCATTACAGGAGTCAACGTCAGACTTTCCCTGTGTTGCTCAGATGGATGGCATAGGGCCTACTCCATCGTGCGGCGGAGGCCACTGCTTCTTTGGGAGAAGAGGCAGGGCTGGCTGCCTGGATGTGCTCTAATTTGAGGTAACAACTGAATCTTGTCAGATACTAGTTAAATCCGAGCTATGGGTGTGAAACACTGATGTGCCAGTACATTTGATTGTGACCTATTCTAATTTTGTACCTGAACTTTTTTAGAAAGGGTTGTACGTCAACTTAATGTGCTAGCAGAACTTATTGTGTTGTCTGTCTATTTTCTTTGCATAGCATTCAAGATATTTCCCTGTCATTGATAAAGACGATGAACCGTTATGTACGAGTTCGTTGGTTTCAACATAGCCCTACTCGTAGCGATCCACTGCTTCCATCCTGATTGTGCCGCCTGCGTGAAATTTCTGTATGCAAGTTCAGTGTGCTATGATGTTCTATATGATTGTGTCAACTATATAAGTTTTTACTGAGCATCAACAATGCGTATGGCTGAAAGATGTATTTACGAGCATCGACCAATGGGTCACACACACACACACACACACACACACGCGCAAGTGGGACCTGTTGAATTATTTCTTTGCTCGTGACAGCTTTTAATTAGGTCCCACTGTAATCTAACTTTTTTCTTAAGTTATTAATTGAGCTCAGTGACTTCAAAAAGTTGTACAGAAGCCTTGTTTGGGCCTTTTCAGCGTCGATGAATGTGGGCTGAGTAGCCATGTTAGGTTGTCGCGTATGGAAGGCTTTGTCAATAACACACGGTTCTAGCAGCTGTGGCCATTGGACGTCCATCCAACGGATGTCGTGCTTCTTCTTCAATCTCGGATATTCTTGCTTCAGCCGCCCAAAAAATGATTCCTCCCCCTGACATCTGGGGCGCACCATTTCGGAGGCTGACCTGTGGGCCTACTAAGTTGACGCGTACCAAGGGCTTTGTCAACTTAGTCAATATAAACGATTCTAGCTGCAGTGAACGTATGATGTCCATCCGATGGCCGTAGTGCCTCTTCAACCTCTGGTCTTCTTGCTCCAGCCGCCCAAAGCAGCGCCGGTCGTGCCGCGTGCTCCTGCCTCCCGTGGCGCTTGTGGATGCCGCGGGGCGCCACCCCCTACTACTCCCACTGCTGGCCGTGCCATCCCTCTCACACACATCCTCGTTATTCTCACGGCGACGGTAGCCTCACACCGCAGCCGAACCAGTGAACCCTCGTACTCCTCTCCGCGCGGGCTTCCACTGCCGCGTCTTCCCTGGCTCCGCGTCGTCCCCTTCCTAGGCCTCGCCATCATCCATCGCCCTGGTGCTCTCGGCGCGGCGTGGTCAACGTGGTCAACGACCGACTTCCATCGGAAGAGTACTATACGTGGAGTGGCTGACAGCTGGGTCCATGGCAGCCGCAAGGAAGTGCCTCCTGATTACGTGGAAAATAATGATTCCTCCACCTGACAACGGGGACCCACCGGACGGGCCACCGTATTTTGCGAAAAAAAGTTCCCCCCTGACTGCTGGGACCCACCAGCTACATCTTCTCATGCAAGGAAGTGCATCCGGGCAAACAAAAAATGATTCGCCCCCTGACTGCTGGGACCCACCAGCTATATCTTCGCACACAAGGAAGTGCCTGACAGTCGGGACCCACCCGGTCGAAGCGTATGTAGCGTTGTCATTCTAGTCGTGAACGTGTATGTACATACTGGTCAATGTAGAGGCGCGCACCTGTCATAGTAGAGGCGCGCACGTGTCGTAGTAGAGGTGCACATGTAGCATGTACACGTACGTACAGCGGCCAGGGTGCAAGAAAGTAAATACGGCCATGTACGTACATACGGGCCGGGTCTCGAACGCCTACTCGCGCATACATACGGCCATGGCTCGTGTACATGGCTGGGTCGGAATGAAGAAACTGCGTCGTCATCGTGTTCATGGGAAGCCAACCGGCTGGGTTGGAATGGAATGCGTCGCTGTGGTCATCGGGAGGGCTTGGACGGACAACCGACGCCTGGCGTACCGCAGAACGGAGGAAACAGCCTTTTGTTCGACCGACCACGTTTGAAACGGGATCCTGTTCATCGGGAGGGGTGTGGCGTACCGCAAAATGAAGGAAACGGACTTGTGTTGGACCTCCTACGGTCAAAATGGGGTCCTGTTGATCGGGAGCGGTGTGGCGTACCGCAAAACAGAGGAAACAGACTTGTGTTGGAGCGCTACAGTCGAAACGGGGGTCCTGTTCATCGGGAGGGGTGTGGCGTACCGCAAAACTGGACTCCACGGGATACTGTTCATCTCCACTGTCGACCTCCTCCAGCCTCCACGGGCTACTGTTCATCCACCGTCGACCTCCTCCAGCCTCCACCTGCGACTGTTCATGCACATGCTCCTATTCATCCGGCCTCCACTCCATGGGCTCCTATTCAACCACCCCTGCACGGGCTACTATTCATCCAGCCCTCCACCGTCTACTATTCATCCAGCCCTCCACGGGGTCGTCTTGTTCATCCAGCCCTCCACAGGGTCCTGTTCATCCATCCCCAACCGACTCGATCGATCGGGGTCCTGTTCATCCAGAGGCAACACCACGGGGTCCTGTTCATCCACCCCCACCGGGAACTGTTCATCCACCCCCCCAGCAATGCTCACTGTTCATCCAGAGGCAGCATCGATCGGCTTCAGATTAGCGGCGATAGCGAAGAATCGCCGATCGGGTTCGATTAACGACATCGATCGATCGCTCGGTTCGATAACACGTAGCTCGCAGTGGTAATCGCCGGGTTCGATGGCAAATGCCTCACTCGGGTTCAGTTATAGAGCCCAACGCCTCGCACCCACGCGCGTGCATGTACGAGAGAAACACGCAAACCTCAGTGCATCGCTCGGCCCCGACCACCCACCGTAACCGGGAACACCCCGATATTTTCCTCACCCTTGCTTCTACCACGGTTTTTTCCGTCATGGACGGCCCAAAGAATGTCATGCAGCTGCATCTCCGGCCTGCCCAGGATGAAAAGCTTATTATCTATCATGATTTTTTGTCATAGAAGTAGGAACCCACCATATCTATGATGATACCGGGTTTTGTCACAATTATCGTCATAGAAGTGTCATAAGTATGATAGAAAAAAATTTCGGTCGGCCCAAAATGTCACGGATGTGTCTTTTTTTTGTAGTGCATGTCATTATCCTCTCTAACTAGCGTTTCCACCAAGTTATTGAACCATGCATCCACTTATGATTTCTTGGCACCCTCTAGTGGCCTTCAACACCCCTGGAATTGCAAGCTGGCACCATTGCCTGGATGGAGTCCTTGGCGGTATTGTTGCATAGTGGTATCACTTATCTCCGTCAAGGCGAATTTGCAGCACTTGTTGAAGAGCTTGTAAAGGAGCCAGGAGTGCTCCACTACCATTGAGTTGTTGTGAAGGCCTAGGTGCGGCCGCATCGTGCCGGCAGGGTTCTTGTATTCCTTAGCTCGTCAGCCTCCTCTCTGCTGCAAGGGAGAAACTAAGCGTCGAGTGAAGTCTACCGCAACCATCTCAATGGTCAGCCCAGGAGCTTTGAGACTGAGGATTCTGTCTAGGCTGAGCTTGTCGTAATGGGGGCCCATGTCGCTCCAACGAGGATTTCTCTCAATATTCTAGGTCCTGGGGCATAGTATGCCGGGAAGTTCTGCTGCTTAATCTAGCACCATTTTGCCCTCCATTTAGGCCACTTTATGTGAAGCCTACTGTCAAGATAGTGCTTCTTCATCCCCGTCCTAGGAATCCAAGTAACTCTACCACAGAGGCCTCGCCACTCTCAATCCAGAATGACACAATGATGGAAGAGAGGCACATTGGGCACAATCCATAGAAAGTTTTCACAAAGATGGGCGAAAACGGCCATGCAGGTGATGTCATTGGGAGCAAAGTCTAGAAGCCTGAACCCATATGACCACATCACCTCATCAAAGAAATCTAAAAAAGGGGGACACGTCCCACAATAAAAATATCCAACAAAGAATCGGTACTTATCATTGGTGGGGGAAGCTGTACCTGGAAGCAGTTATGTGGATTTGTAGTCTTTTGTTTTCCTCGCCCACACGTACGAGTACCTAGTGGTGAGATCATGGGCCGTTAGCATCAGCGGGAAGATGACGTTCTTCCTCCGCTGCTTAGTGATGTACGTTTTCCTCTCTTTCGCCTTCGGATTGTCCTTCTTCGTAGCCATGGAGACCGGGAGGAGGGGGATTTGATGGAAGCTCTGAGCAAGGCGGTGTAATGATGGTTAACTCTGTTCTTGCGAAAGGAAGAAGAAGATGGACGCGGTGAGATGGATCGCGAGTGAAGGAAGTGGTGAATTGAGAACCGCACTCACAGACGCCTTGTTATGGGGAAGGCGCAGGGGCTGGCTCTTCGCTGCTTCGTGTGGCAGCTTTTTTTCAGGCGCACAACCGCAAGTTGCCATTTCGCTCCACCACTCCCACCACCCGCATTTAATGCGCCATCCTGACTGTGTAGCAAAATTAATCATGGCAACAATTATCCTTTTTCACGTGTGTCTGTGCATTGTTATGGGTCTAGCCCAATAACGCCTCACACATGTGTGTGGCCAGGCCCAGGGGCTTCTATTGATGTATTGAACATGGGTGTTCATACCCTGATGATGCACAGAGAGTTGCAACCTTCCCGGTGGCAAGGGCTTGTTGGAGGATAACCTTTCTAAAACACTCAATACTTGGTAATCAAAACTATAAAGAAGACTTCGAGGCGGGTCATCGAGAAGTACTGAAGATGAAGACTCAAGTCACCGGCAAGTTACTAGCCGGCAAGCTTTGGGCCAACAACCTCAAGACTCACAAGCTTCATCCCACCACTCCACCATGGCACTTGTCGGGAACTTGCCGACGGGTGTCGAGCGGGCAGGTGATTAGGTAGATCTTGTCGGGACACGTGGCAGCCCACCGCTAAAGAGCAACTTTATTGACTCCCGTCCAAGAGGCATGGTGAAAGAATAAAAGATAGCTAAGCGAGCGACACAAGTGGAGCTAGGATCTCTTGCCGACATTCCTCCTCAGCGTGACACCTAACAGAGCATTTAATACTCTTGTCCTAATCTGGCAGAGTTAGGTATGATAGCACTGTAGCCACTTTCTGCCCTCTGTAATTACTATTTTGCCACTGTGGTGACCCCTTTCATCTATAAAAAGGAGGCCCATGGCAACCTTTACAAAGGTCGACACTTTGCCCATTTGCACTATGTAGCTGCACCTGCCGAGCTCCTTGCTGGCAAGGTCGCGCTCTCTTTTAACTTTGGATTTTGCACATATAATTCCACCAAAAGAAGGAGTAGGATTTTATGCTTCAGAAGCGGCCCAAACATGGGTAAAGCTTGTGTGCTGATTTGCTAGATCTGCTCTTTGTGTGCTGCTTCCCTTAGTCGAACCACAAAGGGGCCTTGCTAGTCCCATAGATTGTCGTACATTGACCATTGATCTAAATGATACCCAATTTTACAAAGATCTTAAGTCCACATAATTCATTGGAAGGATTGTCACTCAAGGACATAGGGGATCTCCACAATGAGTCAAGTGGCTCTTACAAAGCTTCAAGTGAAGCTCCCGCAACATCAATGACAAGTTTGTATCCAATGAAGAGATAAGCCTTATGGTCAAAAACTTCAACAAGTTCCGCAAGAATAGAGGTAAAGAGAGGCTCCAACTCAAGACACTATGAGAAAAAATCTTCAAGTCATGACCAAAATTGCTATAATTGTGGAAAACCCGAACACTTCTCCGATGAGTATACATCACCTCACAAAAAAATAGATGAGTCACCTATAATAAGGAGTGGAAGAGATTTCTCACCTCATAGAGAGAGAAGGAGTAGAGATGATCATTATGAATGAAGACCTTCTCGGATAAGCAAGGCTTTAGAATGGAAAGACAACTCAACCAAGAGCTACTCTAGAAGAAGACATCAAGCTGATGTTGGTGAATGGGTTTCTGGTTCTGACTCCGGCAACCAATCCGAGAGAAGCTATCACTCCAAGTCCGGCTATAGTCAAGATGAAGGTGTTGTTAGACTAACTCTTGTATCCTCCAACTCCCGTGACCTATTTGATTCACCAAATGAATGAATTAAAAGATGCTTCATGGATAAAGGCCCGAAGGTATCACACCCCGAATGCCTTGACTATAATAGTGATCAAGATGATTTTCTTGGTGAGGATGACTTGCTCATTGATAAAAATAGTGATGTTAGCTATAATGAACTTGGCAGTAATCATGATAGACAAGATTAGACGGTTGAGAATATTATAAAGGAGATTGAGCGTTTAATTAAAGAACTAAACACTCTTAAGTTAGCTCCTGAAACTACTCAAGATTATCATAGAGAGCTCCTAAGAACTCATGAGAAGCTATGCTTCGAGAAGCTAAATTTAGAACAAGAGCACGAGTTTCTAAAAGCTATCAATAACGATCTTCAAAAGAAAAGTTCCTCTTACATTGCCAAATGACTTCTCTTATCTACTTTTATGCCACAAGCTAAATCTAAGCAATCTAGCAACAAGAGCAAGAAAGGTTCTACCTCCAATGTTGTTACTTCTAGTAGTTCTATTAATTCCACTAATGATTCTCTTAGCCAAGTTACACTTGGAAAGAAAACAATTTATTGAAAGGAATTGTAGAAAAGGGTGTCTACAAGAGCCTTGTCGGGAGTAAGAAATTTAATGAGATTTTTCACAAGCAAGGATGGCACTGGAAGAACCAAGGTGTTGGTTTTGAATGAAAGTTCAATGCCAATGGAGTTGAGTGGGAAGAAAATCAATACCCCAAGACTAAGTTTGTTCCTCAACAAGAGAAGTATTATCCTACTCTCTTCAAGGGGACATGATGGATTCATGTACCTAGGGTAGGGTCATAGGCCTGACCTAAACGTCCTACCCAAGGGTACTCGTAGAAGAGATCATCTTCCAGTCGACCAAAGAGGAATCCACTCGACCAGACTGGAAGGACTCGACCATGGAAGACTCACTCGACCATGAAGACTCACTCGACCACCGAAGGTCAAGACACTCCATCGCATAGCGGTGTGCTATTGAATAGACTTAATGATAGTTAAGGCACCTTATGAGGGCGCTACCAAGAACCCCCTAGCTTAATGTACTTTAATCCCTCCATTATGTGGGCTGGCTGGGGTCTGGCGCACTCTATATAAGCCACCCCCCTCCACAGTAGAAGGGTTCAGACTCTTGTAATACTCATACTCATAATCCACTCGACCGCCTGGCTCCGAGACGTGGGGCTGTTACTTCTTCCGGAAGGGCTGAACTCGTACATCCTTTGTCTCCACAATCTGCTCCATAGCTAGGACATCGCCTCTCCTTAACCTACCCCTACTTCTCTTGTCGACTTAGAACCACGACAGCTTGGCGCCCACCGTGGGGCGGGTGTTCTAGCGATTTGTGGAGGAGTTGCTTTGTACTTCGAGTACCTTCATCACGATGACTTCGGAGTTTTGAGCGGGCACGAGATCCGTCTCGGTGCTCTCACTTTTGTCGCCGACGACTCCGATGGCTCCGTGGAGGCCCCTCTTGACGCCGAGGCGCCCGTCCGGGCGACGACTTTCGCTGCAGTGTTCGCGGGCGTTTTGTCTGCGGCAACCGCCGACTCAGACGGTCGACTCCTTTTTCATCACCCGCCTGATCTCCCACCAGCGCAAGCGCTCTGGTGGTCTAGGCTTCAGCGGTGGGTGAAGCACGCGTGGCTCGCCAGACAGCCACCGCCCAAGTCGCGCTATCGAGCCCGATGAATCCCTCTACGGCTGCTCGACCTGCCGACCGGCGTTCCGTAGAGCGCATCCGAATGTGATAGCAGTGATCCGCGGCGGAGATTCTCATGGTCGACGGCCCTCGCGATCCTCCCTTTTTAGCCCGGCGGTGGAGCCACGGAGGAGGTGACCCTGCATGAACACGAGGAGTACCAGCCCGAGACACTCGACTCTCTCTGAGAGAGGATCTTCGTCGCAGAACATGGATGCGCTACATACTCCCATCGTCGGAGAAACCCCGAGGCTCGTGCCTTTTGAGGAAGCACGTTTGTAACGTGGCTGAACGCACTCGCTGGAGAATCTTCAACGAGCACTCGGCGAGCCTGCGCAACGGCTCCCGAATCCAGTCGACGTCGGCTCTTCCCGCCGACTCGGTATACCGCACACCTATTCAGAATTTAGCAACACCTTCGCGATAGCGAGTCCATCCAGCCGTCCCCGGAAGCCGGAAGAGGTTTGCAGCAGACGAGATTTACTCCGAGCGGCGGTGACGACCGAACTCAGCCGTGTCGCGATCGCGCAACAGATTCACGATCGATCCGTCGCTGCGAACACATCCCATCGGCTCACAGCCCCAGATCGCCTCCACGGCGGGAAGGACGCGACAACCGCGGGAGCAGCTTGGGGACCGATTCGACCGAGATGATAGGCGTCGAGTGCCCTTTCCTCCGAGGAAGGGTCATACGCTCCTCGGCGACAAGACGATGAAAAACGATTGATCTAGGCGAAGGGTTCCGGTCGACCCGTGGAACCGAGCTTTGATCGCGGTCCATTATCGTGCAAGGCCTGGTCGACCGAACAGGCCCATCGAGGAGGACTCGAGAGGATGCACCCACCAGCAATCGAGTGCATGTCTCCGGTCGTAATGTTTTAGCAGGGCTATCGGGCGCAGTGATTCCCCCAATTTCAGATTGGCAGCAGGAGTCTGCAAGTTCACCGGAGAATCTAAGCTGAAACTTGGCTTGAAGATTACCGAGTGGCTGTTCAGATTGGTGGTGGAAATGACGAGGTGGCCATGAAACATTTGCCCCTCATGTTGGAAGGTTCGCCGAGCATGGTTGAGTCAATTACCTCACAAAGAATATATACTTGGGAGGATTTGTCCCGAGTGTTCGTCAGACTTTTGAAGGAACTTGCAAGCGACCAGCTGGTTTGTGAGCTGCAAGTTTGTGTGCGAAGACCAATGAAACTCTCCGAGAGTACATTCAGAGGTGGATTACCCCGCACAATACCGTGGAAAATGTGTCGACCATCGTGCGGTTTATGCCTTCAAGGACGGGTCAAAACAGAGAATTGAGTCTCAAGTTCGGTCGAACCGGGACATGACCTTGAGTCGAATGATGGAGATTGCTAGCAATCACGCCAACGGCGAGGAAGAAGACCGACTCGGCGGCAAGTACAAGCCGAGTCGACGGAGAAGGGTAATTCGATCGGAAGCAAAGCGCAAAGCCGAGCCAGCAGCTCTGGAGAGGCCCCGGCGTCACTCAAGGGAAGTTCAAGGGGAAACCCAAAGGATCCCGGAATCCAAGAAAGTGAAAGATAAAGAAGGAAATGACGTGTTGGATATGCCATGCCATATTCACACGAAGAAAGATGAAGAGGGCAACATTATTTACCCAAAGCACACCACACGCCAAAGGTCGACTCTGATCCAAAGGTTTGGGGCAAACAGTCTAAGGACAAGGAGAAGGAGCCGACAAGGCCGGAGATAAAGAGGACGGTGAGGAGGAATACCGCATGTCAACTCCACTCTGATGATCTTCGCAGATGTGGAAAGCAAAAGTCGGCTGAAAGTCATCAATCGAGAGGTGAATATGGTTGCCCCAGTTAAGCCAAGTTATGTGAAATGGTCCCAGACACCCATCACATTCGACCAGTCCGATCACCCGACTCACATTGCCACCTGGGCGGCAAGCGCTGTGGTCGATCCGGTTGTCGAAGGCACTCGACCGACAAAAGTGTTGATGGATGGCGGTAGTGGGCTGAATTTGTCAGTATCTTGGATACATTGAAAGGGATGGGCATTCCGATGTCCCGATTGAGCGCCAACAATATGAGTTTCCACGGAGTCATACCGGGAAGAAGGCCAACTCACTCGGCCAAATAGCCCTTGACGTGGTTTTGGTGATTCCAAGCACTTCCAAGAAGAAAAGTTGACCTTTGAGGTTGTAGATTTTCAGAGTGCATATCATGCCATTTTGGGAGGCCGCCTATGCACGATTCATGGCTCGACCATGCTACGTGTACCTCAAACTGAAAATGCCAGACCCAAAGGAGTGATCACCACCACCGCGATAGGAAGAAGGCGTAAGAGTGCTTCGTAAGGGCTCAAAGATTGCCGACTCCCAAGTGTCGCCGTCGAATTCAAGAGTATATGCAAAACGCAGATCCGAGTGATTTGCTAAAGTCTAAGAGGCCAGCCACGGAATCGCATTCAAGTCGTCCGTGAGACAAAGCCCGTCCATATTCACCCGACCGATCCCGATGCAGCTCCGACTCACATATCGGCAACACTCGACTCGAAATAGGAAGAAGCGCCATCCGGTTCCTCCGTGAGAATCGACATTTTGCATGGAAGCCACCGACATGCCGTGTTCCTGAGGAACGGCCGAGCATCGCCGAGTCGACAAATCAGCGAAACCAGTGAAAGAACATCTTGGCGGTCCGCCGTCGTAAGAGAAAGGCTATTGGTGAAGAAGTAGCTCGATTTGTTGACAGCAGGATTTATCCGAGATTTACCACTCGAGTGGCTCGCAAATGTTGTCATGGTCCCCAAGAAGGATAACTCCTCCGCATGTGCATTGATTTTAAGCACATTAATCGGGCCTGCCGAAGGATCATTTTTCTCCCCGCATCGATCAAATTGTCGACTCGACCGCGGGGTGTGAGATTGTCTTTTCTAGATGCATATTCCGGTATCATCGATCCGTCAGTATGGACCCGACGAAATAAAACAGCTTTCATCACTCCATTCGGTGCTTCGCTATATCACCATGCCATTCGGCCTCAAGAATGCCGGAGCCACATTTATGCGAATGATTCGAAGTGTCGCCACTCGGATCGGTCGGAATGTGGAAGCGTATATGGATGATATCGCCGTTAAGTCGCGAAAAGGTTCCGACCTGCTCGCGACCTCGCCAAACATTTGCCAACCTCCGACGATGCGATATCAAGCTCAATCCGTCAAAGTGCACATTCGGGGTTCCCGTGGAAACTACTCGGTTTTCGCTTCCGAACGAGGAATCGACGCTAACCCGAGAAGATCGGCACTATTCTCCGAATGAAACGCATACGTGCGAGTGCACGACGTCCGAGCTTCTTGGATGCTTGGCGCTTTAAGTCGATTCATCTCACGACTCGGTGAAAAGGCATTACCTCTTTACCGATGATGAAGAAGGTGACAAGTTCGAGTGGTCTCCGGAAGTCGATGCAGCGTTTGCCGAGCTAAAAGCTCGCTCTCCACCCAGCGGTGCTTGCTGCTCCAATCAGCAAAGAGCCTCTGTTGCTTTACATTGCAGCCATTTGGACAAGTTGTCGATTACGTACTTACGGTCGAGCGGGAAGAGGAAGGAAAGGCCTTCAAAGTTCAACGCCCGATGTATTATCTGTCTCAAGTTTTGACTCCATCCAAGCGAGATACCCTCATTATCGAAGCTTGTGTATGGCATATACATGACCACGAAGAAGGTTGCTCACTATTTCTCGATCACTCTGTCACGATCGTCGCCGACGCCCTTTATCGAGAGATCTTACATAACGAGACGAACCGGTCGAGTGGCAAAGTGGGCGATTGAACTTCTTCCCTTGATATCAAATTCGAGGCAAAGAAAGCCATTAAGTCCCGTGCTATAGCGGATTTCCTTGCCGAGTGGATCGAACAACAACAACCGATCGAGTTCACTCGAGCATTGGACCATGTTCTTTGACGGCTCCAAGATGCTGAATGGTTACAGTCTTTGGGGTTGTTCTGGTTTCCCCAGAGGAGATAAGCTTAAGTATGTGCTCCAGATTCACTTTGATTCCTCCAACAATGAGGCAGAGTACGAGGCCCTCTTATATGGATTAGCATGGCCATCTCACTCGGCGTCCGTCACCGATGGTTTATGGCGACTCAGATTTAGTAGTCAATCAAGTGATGAAGGAGTGGGGCGTGAGAAGCCCGGCTATGACCGGATATTGCAATGCAAAGGAGGAAGCTGGAAAAGAAGTTTGAGGGGTGGAACTCCATCACATCCCCATTGAAAAAATCAGCCGCAGATGACTGGCGAAGATAGGGTCCAAGAGGGAAGCCATTCCGAGTGGCGTGTTTTTGGAACATATACACATTCCGTCAGCCAAGGAAGATCCTTACACAGAGGAAGCCCCACAACCCAAGAGTGCCACAGACTCGACTGAAGTTGAGGTCCCGGCGGTGGTCGACTTGGTCATGGAGGTTTTAGTGGTCACTCCCGATTGGACAATTCCATACATTGCGTATTCTAGAAAGGAACTCCCGGAGGATGAGGAAGAGGCTCGGCAGATCGTCCGTCGATCCAAAGCCTTTACCGTTATCAATGGGCAGTTATACAGAGAAAGCCCAACGGGAGTCGGACAAAAATGCATAACACCTGAAGAAGGTCGAGTCATACTCAATGATATCCACTCGGGGACCTGTGGTCACCATGCGTCCTCTCGGACCATTGTGGCCAAAGCATACCGAGCAGGATTTTACTGGCCAAGAGCAAATGAGATGGCGAAAGAAATAGTGGATAAGTGCGAAGGATGTCAGTTCTACTCTAATATGTCACACAAGCCCGCGTCAGCCTTGAAGACCATTCCGCTCGTCTGGCCTTTTGCAGTATGGGGGTTGGACATGATCGGTCCCTTGCGAACGGGTCGGAGCGGTTTCACGCATGTACTGGTAGCAGTCGACAAGTTCACCAAGTGGATTGAGGCTAAGCCGATCAAAAAACTTGACGCTGGTACTGCTGTTTCCTTCATCAGAAAGTTGACGTTCAGATATGGAGTCCCGCACAGTATTATCACGGACAATGGGTCGAATTTTGACTCGGAAGAATTCAAGGGTTTCTGCAACTCCCAAGGCATACGAGTCGACTACGCTTCAGTTGCCCATCCACAGTCGAATGGACAGGCAGAACGAGCCAATGGATTGATCCTCAAGGGTCTGAAGCCCCGTTTGATGCGAGATCTCAAGCATGCGGCTGGTGCTTGGGTCGACGAACTTCCTTCAGTGCTTTGGGGTCTGCGGACCACGCCTAATCGGTCGATTGGGAGAACTCCTTTTTCTGGTCTATGGGGCGAAGCAGTTTTACCGAGTGATCTCCTTCACAATGCTCCACTTAATTGAACTTTATAATGAAGCGAAGTTGAGCAAGCGCGTCGGATGCAATCGACCTCTGGAAGAGGAAAGGAAATGGCTTTGATCCGCTCGACCATTTACCAAAGAAGACTTGCGCCGCTGACGCCGAAATGTGAGAGGTCGAGCCTTCCAGAAGGGGATCTGGTCCTTCGGTGGATCAGCGAAGCAACATAAGCTTGCTCCCTCCCGAAGGTCCTTTATCGTCACCAAGGTTCTCCACAATGGGGCATATCGTCTCTACAATGTCGAACACGATATCGATGAGCCCCGAGCTTGGAATGCGGATCTACTCCGCCCGTTTTACACTTAAAGTTTTTCACTCGGAAGAATTGTAATAAAGCACTCTTGTAGCGTTTTGAAGCAATAGTGTCATAATTCCTTCATAATTTTTGTCACTTTTTACTTTGAGTCAAGTACAATTTTCACCTCCCCCAATGGGTGGCTTAGTCGCGAATCCGTTCGCCTAAGTTATTAAAATCCTACCGAGTGGTAAGCCGACTTCCACTCGGAGGCTTAGCTGCAGCTCGATGCTCGCCTAAGTGTTTTACAAATCCCACCGAGTGATAAGCCGACTTCCACTCGGGGCTTAGCTGCAGCCCAGTGCTCGCCTAAGTGTTTTACAAATCCTACCGAGTGGTAAGCCGACTTCCACTCGGGGCTTAGCTGCAGCTCTGCTGCGCCTAAGTGTTTTACAAATCCCACCGAGTGGTAAGCCGACTTCCACTCGGGGCTTAGCTGCAGCCCGTGCTCGCCTAAGTGTTTTACAAATCCCACCGAGTGGTAAGCCGACTTCCACTCGGAGGCTTAGCTGCAGCTCGGTGCTCGCCTAAGTGTTTTACAAATCCCACCGAGTGATAAGCCGACTTCCACTCGGGGCTTAGCTGCAGCCCAGTGCTCGCCTAAGTTATTAAAATCCTACCGAGTGGTAAGCCGACTTACACTCGGAGGCTTAGCTGCAGTCCAAGGACTCGCCTAAGTATGAAGTATATTCAAAGGAAAGCGAGGTGCAGGCCGATGCGACCCTCTTCTCCGAGCTTGACACAAATACAACGTGTCGACTAAGAAATCCTACCGGTGGAGAGCAAACCTCCCACTGGGGGCTTAGCTGCAGCCAGTGCTCGCCTAAGATAAAAGAAATCCTACCGGTGGAGAGCAAACCTCCCACTGGGGCTTAGCTGCAGCCAGTGCTCGCCTAAGATAAAAGAAATCCTACCGGTGGAGAGCAAACCTCCCACTCGGGGCTTAGCTGCAGCCAGTGCTCGCCTAAGATAAAAGAAATCCTACCGGTGGAGAGCAAACCTCCCACTCGGGGCTTAGCTGCAGCCAGTGCTCGCCTAAGATAAAAGAAATCCTACCGAGTGGAGAGCAAACCTCCCACTCGGAGGCTTAGCTGCAGCCAGTGCTCGCCTAAGATAAAGAAATCCTACCGAGTGGAGAGCAAACCTTCCACTGGGGCTTAGCTGCAGCCCAGTGCTCGCCTAAGATAAAAGAAATCCTACCGAGTGGAGAGCAAAACTCCCACTCGGAGGCTTAGCTGCAGCCCAGCGCTCGCCTAAGTTATTTAAATCCTACCGAGTGGAGAGCAAAACTCCCACTCGGAGGCTTAGCTGCAGCCCAGCGCTCGCCTAAGTTATTTAAATCCTACCGAGTGATAAGCCATGCTTTCACTCGGAGGCTTAGCTGCAGCTCGTGCTCGCCTAAGGAATAAGTCGATTGCAGTCAAGATCCCATTGTTGACCTGCAAAGAGCAATTCAAGCCAAGAGCAATCATGCCCAAACATTCAATCCAAATTTAGGTCGATACCTAAAATAACCGAGAGTGCTCAGGCACCAAGCCTGTTAAGGTTTTATCGGTTACAACTCCACTCGGCATACCGAGGCAAATTTAAGGTCAAAGAAAGTTTTTTACCCCTCCTGTGGAGGGCTGGATGGAGCAACGAACTCGTCAAGATCAATCCCGTCCGCAATCCGCGTGGCAGCAGCGATGAAAGTCTCCATGAAGGTTCTCGAAGTCGTGCTTCTTGGTATTGGCCACTCGAGAGCCGCCAACTTATCTTCTCGAGCTTCCTTGCAATGGACTCGCGCCGGACATAGGGCAACGTCCGCACCGCACCGGGCAAGATTTCTTCCACTCTTGCACTCGGTCGGGGCGGCGTTGATCGACCCATCAATGACTCAAGGTCATTTTGGAGTGTCTCGATGGGCGAGCGTCGAGTCGATGCGGACGTAGCCACCTTCGATCTTGCGAGGTAATCCACAACAAGAAGAACGCTGACTCGGTCGGAAGACACTCATGGCGCTTTCATCGCTCACCGGGAATTGATGGATCAAGGTTCGTCTCGGTGGCTGGTCTCTTCCTCAAAGTTGCGGCGAAACTCGCAAAAACAAAACTACGAGTCGAAAATAGTCAAATGAAAACATAACAGTTGAGGAGATTGGTCGAGTGGAAAAGGTTACCTTCGAGCTGGAGAAACAGTTTCTTAGCAAGGCCGCCCAAGAAGCTTTCCATCTCGTTCTTCTTCCCAGCCAGCTGGAGGATCTTCTCGGTCAGATTTTTCTTGTCACTTTCATCCGTTCAAAGATCCTTGCGGCAGCGGCGAGCAACCTTCAGATCGGCGTTCTCTTGTTCAAGCTTGGAAACGGAGGCCAGTTTTTCATCGGCAAGTTTGATCTTCTCGACAACTCGAGCTCCTTCTTCTTTTGAGCCTCCTTCACCTTGCACAGAATCACAGCAAAGTCAAGCTTGAAACAAGTGGGAGGAAGACAGAGTCGTCGAAATCTCACCAAACATACCTTTGGTCTCCTCCTTCGCCTTCATCGGGTTCTCTTGCACCACTTCAAGTCCAACTCCAAATGAATATGTTTCGCTCCAATTCGTGTAGCGTGCATAAGATCACAAGATTTCTGCGAAGAGTCGATTCTGAAAATATCGTAGATAATCCACTTCCGAGTGAATCAAGAAAAATGATGCGTTTCTAAGACTACGATCGAATGCAAGCATTCAACCGTAGTCTCGGGACTACACCCGGTGGGTGCACTCAGCGTGCCCCCACCGGGTCTTATTTCAAGACATAGTCGACCCGATCGACCCGATGAAAAGAGCGAGTCGACCATCGACCGGTTCCATTCTTAGTAAGCCTAAGGCAGAGTCGACCAGTCGACCAACAAAAAAAAAAAAAAAAATGTGTCGATCGATCGACAGAAATCTTCAGATCAGTAATCAATCGCCAGCAATCGATCACAGCCTCGGGATTACACCGGTGGGTGCACTCAGCGTGCCCCATCGGTCTCGTAAACACATTCGCTTCATTCGAGTGATGATCAATATTTACTTATGAAGCCTAAGACCGACTGCCAGCAGTCGACCTTAGCCTTGGGGACTACACCCAGCGGGTGCACTCAGCGTGCCCCCGCTCACACGGAGTTTTTTATCGACACACCTAGTGGGTGATTGCTATTGCTATAAATTTCGTAAAGAAAAGTCTCGATAGCATATCCTAACGTAATGTGGTGGTCGATCGACCAACATTGCTCAAGGGCGAGCTGGCATCGTAAGTCGCTTGGCTCGCATCCCGGCGATCTTCACCGCTCCATCATGATCCTCGCTGACGGATCGCCTCCTTAGCAGATCGCCTTGGTCCTCCGGACGTGGTGCGTGGTGAAGATCGAAGGTTGTCCAAAGACTCGGCGAAGTGGGTCGAGCATCGGTCAACGGCACCGCCAAGGTCACGGTATGTCGAGTGCCGCCCTCCCTTCCGTCATGATGGTCTCGGGTGCCGTTGCTCCTTGGGTTTCTCTGCCAGTGGTTGCCCTCCTGCTCCTCCTAGCCTTCAAGGCTCCTCATCCTCATCATCGCCATCGGGGAGAGTGATGATGTTATCGGCCGGAGCTTCAAGAAAAAGTTGAGATTAGGAATCTTGAGTCACCGACCGAGAACAGGAATTAAGGATATAATACCAAGATTTGAGGTGGCAGCGTCCTCCATCTCATGGTCATCAACTTTAACCGAGGTTTCGAAGTCGCAGCATTGAAACTCCAAAGAGTCGATCGACCAATTCATATATCAATCGAGGCAAAATTTGTTTGAAGCAAGAAGACTTAAGCAATGTGTTTACCCCGAGATGGTGGGAATGGACACCTTCATTTTTGGCAAAGGCTTGGTCGCCCTCGGCGGAACTACCTTTTGGTTGCTTGGCGCCTTCTCGGTCGGCACCGGAGAAGCGGTCCGAGGCGTTTGGTCGATCATGCGAGGCGTCGCGACCCCTTACCGCGTTCACCAAGGGTCATGCACAAGCTTTGACCGCCTTTCCAAGCGCGGTGGTGCGGCTTCCTCCTCTTCATCCTCGTCGTCCTCGTCGTCCTCGTCATCGCTATCGCCGTTGTCGCCGCGTCTCTGCGTCATCTGAATTCCACTCTTCTTGGCTCTCACCTCCACCGCTTCCCTTCCTCGCCGGAACTCAGGGCGCCATGGGCATTGAGTACAGCTCTGTGAGGGCCTCGGAGATATCAAAGCGAGTTCATCGACCAAATTACGTAAGCACACTCGATGCACATACAATGTAAAATGTAACAAGTGTACCTTATCCGAACGCTGTCACGATCAAGCGGAGAAATCCTCCGGGATCCGCGAGGATTGTCCTTGTTTCCGAGTGATTGAAGCCATCCATCTTTCCACAACAGCATCGCCGACCGCCTCCGGTGGACGCGAGTCTCGTCTTTCAAGCCGCAATACAACCACATACAAGGGGCTCAAACCAAGGGGCTGGATTCGCCTCAAGAAAAACCTCCGTGAGGTCCATACCACCACACCGTCCCTAACCAGCTGCACCACTCGGTCCATCAGCATCTTCACTTCAGCCCTCTCTTCAGAACAACTTTCGTGGAGGAGGGTTTATTCACTCGACTCATGGTAAACTCGGGAGGCCACGATCGTTATCGGCGCCGTCTCGCTCGCAATAGAACCAGTCGATCGCCAACCCCTAACCGACTCAGAAAATGCATAGCTGGGAAAGTGCTTTTGCTCCTCAACTGGACTCCTAAACCACCGACATCTGGACTACACTGGTCTTCTCGTCACCAGACTTGCTTTCTTCACGGTCGAGAGCGACATGTGAAGATGTACTTGAACAAGCCCCAAAGCATGGTCGACATCCTGTGAAGTTTTCACACATAGAAACAAACGCAGCAAGGTATGCAATGGAGTTTGGTGTGAAATGGTGAAGCCGAGCCCCAAAGAAATTCAGAAAACCCCGAAGAATACACTCGGTGGCAACGAGAAACCTCGGTCGACATGGGTGGCCAAAAGCACACACTCACCCTCTTCTCGTTGAGGCTGCCACTCGCGGCGGAAGTCTTGCGGCGTTGGAGGAATCAAACCATCGTTATTATATCAAGGAGATCCTTCTCCTCGATCGTCGACCGATCCATCCCCTCGACCCACCTTTCGCAGCTTGGATCTCGACGAGGAACCGCCGACCGTGGATCTTCCTTCGCCTTCTCAGCCACGGCGCCTTCTCCGCCGCCGCGCCTTCTTCGCGCGCTCCAAGATCGTCGTCCTCTCTTTGCCCATGGCCGCCGGAATGCGCAAGGAGAGATATGGCAAAAGAGCAACAAGCGGAGGTGGAGAGCGAGACGGAGAGAATGGGGAGAAAGAACAGATATCGTGCACGAGCCTCCGGAGTTACATTTATAGCATCTCTTCCGAGTGGATGACATGTGGACCCAAGCGATCTAATCATATCCCGAAGGCCGCGACGGTACGATACGTGGCGGAGAAAGCGCGCGAAAATCGAGGCGCCCTCGTTACGCCCCATCCAAGCGCCAGATCTGTTCCGTTCTGCGTCCCCAAATTCGTACCCGCGAGATCCGCAGCGACGGATCGGTCTCAGCCGCGAGATTCTCTGCGATTTGTTACTCGGTATAGCGAAATAGTCACTCGACTAAAGAACAAGAATGGATCAAGTCGATCAAGGAAGGTTTCTTGTTATCAACAAAGAAGATCTTGATCCGAGACGACACGCTGCGGTAATGCAAAAGCAATCGAAACAACTTCAACTCCTCCTTCACTCAAGCCTCAATCCATTCGGGGCTAATGATGGATTCATGTACCTAGGGTAGGGTCATAGGCTCGACCTAAACGCCCTACCCAAGGGTACTCAGAAGAGATCATCTTCCAATGACCAAAGAGGAATCCACTCGACCAGACCGAAGGACTCGACCATGGAAGACTCACTCGACCATGAAGACTCACTCGACCACCGTAAGGTCAAGACACTCCACCGCATAGCGGTGTGCTATTGAATAGACTTAATGATAGTTAAGGCATTTTATGAGGGCGTTACAAGAACCCCCTAGCTTAATGTACTTTAATCCCTCCATTATGTGGGCTGGCTGGGTCTGGCACACTCTATATAAGCCACCCCCCACGGTAGAAGGGTTCAGACTCTTGTAATACTCATACTCATAATCCACTCGACCGCCTCTGGGCTCCGAGACGTGGGGCTGTTTTCTTCCGGGAAGGGCCTGAACTCGTACATCCTTTGTCTCCACAACTGCTCCATAGCTAGGACATCGCCTCTCCTTAACCTACCCCTACTTCTACTGTCAGACTTAGAACCACGACAGGACACAAGCTCAAGATGATCTTCCACCACAAGACCACAAGCTAAAAGGCAAGGAAAAGCTTTAAGAAGAGATTGACTCATTTGAAGAACCACCTCAAGCCTTAGTCAAGTGGGTTTCCAGAGACTACTTAAAGTTGTACTTCATCAAGTACAACTACAACCCCGAGGATTCCCATCAAGTTGATGTGGGTCCCAAAGAAAAATAACTAGAGTGCTCTTGAGGGTGACTCCGCAAACAAAAGTCACTCATATTCATTCATGGCAAGAACTTGTGCAAAAAAACTTCAACATCATGCACTAGTTCATGGAGTCACAAACCCTCTTGTTGGCAAGTCAAGGGACAAGGTATTCAATGCATCCATGGACATCATCTATTGCATTTCACTCTATGTCTATGGATATCCTTGTTTTCCCTTGTGGGACTAACCCATCACTACAAAAAAATACGCTTTCGTGATGATACGTGTTTGTCACAGTTTTCTGTCATGCATGTACATCCATGACAATTTTATGTCATAATCAAGATAGTCATACCTGTGCTGTCGTAGAAGTGTTCCATAACATTACCAAAACTATCATCACGGAAGTGTCCACTTCCATGATGATAAATCGCGCGTCATAGAAGTGCTTTCGTCAAGGGTGACCGACACGTGGCATCCACCGTAACGGAACACCGTTAAGCTATTGGGTCCGGTTTTGGATCCGATAACCCGTTAACAGCCTGGACCAATGGGGATTTTCCACGCGTAAAATCATCATTGGTCGGAGGAAACACGTGTCGCCTCACCGTTGGGACAGATGTCATCCACTCATTGGATAGGAGGCGCCTATGATATGTAGACACGTGGCACGACCCAACAGAGGCCCATTCCGGTGAAAAAGGCCAGCCTGTTTGACTTGGTCAAAAGGTAACGGGCTGGCCCACGAAAAGCCAGTTAACGGCATGTTCGTATATAGCCCATTTACGGCCCACTAACTCCCGGCCCATTACGACCTATCAGAATTAAGCCCAATACCTTCATCTGGGCCGTCCAATATGATTCCAACCCGTTGTAACTTTTGGCCCATGTATGGCCCATGATGTCTTTCGGCCCATATAAGGCCCTCTATAACTCTCGACCCATTAAAGGCCCGCAATGAAACTGGCCCATAATGAACAGTGTATCACTTTATACTCATTAACGACCCAGTATTCTGTCGGCCGTTTCCAGCCCGTGTTAACTTTCGGCCTTCTAAGGGCCCATTTATTCTTCGGCTCATTTCTAGAATTCGGTTAGTTACAGTCCATTACTGGCATGTTCCGTTTGTGGGCCAAATTCAGCCCGTGGTTACATTTGGCCCGTTTGTGGCTTGTTGTGTTGTTTTCATAGAGTTATCAAATGCAGCCTATTAACAGCCTGTTATGGTCCATGAATAGTACGGCCCATGTTTTGCGAAATGATTATACGCCTCGTAGAAGGCCCATGGATCCTACGACCCGTAGAAGACCAATGGATCCTACGGCCATAGAAGGCCTATGGATCCTACGGCCCGTAGAAAGTCTATGGATCCTACGGCCCGTAGAAGGCCCATGGATCCTATGGCCCGTAGAAGGACCACGGATCCTACGGCCCGTAGGAGGCCCATGGTTACAACAGTCCGTGTGTTGCCATGATTATTGTGGCCTAGTTACCAAAAATAGGTTATTGTGGCCACTAGATAAACACGGAAAAAGAATTGCAGTGACTACAAGCAAACAACTAAACAAGACAATAAGGAAATAAATAAGCAAGCAACTAACGCTAGCCTATTACAACTATTACACATATTACATCCGCGGGGCATCAAAGTTCGCCACCAGTGCAAATATAGGGAACAAAGCAGCATATTACATACACTGGCCGTCAAAATTGGCCACCAGTGCAAATAAACGAGGTAGCAAAACAAGTCCATAACTGAAACAACTTCAGAAGAGCTCAAGAAATGTTATCCTGGGTATCCACCATACTAGCAATAAGCCTAGCAAGCTTACTAGCTTTGTCCTGTTTGGCGCTAAAATCCTCCAACGCTTGTTGTTGCACCAGAAAGTATGCATCTGAATTCTCCATGGACTTCCGCCGTCCTTCTGCTTCTTGTCGCAGCACAGCTGATCGATGTCTTTCAGCTTGTAGTTAAGACTCAAGAAATCGAACTAATTCAGACAGTGAGTTTGAATAGCTTGTGCACGCGGTAGTGGCCAGTAACTCGAACACTAAACCAAGACAGGACTTTGGGGTTGTCTCACTGTCTTAAAGATAGTCTTCCTTAGCTGTTTTATCAGCTTTGTTAGAGACCAACAGGATGTCTCACTATCCTGAACCTTATCTGCATTACTTCCTTTACCATTTCTTAATAAGGTACTCTTCCCCAATATTTTGTCAGCATTCTAAAACAAGAAACAAGGAGACACATAACAGGTTTAGCATGTACTAGTATATGAAACTCAGTTTGGTGAACCAGTTCATTAGTAAGGTGGGCAGGATTAAACTACCAAGTCTTCTATTGCCAAGTACTAGTACATAATAAAAGCATCAAACAGGCATATATCTTTGTCCTATGGTCACTGCATTGTCTTGCCAAATCAAAATAGAGACACGGTTCAAATCATATCAGTTCAAGACAAAGCAGAAGTGAAAGAATACAAAGCATGGGAAACTACATGGCACAACAAGATTTTAGATGGGTACCACGGGTCTACATGTACAACAACACTATTGGCTCTGTTGTGATGCTAGTCAACTGTATACACAATTGAAATTGAAATCAACAGAGTTATTGATAAGAGCGAACCTGTTAAAGAAACATGTGTGAACATACCTGTTGTGCCATTGGAGTTTCGATTGGATCCTTCAATTTAAAAATAAGTTTGTATGAGTAAATATAGTGATACAAGAGCAAAGCAGTATGCACGGTAGCAATGGAATCTTAAATTAGAACAGTTGTTCTTCAGGTTTAGGCACTTGTTCTACATGAACAGAGTACAGTAAGACGCAAGAATATAGTATTTAAAATAGAAAATGAGCTCATAGACCTTACCACATTCTTTGTTCGGGACCAGTACAGAACAAGGCGTTCCCATTCATCGTCCAGTAAATGTGTCTCAGGAGAACGTAAGGGAATTTGATGAGTTTCTTTGCCGGTGAAGTACGTTCTCTTCAGGTAATTCCGATACTGCCACCAAACATTCTTGAAGGTAGCAAGTATTAGCACAGGTTACCTCATCCTAAGTTTCCAAATCGGTCCTTCTCGATAGAGAAAAATGGGAAAATTTGTTGTATTATAACCATCATGGGGGTAGGATGTATGGGACAAAGCAAAGTAATTGCCATGAATAACATTACTTACACATAACTCCTGGACAAACACCTGCAACTGGAATTTTCCTTCATCTTCAGTATAATATTTCAAAGATGGGAAGATACGCATATATGTAGGATCGAAGAAGGTGAGAGTGTCTAGAGGGGGGGTGATTAGACTACTCGACAAGATAAAAATTATGCCTTTTATCAAGGACAGATTTTGGTAGATTTTGCATAACACACAAGTCAAGTAGCATACTACACATGCAATTCTAGAGTATGGGCAGCGGAAAGTAAATTGCACAAGTAGTAAAGAGAAGTGGAGAAGATCAAACGCAATTTGGAGACGCGGTGATTTTTCTCGTGGTTCCGATAGGTGGTGCTATCGTACTTCCACGTTGATGGAGACTTCAACCCACAGAGGGTAACGACTGCGAGAGTCCACGGAGGGCTCCACCCACGAAGGGCCCATGAAGAAGCAACCTTGTCTATTCCATCATGGCCTACGCCCACGGAGGGCTAGCCTTACTCGGGGTAGATCTTCACGAAGTAGGCGATCTCCTTGCCCTTACAAACTTCTTGGTTCAACTCCACATCTCGACGGAGGCTCCCAAGCGACACCTAACCAATCTAGGAGGCACCACCCTCCAAAAGGTAATAGATGGTGTTGATGATGATGAACTCCTTGCTCTTGTGCTTCAAATGATAATCTCCCCAACACTCAACTCTCCTCACCGATTTGGCTGTGGTGGAAGAAAGGATTGAGTGGAAAGCAACTTGGGAAGGCTAGAGATCAAGTTTCATATGGTGGGAGTGGAGCAACTTGATCTCAACACAAGGGTAGGTAGTTCTCTTCTCGAAATGTAAGGTAGGAGTGGTAGTTCTTTACGATGGCTCTCTCCACGAATGAAGAGGGGGTGGAGGGTATTTATAGCCTCCACACAAAATCCAACCGTTACACACATTTGACCAATCTCGGTGGGACCGAAGTTGACAACTCGGTGAGACCGAAAGTTCAAATCATGTGAGCGTTGGGATTTTCGATGGGACCGAAAATACAATCTCGGTTAGTCCGATTCGTGCAAAGACAGGAGCTTGCCAATCTCGGTGGGACCGACTTCATCATCTCGGTGACACCGATTTGATGACGAAGGTTCTGAAGCTTGGCAACTCAAGTTTCGGTGAGACCGAGTTCGAATCGGAAAATCCGAGATTTCTAGGGTTTGGCTTTATGGTGAGGTGGTTCATCTCGGTGTGGTGAGTTTGGAATATCGGTGGGACCGAGATTACTTATGAGTGTATATTGCGGTGAAAGTTCTTGATAGTTTAGGAGATGTATCACTAAGCACTTGAGCAACGGATCATCATCATAACCTCATCCCCTTTAATAGTATTGGCTTTCCTATGGACTCAATGTGATCTTGGATCACTAAACCAAAAATGGAGTCTTGAGCTTTTGCCAATGCTTGCCTTAGCATTTTGAGGGGTCCACCTCTTCAGTCCTTTTGCCATGCCAATGTGATTGAACTTCCTGAAACATACTTGATAAAAGCATTAGTCCAACCACAAAGTATGTTGTCATTAATTACCAAAACCACCCAGGGAGCAAATGTGCTTTCAATATAGGATTTAACAACATCAAATGCGATAGATGCTAAACTACGACTGGTTGGTTGTGCTTCCTCCACAGGAATAGGCGTACTAACTGGTGGAGTTGGGGTTCTCCATGGTAGTACTGGCCCTTTGGGCACTGGAGCTGCCTTACTAACTGCTCTTGTTTGGTAGCTCTATGGTGGAAATGGTGTTGTGTCAACAGGAACTGGGTTACTATCTGCTGGGGTTGGGGTTAGATTGGGTGAAGCTGGTTGTCCGTCCATCGCAGTAGGGGTACAATCTGCGAGAGTCTGGGTTATGTGTGGTATGGCTGGTTCTCGTGCATGTACAACTGGGGTGCTATCTCCACCAAGTGGTAGCACTGTTTTATTTGAAGACCGTGTTTTTACTCCGCTAGATACTGGCATCACCCGCTCCAATTCAAATGGCTGATAAACAGGAATAGTTGAATGTATAGACAATGTATGAGAGACAGATGCAATAGATAGTGTGGAAAAAATAGGGCATGAAATAGTTGGCATGTATATTGTTTAACTAAAACGGGTAGCATGACATAATTTCACATATATGATGTCTATCTAAATTGGATAGCATAGCATAACATAATTCAAGGATATGATGAATAACTAAACAGGATCGCATGACATAATTCACCTACATGTTATCTAAGTAATCAGGATCGCATGATTTAATTCACATATGTGATTTATATGCTAAACAGAGGGCATTCGATATGATGTCTGAACTAAGAACATGGTGTTTAATATTGTGTATATGATGTCTAAACTATGCAATGCAAGACACCATATGCATGATATGAGCAGTATAACCGTGCCAAGTTAGAGCATACACCTCGGTGGGGGAATAGGACTGGTCATCTGTCTCTGAATCCATCTCTGAGGAGCTATCGGGACCCAACAAGAGATCTGCTTTGACAGGTAGCACTGTTTGCTCTGAAGGCCTTGTTTTCACTCTAGATTTTTCCATCTCCCACCCAAATGGGTGAATCACAGGAAGAGTAGTTTAATGTACAAACATTGTCAACAAATGGAAATGTAATGAAGAAAAGGATGGTCAAGATATCATTCAAATATATGATGCCTGGTTAAACAGGATGGCATTGCACATTTCACATATATTATGGCTGGCTAAAAGACATGAGACTGCATAATTCCCATATATGATATAGAAACTAAATAGGTGGCATTAGAGAACATGTCTAAACTAAGCAGATGACATATATGATGTCAAAAGTAGGCACTGCAAGGCAACATATGCATGATATGACTAACATCATCATGCCAAGGTAGAGCAAACACCTTGGGGGTAAATAGGAGTGGTCACCAAGCGTGCGAATCCGCCTCGAATGATATCTTCCTCTGGATTACAATCTGGAGAGGGGGGAGGGTTTGCCATTGAACCCGCCATGGAGCGATGTCTGCATGACATTGTATTACCGCACAAAACTCTTCTCCTTTTCTCTACATGTTCATCATGACTGTGTACAATATCTGACATGCATACGAAAAAAATATGGTGAGATTATGTAAGGAGAGAATGCAGAAATTTAGAGTGATGGTAACAACCAGTGGATGGATCCAAAAATAATGATACCAGGCTGATGATTGCTTTAATTTAATAAAAAGACAGATGATGGTTGCTTTACTATTTGTTTCCCACCCAAGATGAACAGCATAGGCATACCCTAGGTGAACCAGATATTAGAGAGAGATACTATTCATTGTTGCCTCGATATGTACCCCACAACGAATTTAGAACTCAAGTTTGAACATTAATTTGGACCTGACTTGGAGTCTAAGAGGTGAACAGGATGATAAAGTAGCAGGTAATTTTAAGCAATGCATAACATAAGCAGAAACAAAAGAGTGTGACCTCTCTTGTGGACCCGTGTACTCCTCATGTTCATCTATTGAGTCGATGATGGTGATGCCATTGCGGTGGGTGCCGGTGGCAGAGAAGGAGATCTGAGGCGGCGAAAGACGGTCAGGAGTCATGATGTCTGGTTTGGTGGATGCTTATGTCGATGGAGCAACTCAGGTGAGGTGGATGACATCACGACGGAGCAGGACAAACCACACAAAGTTCCCTTCGACACCTACCTGTAACTGAAGTAATTCTATAAGGGCTCATTTGGCTTGCATGATTCTAAAAACGCAGGGATAGGAAAAACACCGGAATAGGATAGGAATGCACATGGTAAATAGAGCATTTGTAAACACAAGATTTCTATCAACTTGGGTGTTTGGTTCACAGGAACTAGAAGAGTAGAGGAATGCAAAGAAACATGGCCAAAATAAAGTGAAACCATATGAAAGCGTGTACAGTTAGAATGTTATTCTGCCACTAATGCACTTGGTCTTGTTTTCATGCATAGGATTTTGAAAAGTAGGTCTAGGTGGATGTTTTGCTCCATTTCTTTCAACAAAATGCATGAATAATTGAATAGTAGAGTGCCATAGGAAAATTCCCTATTGCTATGTTTTTCCGTTGAACCAAAATAGCCCCAATGGATCGACATGAATGTAGTGTAATAAGTGATGCAACAAGTGTACAACCTCTTTGTCGTAGCCGTGTCGACCTCAGCATCATTGGGTTGGTCGCTGAAGAAGTTGAGGCAGAGGTGGTTGTTGGAGGTGTGGAGGAAGATCTGAGGAATCTGTAGACGGCGTCCAGGGCACTATTCTGTTGTGATGGATCGTTCTATCTTTGGAGCAGCTCCGGTGAGCCATAAGACATCAAGGCTGAAGCAGCACAAGACAGACATCGTTAATCTCAAGTGGGATTCTAATAGCATATCCAATAGATGATGTAAAATAGATGTTTAATTTACATCACAGAAAACCACCTGACTACAACAGATGAGGTAAAAACTGTTGACTCTAAACTTAACTGTCGAAACTGAAATTTACTATGGAATCTGAATGTTACTATCAAAACTGAACGCAATGGTAGCAGAGAGGCACTTGACATGTAGTTTAGGGAGGGCATGCAGTTCATCTTCAACCTGCACCCCCTAACCCACCAGCCACCACCGGCTGAACTGCCGGCCCCAGTGCCGCCTCGCCGCCCCAAAACAACTCCCCACCGTTGGTCCATCGCCGCCCCGCTGCCCCGGCCTGCCCTCTAGGCCCCCACCCCCACCCTGAACCCTAAGATAGATAGTGGGGTACCTCTCCGGCAAGCCCCCTCCCCGCTGCGGGTGGTTCTTCCTTAACATAGGCGAGCCCCCCACCCCCTGAAAATTGGCTGACCCAAAAGTCGATTCAGTCAACTGAAGTGTAGCTAAATCGGAGCAGAGTAGCAAAGACGAGGCGAGGGGTGAGCAGCCTGACGAGCGAAGCGAAGCGAGGGGGCGAAAGCAGCACGAAGCGAGCGAAAGCCGAGTGCAGCAGATGGCGAGCTAGTGAGCGAGAGCCGAGCAGCAAGACTGGCGAGCAAGCGTGAGCCGGAGCAGCAGCAGCAGCGCGAGCGAGCGAGCTAGAGCCAGAGCAGCAGCAGCAGATCTGGCTGGTATGGACGCCGCCGCCAAAGGGGCCTCGCACTGGGGGAGAGCCGCCATGGAGATGATGCCCGCGGCGCCGGCTTCAAGGTAGCCGCTCCACGGGGGTGCGGGATGGAGCACCATCGGCACCGGGAGGTCGAATTAAGGAGAAGGTGTGATGCGATGAGTGTACAACCTCTTTGGTGGCGCTGAGTAGGCCTCGGTTTCGTCCGAGGAGTCGGTGAGGATGTTGCGGTTCCGGTGGAGCAGGTTAAGGCAGCGCTGTGGGGATGGAGCAGCCGCGATAGACGAGGCGATCATTGGAGCAGCTCCTTGGAGGTGGAGGACGGGGCGGCTGAACCAGCGGGACGAGAGATGGACGACGGATCCTCATCCGGGGAGGTGGACGAGGGACGTCGAGCTGTTGCGGTGGACGACATCGTCGGGGAAGAGGCTCCGGCTGGGCAGCGGTGAAGTGGCGGACGGAGGAGGGTGGGGTTTCGCGGCTGGGGCGGAGAGGTTATGGCGGCCTGGGATTTTGAATGGCGAAAAGGAGGCGATGGGAGGGGGTGAACCATGACTTAGGGACGCGCTTGTCCAAAATGTAGGATGTGTTACAAAAGTACCCCAACCGATTTGAACTAGTGACCCTTTCGGCTCAGGGTTAGAAGGGGGATTTCACGTGTCGGGATTTGGCAACTGGAGGGAGTTTTTGCGCGCGTTGTAATTTCAGGATTGCAAGGCGCAGGTTGTGAAGGCGTCAGTTTTGGGAGCATGATATCTGAATTTTCGAGATATAACAAGGCGGGGGTTGAATTTTAGGGACAAGCCTAACGTGTAATATTGTACTTGTACGTACCAAATCAATTCGCACTTCCCTCAACCAAAAAAAAACAAAAAAATAAAACTATTCACACCACACAAAGAGAGAGTCTTGCCCCGTTTTACTATACAAATGCTATTCAAAGCTACTCCCTCCTTCCATTTATATAGGGCCTAATGCGTTTTTCGATGCTAACTTTGACCAAATATTAGAGCAATAATATATGACATGCAACTTACACAAAGCACACCATTAAATTCGTGTGTGAAAGGAGCTTTCAATGATATAATTTTCACATTGTGCATGTCATGTACTATTAATCTTGTCAATAGTCAAAGGCGGTCTTAAAAAATGCATTACGCCCTATATAGATGGAAGGAGGGAGTATGAATCCATGTTATGTCCAATTATTTTTTTTCGCTAGCCGTATAATGCATGTAACTTACTCATACCAACATTTTAGTGCATTCCAAATGTCTATACTAACTCTGCAATTTGAACTGAATTTAAATTTGTTTCTCTATTTCAATAAGAATCTACAATCATGATTGTTGCCAACTTCAACCATCATTTGTGTATTACCTTAATAACACACCACATGACTACTATAGAGATAGATATGAACTATGTGTACTATATGAACTCGAATTCTATTTTTTTAATACACTTGATGTTGATTCAAAATAATATTACATTTGATGTATTAACTATATATTCATAATCTAAACCATGTTCCATACGTACACCGTGTTTATCACACAAAGTATAGTGCCCCACCCCCTACATTATGACAAGTATTTAGCCCTGAGCTGCAAAAGCCACACATTAGCCCAAATTATAATCAATGTTCTATATATTATATGTAGTACTAGAAAGATTCCCATGCGTTCCATAGAACATCAACATGATCAAGGGGAGGCATAATTTGCAAATATGGAGAGGGGTGTGGGTATCTTTTTTCAAAATCGCCATAGTTTCCTTCCTATCCGTCAGATATAAATCGGACGGCCTATATTGCAGGATGGCAGGCACACCATCATCAACAACTCTGTTTTTTATAAGAGTAGAGATAAAATATATTATATGTATTGTAACATGTTCATAACCACACCATGTGTATCACCGTTATATATATTCACACATGTGTCGGTTTAAAACACTATGATAAATTCTTCAAATATCCGAATTCTCTTTTTATAATGAATTATGATCTCTATTTGTCTTTTACACCCACACAATCCTCTTATCTTTGTAGCTAACGCTAACTTTCTCTCGTGCATGCACATGCCCGCATCCCTCTCACCCTCCCTCAGCATTCTCTAGCTCCATCACACAAATTCGTCTTTTCACTTTAGGTCGTTCACCCACGGTGTGTGTAGGCCCCCAGCTCCTTCTTCATGGCACACATCGATCGATATGCCTCTCTAGCCAGGTGTGCCTAGCACAAACACAAGCTTCCCCTCTTCTCTTATCATCGTCCATGCCTCACTCCCACGACTCTTTTCATCGATCTCGTACTCGCACACTCCTTCCCCTAGATATAGTATGCCTCTTGCACCACCTCCTAGATGCATCCCTCTCTCTCTATCCTTCTCCCCGAGCCTTATTTGCTTCTAACACATACATGCATGTATACCGATCGATCTCCCAATGTATACCTAGGTCGACTTTAACTATTCCCCCCCATCGATCGACGTACCTCACAAGTTATGTCTCTCCTTTCTCTGACAAAGGACGATTGATCTTCCTATGTAGTTACGTCTGCTTACCACAGCCATATCGTCCCCCCATTATCATTTGTGCATGCCTCCTGACCCGTCTCTCACACGCACGTGCACAGACAGGCAGCCATCCCCTCTCTTATTGATATTGCAGGCGTGCCCTCCGTTTGTCTAGCAAGCCTCTCCCACCATTTGTTAGAAGCAACTCCACTACCACCCCCTCCAACACTCTAGCTCTGTCTCTCTCCCAACCTTATTCCTCTCCTACACATATGCATGGATGCCGATCGATCTCCCTTAATACATGAGGTAGATCGATCTCCCTTAATACATGAGGTAGGCCTCTCTCCTCCTCCACACATATACCAACCATTGTACCTCTATAGTTAATTAGGCCTCCCCCCACCACACACCGATAGTCGGGCGTTCTAGGTAGGTATCCATGCCACAAAGACAAACTGCACATGTCCCCTCTCACATTCCAGTAGGCCAGCCACTCTATATCTTTGACATGGGCACACACAAATTCGATGGCACTCTTTATCAATCACGCACGCACACACACACACACACATCATCCCTCTCTTCGATTCTATGGATACCTCAAGCCGATGATACCTCCACTCTCTTCTCGTGGATCGCCCCCCTCTATATATATATAATATATTCATGACTCTATTTCACACACATTGAATATGTTACATTTTTTGATTGACCCCCCCCCCCCAAAAAAACACTCACGAACCCATACACTATATCTCTCTACGTTTGTATCTCTCTCACACAACCCCACGTAGGTGGTGTAAGTACACAAGAAGAGAATAGGTGCATGTACTCACGCTTCGTGCCCAGCCACACCCGCGCGGGTACAAGGTGGAGCTCATTTCTGTATGAAATGGCAGCCCACGTGCTAATTTGAACGTGTGTAGCGGTTGTTTACCTACGGAGGTCGTGTACCATGCGTGCACAAAACAAAGTATGACTTGATGCGTTGGCATGTTATTTTCAAAATAAATTTATATCGCTCAATGGCACGTACACAGATAAAACAACTTTTATGGAGAAAAAGGTAGTCCCCTCCACTGTATACAATGGAGCATGCCTGCCTGGGTTTACCTCTCTTCAGAGTATCTCACACAAGGCTGCGGTGGCCTCTCTCTCTCTCTCACCGTTGGTCACTGATCCAGCCGCATCCCATCCGCCGGCGGAAAGGGAGGATGTGCATCATTTCTCTGTTCGACGGCGCCGAGGGAGCACGTCCCGATCTGCGGTACACATCGTTCTCTCTGAGCAAGCTCCGGCGCGGTAGGGCCTACCCCACCTGCTCGCTGCCGTAGTATGGGCAGATTCCGCCCACCGCCGCTCACCTAGTTACATCCCGACGACCTCTTGGTATTGCCTCCGGCCTTGCTCCACTGCCTGTCATCCCACATCGCTGCATGTGGAAAATCTTGCATGTGGATCTTCCATAGTTCTTGCCCAAAACATAGCTCATTCGGCGTACTTTCTATATTGCAATCTCGTCCTCACACTGTTTTAGGCAAACACAAATGGAGCGGGCGTGGCAGCGGTCCGGACACTCGCAAACAAGAGATGTTGTATGTTAATATTGCTGCATATATAATTAACAACGTAAATAATGTACGAATTGGACAAATATGATTGGAGATGGAGATGGAAATGGAATTTTACGTAAACACGGATATGCATGTCTATGTCTATGTGTGTGTGCACGACAACTCTCGCGACCTGGAAGTGGGGATGTGTTTTTGATCGAGTTTTCCTTCTTGGTACGTTAGAAAATAATCCGCCAGCTTTCGTTTCTTTTTTCCGGGAACGCGCGTATTCTATTTAAAACCACTGCTATGGAGAGAGTTTTTTACTCCATTATAGCCTCTTGTTTGATAGGGTTTCTCGCGTCTTGCTCTCTCACCCTCTCCATATCAAAACAAGATGACAGTGTCCACTCTATCTCTCTCCTCACCGGTGGTCACAGATTCGGCCGAATCCCGTCCGCTGCGGGAGGTGAGGAGGTGCATCGTTGACATTGTCGCCGTCGGTGATGGAGGAAGCCGATGCGCACCGTCCTCTCGGAGCCGACGCTAGTGCGGATGAAGGTCCTCCGCGCCCTTCTTTGCTGCCGTCATGTGGGCAAATCCCGCCCACCTGCCTAAGTGACATCTCGCCCACCTGAGGTATAACTTCTTGTACTGGTCTAGCTCCCCAGGTCACTGCATGCGGGTTTTCTTCTATGCGACTACTCCCCAGCTCCCCATGTATAATACCTAGGGTTCATCGGTTGGTCCAACATCACCTACTATTATAGAGGAAATGCCACTTGAAAAGTTGTCCTGATTTATGCCTCGGTAGAGGTATACATGTTGTTTCGATAAAAAGTACATGGTGGTTTTGCGGTCATTTTCCATATGCTCCTATTGCTGCTGCTAATCTAATACTATCACTGGTTAAATGAAGAAATGCTTTTTTTCTCGGGTATCCTGGTTTAGTTCCCATCAAGATAATCATGATGCTTCTGTTTGTTGGTGTACTTTTCATTAATTCTTATTGGCAATTGAGATGTCGTTGTTAATCTTGTACCACTGCCAAAACAAAGTAACAACACTATATCCCTTTTTTTATTTTTTTGGAAACAGTGATGCGTATCTCCATACCCGGGCATGTCTTCCTCAATTTTAGTGGAACTGCACAAAATTGGATGGCCATTGTTGTTCCGCCTCACTGTCCTCTGCCACGTGGTTCTTCCTTCCTTGAGCTTGATTACTGAGAAGAAACAGACCACAGTGAGGATTTGTCAAACTTCATAGGCGCCTCACCCAAACTTGATGCCAAATGGATGATGCATCACCAAGATGACCTATCGATGCTCGTGGTTCCGCCTCATGGTTGCGTCGGCTGGTGAAGCTGATCAATTTTCAATGAAAAACAAGTTGTCTTCCATTAGTGCTCTTTTCTCGTTACCCACAAAGATGATATCCTTCACCAGTTCACCTTGGTTGGCGTTGGAGACGCAGTCGTCTTTCACGTTGGTGCAATTTTATCACACAATTGGCTATGAATCAAATGTTTCCTCGAAGAAGGATCGGCGTTTGTACTAAGAGCATAAGTTTTGTATTGATTTCTAAGCCTTCTCACAACTTTGTCTCCAGCTCCCCTGTAATTTTATTTGTCCAACTATTAACTTTGATTAAAAAATGGTGTGGACTAAAAACCCGGATGGGCGTAGTAGCCCTCCATTTTTATTTACTCAGCATATTAGATTTGACTGAAGTCAAACTTTGTAAAGTTTGACCAAGTTTAGGCCGAACACAACAAACCATAATTATTAGAGAGGGCAAACTGTACATACTCTAAAACCTTTCTGATAATTGAAATTAAAATCTTTATTTGTACACACTCTCACACGTTTCCGATATTTTGGCGCATGTGTGGTTGTTCACTTAAGGGAGGGTAGTGTACCGCACGTGAAGGGCATGAAGTGCGACCGGGACGCGTGGATCGTTAGTTCATCAGAAGTAGCAGTTTTCTTCACTTGTACGTTAAATAAAGAGTTTTGTTTCGTACTTACACAATTTAAAACGATTGTTATGGAGAGAATAAGAAAACCACTCCACTATATATTAGTCATATACGCGAGTACTATATGGACGCAGCTTCATTGACTTAGTGCACCTGCCTTTGGGTTTATGACAGGTGGGCCCAAAATGTGGCTGGCCCACCTGTCATACAGCCAAAAGCAGTCTGCTATTAAACACCGAGCTCGGTCAAGACTACAGTATATATATAAGCTGGAGCCTCAGTGCTTGTTCGCTAGGGTTTGTACTCTCCACACTCTCGCCGCACTACATATATATATACACGCTGGAGGCTCAGTGTTCCTTTGCTAGGGTTTGCTATATTCACACTCTCTCACCCTCTTCACCAGGTCTAAACAAGACTGTGTTGGCCTTGTCTCTCTCTCTCCTCCCTCACAGCTGGTGACGGAGGCATCCGAATCTCGTCGCATCGGGAAGGGGAGGAGGTGTAACATTCACTCTATCGCCTTCGGCGAGGGAGGCAATCCACTGCCGGCAGCGCTGTTCTCTTTCACCCAGCGCCTATGCGGGAGGGCCACTGACCCTTTCTTCCTCGCTATCGTACGTAGTGTGGGCAAATCCGTCCTCCCGCTAAACACCTTGCCACATCCCGACGACCCTAAGGTATAAGTTTCTTTGAAACCGTCATTGCTCTAGCTGCATGCGGATCTTTTTCAATTCTGTAGTCGAATCTAGGTCTTGGTTCAAAGAGGAAAGAATGGTGCGGTGGGGTGGAGCATGAATCTAGGATGTGGTTCAATGAGGAAAGGAGGGAGGGAAAGTAGTATAGACTGACTATCCAGCCGCTTTGTTGGTCGAAAAGGGAAAAAGGGGGTAACTCGAAACTGGGGGGTCGGGTAGTTTGTGCAGGACTAGATTTGCTGCCCTCACATAGGAAAAAGGTTCAAAGAGAACAAATATGGGACCAACGCAGATATGCTGCTTGGCTACATACTCTACATCACTCATTTATACGTGTGGACGCACATGGTGCTGGCATGTCCCATGTCCCATGTCCCATACAACTATTTTGCTGTTGTTAATCTAAGAATGCCGCCGGAAAATTGAAGCAATGCCACTGTTAAAAGTAAATTATATTTTTTAACAAATGTTGTTTTAAGAGAATGTCTCTCTTAATATGAATCAATGCAACCGTTTTAGAAATGCTACTATCCTACTTTGTTTTCCATCAAGATAAGTTAGATGCATCTTTTTGTCGTCGTTTGTTTCATCCTCCTTTATCGGGAAGTAATTGTTTCCTTTTTTCCTCTGTCAAAACAGAGGTATCTATTCAACTTGTTGCTATTGTGACATTTTGCTTCGCTATGCAAAACACTTATGTAGAGTGTTTTGTGCAGTTCAACTTGAATGTCACACTGGCGAATTTGCTTAATTTTGGTGGAACTGCACAAAAAGGAGATCGAGGTTTGTTTCTAGTCTTCCTCACGAGTTGTTTCAAATCTTGGTCTCATCCACATGATGGTGCAGTGTGCTTTGAGATGTTGTGCTACTTGTTTTGGTATTGTTTTGTAACATCCCAAAATTCTAAATTTTGGAATGTTATATTAAATAAACAGTTTTGATTGTTTATTTGATTGTGGTATGGTTGCTTATGTGATTTGCTTGTGTGAAATTGAGTGAAATCTGAAACTTTTTGAAAGTTGAATCAGAGGGAATAAAAGGACTTTCCCAAACCTTCATTTCTTGCTTTTGGTTCCATGGAATTCTTCAAAACAAACCCTCGAGTGAAGATAATATGATTTCTTCCATCAAAGAAATGAAAAGGGATTTGAAAATGATTTGAATTCCATTTGAAATATTTTCAAACCAGGAACTTCAAGCCACTCAAGGATTTTCATGAGGGAAGATAACATGACTTCTTCAAAATTGAAATAGAGTGGGAAGTAGGAGGCCATATTCAAAATGGCATTTGAGCTACTTTTGAAAATACTCCATGTGGGTTTCAAAATCTTTTCCAATTTATATTTCAAATTAAATAAAGAGAGAAGGTAATATGACTCCTTCAAGTATTGAATGTAAATATGGGAAATGAATATTGGAACCAATTCAAAATGGTTTGAAAGAAATATCCAATTGGAATAGCCATATGGATTTAATTAAATTTTGCTTTATTTGGGTTTTATTAAAATTATTTTTCTCCTAAAAATAAATATATAGAAAATAGGGTAAAATGATTAACTAAAGTAGAAAAATGGAGAGAAATGAGTTTGAAATCATTTTGGTATTTTAAAATATTTTTATTTGGTTTTTAAATGAACCAGTAGCACTGTTTGCTTTATTTAAATGTTTTTAGAATTTATTTGCCGCTCAAAATATATTCATCATTTAGGAAATATTTTTATGAAAATTTTGATATATAATATGCCTATATAAAATTTTATTTTACTTTCGATGTGAACTAGATTATTGACTCTAGTGCAAGTGGGAGACTGAAGGAAATATGCCCTAGAGGCAATAATAAAGTTATTATTTATTTCCTTATTTTCATGATAAATGTTTATTATTCATGCTAAAATTGTATTAAACGGAAACATAATACATGTGTGAATACATAGACAAACATAGTGTCACTAGTATGCCTCTACTTGACTAGCTCGTTTATCAGAGATGGTTATGTTTCCTAGCCATGGACAAAAGAGTTGTCATTTGATTAACGGGATCACATCATTAGGAGAATGATGTGATTGACTTGACCCATTCCGTTAGCTTAGCACTTGATCGTTTAGTATGTTGCTATTGCTTTCTTCATGACTTATACATGTTCCTGTAACTATGAGATTATGCAACTCCGTTTACGGAGGAACACTTTGGTACTACCAAGCGTCACAACGTAATCGGGTGATTATAAAGGAGTACTACAGGTGTCTCCAAAGGTACATGTTGAGTTGGCGTATTTCGAGATTAGGTTTTGTCACTCCGATTGTCGGAGAGGTATCTCTGGCCCTCTCGGTAATGCACATCATTATAAGCCTTGCAAGCAATATGACCAATGAGTTGGTTACGGGATGATGCATTCTGAGCGAGTAAAGAGACTTGCGGTGGCGAGATTGAACTAGGTATTGGATACCGACGATCGAATCTCGGGCAAGTAACATACCGATGACAAAGGGAACAACGTATGTTGTTATGCGGTTTGACCGATAAAGATCTTCGTAGAATATGTAGGAGCCAATATGGGCATCCAGGTCCGCTATTGGTTATTGACCGAGAATAGTTCTAGGTCATGTCTACATAGTTCTCGAACCCGTAGGGTCCGCGCTTAAGGTTTCGATGATGGTTATATTATGAGTTTATGAGTTTTGATGTAACGAAGGAGTTCGGAGTCCCGGATGAGATCGGGGACATGATGAGGAGTCTCGAAATGGTCGAGGCGTAAAGATCGATATATTGGGCGACTATATTCGGAGTTCGGAAGGTTCCGAGTGATTGGGTATTTTTGGAGTGCCAAGAGTTACGGGAATTCGCCGGGAGAAGTATTGGGCCTTATTGGGCCTGCAGGAAAGAGAGGGGCTGCCTAGGGCAGGCAGCGCCCCCAAGGCCTAGTCCGGGTGGACTAGGGGAGGGCCGCACCCCTCCTTCCTTCCCTTCTCTCTTCCCTTCCTAGTCTCCTACTCCTACTACATGGAAGGACCCCTAGTTGGACTAGGAAAGGGGGAATCCTACTCCCGGTGGGAGTAGAACTCCCCATGGCGCGCCCCTCCTAGGGCCGGCCTCCTCCTCCCTCCCTCCTTTATATACGGGGTAAGGGGCACCCCATAGACACACAAGTTGATCTACGGATCGTTCCTTAGCCGTGTGCGGTGCCCCCTCCACCATATTCCACCTCGGTCATATCGTCGCGAAGCTTAAGCGAAGCCTGCGCCGATAGAACATCAAGATCGTCCCACGCCGTCGTCTTGTGGAACTCTCCCTCGACACTCGGCTGGATCGGAGTTCGAGGGACGTCATCGAGCTGAACGTGTGCAGAACTCGGAGGTGCCGTACGTTCGGTGCTTGGATCGGTCGATCGTGAAGACGTACGACTACATCAACCGCGTTGTCATAACGCTTCCGCTTTCGGTCTACGAGGGTACGTAGACAACACTCTCCCCTCGTTGCTATATCATCACCATGATCTTGTGTGTGCGTAGGAATTTTTTTGAAATTACTACGTTTCCCAACAGTGGCATCCGAGCCTAGATTTTTATGGTTTGATGTTATATGAACGAGTAGAACACAAGTGAGTTGTGGACGATATAAGTCATACTGCCTACCAACATGTCATACTTTGGTTGGCGGTATTGTTGGATAAGCGGCCGGACCGACATTACGCGTCACGCTTCGCGAGACTGGTTCTACCGGCGTGCTTTGCACACGTGTGGCTGGCGGTGTCGGTTTCTCCAACTTTAGTTGAACCGAGTGTGGCCGCCCGGTCCTTGCGAAGGTTAAACGGAGTCTATTTGACAAACTATCGTTGTGGTTTTGATGCGTAGGTAAACGGTTCTTGCTAAGCCCGTAGCAGCCACGTAAAATTTGCAACAACAAAGTAGAGGACGTCTAACTTGTTTTTGCAGGGCATGTTGTGATGTGATATGGTCAAGGCGTGATGCTATATTTTATTGTATGAGATGATCATGTTTTGTCACGAAGTTATCGGCAATGGCAGGAGCCATATGGTTGTCGCTTTATTGTATGAAATGCAAGCGCTACAGTAATTGCTTTACTTTATCACTAAGCGATGGCGATAGTCGTAGAAGCAATAGATGGTGTAACGACAACGATGCTACGATGGAGATCAAGGTGTCGCGCCGGTGACGATGGTGATCACGACGGTGCTTCGGAGATGGAGATCACAGGCACAAGATGATGATGACCATATCATATCACTTATATTGATTGCATGTGATGTTTATCCTTTATGCATCTTATCTTGCTTTGATTGACGGTAGCATTTTAAGATGATCTCTCACTAATTATCAAGAAGTGTTCTCCCTGAGTATGCACCGTTGCGAAAGTTCTTCGTGCTGAGACAACACGGAGACCGAAAGGTCGAGCGTGAATCATATAGTAGATATGATCAACATAGAGATGTTCACCATTGAAACTACTCCATCTCACGTGATGATCGGACATGGTTTAGTTGATTTGGATCACGTGATCACTTAGATGACTAGAGAGATGTCTGTCTAAGTGGGAGTTCTTAAGTAATATGATTAATTGAACTTAAATTTATCATGAACTTAGTCTTGGTAGTATTTTGCAAATTATGTTGTAGATCAATAGCTTGCATTGTTGCTTTCATATGTTTATTTTCATATGTTCCTAGAGAAAACTGTGTTGAAAGATGTTAGTAGCAATGATGCGGATTGGATCCGTGATCCGAGGTTTATCCTCATTGCTTTTGTGAAGAATTATGTCCTTGATGCACCGCTAGGTAGCGGACCTATTGCGAGAGCGGATCTGCGACGTTATGAGCGTTTGGCTAGCTCAATATGATGACTACTTGATAGTTTAGTGCACCATGCTTAACGGCTTAGAATCGGGACTTCAAAGGCGTTTTGAGCGTCACGGACCATATGAGATGTTCGAGGAATTGAAGTTAATATTTCAAGCAAATACCGAGTTGAGAGATATGAAGTCTCCAACAAGTTCTATAGCTAAAAGATGGAGGAGAATCGCTCAACTAGTGAGCATGTGCTCAGATTATGCAGGTACTTCAATCGCTTGAATCAAGTGGGAGTTAATCTTCGAGATAAGATAGTGATTGACAGAATTCTCTAGTCACCATCACTAAGTTACTAGAACTTCGTGATGAACTATAGTATGCAAGGGATGACGAAAACGATTCCCGAGCTCTTCGTGATGTTGAAATTAACGAAGGTAGAAATCAAGAAAGAACATCAAGTGTTGATGATTGACAAGACCACTAGTTTCAAGAAAAGGGAAAAGGTAAAGAAAGGGAACTTCAAGAAGAACGGCAAGCAAGTTGCTGCTCAAGTGAAGAAGACCAAAGCTGGACCAAAGCCTGAAACTGAGTGCTTACACTGCAAAGGAAATGGTCACTGGAAGCGGAAATGCCCTAAATATTTGGTGGATAAGAAGGATGGTAAAGTGAACAAGGGTATATTTGATATACAGGTTATTGATGTGTGCCTTACTAGTGTTTATAGTAGCCCTTGAGTATTTGATACTTGTTCGATTGCTAAGATTAGTAACTCGAAACAGGAGTTACAGAATAAACAGAGACTAGTTGAAGGGTGAAGTGACGATGAGTGTTGAAAGTAGTTTCAAGATGGATATGATCATCATCGCACACTCCCTATACTTTCGGGATTAGTGTTAAACCTAAATAAATGTTATTTGGCGTTTGCGTTGAGCATGAATATGATTTGATCATGTTTATTGCAATACGGTTATTCATTTAAAGTTAAAGAATAATTGTTATTCTGTTTACGTGAATAAAACCTTCGATGGTTATACACCCAATGAAAATAGTTTGTTGGATCTCGATCGTGGTGATACACATATTCATAATATTGATGCCAAAAGACGCAAAGTTAATAATGATAGTGCAACTTATTTGTGGCACTTGCCGTTTGGGTCATATCGATGTAAAAGCGCATGAAGAGACTCCATAAAGATGGATTTTGGAATCACTTGGTTATGAATCATTTGATGCTTGCAAACCGTGCCTTTTGGGCAAGATGACTAAAACTCCGTTTTACGGAACAATGGAGCGAGCAACGACTTATTGGAAATAATACATCTTGATGTATGCGATCCGATGAGTGTTGAGGCTCATGGCGGGTATCGTTATTTTCGACCTTCACAGATGATTTGAGCAGATATTGGTATATCTACTTGATGAAACATAAGTCTGAAATAGTTGAAAGGTTCAAAGAATTTCAGAGTGAAGTGGAAAATCATCGTAACAAGAAAATAAAGTTTCGCGATCGATCATGGAGATGAATATTTGAGTTCTGAGTTTGGTCTTCAATTAAAACAATGTGGAATAGTTTCACAGCTCACGCCACCGAACACCACAGCGTTATGGTGTGTTCGAGCGTCGTAACCGCACTTTATTGGATATGGTGCGATCTATGATGTCTCTTACTGATTTACCAATATTGTTTTGGGGTTATGCATTAGAGACAGCTGCATTCACATTAAATAGGGCACCATCTAAATCCGTTGAGACGACACCGTATGAACTATGGTTTAGCAATAAACCTAAGCTGTCGTTTCTAAAAATTTGGAGTTGCGATGCTTATGTAAAAAAAAAGTTTCATCCTGATAAGCTCGAACCCGAATCGGAGAAGTGCGTCTTCATAGAATACCCAAAGGAAATAGTTGGGTACACCTTCTATCACAGATCCGAAGGCAAGATATTTGTTGCTAAAATGGATCCTTTCTAGAGAAGGAGTTTCTCTCGAAAGAAGTGAGTGGGAGGAAAGTAGAGCTTGATAAGGTAATTTGTACCTTCTCCGAGGTGGAAAGTAGTTCATCACGAAATCAGTTCGATGATTCCTACACCAATTAGTGAGGAAGCTAATGATGATGATCATGAAACTTGGATCAAGTTACTCTGAAACCTCGTGGGTCTTTCGAGTAAGACCCGCACAAGAGTGGTGTAGTAATCATATTCGGAAGTCATGTTACTAGACCATGATGAACCTACGAACTATGAGGAAGCGATGATGAGCCCAGATTCATGAAATGGCTCGAGGCCATAAAATCTAAGATATGATCCATGTATGAGAACAAAGTATGGACTTTGATTGACTTGCTCGATGATCGACAAGCCATGTTAAATGAATGGATCTTCAAGAGGAAGACGGACAGCGATAGTAGTATTACTATCTACCAAGCTCAACTTGTTGCGAAAGGTTTTCAACAAGTTCAAGGTGTTGAATACGATGAGATTTTCTCACTCGTATCGATGCTTAAGTCTGTCGAATCATGTTAGCAATTGCCACATTTTATGAAATCGGCAAATGGATGTCAAAATTGCATTCCTTAATGGATTTATTAAAGAAGAGTTGTATATGATGCAACGAGAAGGTTTTGGCAATCCTAGAGGTGCTAACAAAATGTGCAAGCTCGGCGATCCATCTATGGACTGGTGCAAGCATCTCGGAGTTGGAATATACGCTTTGATAAGTTGATCAAAGCATATAGTTTTATATGGACTTACGATGAAGCTGTATTTACAATAAAGTGAGTGGGAGCACTACTGCCTTTCGATTAGTATATGTGAGTGACATATTGTTGATCGAAATGATGTAGAATTTTACTGCAAAGCATAAAGGAGTGTTTTAAAGGAGTTCTTTAAAAGAAAAGACCTCGATAAAAGCTACTTACATATTGAGCATCAAGATCTATTGAGATAGATCAAGGCGCTTGATAAGATTTTCAATGAGTACATACCTTGGCAAGATTTTGAAATAGTTCAAAATGGAGCAGTCAAAGAAAGAGTTCTTGCTGTGTTGCAAAGGTATGAAATTGAGTAAGACTCAAATCCCGACCACAATGAGAAAATAGAAAGAGAATGAAAAGTCATTCCCTATGCCTCAGTCATAGGTTCTATAAAGTATGCTATGCTATGTACCAGACCTATTGTATACCTTGCTCTGAATTTGGCAAGGGAGTACAATAGTGATCTAGGAGTAGATCACTAGACATTGGTCAAGAATATCCTTAGTAAGGACTAAGGAAATGTTTCTCGATTATGGAGGTGATAAAAGAGTTTGTTGTTACATCAGTGCAAACTTTTACACTGATCCAGATGACTCCAAGTCTCAACCTGATACATATTGAAAGTGGGAGCAATTAGCTAGAGTAGCTCCGTGCAGAGCATTGTAGACATAGAATATTTGCAAAATACATACGACTCTGAATATGACAGACCCGTTGACTAAGCTTCTCTCACGAGCAAAACATGATCACACCTTAGTACTCTTTGGGTGTTAATCACATTGCGATGTGAACTAGATTATTGACTCTAGTAAACCCTTTGGGTGTTGGTCACATGATGATGTGAACTATGGGTGTTAATCATATACGGATATGAATATTGGTGTTAAATCACATGGCGATGTGAACTAGATTATTGACTCTAGTGCAAGTGGGAGACTGAAGGAAATATGCCCTAGAGGCAATAATAAAGTTATTATTTATTTCCTTATTTTCATGATAAATGTTTATTATTCATGCTAAAATTGTATTAACCGGAAACATAATACATGTGTGAATACATAGACAAACATAGTGTCACTAGTATGCCTCTACTTGACTAGCTCGTTTATCAGAGATGGTTATGTTTCCTAGCCATGGACAAAAGAGTTGTCATTTGATTAACGGGATCACATCATTAGGAGAATGATGTGATTGACTTGACCCATTCCGTTAGCTTAGCACTTGATCGTTTAGTATGTTGCTATTGCTTTCTTCATGACTTATACATGTTCCTGTAACTATGAGATTATGCAACTCCGTTTACGGAGGAACACTTTGGGTACTACCAAGCGTCACAACGTAATCGGGTGATTATAAAGGAGTACTACAGGTGTCTCCAAAGGTACATGTTGAGTTGGCGTATTTGAGATTAGGTTTTGTCACTCCGATTGTCGGAGAGGTATCTCTGGGCCCTCTCGGTAATGCACATCATTATAAGCCTTGCAAGCAATATGACCAATGAGTTGGTTACGGGATGATGCATTCTGAGCGAGTAAAGAGACTTGCGGTGGCGAGATTGAACTAGGTATTGGATACCGACGATCGAATCTCGGGCAAGTAACATACCGATGACAAAGGGAACAACGTATGTTGTTATGCGGTTTGACCGATAAAGATCTTCGTAGAATATGTAGGAGCCAATATGGGCATCCAGGTCCCGCTATTGGTTATTGACCGAGAATAGTTCTAGGTCATGTCTACATAGTTCTCGAACCCGTAGGGTCCGCAACAAGGTTTCGATGATGGTTATATTATGAGTTTATGAGTTTTGATGTATCGAAGGAGTTGAGTCCCGGATGAGATCGGGGACATGATGAGGAGTCTCGAAATGGTCGAGGCGTAAAGATCGATATATTGGGCGACTATATTCGGAGTTCGGAAGGTTCCGAGTGATTGGGTATTTTTCGAAGTGGGAGAGTTACGAGAATTCGCCGGGAGAAGTATTGGTCCTTATTGGGCCTGCGAGAAAGAGAGGGGCTGCCTAGGGCAGGCAGCGCTCCCAAGGCCTAGTCCGGTGGACTAGGGGAGGGCCGCACCCCTCCTTCCTTCCTTCTCTCTTCCCTTCCTAGTCTCCTACTCCTACTACATGGAAGGACCCCTAGTTGGACTAGGAAGGGGAATCCTACTCCGGTGGGAGTAGGACTCCCCATGTGGCGCCCTCCTAGGGCGGCCTCCTCCTCCCTCCCTCCTTTATATCTGGGGCAGGGGCACCCCATAGACACACAAGTTGATCTACGGATCGTTCCTTAGCCGTGTGCGGTGCCCCCCGCCACCATATTCCACCTCGGTCATATCGTCGCGAAGCTTAGGCGAAGCCCTGCGCCGGTAGAACATCAAGATCGTCACCACGCCGTCGTGCTGACGGAACTCTCCCTGGACACTCGGCTGGATCGGAGTTCGAGGGACATCATTGAGCTAAACGTGTGCAGAACTCGGAGGTGCCGTACGTTCGGTGCTTGGATCGGTCGATCGTCAAGACGTACGACTACATCAACCGCGTTGTCATAACGCTTCCGCTTTCGGTCTACGAGGGTACATAGATAACACTCTCCCCTCGTTGCTATATCATCACCATGATCTTGTGTGTGCGTAGGAAATTTTTTGAAATTACTACGTTTCCCAATAGTTTCACCCTCAAAGATTGCATGAGTAGGATTGGGAATTGGGCATTTGATATGTAGTTCATGAGGTAGTAACCTATGATCCTTCAAACACCCCGGGTTTATTCGTTATGTCATATATTGCTTAGACATGCTCGTAGACGGGGATTGGTATGTGAGAATCATGCAAGTTGTGAGAGATAATAACTTAGGGAAACTTAAGGTGGCTACTTTAAAACACATCTGGGTGGATTGGTTGGGGCACCCTGGGGATATACCAGTGGCTTGCCCGGGCACCTGGGGAATCCAGTGTTGTCCAAGGAGATCCCGGGGCACCCGTGTGATCATCCTATGGAATGCCACCCAGGCTCAAAGGGATCATATGATATTTCATGCCTAGAAACTTTCGTGTGCAGCCACAATCCATTATGGGCTCTGGCATAGTTGAGTAAGTTGTGTGAGCTCTTGAAGAGGTGGACTAGCAGATGTAGGGGGTTATAGGTGTACCGGTCTACCCGAAGTGGAGACTAAATGCTTCAGAAACACTGTGTCTCGGTCATCCCGTTCTCAAACACCAGGCAGTGCGAGGAATTCAAAGGAGGCGATCGAGTCTTGTGGGGAAAAGTGCGCAACCTATGCAGAGTGTACAAACTAATCATGATTAGCCGTGTCCCCCGTTATGGACAATTTTGAGTATTTGGAAGTGAATATTGTGTTGATCTCATCACTCTTTATTTAATGGTTTGGGTTCAATGATTAATTATGGGATTGAGTTGGGGGAACCTTCTCAATATTGTTATAAACTTGGTATTAAATAAAATTTATTCTTTTGTTGTAGGGAAAAATTGGCTTTATGGAAAAATTAAACTTAGAGCCTCCACCAGCCAAATATGCATGTAGTGATAGATATTGTTCATCATTCTTCTGTGTTGTGAATTTGCCAGTACATTCAATGTACTGACCTACATGGCTGCAACATCTCATGTTGCAGGAACCTTACGACGAGTAAGTGATACGTTAGGGTTACGATGTCTACACTCAGCTTTGCCGTTGGTGTTGTTTGGAACTCCACAACTTTGATGTTACTTCCGCTATGTGAATTGAGGTAATAGTATTTACGTTACTTTATACATGTGGTTTACCTTTGTTATAAATCCTCGAGTACTATGTGTGTCAGCATACCGATCCAGGGATGGCACTTAAGCATAGAGACTTCGATCCATTCGGGTCGGGTCGCTACAAGATGGTATCAGAGCACATGTTGACTGTAGGACGTGACCCCTAGAAATTGGCAAGCCCATAGGAAAGGATTTCTCAAAAACCTTATTTTAAAAAGAGATCCCTTAACTCTCATCTTTTCTAAAGCTTTACCAAATACTTTCCTCTCATCTCAAATAGTTAGACTATACCCCTTTTCCCTTTTAACCACACAAAGATTTGACTGCTGAGACCACTTTGAGAATGACAAGATCCAGACAACGAAGACCACTTCGGAATAAAGAGGATTTTGCCGTGCATTGACTACCACGGTTGAAGACTCCGATGACTCGGAGAATCGGAAGGCTTTGAAGATTTTCCAGAGTGAACTAACTTGGAAGGCTCTGATAGGATCCACTTAAGAACTTCTTTACTGAAGAACCCCTGGCTTCCATATTTTAGATGAAGAGCTTCACCCTGAACCAAAGACAACGCTATGAAGATTTTTTACTGTGGTCCAGCCCTTATGGAACTTGTAAGACTATTGAAGGTGCCTGAGATCAAGGTGTGTTAGAGGAAGACCGGAACATGGAGAATCAAAACTCAAACTTTTGGTCGTCAAGAAAACCCCAAGATAGGAGATATCAACTATGGAATGTTAGCTCATGCCAGAGACATGGGCATAAAACACAGCTATCCATGATGCTAGCGCCCCTTGTGCTACCGTCACCATGCTGAGTTAAGCATGCATTTCTTTGAAAGGATTGGATGGCTGAAGGCTAATGGAGCACCTATCGCCTTACCAAACGAGCAAAAGATGAAGTTTTCACCTCAGCTGGTGTATCACCAGGATCTGAAGTATTACCTCAAGAACTTTTCATGGAACTTCTGGAAGTGTTATTCGACAAGGAATCATTTCGTAAAGAACTTAGAACCCAGAAGCTGAAAGTAGCCAAGCTGGAAGAGCAAAACCTCAAGATACTCCGAGGATTGAAGCGTTTGACGACTTTGAAGATTTTATTGACCTTTATAAGACCAAACCCCTATTATATACTTACGTTAGATGCAATGATTGTGAGCTGCCATTTGTTTGATGTTTTTCTGATAGCCACAAAATAAAACTCGTTTCTTCAAAACTATTGTTTGTATTGTGTGTATCTCTCCTCACCTCTCCCACATCACATCCCAAAACCATTGAACCCAAAAGATGATGAATGATGATGGACATGTATTACCGAGATTGATGACACGGCCGGAGGTAGCACAGTGGATTTAGAACATGGAAGATCACGTGAAGAATAACACTATAGCCGGAAAGGATATGCCCCAACATGCTCTTTAGTGCTTTGAAAGAGGTGATGCTACTTGGTGGAGGATGTACCAAACCATCAATGGATGACAAAGAGTAACCACTTGGGAAGAATTTAAGTTGGCTCTGCTAAGGTCTCATCTTGTGTCCTCGAATTTGAAGCCTTATGGAAATGATATGAAGAAACCTTGTGCATGCAAGCTTTGTGGAGCAATAGGACACACCCAGGAGGAGCACAAGGATGAATGCCCTCATTGTGAAGAAATTCACCAGCTGAAGAATGCCCAACTAGGCATATTACTTGTTTCTTGTGTGAAGGGACTACCCCCTACCCTGCTTAGTGTCACATTTACCCCATGGTACAAACAAACCTCCAGCAGAAGAAAGAAGCAATGAAAGGAGGCCTCATGGAAGCTTTAGAAGAACCTGTAATGAAGGAAGAGGTGAAGGACACACCCGAAGAAGACACAATTAAACCCTGCACCAAGTCATGCTATTCATGTGGAGAAGAAGGACACATCTCCCAAAATTGTCTGAAGGGGGATATGTAGAATTCCCGACAGTGAAAGTAGAGTATGACCCACAGGAAATAGAAGCCCTAATTGGCACGGAAAAGTCTAGGATGAGAAATAGAATGGATTCCAAGAACAACCCAAATTCTACAAAGAAGGACCTGACTCATATCACATGTTTCAGGTGCAAAGATTCAGGACACTACTTCAGTGATTGCCCAAGAGGGAAGACATGGACCCAAGGAGGCTATGTAATCACAAGGAAGCCTCGAGACTTGTCAGAAGTAATATATTTCCGCTGTAATGAAGCAGGGCACTTTGACAGCGATTGTCCCAATGAGGATATTCGTGTTAAATAGTTGAGTCTGTGAGAAATATAGTAGCAGTAGTGGGAAAAATTCTTTTATTGAGGTGTTGAGTTGAGGCATGTAATGGAAATGCAAGAGATTGCAATAAATTCATGAAATCAATAAAGTTCAAGTGTCATACGTGGAATTTTACGAGTTGTTACTCTATGAAGAAAGATTTTGACCATTTTCGAGGATATGAGAAATATGGTCTATGGATGAGTTTGTGCATTTCAAGGGTGGTAGTAACTGTGAGGACCCTTGACCCCTGGAAAAGAAAAATAATATTCCACAGAGTGGACTTCGGACAAAATAAGTACGAGTTTTATCTCGATATGTGGGATACCCCAAGAATATGAAGAGATTAAGTACTATTGGCTATAAAGGAGGTATAATGTTGGTAATATGGAGCCATTGTAACCCCAGGATGAGTTAAAGTTATAAAAGTGATGATATGGGCCGTAACCCACAGGCTCCAGGACCTGCCAAAGAAGCAAGCACACTCTTGCTGAAGGAAAAACCTTGGAAGAAGTTACGACTTTATCAACAGACGATCTTATAGGAGTTTACGCAAAACCTGAGAGTTGTGAAGAAACGATAGATGTTTCTTGGCTTGCAGAATCAATGGATTTATCCAAACTTGGTTCGTCGACAAGAGAAATTTTGCAATGCTTGTTAGGATGACCGAGTGTTAGAATGCGAGATTCGCTAAACCATATACAAGGTAATGATTTGGGTGCGGGATGGATTGATCACCATACCGACTTACTCTTATTATTCGCCTTCCTATATGGGATGGTAAATTTGAGTGAATTACACATAGTAGAGCGACGACGATCAAAACCTTGTTTAAAGCCTTGGAATGGTATGACAATTTTCCTTGTACAAGGCAGTTGTTGCCAACCATAGGTCATACTGTGAGAATGAAGCCCAGACCCGTTTTCTGCAGGGACCCAGTCAAATTGTTTGATGACCACCATGAGATATCGATAGTTGTTTAGTATTGGCGCCAGACCTGTCAGCTAAGAAGACCCAATCATGGAAGAACCTTACTAAGATGAAAGGACACATGAATTGAGGAAAAAGGTTATGCCACTACCGGAAGAGCCCAGAGAAGGAATTATCTTGAAGATCTTAGAAGACTGATCCTATCAACAAAAAGGATGGAGTATATGAGTTTTGATGGAACTGTAACCATGCTTCTAAGGGTGGTAGCACCCCAGACCCCTGTGACAATCGATGGATTTTGAGAAGACCCCCTACACTAACCTATTTCTTTCTAGCCTCTCTGAATCTCGAGCGCGAGATTCATTTTAAGGGTGGTAGGTTTGTAACATCCCAAAATTCTAAATTTTGGAATGTTATATTAAATAAATAGTTTTGATTGTTTGTTTGATTGTGGTATGATTGCTCGTGTGATTTTCTTGTGTGAAATTAAGTGAAATTTGAATTTTTTTTGAAAGTTGAATGAGAGGGAATAAAAGGACTTTCCGAAACCTTCATTTCTTGCTTTTGGTTCCATGGAATTCAAAATTTAAATTCAAAACAAACCCTGGAGTGAAGATAATATGACTTCTTCCATCAAAGAAATGAAAAGGGATTTGAAAATGATTTGAATTCCAAATATTTTCAAACCAGAAACTTCAAGCTACTCAAGGATTTTCATGAGGGAAGATAACATGACTTCTTGAAAATTGAAATAGAGTGGGAAGTAGGAGGCCATATTCAAAATGGCATTTGAGCTACTTTTGAAAATACTCCATATGGGTTTCAAAATATTTTCCAAATTATATTTCAAATTAAATAAAGAGAGAAGGTAATACGACTCCTTCAATTATTGAATGTAAATATGGGAAATGAATATCGGAACCAATTCAAAATAGTTTGAAAGAAATATCCAATTAGAATAGCCATATGGATTTAATTGAATTTTGCTTTATTTGGGTTTCATTCAAATTAATTTTCTCCTAAAAATAAATATATAGAAAATAGGTTAAAATGATTCCCTAAAGTATAAAAATGGAGAGAAATGAGTTTGAAATCATTTTGGTATTTTAAAAGATTTTTATTTGGTTTTTAAATGAACCAGTAGCACTGTTTAAATTTTTTTTTGTGGAACTTATTTGCCACTGAAAGTAATATGACTATATAAATTCTTATTTTATTTTCATTATTTAATTTTCTTTTTTTTTTTGCTTTAGTAAAAAACAATGCGCGTACGCCGTAACTATACGTCGCCCACATGCGCAGCATAATGGCAGCAGCGCCCCATTTTTTCTTTCCTACATGGGCCAGGCCCAGCCAGAAATTTCCTTCTCAGTTTTTTTCTTTTCCTTTTTCCTTTGGCCGAAAAAAATACAGCAGCGTGCGCATGGCTGGCCCGGCCCGTGGTGCTTTTTAGCCCATGCGATTCCCTTCGTTTTATTTGTTCATCTACATATAGTCCCACGTTGCCTAGCCTTTGACCCCTAAACCTCTTTTCCACCTATAAATAAAGACCCATAGAGCCTCCAAAAATAATCTATTACGGGTTTAATTAATATTTTGGTTTGACTAGCTAAAAAATATATTCTTCTATCTGGCGGGACTTCTAGAAGTTGTCTCCTTTCTCCGAAGTCGTCTTTTCTTTATCTTAAAGGTACATTTCTTCGTTTTTTTATACTTTCATAGCTTATTATTTTTAGACTAGTGTACAGTAAAATAATTAAAATTATAAATTAGTACCTGTATTTACATTTTTAGACTAGAATTCTTTTAGCCATAGCTCTTATTCTTCCTTAAAACATGTTGGCCCTGATTTTTTAAATAGTCATAACTTTTTACTCGTTCATCCAAATTAGACGAAACCAACGCCAATATTTTGGTCTTGATTCCACCTATCTAGTGAATCTATCAAATAAACTTTTTGCAACTTTCAAATTTCGAAATTTGTTCGGATTCTACTCAAACTTCTTTTGTTCATAACTTGAGTTTTATAACTCCAATTTAATTGATTCTTTTTGCTAATTCTAGCTCTTGACCTAAACTTTCCGATAAGACCAAATCCACCCAATTTTGGTACTGTTAGAAATTGTTTTTTGTTGCAAAAGTTAATTGCTTGTTTTCGAAGTTTTCCGAGATTTTTTCTTCGATTCTTTTGCATGAGTGCTTATGTATGCAATTGCCTGCTTACGATAGACCGGTCGGAGTGTGAAGAGTAGAAACTATCAGGAGTTATGAGTGCAAAGAATCTTCATCAACAGTACAAGACAATTTCACACTTTAATCATATTTTTCAAATACCCAGTTTTTACTATGCATTAGTTTCACCCTAAAGATTGCATGAGTAGGATTGGGAATTGGGCATTTGCTATGTAGTTCATGAGGTAGGAACCTATGATCCTTGAAACACCCCGGGTTTATTTATTATGTCATATATTGCTTAGCCATGCTCGTAGACGGGGATTGGTATGTGAGAATCATGCAAGTTGTGAGAGATAATAACTAAGGTTAACTTAAGGTGGCTACTTTAATACACATTTGGGTGGATTGGTTGGGGCACCCTGGGATATACCAGTGGCTTGCCTGGGCACCTGGGGAATCCAATGTTGTCCAAGGAGATCCCGGGGGACCCGTGTGATCATCCTATGGAATGCCACGCAGACTCAAAGGGATCATATGATATTTCATGCCTACAAACTTTCGTGTGCAGCCACAAGCCATTATGGGCTCTGGCATAGTTGAGTAAGTTGTGTGAGCTCTTGAAGAGGTGGACTAGCAAATGTAGGGGGATTGTAGGTGTACTGGTCTACCCAGAGTAGAGAGTAAATGCTTCAGAAAGACCGTGTCTCGGTCATCCCGTTCTCAAACATCAGGCAGTGCGAGGACTTCAAGAGAGGCGATCGAGTCTTGTGGGGAAAAGTGCGCAACCTCTACAGAGTGTACAAACAAATCATGATTAGTCGTGTCCCAGGTTATAGACAATTTTGAGTATTTGGAAGTGAATATTGTGTTGATCTCATCACTCTTTATTTAATGTTTTGGGTTTAATGATTAATTATGGGATTGAGTAGTGGGAAATTTCTCTATATTGGTATAAACTTGGTAGTAAATAAAACTTATTCCTTTCTTGTAGGAAAAAATTGGCTTTATGCAAAAATTAAACTTAGAGCCTTCGCCAGCCAAATATGCATGTAGTGATAGATATTGTTCATCATTCTTCTGTGGTGTGAATTTGCCAGTACATTCAATGTACTGACCTACATGGCTGCAACGTCTCATGTTGCAGCCACCTTACGACGAGTAAGTGATACGTTAGAGTTACGATGTCTACACTCAGCTTTGCCGTTGGTGTTGTTGGGAACTCCACAACTTTGATGTTACTTCCGCTATGTGGATTGAGGTAATAGTATTTACGTTACTTTATACATGTGATTTACCTCTGTTATAAATCCCCGAGTACTGTGTGTGTCAGCATACCGATCCAGGGATGACACTTAAGCACAGAGACTTCGATCCATTCGGGTCGGGTCGCTACATGTTTTGGATAAATGTTGAATTGAAGCTATTGAACTGTTGTCTTTTACCATTAAGTGAGCAAAAATTGTTCCAACCCAGACATGATGCTTGTTGCTTTCTTACACAAAACTCTACTTCACCCCCTTATAAGTAGTTGGAAGTACATGGTGTTGTTGCGCCCACTCTCCCCTGGAACTGTTTATGCTTTTTGTTAATCTAATGCCGCTAGTAAAATTAAGCAATGCCACTCTCAGAATTAACTACTGAATCTTAGTTCAAAACTGCAACACTTGTTAGGAATTGGCGGAATTACCATTTTTGTGGCTGCATGTTTCATCCTCCTTTATTTGCCAGTAATTGATTCCTTTTTTGCCTCTGTTAAAATAGGGGTATCTATTCAACTTGTTGCTATTGCGACATTTTGCTTTGCTACGTGAAACACTTATGTTTTATGAGTGTTTTGTGCAGTTCAAATTGAATGTCACACCGGCGACTTTGCTTAATTTTGGTGGAACTGCACAAAAGGAGATAAGATTTTCATATATGTGTTGGGATTTCGTTCAAATCCTCCTCTCAAGCTGTTTCAAATCACGGTCAAGAAAGGTCAGTACCGACTTCCATCCATATGATGGTGCAGTGTGCTTTGAGATGTTGTGCTACTTATATTGGTACTGTTTTGGATAAATGTTGAATTGAAGCTATTGAACTACTGTCTTTTACCACTTAAGTGAGCAAAAATTGTTCTAACCCAGACATGATGCTTGTTTCTTTGGTACAACAAAACTCTACATCACCCCCTTTATAAGTAGATGGAAGCACATGGTGTTGTTGCGCCCACTCTCCCCTGGAACTGGCCACTGGTAAAATTAAGCAATGCCACTCTCAGAATTAACTACTGAATCTTAATTCAAAACTGCAACACTTGTTAGGGATTGGAGGAATTACTATTTTTGTGGCCGCATGTTTCATCCTCCTTTATTTGCCAGTAATTGATTCCTTTTTTGCCTCTGTTAAAATAGGGATATCTATTCAACTTGTTGCTATTGCGACATTTTTCTTTGCTACGCGAAACACTTATGTTTTAAGAGTGTTTTGTGCAGTTCAACTTGAATGTCACACAGGTGACTTTGCTTAATTTTGGTGGAACTGCACAAAAGGAGATCGAGATTTCATATATATGTTGGGATTTCTTTCAAGTCCTCCTCACGAGTTGTTTTAAATCTTGGTCAAGAAAGGTTAGTACCGACTTTCATCCACATGATGCTGTAGTGTTCTTTGAGATGTTTTCTACTTGTATTGGTACTGTTTTGGATAAATGTTGAAGTGAAGCTATTGAACTGTTGTCTTTTACCATTAAGTGAGCAAAAATTGTTCCAACCCAGACATGATGCTTGTTTCTTTGTTACAACAAAACTTTGCATCACCCCCTTTATATGTAGATGGAAGCACATGTTGTTGTTGCGCCCACTCTTCCCTGGAACTGTTTATGCTTTTTGTTAATCTAATGCCGTTGGTAAAATTAAGCAAGCCAATCTCAGAATTAATTAACTACTGAATCTTAGTTCAAAACTGCAACACTTGTTAGGGATTGGCGGGATTACCATTTTTGTGGACGCATATTTCATCCTCCTTTATTGGACAGTAATTGATTCCTTTTTTGCCTCTGATAAAATGAATCAGTCGCATTGTTTTAGGAATTGTACTATCCTGCTTTGTAGTTCTTTCTACATGTTTAACCAAGGTATTGTTAAGATAATGTCTCTGTTAAAATGATTCATTCACATTGTTTTAGGAATGGTACTTTTCTGCTTTGTCGTCCTTTATACATGTTGAAACAAGGCATTGTTAAGATAATGTCTCTGTCAGTATGAATGAATCACACTGATGGAGAATTGCTACTCTCTTGCTGTCTTTCCAATTAAGATAAGGTAGATTAGTAGATGTTTTTCTTCTGGGAGTACAAGTCATAAACCGTTATTTCTCAGTAATTGTTTCCCTTATACCTATTGTTGCTTACAAGGATATAAAAATTGAAGTTCGGTTTTATTCCGACTTTGATTTTAGTTGAACTACACAAAAGGAGCCAATGTGTCCAAGGCAATCTGCTGCATTACTAGGTCCAGTTGGTCATACCACTTTGCAGAAAGAAGCAATCACTGTTTGCGCTACATTACAGAAGGAATGATCAAGAAGCTTTACAGAGTATTTGTAGACACTGGTGACATGACTAGTCTGCAGAGAGCATAGGCAACTCTACAACATGTGGAGTGCACTGGGCAAAAAGTGCCCAAACAAGTACAAGAAGCCATGACAGGACTCCAAGTCTGTCAATATCATTCTAAGAAACAATGATGGGGCATCTAGGTATGGTAATCTGTTTACCGTACTTTCAGTTTGTTAGTCCATCGATTGGTGGGTTGACACTGGGGCCAATATTCATGTGTGTGCTGATGTGTCTTTGTTTTCTTGCAGCATATAAATACGAAATCCATAGGGATACTCAGCTTGATTTTAGTGGACCTGCACAAAATGTTCAGATGGTTTGTGTCCTCCATAATACTTCATCATGCACAATACATCGAATGGTTCTCTAATCATTTGTCGTCACCTTGAGCCACCGGACTATCAGCTGACAAACTGATGAAAAACCCTGCCCGTTCCACGATCATAGGCATTACATATTTTGAATGGGAAAAGCTTGTCAAAGTTTAATCATTGATGTTAGCAAGAAGACATTAGTTTAATATATTGGAATTGGAAAACCTTGTCAAATTTTGCTCATTGATTTTAGCCAGAAGACATGCATTTGATATTTTTGAGTGGGACGCCCTTTGCTGTGAGCAGCGTCGATCATTGTTTTCTATTCCTGTGTTCAGTTTAGAAGTAAATAGTTACTCTGCTGAGATGCATAGTCACATGAATGTTGACTTATGTAAGGTATTTTAAGAGTTTGTTCTGAATATTGTCTATGTAATGCCAGGCCTTGTGTTTGATTGCAAAGTTGAGCTTGGAATGTTGTGGCATGCGGCATCACGAGCTGTTCACCGTGCCTCCTGAGAATAATGCTTCGAATTGTTTTGCATGTTGATCTAATGCCGGTGATTTTCTTGTTAAGAAGATCATCCTCTTCTGTTGTTTCCGTGCTTAAGAAGTTCATCGTCTTATGTTTCATTCATAGCCTATACGACAAGTCGGGTAGGTTAGACATGAAACCATATGATCTTCCAAACAACTCATCATCTTAGGCCATGATTGGATCGTTGTTTTCCAACCAAAACTGTTGTAAAACTGACGCTTGTAAATAAAAGCAGATGGTCTCAGGCGAAGCGCTTGGTTGGTCGATTTCGACTAGTAAAATATGCCCTGGTCTCTCAAATTACATGTGTAACCCGCCGGTTTTACTTACAGACCTCGGGCCCTCGGTTTCATTACGCCTATATTTTACGCGTTGTTTCTGATGACGAGTAAATTACACTTGTATCTTAATACAGGTGTGAAATAAACCAGAGCTCCCAAGCACGACCTTACTGTTTCATGTCGTCTCAGTCTCTCGAAGGTGCTCATAGGTGTCCGATGATCATGGCTTCCTAAATGAACAGCCGGCGCTGTATCAGACCATGCGTAGGGCCCGTGAGGCCCTCTCCCTCGTCCTTCGAGTTGTTGCGCTTGCCGTGGCACCGAGCATTGTTAACAAGGTCAACGAACATGAGGATTCAGGAGATGACTTTATTTTGACTGGATGACAGTAGGGACCCACTAGGGCCATAGTCGTACGTACGCAAGTGCCTCCTTATTATGTACAACTATTTTTTTGCTTCCTCCTGGTTTCCTGACATCACGGTCCCACACCATTGTCAACCTATGTAGTCAATATAAACGAGAGAATTGCGCAAGGAGCGGCCGATAGCTGGGACCAAGCAGCTCGAGCAGTATTTGTGTTTTTGAGGCGTGAGCACTGTAGAGTTTTTCTTGAGCGATGTTTTTGTTGTTCAGAGGAGAGCAGGGTATTAACTGGGCGGGCTGTGGCCCGTCTAGCCTAGGCCAGATATCTAGCCCAGATATTAATTTTTTTCAAGACGAAAATGGCAAAGTCAACTTGTTATTCTCAGGAAAGATATCTAGCCCAAATGACTTTTTTTTGAGGAATACTCAGGCAAGGTCAACTTGTTATTCTTTGCCCCGCTGGGCTGCAAATCTTTCCTAGGAGGGATGCATTAGGCTTAACAAGAAAATGGGCTTTAAGAAATAATAAATGGGATGTAATTATGAAAACTGGGCAGTAACTATAAAAAATACACCAAACGCGTAATTAGTTTATAAAATATTATTTTTAGATTTTCAAAATTTTAATTTTTAATTGTTGCGCGCGCAATGTTTCGTTGGATTTTTACGTAATACAAATTTATATTTAATCTGACTAGAAATTTGGGGATTAAAATATTTCGGATCCCATCAAAATGTGGGAAATTTTATTGATTTCTGTTTTGAACGGTTGGTTGAAATTATTAAGCATTGTCCTAGCTAGAAAATGGGTTGTACTTTTAACAAACTGTAAATGGGCTGTAGTAAATTTCATTAGAATTCAAAAATTGGCTGTACATTCTTACAAATCAAAAGTGGGCTATAAGTTCTCTACCACGCACTTGTGGGCCTAATAAGTTGACGCGTCCCCTTAAAAAAAGAAGTTGACACGTATGCAAGGCTTTGTCAACTTATAGTCAACACACGGATCTAGCAACAGTGGCTGTTGGATGTCTATCCAACGGATGTCGTGCTTCTTCAATCTCATATATTCTAGTTTCGGCCACCCAAAAAATGATTCCTCCCCCTGACATCTGGGGCGCACCGTTTCGGAGGCTGACCTGTGGGCCTACTAAGTTGACGCGTACCAAGAGCTTTGTCAACTTAGTCAATATAAACGATTCTAGCTACAGTGACCGTACGCTGTCCATCGAACGACCGTCGTGCTTCTTCAACCTCTGGTCTTCTTGCTCCAGCCGCCCAAAGCAGCGCCGGTCGTGCCGCCTACTCCTGCCTCCCGTGGCCAGCTGTGCTGTCGCGGAGGCCTCACCGCCCCTACTACTCCCACCGTTGTCCAGGCCATCCCTCCACTCACCCACGCCCCCGGTTATTCCGCGACGACGACAGCCTCACACCGAAGCCGAAGCAGTGAACCCTCGTACTCCTCTCCGGGTGGGCATCCACTGCCGCGTCTTCCCCGGCTCTATGTCGTCCCCTTCCTAGGCCTCGCCGTCATCCACCGCCCCGGTGCTCTCGGCGCGGCATGGTTAACGTGGTCAAGGACCGACTTTCATCGGACGTGGACTGTACGTGGAGAGGCTGACAGCTGGGTCCATAGCCGCACACAAGGAAATGCATCCTTATTACACGCAAAATAATGATTCCTCTAGCCGGCATTTGGGACCCACCGGAAGGGCCTCTGTATTTCGCGAAAAAACGTTCCCCCCGCTGCCAGGTCAGACCCACCAGCTATATCTTCGCACGCAAGGAAGTGCCTCCCGATTACGCACAAAAAAATGAATATCCCCCGTGCTAGCTGGGACCCAGCATAGTGGGAGGCTGACTTGTGGGCCTACTAAGTTGACGGGGATGAAGGGATTTGTCAACTTAGTCAATATGAACGATTCTAGCTCTAGTGACCGTACGATGTCCATCCAGCGGCCATAGTGCTTCTTCAACCTCTGGTCTTCTTGCTCCAGCCACCCAAAGCAGCGCCGGTCGTGCCGCCTGCTCCTGCCTCCGTGGCCGGCTGTGCTTTGCCGCAGAGGCCACACTGCCCCTACTAGTACCACCGCTGGCCAGGCCATCCCTCCACTCACCCACACCCCCTGTTATTCTGCGGCGACAGCAGCCTCACACCAAAGTCGAACCAGTGAACCCTCGTACTCCTCTCCACGTGGGCATCCACTACTGCGTCTTCCCCGGCTCCGCGTCGTCCCCTTCCTAGGCCTCGCCGTCGTCCATCGCCCTGGTACTGTCGGCTCGGCGTGGTCAACGTGGTCAAGGAACGACTTCCATCGAAAGAGCACTGTACGTGGAGAGGCTGACAGCAGGGTCCACGGCCGCAGCAAGGAAGTGCCTCCTTATTACGTGGAAAATAATGATTCCTCCACCTGACAGCAGGGACCCACCGGACGAGCCACCGTATTTCACGAAATGTTTCCCCCCTGACTGCTGGGACCCACCAGCTACATCTTCGCACACAAGGAAGTGCGTCCATATTACGAGAAAAAAAACGATTCGCCCACTGATTGCTGGGACCCACCAGCTACATCTTCGCACGCAAGGAAGTGCGTGACAGTTGGGACAGACCTGGTTGAAGCATACGTATCGTTGTCATTCTAGTCGCAAACGTGTACGTAGTCGAGGTAGAGGCGCGCATGTGTCATAGTAGAGGCGCGCACGTAGCATGTACACGTACGTACATCGACTAGGGTGCAAGAAAGTAAATACGGCCATGTACGTTCATACGGGCGGGGTCTCGAACGCCTACTCACGCATACGTATGGCCAGGGCTCGTGTACATGGCTGGGTCGGAATGGAGAAACTGCGTCGTCATCGTGTTCATGGTGAGCCAACCGGCTGGGTCGGAATGGAATGCGCCGTCGTGTTCATCGGGAGGGCTTGGACGGAACAGCCGATGGAAACGAGGCCCGGCGTACCGCAGAACAGAGGAAACAACCTTGTGTTCGACCGGCCACGGTCGAAACGGGTTCCTGTTCATCAGGAGGGGTCTAGCGTACCGCAAAATGGAGGAAACGGATTTCTGTTGGACCTCCTACGGTCAAAACGGGGTCCTGTTGATCGGGAGGGTGTGGCGTGCCGCAAAAGCGAGAAACAAACTTGTGTTGGGCGCTTCGGTTGAAATGGGGGTCTGTTCGCCGGGAGGGTGTGGCGTGCGCAAAAGGACTCCATGGAATATTGTTCATCTCCACCGTCGACCTCCTCCGGCCTCCACGGACTCTTGTTCATCCACCGTCGACCTCCTCCGGCCTCCACTGCGATCGCTCATCCACGGGCTCTGTTCATCCATCCTCCACCGTGCGCTACTCCACCCGCCACTGTTCAACCAGCCCTCTCCACGGGCTACTGTTCAACCACCCCTCCACGGGATACTGTTCATCCAGCCCTCCATCGGCTACTGTTCAACTAGCCCTCCACGGGGTCCTGTTCATCCAGCCCCAACCAGCTTGATCGGGGTCATGTTCATCCAGAGGCAACACCACGGGGTCCTGTTCATCCACCCCCACCGTGGGTTCAGTTAGAGCCCAACGCATCGCTCAGGTTCAGTTAGAGCCCAACGCCTCGCACACACGCGCGTACGTGTATGAGAGAAACGTGCATCGCTCAGCCCCCGACCACCCACCATAACCGGGAACTCCCCAATATTTTCCTCGCCCTTGCTTCTACCACGATTTTTTCCGTCATGGACGGCCCAAAGAATGTCATGTAACTGCGTCTCCGGCCCGCCCAGGATGAAAAGCCTAGTTTTTGTCATGATTTTTTGTCATAGAAGTAGGAGCCCACCACATCTATGACGATACCGGGTTTTTTCACAATTATCGTCATAGAAGTGTCATAAGTATGATAGAAAAAAAATTCGTTCGGCCCAAAATGTCACGGATGTGTCTTTTTTTTGTAGTGCATCTAGGTATTGAAAAGCCCCAAATCCCAAGGATTGCTCCCAACTCTTGATGATCTTCATCAACATTGAGCATCCACATCTATAACATCGACATGAAGTCTTTGAAGACAAAACCCAAGGTTAGTTCATCCCTGTTTGGGGGGATCTCACATCTAGGGGGAGCTTTGCTCTAAGAGTTGAGCTAAAGAAACTCTAATGGCATGAACACGTTAGTGCATTATGTAAAAGTCGCAACCCCACTTGAGCTATGAGTATGACCAATGATAAAATGTTCTCATTTGGCTCCTAAGTCAATATACAAATATATAGATGACTTTATCGTAGACTGTTGCTTGATAGATGCTAGAATTGGCTATGCATGTTTGACATATTTCATTTGCTATCTTATTGTGTGAGCATGTTGTAATGCATATTTTCCCATCCGAGGACATCCAATTGTTTTGGATCTTTTGGCCAACTGGATGTTCAAGAATGCATAAGAACCTTCTCTAGCTATATATCTCAACTTGTCTCAAATTCATTCTTGCTAAATCACAAAATTTGAAGAAGATGCTTTTTTGGACCCTTCGGGTGAGGAGCACTCGGAGTCGCCGATCTGATTAGGACTGAACATTAAAACCTTATATATGCAATTCAGATAGACCAACCAATTCCATTTTGGTCCAACCGATTGTACCCAGACTGATCTGTTTTTCCATCTCGGACAGACTGATTTAAACCAGTTGGTATCACTGAGTTGCACCATCTCTAACAGTTACATGTATCAGTGTCACTGAGTTTGTTTCCTGCATACGCACATTCCTATCCATTGAGAAAATTTCTAGATGTAAGTTTGAGCAAAAAATTTAGGGTTAGGTTTGCGCTGTACGCATATCGGACCGACCGATTGGTTTGGATTGGTGTCACCGAGTGGCTTAGGACATTGCACACAATATGACTTGGTGCAACCAAAATGTACCGACTCAGTTTGATCGATACACTATTTCTGAAGTACCATCAGCACCTCGGAGAGACCAAGTCACACATCGCTATCACCAAAAACGTGTGACTTAGTCTATGTTGATGCCTCGGTATTTCCAAAAATGTCCAGTTGGTAGTTCCAAAATGCCTACTATGAAAACCTAAAACTGAACTTTGAAATCATTTTTTTGTAAACTAGCCGCATTCTGGGATTCTCATATATTCCACTCCACCTATTCTAATTCATAGGGCCAATTGATCAAGATGCCAGGTTCAGATGACAACCAGAACAGATCTGAGGAGAACATTGAGCTAAGTGCAGACAATAGTCATGTGGCTAGCTTTGAGGACCCTGGAACACCCAATTCACATGGTCTTCCCAAAGATGCCACAAGGGCTAGGAAGAAGAAGAATTATGATGAATAGGGCTCATATTTGAGCCTAATGAGGTTACTTCAAGGAAGAAGGTTGTGTAGAAGAACTATGCAAATACACAAAAGTAATATGTTGATGAAGTGAGGATGCAAACTAAGAGTGATGGTGATCATGTTGGTACTACACTCCCGACCACCACTCAGTTTCAGAAGATGCCCAGATCTGCTGTCGTGCCAGTCATAGAGACTCGAGCTACAATGTCTTCTCCAACTGCTGTCCCAGCCGTTGCACCTCAGCTGCACCAGCACTTTCCACACCTCCAGCTCACCAGATGCATTCGTCGAGGCACTTCTCTCCCACTGTGCAGGATGCTGCTAACGCGACACTACGGTCAGAGACCCTTTGATGAAACTGTGCGTGGTGCATTAATCACAAACAGTGATGTAAAAAAATATCAAAAAAGATACAAAACGTTTGCGATGAAGGATACGTCAAACACGGTTCAGATTTTAGTTGCATGTGCGATGTGGGGCATAAGGTTCAGTTCAATTAACTATTTGTGATGTGGCAGGACAAAAGAAACGGGTAGCCAGATGAAGGCATGTGCAATATATGACATACCGTTCACTCCGATGAACTGTTTGTGATTAGGGAACACAAAAGAAATGGTCAGCCAGATCGAGGTGTGTACAATATACGACATACGATTCACTCGAATGAACTGGTTTCGATTAGGCAACACAACAGAAACGGTTCAGCCAGATCAAGGTGTGTGCAATGGAGGGCATACAGTTCATTCTAATAAACTGTTTGTGTTGATCCAAGAGAACAGAAATGTTTCACATAAACAAGATGTGTGTAATACACGACAAACATCCAATTACATAGATGGCTAGTACACACATGACATTTCCACACACCAAAGTAAACTATTACATGCATAATTAAATAGGATAAACGATCATGTGATCATCATCTATTTCTTGTGCTAGCTCGATGGTCCTTCTATGCTAAGTTTCCATTAGTTGATGGTGTTTTATGAACACGCTATTGTTTCCCGCCATTTCCTCACTGGTTTCCCGCCACCCAGCGATATTTCGCATAAAACTAGGAGGCTCGCGATGCATGGAGGCAACAAGCGCAACCTGTAGCACATCCACCTTTTCCAAGCATGCCAACCCACCAAAGCGCCACCTCTGCCATCAACCTCCTCGACAAGGAAAACGATAAGGTGCCACGACCCGTCAAGGCCAAGACGCTCCCCGGCAATGCAACGGACGATGCCGTGATGCGCGTCATCGCCAGGGTTGAGTAGACCCTTGGCATATAGCGCTTCAGTGCCGCAGATCAATATTGACATGTCAGCGCCGAGAGGCTGCAGCTTGCTGCACAACATGATCGATGGTGTACCACAGAGCAAGCTAGGTGCATATGCACCGATAGGCTGCGGCTCGCTGCACGGCGAGACCGTTGGAGCGCCGCAGAGCAAGAGCCGCGACACGCCGCACAGCAAGAGCGGATCCATCGGTGCTTGCCTGCTATCGACAGGGTATTGCAGCTGGGTACACGTCCCGTCAGTACCCCCATTCCTTACCAGGAGTGGGCAGAGGCCCTCTGCGACGTACTTGCACCAGAGGACGGCCGAGCCGTACTTGCATCAGACGCCTGCTGCACCGTTCGCATGGGTCGCGTCGTTCGCCTTGTCCGCGACCCGCTCGATGCCAATGTGCTAGTCGCTAGGCTCGACCACCTCCTTGGCCCAGGTGTCCACCTGGGCGCAGTAGAGGAACATGGCCGTTGCATCCTTGAGCTGGTTATCTCTGATGAAATAGCCAATTTGGAGCTCAAGATCGCGCTCCAGATGTACCGCGAGCGTGTCGACCGCTTGGACGAACGCCTACATGAGTTCGGGTAGAGCCAAGAGCTACCGTAGTCCAGAGCTGCTGGTCATGGTCTCGTGGACACATTTTATTTTGTTGAGACATTTCGACGTGGATTGTTATGTATTCACAACAATCATAATATTGCTCTGTTTCAATGTGTGTACTCTGTTGTCCATTCTTATATATATGTTCTGTTTCAATGTGTGTATATATGCTTTCCATTCTGTATATGTGGATGATAACAGCTAGATACAAATTAGTATACAAAAACAGATAGAAAATCGAATTCATAATATAATCACATATACGTGATGATACTTAACTACTAGGTACAATGCATAAAATTGTAAACGAACAATACTAAAACTAATAAACCCTCCTGGGGGCAGTATTCTGCCAGCCCCTCGCCAGCAGCTCCCTGGTGCGCGGCGTCTTCCTGGCACGGAGGCAGTACTCCGCCTCCTTCGCCTCGCAACGCTTGACGTACCAATCTGCCTCTTGCTGGCGGACGAGTGCGAACAATCTTACCATTTTGTTGGGCGCCCACCGAACCTCCTCGTCGGTGGCACGCTGGAGCTTATGGGCCCACCTCCATGCAGTGATGAGGCGCCTAGCGCCTTTGACCTTCCGTGTGAAGTACCCGTCTTCGTACACCTCCTTCGCTCGACGACACGCCAACCCCCAAAGCTCCACCGCCTGCTTTTCTAGGTGGCATCACGGGCTTCACATGCCGCCTGGTACCTGGCTTCCTTCTCCGCCATCTCCTTCTTGAACGCCACTTGCCTGGCTTTCTCAGCTGGCGGCAGCGACTTCCACAGAAAAAGATTGTATTGGCCCCAAAATCCAAAGTTGGGGAGTCCAGCGCAACCTCGTTCGGCGGCACGTAGGGGTCCTCCTCGTCGCTGCTCTTCGACTGAGTGTGCTCACGGGGCGGTGGCTCCTCATCGGCGCGTGGGAAGATTGGCGGCGCCATGGCAGAGATCTGAGAGAGAGAGGGCAAGCGAGGGGAGGATGAAGATGAGAATGCAGGCGGGACAACGCTAGCAAGGTAGTATTTATTGGCGGCCGGAATCTAGATCGACGGGAGCAGTACACATGCCGGTCGCCGGAATTTACGAGTACTGTAGTTTGAATTGGAAATGATTCCCGCAACAAGATCCGTGTGTGAACTTAATAGCTGACGGGTATCCAATACAAAACCGTGTCTGATTAATAACCCGCATAGAATGCCGATCGTGTGGGGCCATGTTGTCTTGCCAGATCTTTACATTATCTTTTTTGAACACCAGATATTTACATCGTCTGATGATTATTTAACTCGCACACAAGTACACAAAAATATGATTTTTCAAACCACTATGGTTAGCCGTTACATGTAGATGTAGTTCAAATCCGAATTATGGTCTTTAAATGGCTAGAAAACCACTTAAATATCTTTAAAAGGTCAAATGACCCCTATATTTCTCCAAATTTTCACATGATAGTTGTATTAATGCATGTTAAATGTAGAAATTGTTTTAAGGCCATAAGATGAAGCTATCTCATGTTCGTCATCAAACATACATTGTTCCCTCTCGGAAACACGAGCCTTCTAGTGAGTTGCTACGGTTTGTGAGGGGTGTGTGTCCAAACTTTCGTGAAACAAGCCATTTTTTTACCACATCACCTAGGTGGCATGAAATTACATCAAGCAAGGTTCATGTTTTTCTGATCATTTTTTAATTTTTTGGAATTAATATGCCATGGCACTCCATGCATGTGTCCATGCCATGGCACCAATATGTTTGAAAATTCCTTCTAATGTACTGCACATGGAATTAACTCGCACACAAATACACAAATATGATTTTTCAAACTATTATGGTTAGCTGTTGTATGTAGATGTAGTTCAAATTTGAATTGCGGTCATTAAATGGCTAAAAAATCACTTAAATGTCTTTAAAAGGTTAAATGACCCCTAGAATTTTCCAATTTTTCACATGATAGTCGTATTAGTGCACGTTAAATGTCGAAAAAATTTGAAGGCTGTAAGAGGAAGCTATCTCCCATTCGTCATCAAACATGCATTGTTCCCTCTCGAAACCACGAGCCTTCTAGTGAGTTGCTCTGTGAGGGATGTGTGTCCAAAGTTTCGTCAAACAGGCCAACATTTTTACCACATCATCTTGGTTTCATGACATTACATCAAGCAAGGTTTCATGTTTTCTGAGTATTTTTAAATTTTTGGAATTAAAATGAGATGGCACTCCATGCATGTGTCCATGCCGTGACACCAGTATGTTTGAAAATTCCTTCTAATTTACTGCACATGGAGTTAACTCGCACACAAGTACACAAATATGATTTTTCAAACCGTCATTGTTAGCTATTGCATGTAGATGTAGTTCAAATTTGAATTACAGTCATTCAATGGCTAGAAAATCACTTAAATGTCTTTAAAAGGTCAAATGACCCCTAGAATTTTCCAAATTTTCACATGACAGTTGTATTAGTGCACGTTAATTGTAGAAATTTTTTTAAGGCCGTAAGAGGAAGCCATCTCCCGTTCATCATCAAACATGCATTGTTCCCCCTCGGAACCACGAGCCTTCTAGTGAGTTGCTCCGATTTGTGAGGAGTGTGTGTCCAATCTTTCATCAAACATGCCAATTTTTTTACCACATCATCTTGGTGGCATGACATTACATCAAGCAAGGTTTCATGTTTTTCTGATCATTTTTAAATTTTTTGGAATTAAAATGCCATGGAACTCCATGCATGTGTCCATGCCTTGAGACCAATACGTTTGAAAATTCCTTCTAATTTACTGCACATGGAATTAACTCGCACTCAAGTACACAAATATGATTTTTCAAACCGTTATGGTGAGCTGTTGCATATAGATGTAGTTCACATTTGAATTACGATCATTAAATGGCTAGAAAATCACTTAAATGTCTTTAAAAGGTCAAATGAGCACTGGAATTTTCCAAATTTTCACATGACAGTTGTATTAGTGCATGTTACACATAGAAAAAATTTGAAGGCCGTAAGAGGAAGCTATCTCCCGTTCGTCATCAAACATGCACTGTTCCCTCTTGGAACCTCGAGCCTTCTATTGAGTTGCTCCGGTTTGTGAGGGGTGTGTGTGTCCAAACTTTGGTCAAACATGCCAATTTTTTTACCACATTGTCTTGGTGGCATTACATTACATCAAGCAAGGTTTCATGTGTTTCTGATTTTTTTTATTTTTTTTGGGATTACAATGCCATGGCACTCCATGCTTGTGTCTAGGGCGTGAGACCAATATGTTTGAAATTTCCTTCCAATTTACTGCACATGGAATTAACTTGCACACAAGTAACAAATATGATTTTTCAAACCGTTATGGTTAGCTGTTGCATGTAGATGTAGTTCAATTTTGGATTACGGTCTAGAAAATCACTTAAATGTCTTTAAAAGGTCAAAGACCCCTGAAATTTTCCAAATTTTGACATGACAGTTGTATTAGTGCACGTTAACTGAAGAAAATTTTTGATGCCCGTGAGAGGAAGCTACTGCCCGTTCATCATCAAACATGCATTGTTCCCTCTCGGAACCACGAGCCTTCTAGTGAGTTGCTTCGATTTGTGAGGGGTGTGTGTTCAAACTTTCGTCAGACATGCCAAATTTTTTACCACATCATCTTCCTGGCATGACATTACATCAAGGAAGGTTTCATGTATTTCTGATATTTTTTTAATTTTTTGGAATTTAAATGCCATGGCACTCCATGCTTAATTGTGTCAGCCGTGAGACCAATATGTTTGAAAATTCCTTCCAATTTACTGCACATGGAATTAACACGCACACAAGTACACAAAATATGACTTTTCAAACCGTTATGATTAGCTGTTGCATGTACATGTGGTTTAAATTTGAATTATTGTCATTAAATGGCTAAAAAATCATTTAAATGTCTTAAAAGGTCAAATGACCCCTCAAATTTTCTAAAATTTGACATGACAGCTGTATTTGTACTACAAATTTTCTCGTACATTTAAAATACCATCTGTTGCCACTTTACTCCAAATTCGTCTTTCACAGCTAATAAAAATATCAACGACATCACACAAAGTTTTTTTGTAGGAACCGTTTGCGATGAAAATTCCCGGTTCTATTTAAGTCTTCCTCCTTAAGCTTTGCTGGCTCCTCTGCTCCAGTGCTGGCAACCCCCGAATCCACGAATCTCGATCCCCATTCCCGCTACCCCTTCTTGCAAAGATGACGTCATGGAAACGCTTCTTGAAGGCCCGTACGGTGGCCACAACCTCCCCGAGCGCCGCCGCCTGCGCCGAGAGCGTGGTCGCCTACGCCAAGAGTGCCGCCGCATCTGCATTGAGCGTGGCCGCATCCACCGAGAGGGCATCTACGGTAGCCAACAGGGTAGCTGCAGCAGCCGAGACGACTATAGCAGCTGCTGCGACGGCGACTGCAAACACCGGGAGCGCTCGAGCTGTCGTCCGTGCCGCCGATTCCACCTCGGAATCCAGCATGCAACCCACATCCAAAAAGGGAGCGGTGGCCATGGAGCACTTGCTTCATCATAAGATCATCGAGCGGGATCTAGAGATGCAGGAGGCTGCGGAGATCGAGGAGCGCCGGGAGTAGGAGTTACGCATGGTCGAGGTCGAGGTAGAGAAGAGTCTGTCCATCAAGGAATCGGCGGTGGAGTGCAAATGCGAGCTCTGGAGCAGCCACTACTACGAGTACTACAACCTTGAGGGCGACACCAAGGACAAGGATGAGGACGAGGACGAGGACACGGTCGACTTCAGCAGGGGGACGCGGAGTCCACCAACGATGGCATGTCGCCAGGACAAGTCATCGACGTCTCGTCTCACACCGGCGATGCACAGGCCGGCGCGGCGGCGGATTTGTTAAAATTATGCATACCTAGGCTATGTTTTTAATGCTGGTCTTTTGTTAGAGCAATGTTTAGGTCAATTGGCTCTGTTTAATTACTAAAATTGCTCGATTCAGTAAGTGTGGTCTGGGTGCTGTACGCTGTTTTGTGTGCCCAAATTAGCAAGCAATGTTAAATTATGCAATGATGTGGATGAGGAAAGTACCCGGGGAAATTTCCACCAAAATTTGAATTATCAAACTCATGTCGTGCGCATAAAGCAGAAGAATCATTTGCAATGCACACAATCGTTCAAAGTGAATGGTGTCCGGCGGCACCGCATGCAAATTTCCCCTCCACATTTTGGAATTTATGGCCTACCGCCGAAATATCTACCCTCACCCCCCTTTCCCATCCCCTTTTCTCCCCGACTACAAGTCACATTTCCCCTATTTTCTCCTTCCTTCCTTCCTAAGCTATAGCCGCTTTCTCACTTGCTTACCTGGTTTCGCCGTCTCGCATCCTACCGCAAGGGTCGCCATGGTCTTCTTCAATGACCTCTCTGCAGTTCCTCCTCCTCCGACGACTCCTTCAGCACCTAGGTATGCCTCTCTTCTCTCTCTCTCGGGCTATGACTTGGAATGAATGATTTTAACCCGGCGGTCGATTTGAGTCATTTCTTCCTCTTGTAGCTCCCTAGGACCATCAGTTTTAACGAACAGAGCGAGATGGCTGAATATCTGTCTTCTCATTGTCACCATCAATCTCCATGCATGAAGCTAGTTGTGTTTGAATCTATGGACAGTGGGAGGAGGTTTCTGGCATGTGCCGACAAGGTTAACCACTCTTTCATTGTTATAAATCATTTGTTAGATGTGATTCAGACAGTGTCACGGTCCCAACCCATTCATACCACACCTTCAACTAAACGCATCCTAAGACGGTATCACAGTTTGTACCTAGTATCTAAAAATGTTGCCATCTCATCAGCAGTGCCATTAGAAAATTATTTGGCACCGCTTCAGCAGTTTGTGTAGCCAACTTTGGTCCACACATCCGAGCAGCGAAGCAGTAAATACTAAATCTTTATGGTACGAAGGAACTACGCATCGGAGCAACCAGGTGCTCTAGAGTCTGGGTCCCTGATTTTTTTCCGCTACATCGGCTCGCCAGTGCAGGGCACCCGTGCAAAATGTACCAACAGTAGTCTTTACACCGGTTTGGCATACATAGTAGATGGCCTTAGTGCTATTAGTTCTATGTTACTAAATTTGTGCATGTACACACCTGTTAGTATCAATTTGTTGTCATCCAAACACTATCGTTGTGCTGTTGCAGTTATATTTAGCTTCCTCGTAAAATGTTTAATTTGTTATTTATAGTACATGAGTAAGAACTTGTAGTGTTGTTGTAGTTAATTATAGTTTCTGATGTCTCGGAATTTGGTTGTTGTCTCAGTAGCAATTAATTCATTTGCACATTGATCTTTTCGAGAAGATATGTCATAATTAATCTGTTTCTTTAGTTTTTCAAAATAATTATTTGTCGGTGTACCAAAGTAGGGGCGCTCTTTAGTACCCCTTACTTGTGCATGGGCAGTCAGAGCCGCGTGGACGGCCACACTTAAGAAGGGCGGAGACAGGAAATCAGAGCCACAAGACGGCCCAAGCAACGCAAAGACAGAGGCATAAAGAGCAAGAAGGCGAAGTGGTTTCCCCCAGCAAGATCCTTGCCGGGGCGGCCTCCACGGCCCCGGCAAGGGACTTGCCGGGGGCAACTTACCTGGCGCCAGCAGGGCGCGCCACCCTTGAGCCCCAGTTCCTCCAGCACCGCCAATCGCGTTGGAACCAAGGCTCGGGAGGCGCCTCCATGATGGCATGCAGATCTTTGTGAAGACAAGAGCAACACTCTAAATCAGAAGAGTAGAATACGACGAACCTCAGCGAGATACTTGCCGAGGAAGCCCACAAGACCCCCCGGCAAGATCCTTAATGGGGACGACCGCAACACCGTGACAGGGCCCTTGCCGGGGACGTCTGCGAGGCCACAGCCAGGCCCACACCCGCCAAGCTTCTGCCACTGCTCCCATGCAGCTGCCATCCCACCAGCTGGGAAGGCACCTGCGTGTTGGCACGAGGATTCTCGGCCAACTCAGCGCACGCCTACGTGGTGGCATGCAAATCTTTGTGAAGGCCCTACCACTACGCCACCTCAGCAGCCTACCAGCCTACATGGCGCTGACCGCCTCGCTGGCCCAGGCGCGTGTCGAGGCAGGGCGAAGCGGCGGTAAAGTGGAGGGGACACGTTAGAGGCCCATTAAATGCACCTTGTCCCGTAATGGCAAGGGATAGGCTTAATCATAGTACCCCAATGCCACCTTCTATGTGCCACTGTGGCGATGCCCTTGCCTATAAAAGGAGGCCCGAGGCATCTAGGAGAAGGATTCAGACTTTTGGACAAGTTACACTCATTGTAGCTAGTTCAAGAACCTCAAGAACACAAATATACACATCAAAGCAGGACTAGGGTATTATGCATCTCTGCGGCCCGAACCTGGGTAAATGACCCGCGTGCTCGTACTGACTGCTGATCCTGCTCTCCTCACGACCCAGCGCCCCGCAACCGTAGTAGGGACCCTTGTGATCCCATAGGTGTCGTTTCCCACCAACATCTTTGGCGCGCCAGGTAGGGGGCACAATAGTGAGCATCTGGTATAGCAGCTAGTAGCACAGCTCCTCATCGCCATTGCTCCCAAGAAGAAGAAGACCATGACGATCGGTTCGTCCGGGATAGAACTGCCTGTACCGGTGCGGACCAGTAGCGGAGAGAACCCGTGGCGCGTCCCGCAAACATCCACATCACCCTGGCAGTCCGAGCCTGGTGAGCGGCGTCGTTCGTGCGCGAGGCGACGAGCCACACACCGCGAACTCCAGAGACGGAGTTGGCCCCCCCGCAGGCGGCACGGGGCCCTCCAGGGGCGTCGTCGTGCCGCCAGACGGTGGCACGGCGACCTCCAAGACACCAACACCGGCGCCCACGGTGCGCTCTTCTTAGGTCGTCCGCGATCAGCAGCGCCGCCCCGCTGGTGACCCTGGGCGCCGCCCTGGGAAGAGCCCAGTGCGCCTTTCATGTGACGAGGAGGGCCAGCATGCACGCCGAGGTGCTGCAGAGGTGGCAGACGGCCGCAGGGCCGTGATGGAGCTCCTTCTAACGTAGTTAGAAGTCGAAGCGCATCGCAGTCCACGCAGCTTTCGCCGCCGCCCACACCAGCAGAAGCCCTAGCACACGCGCACCTGCTCCTCGACTTTCCTCCTGATGCAGAGAAGCTCGACGAATGGAGGGCCACCGTCTGGAGCCTCATCGGCATCGCCAACAAAGATGAGTTGCGCCCGGCGGGGCCCGTAGGCCGTCGCTCCGTCGAGCCACCGCTCGCCAGCGGTGGACGGGCTAGAGGCGATGCGGCCATGGTGCACTCCCCTCCTCCACACCGGCCACCGCGGGTGTCAATCTATCGCGATGACGCTCGTGATGATATCTCCATAGTGTCGTCTGACCCATGAACCCACCGCGATCAACGTCAAGTCCTTCGAGAGCGAGCTCATGAAGACGCTCGAACCACCATAGAGCGCCGACGCGATGCGCGCCACCAGTCGGACAGGCGGGCAGGGCCCACTACGGACCACCCAACACCGGAAGGCTACGATGGCCTACCCTATGAGGTGGGCTGTCCAGCCTTCACCCGTGAGCTGCGGTAGTTCCAGTGGCCCTCCCACCGCACGTTCAAGCCCGACGTTGGCGAGAAGTACAACAGCAAGACTCACCCGTCGGAGTTCCTCAGCATCAACACCATCGCGATGCAAGCTTCTGGGGCTCGCAACAATAAGGTACTTGCCAATTACTTCCCGTTGGCACTCAAGCCCAATGTTTTGTCATGGTTGACGCACTTGCCGGTGGACTCCATTTCTTCTTGGGCGGATCTGTGTCATGAGTTTGTTGGCGCCTTTACTGGAGGCCACCAAGCTCATGGCCAGGCGAGCGATTTGCATATCATCCCCCAGAAGGAAGGAGAAAACTTGCGCAATTACATCCAAAGGTTCAGCCGAGTGCAGTACAACATTCTAGACGTTCATCCTGCCGCTGTGATCAGTGCATTCCATCAGAATGTGCGCAACCGCAAGATGCGTGAGGAGCTAGCGATGAACAAGGTCAAGGATGTGGCCGAGCTTTATGTTCTGGCCGATCGGTGCGATCGAGCTGAAGAGGGGAGGAAGTACCCCGGCAAGGACACCGAGATGGAAACCGACTCCACGAATGACACCGCCACCCCGGCAAAGAAGGGCCGGTGCCACAACAGGAAGCGCAAGGGCAAGACCATGCTTGCCGTCGAGGGGTCCGATGACACTGGAGCCACCAAGAAGGCCAAGGAAAGTGACCCCGGCAAGGAGGTTGCCGGGTGTGTCGCTTGCTAGGCCTTGGCGGCTATCGACAAGCCAGGGGCTCCGACAAGTAGTATTGCAAGATTAACCGCACCAAGGGCCACGACCTCCAGAACTGCCGGCAAGTTGAGCTGCTCGCTAAGAAGCAGAAGGCCGAGTATGAGCGACGGGACAAGGAGAAGGGACAAGAGGGTGCCAAGGGATCCGGCAAGAAACGTGGTGACCAAGGAGGCCGCCGCGGCAAAGATAATCAACAAGAGAGGCCCGCCCGGGGCCGCGACAAGAAGCAGGAAGACGATGATCATGACGAGGACGATGTGTCCGGTGACCACGAGTTCCAGAAAGCTACAGAGGCCATGTGCATCGATGGTGGCGCCTCGCTGCATACATCCCACCGCCAGCTCAAGCAGTGCGCGCGTGAGATCACAGCGGTGGAGCCGTCGCTCGACGCACAGAAGCCGCTGAAGTGGTCCAGCACGCCTATCATTTTCGACACCGAGGACCACCCTGAACGAACTACCGCGGTCGGGTGCTTGCCGTTGTTGGTCTCACCAACAATTCGCAACCTCAAGGTGACGAAGATGCTAGTTGACGGCGGGGCCAGTCTGAACTTGATCTCGCTCGTTGTGATCAAGAGGCTGCAGATCCCTGATGGAGACCTCAAGGAGACGGGCATGTTCCAAGGGGTCAATCCGGGGAGGAGCCAGTCGAAGGGAAAGGTCATGCTACCCGTGATGTTCGGAGGCGAGTTAAACTACATGACGGAGAGGATTGTATTTGATGTAGCCGAGATCCGCTTGCCTTACAATGGGATCCTCGGCCGCTCGGCACTGGCCAAGTTCATGGCGGCCTCTCACTACACATACAACACACTAAAGATGCCCGGGCCGATGAACATAATCCCCGTCCCCTCCAACAAGAAAGACGCGTTGATTTGCGCTGACCAACTCTACCGGGAAGCGGTTGCAGCGGCTCCTGCCAAGGCACCTGCTCCTGCCGTTGAAGCCCCGGGAGGAAGGAAGACCGGCGAGACTCCTTGCACCCACTCCGACAAGCGCACCTCCTCGGGGTGCAGCGCTCCCGTCAAGGACATGCCAGAGAGCTCCACCGGCAAGGGGAAGAAGTCCAGAGCTGCACCACCAGAGACCAAGAAGGTGTCCGTCAAAGAGGACAGCACAGGAGGGGCTTTTACCATAAGCTCCACACTCGACGGCAAATAGGAAAACAAGCTCGTCACTTTCCTGCGGACCAATTTTGATGTGTTTGCATGGCAAGCATCTGACATCCCCGGCGTTCCTAGGGAAGTGATTGAGCACCATCTTGTTGTCTCTCCTCATGCATGGCCCGTCAAGCAGAAGGTCAAGAAGCAAGCTCTAGAGAGGCAGGAGTTCATCACGGAGGAGATCAGAAAACTAGAGGCGGCAGGCTTGGTAAGGGGGGTGCTCCATCCGACATGGTTGGCCAACCCGGTAGTGGTGCGCAAGGCAAACGGGAAGTGGAGACTGTGTATTGATTACACAAACATCAATAAAGCTTGTCCAAAGGATCCCTTCCCATTGCCGCGCATCGACCAGATTGTTGACTCCACGGCCGGGTGTGACCTACTATCATTCCTTGACTCCTACCCTTTGATACCATTAGATCTTCATGACAAGAGAAGACGAGGAGAAGACAACATTCATATGGTACGTATTGCTTTTTATGGATGCCTTTCGGGTTGAAGAGTGTTGGCTCGACTTTTGCAAGAGCAGTCCAAATTGGTTTTGAGCCCCAGCTACATAGAAATATGGAAGCTTATATGGATGACATAGTGGTCAAAACCAAGGACAAAGAAACACTTGTGCAAGATCTGGAGAAAACATTTGCGAACCTGCGCAAGATCAACCTCAAGTTGAACCCTGAGAAGTGTGTCTTCGGTGTCTCGTCCGGCAAGCTTCTCGGGTTCTTTGTGTCGTAGCGCAGGATTGAGGCAAACCCACACAAGATCAAAGCCATCGAGCAAATTGAGGCACCTAAGCGGATCAAAGACATGTGTCGGCTCATTGGCTGCATTGCGGCCATGAGCAGATTCATCTCCAGGTCCGCGGAGCATGCCCTTCCCTTTTTCAAGATCTTGAAGAAGGCAGGGCCAATGGAGTGGACCCCAGAGGCCGAGGCAGCGCTGCAGGATTTGAAGAAATACCTCTCCTCTACCCCAGTGCTGGTTGCGCCTAAACTGCGAGAACTATTGCTGTTGTACCTAGCGGCAACGAATCAAGTGGTTAGCGCCGCACTGGTGGCGCAGAGAGAGGTCGACAAAGAGGTAGCAGCAACAGCAGCACCAACGGATGGCGAGCCAGAACCCTCCCCGGCAGGGCTCGGTCCCGGCAAGACTGAGTCCCCGGAAAGGGTTGACGCCAATGCAACAAGAACAAAATGGTGCAGAAGAACAAAATGGTGCAACACCTAGTTTACTTTGTCATCTCCCTCTTGCAGGGGGCAAGATCGATGTACTCTGGTGTGCAAAAATTGCTCTTCGGCCTCCTTATGGCCTCGAGGAAGTTGCGCCATTACTTCCAAGCGCACGAGATTACCATTGTCACCCGCCTCCCGTTGCAACGGGTACTGCATAACACTGATGCAACAGGGAGGATTGTGGAATGGGCCCTGGAGCTGTTAAGTTTTGGTTTAATGTTCGAGAGCACCTAGACGATTCAGAGCAGAGTCTTGGCGGAGTTCATTGCAGAGTGGACCTCGATGGCTGACGAAGAGGTACAGGAGACCACTCTCCCCGGCAAGGAAACGAGTTGCAACTGGATCATGTACTTTGATGGAGCCTTCTCGCTACAAGGCGCCGGCGATGGTGTGCTGCTTGTCGCACACACCGGAGAGCACCTCAAGTACGTGGTCCAAATGCATTTTCCCAGGGAGATGTCGACGAACAACACCGCCGAGTACGAGGGATTGCTTGCTGGTCTCAGGATCACGGCAGACCTCAGAGTTAAGAAGCTCATCGTCTGGGGTGATTCACAGCTTGTCGTCAGGCAGATCAACAAATATTATCAGAGCCTGTTGATGGAAGATTACGTAGATGAAGTGAGGAGACTGGAGGAGCGCTTTGACGGTATATAGGTTGAGCATGTCCCCGGATGGAGAACGACATTGTCGACTACTTGTCAAAGCACACTGCCCTCAAGCTACCTGTGGAACTAGGTACTTTTGTGCTTCGGTTAACTCAACCATCCGTCGAACCATCAACAGGGCAGAACAAGTGAAGGAAGCTAGGCCCCGGCAAGTACTTCACCACCAAGCTCCCTGGAGCCGCTGGCGAAGGAGTTGCCATGGATGCCGAGCCTACCGTGGGACAACCGACTCCGGCAGGGCACCAGGCCCTTGCCGCGGAGGCAACCGTTCCCGCAGTAGAAGAAATGCCTTTGGTCCTTGCCGTTGAGCCACATGCTCCGGCATGGGCGCAACACATCGTCCAATTCCTCCAAATAGGGGATCTTCCTGAGGAGCAGGAAGAAGCAGAGAAAGTAGCTCGTCGGTCTGCCGTGTATCAGTTCATTGATGACGTCCTGTATAGGAAACGATCGAACGGTGTGAAGTTGAAGTGCATCCCCCGGGAGGAAGGACTGGAGCTGTTGACATAAATACATGGAGGCATATGTGGCTCCCACATAGGGTCGAGAGACCTTACCGGCAAGGCTTTCCGGCAGGGTTTCTTCTGGTCCACTGCCCTCCAGGATGCGACAACACTAGTAACCAAGTGTGAAGCGTGCCACTTCCATTCAAAGAAGCTTCATCAACCAGCTCAAGCCCTTCAAACCATCCCTCTCTCTTGGCCCTTCTCGGTCTGGGGGCTCGACATATTGGGCCCTTTCCCCCGTGCCATCAGGGGCTTTGAGTACTTGTACGTTGCAATCGACAAGTTCACAAAGTGCCTGAGGTGGAAGCAGTGAGGAAGGTGACAACGCAGTCAACCATCAAGTTCTTCAAGGGGTTAGTTTGCCATTTTGGTGTACCCAATAGGATCATCACCGACAACGGCACATAGTTCACAAGCCATGCTTTCATGCAGTACATCGAGGATCTCGGCAGCAAGGTCTGTTTTGCTTCCATGGCACACCCACGAAGCAACAACCAAGCAGAGAGAGCAAATGCTGAAGTTCTGCGAGGCATAAGAACGAAGACTTTTGACAGGCTGCGCAAGAGTGGAAGGCGCTGGATTGACAAGTTGCCGGTGGTTCTTTGGTCGATCAGAACGACGCCAAATCGAGCCACGTCCAGACACCCTTTCCCTAGTCTACAGGGCAGAACTAGTTCTCCCCACGGAACTCATATACGGGTCACCTCGAGTGCTCACTTATGATGAGCTTGAGCAAGAGCGATTGCGGCAAGATGATGCAACGTTCCATGAGGAAGATCGTCTCCGGGCGGCTGTGAGAGCAGGGCGCTACCAACAAGCCTTACGTTTAGTCGGCCAAGAATTCCAACAAGTTGACACTAAAGTGGGAAGGCCCTTATCGGGTAACACGAGTCACCAGGCCTGGCGCAGTCCGCCTGGAGACCGAAGATGCCATTCCAGTGAGCAACTCCTGGAACATCAAGCATCTTCGCAAGTTCTACCCATAAGGCGCGGCTGCCGAGCCCCCCGGCAAGCCACCTTTTGTACAAGCCTTGCCGGCAAGGCATGTAACCCTCTGTACAAAGCCAGGCGCAGACCCTAAGCATAAACAAACGAAGCGCTGGTACCCTAAGTTGTAGCATGCATGCTAGATCGAGTCTTTCCCTCGGTTAGGGTTGATAGTGCTTAGCGGCGACTAACCCCTAGCATAGAGGTCGAGTTTGCATCTTGTTGTTCCTGTCCATCCTCTTTGTTCGCAGGGTACATGAATGTTTCCGCCAAGCCAAGTGGAAGGAAGAGAACAAGCCGGTGCTCCGGACCCGGAAAGCCAAGCTTGCCGGGGACTGAAGACGCAAAGGTCCACCCATGGCAAGCTAAGACTGCCGGGGGGGGCTGCAGATCCAAATAAGTTTTCTCCATTCCCTATTACGCATTTCTGTATGAAACTTGGGACGTACGGAACCTCGTTTTGTTCCAAGGCTGCCGTGCTCCCCTCGTTCCTATCACCCAAGAGCTTCTTGGTTCGAAAATGGTTGTAGCCGCGGCGGCAAGGAAGCAAGCGTAGGGCCCACCCCCACTTCGTCCCTGCCTCCGCTAGAGGCGTGAGTATGGACGAACAGAGTGGGGGAACGTCAAGGCCTGCTGCCGGGCAGCGGTGTTTATATTGAAAATAACAAGGATTTATTCCTTGGTATGGGCTTTTCTCACATGCACGCAAGACCCGGCAAGCACCCTCTTTCCATTAATACGATCCATACAGGTACAGTTCGTATGGAATGTAAACATGAACAGGGAGATTACAGGTTTTAGATCTAAATAAGGCCCGTGGGCTTACAAATTGAGAAAAGATAAGATGCCCATAATCCCTTTCTTGTCCCACTCCTCAGGAAATAAAACAAGAAGGCAAAAGGGCAGAAGGAGCGCCTAGGCAAGGTACGAGCAGCAGAAGGCACCAAGAGAACATGCCGACGGTCGCCTAGGAGAGCTTTGGTGGTGGTGGCGCCGGAGGAAGAGCTGGAAGATGAGGCAGCGGTCCGTCAATACGCTAAGAAGGCGTCGGTGCCATCGTACTCCGACTTGATGGCCCGCCACCCGCCTTCTTCGCCTTCTCCGGCCTCCCCACGCCAGCCGCCCAAGGAGGCGACCCTGAGAAGTTCAAGGAGTCGGCGACACGGATGATGGGGTCGCCGGTGTCGCCCCAGAGCGGCGCGCTCGACGCTTAGTCGGACCCGTCGTCCTTCCTCCCGCTACCCTCATCGTCACTGTCACTGTCCTCCTCGCCACTCTCGCTCGAGGAGGATTCTTCATGGTTAGAGGAGCTCTCCACGTAGCACCTTATGCGAGTCCCTAAGTGCCCAAAGACCTTGACGGAGAGGAGGCCACTCTCCATTAATTTGAAATGGAGAGTGAGCCCCTCCGTCAGGCTATGGATACGAGCAAAGGTCTTCCACCCTCAGCAAAGATACACGACGTGAGGGGCGGGGAACTCGACGTCGGCCCATGTGCTGCTGTTCCCATAGCCCCTCATATGCAGCCGCAATTCCTGTGGCGGGTCCAACTCCACCTCCCACGCAAATGGGGTCGGGAGACGAAGACGATGGCGCACCAGCTGGCGCAGCCTGATGAAGAACTCGTAGGGGTTGTCCCGACGTGGCCCTCCGTCGGGGGAGGGGCCGCTGGCGGAGGTGAGGCCGATGCGCTGCCCCATCCTCCTCTTCCCCGAGCGCCGCGATGGCCTCGACCTCGCCCCCTCCCCTGCCTCTAACGGCTGGCTCCACCACCACGAGCTCTTGGGGTGGGGCGACACGTTGTCTAGCAGGGACCCTCGCCGCCACCGATGAAGCGTCACCGCGCCCTCTCACCATGGCAAACAGGAGGAGGGAGCAGGAATGGGGAGAGGCAGATGACGAAGGATTGAGAGGCGCCGTTCCTCCCGCTCCCCTCCTTATAAAGGACGGGATCGGGGCTCGGCCGCCCCTTTCAGCCAATCCGGCTCATTGAGGTGACAGCGGGCAAGGCCGTCGACTGCCCTTCCCGCCCAATTGAAGGCTTGTGTGAATCGACCGACGCGCGCACGACTTCCCGTATCCCATGCGCCTATCATTCACTCTGTGTCGTGCATGCGACATACATGGTGCGAGAGACGAGCGTAAAGGGACGCGTGGAGCGACGATTCCAAGGTAAAGACAGTAAATGGGCGGCGGCCCCGCGGTCCCGAAGGGACACGCAAGCCGCCTCTTTACTGTTCACCGCAAGATGACGCAAGCGTGCTTCGATCACCCGCGCGCACGACCCCCACGTCATGCATTCAACGTGGGTCATGGGGAAGCGCAGCGGACAAAAAGCTACCGCGGTAAAAAACCGCCCCGCCTGCCCGTGCACCGTTCTGGGCCTGGCCCAGCAACGTGTCGCGCTTATGTGTGGACCAGGCCCGGGGGCTCCTGTCGGTGTACCAAAGTAGGGGCGCTCTTTTGTATCCCTTACTTGTGCATGGGCAGTCAGAGCCGCGTGGACGGCCACACTTAAGCAGGGCAGAGATAGAAAATCAGAGCCACAAGATGACCCAAGCAACGCCAAGATAGAGGCATAAAGAGCAAGAAGGCGAAGTGGTTTCCCCCGGCAAGATCCTTGCCGGGGCAGCCTACCTGACGCCAGCAGGGCGTGCCACCCTTGAGCCCCAGTTCCTCCAGCGCCGCCAACCGCATTGGGACCAAGGCTCGGGAGGCGCCTCCGTGATGGCATGCAGATCTTTGTGAAGACAAGAGCAACACTCTAAATCGGAAGAGTAGAAGACGACGAACCTCGGTGAGATCCTTGCCGAGGAAGCCCACAAGACCCCCGGCAAGATCCTTGCCGGGGACAACCGCAACACCGCGGCAGGGCCCTTGCTGGGGATGTCCACGAGGCCACAACCAGTCCCGCACCTGCCAAGCTTCGACCACCGCTCCCATGCAGCTGCTAGCCCACCAGCTAGGAAAGCACCTGCGTGTCGGCACGAGGCTTCTCGGCCAACTCTGCGCATGCCTACGTGGTGGCATGCAAATCTTCGTGAAGGCCCTACCACCGCGCCACCTCAGTAGCCTGCCAGCCTACATGGCGCTGACCGCCTCGTTGGCCCAGGCGCGTGTCGAGACAGGGCGAAGCTGCGGTAAAGTGGAGGGGACACGTCAGAGGCGCATTAAATGCACCTTATCCCGTAATGCCAAGGGATAGGCTTAATCACAGTACCCCGATGCCACCTCCTGTGTGCCACTATGGCGATCCCCTTGCCTATAAAAGGAGGTCCGAGGCATCTAGGAGAAGGATTCGGACTTTTGGACAAGTTATGCTCATTGTAGCTAGTTCAAGAACCTCAAGAACACAAATATACACATCAAAGCAGGATTAGGGTATTATGCATCTTTGCGGCCCGAACCTGGGTAAACAACCTGCGTGCTCGTACTGACTGCTGATCCTGCTCTCCTCACAACCCAGCGCCCTGCAACCATAGTAGGGATTCTTGTGATCCCATAGGTGTCGTTTCCCACCGACATTATTGGTTATTTTCTATGTTGTTATAAACCCATTTCCCCTACAATTGTTACTAATCTAGTTTTAAATATTATAGGATGAACGGAAGTGTTCTTACTTGGAGTGGGTTGATCAAGAGTGGCCACAATCTTTGAAGATGTGCCTAACAAAGCTCTGGAGCATGTATGAGGAAGAGATCAGAGGTAGGCTTAGAGAAAGTGTTGTCAATGCTTAAGAATATTTGAAGATGTGGGATAAAAAGAGGAAGGTGGAGAATGAGCTCGGATTTTTTAAATCAGACTTTGCTAAGATGGTGGTGTCGAAGAAGGAGGCACTTTCCCAGTTGGCCAGTGCAAAACAGGTTCTTACTGAACTAAAAGCAGAGGTGGATAAGACGAGCATGGATGATCTCGATTAGGGAAATGAATATATTGTTCTAATATTGTTGTTATGAAGCTGAACTAGATATATGATGTACTGTGTTGTTTTCAGGTAGCTATCGTACTATGATGTTAAAATATAATTATGTGCCTGATATGAAATTGGAAAACAGCTGTTCGATATGAAATGTGAATTTGCGTAACACTGGAATTATTAATTGTAAGCTAATAAACCAGCTAAATGGGTCATGGAACTTTGCAAACGGTTCTAGCAGTAAAAGTGCTTGTGATGGATAGGCCAATGCCACACAGTTTTCTTCATAAAATTGTGTGTGATATAGTTGAATAAAAGCAAATGGTTAACCGAAGTAGAGCGTGTGTGATAGTTACACCCATCACACACGAGCCTATACATAAAACTGTGTGGGATGTACATACAAACGGAAACGTTTTCCCTGGATTGACTGTGTGGGATGTACATACGAACGGAAACGATTTCCCTAGATTGACTATGTGGGATGTACATAAGAACGGAAATTTATTCCTTGGATTGACTATGTAGAATGTACATAACAAATGGAAACGTTTGTTTGGGACAGACCATGTGGGATGTACTTATGACCGGAACTGATTGGGCCTATATAATCGTATTTGATTGCTAGCTCGTCGCACACGACCTCATTTTGTCGAGCGTGTGTGCCAAGGGAGCCTATCCCCCAAGGTTTCTTGGTCCTATGGGAAAGACCCCCCTATCACCCACACTCACTAGGCGACGTTTAAAATGCCGTCGCGGAAAGGGGTTAAAAACCGTTTGTATAGCACCTCACTGTACCAGTGTCCACTCTGTCGACACACACCAGAGTTGCAAGTCAGAGGACTTCATCGCCAAGAGGAGGAGATCGAGCATAGAGCGATGCTTATCTATATATTTATTCGATCTTTTAGGTAACTTGTTGCTAAAGGGGGATAATTTGTATAGATCACAAGCCTTCGAGAGAGAGTGTCTCTTTTGCTTGTGCTTAGTTTGGTTTCGTGTTTATGCTACTTTGATTACTTTTTTGTTTGCTTGGTTAATACTATGCTTCATGTGCGGTTGATCATACCGTACTTAGATGTTATGCATGCCTATCTATCTTTCTGCCCTTGTGATTCCTGTTATGATCATTCACTTGTATGCTTGGTGATGAGTCTTGATGTATTTCAATCATATCACTTTGTGCGCTCCACCAAGATGTATGAGACATGGAAGAGTGACCCATGATCCTAATCGATTGTCCATTTGCATTCAAACACAAATTCTAAATAATGCACAAATTTAGGGGGAACTCTTGCTTATCACATACTTCTCAAAGCGACAACACTATTCATTGGTTATATCCAATGTCACGGCTTACATCTATATGTTGTCATCCATTACCAAAAAGGGGGAGATTGAAAGTGCAGCTAATCCTCGGGTGGTTTGGTAATTAATAACAACATATACATCATTGGACTAATGCCCATTCATAGTTAATTTCAGGAAAGTTCAATGTAGGCATGGCAAGGACACGTGATTGTGGTTCGCCCAAAATTCTCAGGACATACATTGGCAAAAGCTTCAAAACCCTACATTTTTGGTTAAGTGATCAAAGATAACATTGAGTCCATAGGAAAGCCAATACTATTAAAAGGGGATGAGGTTTTGATCATGAGTCATTTGCTCAAGTGCTTGAAGATATTGCTCCAAAACCCTCGACCACTTTCTCAATATCCAATCTGTCAAAAACCTTAAGTCCAATCTCGGCCCACCAAAACACACGTACCCGGACCCACCGAGATACACACTAGACAGAGCCATAAGCCAAATACTAGAAACTCGGTTCTATCGAGATGACATTCAGTCCCACCAAAGTGCAGTGACCAAGTTTCTGTAACCCATCATGTTCACTTCGGAATTACCGAGTTGAACAGATTGGAATTACCGAGATGAGGAATCTGCTTAGGTCATCACATATTGGTCTCCCGAGTGCATTCATTCGGTGTCACCGAAACGTCTAACGTTTGAATCTTTTACACTGTTTAGTCTTACCGAGATTAACTTTCGGTGTCACCGAGTTGTGCATAAAGTATGTATTGGCTAGATATTCGGTGATGGTTATATATACCCCTCCAGTACCACCTACTCTCAGAGAGAGTAACCAGGATGAACTACACTTCCCATATCCATTTCTGAGAGAGAATCCCCTACACTTGTGTTGAGATCAGGGCATTCCACTCCAACCATTTGATCCTTGATTTCTATCCCCCTCAAATTGCATTATACTCCAATCCTTCTCCCACCACCATGCCAAATCCGTGAGAGAGTGATTGATTGTTGAGGAGACTATCTTTTGAAGCACAAGAACAAGGATTTCATTAGCAACAACATCTATTACCTTTTGGAGAGTGGTGTCTCCTAGATTGGTTAGGTGTCGCTTGGGTGCCTCCAAATCTTGTGGAGTTGAACCAAGGAGTTTGTAAGGGCAAGGAGATCGCTTACTTCATGAATATCTACCCTGAGTGAGGCTAGTCCTTCATGGACGTAAACCATGGTGGAATAGACAAGGCTTCTTCTCCGTGGACCCATCATGGGTTGAGCCCTCTGTGGACTCATAGCCGTTACAATCCATGGGTTGAAGTCTCCATCAATGTGGATGTACGATAGCACCACCTATCGGAACCATACCAAAAATCATCATGTCTTCATTATATTTGATTTCTCCAATCCCCTCCTTTATTTACATATGAAAAGTCTTTACTTTTCGTGGCTCAACTCTTAGACTTGCATGAGTAGGGTGTTGGTTGACTTGGTAGAATTTCTTAAACTTGCCGACAACTAAAATTGGGAAAAGGCTAGGTTTTTATTTGGTCAAGTAGTCTAATCACCCCCTCTAGACCTACTTCTGATCCTACATCAACAAAGGATGTAATGTAATAGTTTGTAGATCAAAAATCTAGAGTTGAGGGAAATGATGGAGATGATGATGTTGATGGATATGTTGATCCCAATGATGAATGGAGTGTTGGTGATAATGATTGCTTTGAGTTCCCCCTGCCAGAGGGATGGATCTTTCGTAGATTGGTTTGTGGAGGGAAAAAGTGTTCCACTTCTATTATGCCTTGCAGATGGTGGCAAAAAATTCTTGTAATATTCCCCATGAGTTTTTTTGTTAGAACAAAAATATAGGCCAAAGGGCGTCAAGAGGCGGTGCCTATGGGCCCCACACAGCCACACCACCTGGCTAGGGGTGGCGACATGGGCCCCATTGGAACCCCATGGCCCATCTTCTGGCTCCGTGGACTTTTCCTCCTAAAAGATTTTCTGGAAATCTATCAAACTTGGAAATAATCCTTTCTTCATTGACATTATTTTGTTTATGTTTTCCATCTTTTTGGTAATTCCCCTCTCGATGTAGTTCATGCAATTGAAGGTAAAAGGGCATTGCAATTGTGCTATAGTATGAAAAATATTGATAATACAAAGGAAAATATAATAATAAATAATGATGCAAAATGGACATATCACCATGCAACTTTCCATACATCTCATACTACTAGCGTTGGGCTGTCCAATTTATTCTCGATCTCGTTGGATGCTTCGTATCGGGGGCCACTGTTCTAATGAAATACCGGTACATTATCATATGGACCGCAAGCTTCAAGCATATGATACCTCCGGATGGTCATCTTGAACTTGCCCTTTTTAGAGCATTGATGAACATCTCCACTTGATGTCATCCTCACATAGTCTACTTGAAATCTTTACTGTCATGCAAGAACCTGAATATCACCCCGACATAGACATAGAAAACCCATAATATGCATTAGTTCACTAAGCGCATCCAGTCTTGTTTGCTTGCAGTCAGTTAGCTTCACACAAATATTCTAGACCTTCAAGAAGAGAAGTGTATCACTAGCTGGCTAAGGCGAGTTATATTTATTTGGTAATTATGTCCTTACAATGGCTCATTATCCATAACAAAAACCTAAGCAGATAGGCCTAAAGAATTTATGGAATATCCAAAAAATGGCAACACAAAGTTGGACACTATTAATGACTACTTGTATATATACACACACATACCGCCCTCCTACGATTGTATGAACAAATTGCTCGCACAGCCCTTTCTTGTGTGTGTTTACATACCATAAAAAATGCCCACAAGTTCCCTTCCCTCTCTCTTCTAGACATTTTAACCCTCTCTAATTTCGAGAAGCTAGGATAGTCTAGAAACCGAGGAGTTAGGTACCATTCCCTTCGAGAATGAGTGGGTCATTGACCAGTGCAGGCGTCAGCATTGGCGGAAGGCCGAGTGGCAGTAGTGGAGGGCCATGCGGGGCATGCAAGTTCTTGCGACGCAAGTGCGCAGATGATTGCATCTTTGCACCTTATTTTGGCTCAGAGCAAGGGGTGGAGCACTTCACCGCGGTGCACAAGGTGTTCGGTGCGAGCAATGTTTCCAAGATCCTTAATCAAGCCCCTCCCCACAAGCGCCTTGATGCCGCCATCACTATATGTTATGAGGCAAAGGCGCGCCTCCGTGACCCTATCTATGGCTGTGTCGGCGACATCTTAGCCCTCCAACAACGGGTATGTGTATGAACACCCTGAATACTATGTATACTCTCTATCTCTCTTTGTCATATAATTGCAAGATGACGATCGGCGGATATTGAATTGGTTCTTTGGAAAGTGACTTTGATGTGATACTACTTTAGTTCTAATTTGGCCTTTTGGATTTGTTTGTGTCTTCTTCCAAGGAAGGGAATGGGCCTCCATTTGTAACACGAAAATCCAACAAGTGAAGAAAATTAAAGGAGTCAATGTAGAAGGAACTTTCTATAATTTGATGCACATCCACATCCTACCACCATTAATACTCTCATCTACCATTATTTTCTTCATTTATTTTTGTTCTTCATGCATGATATGTAGTTTGTTTGTACGTACATATGTTAAATCACCATACTCCTAGTTGGTATGTTCCTTTTTTGCACACCAACAAGGGACATAGGACCTAATCCTCACATCCTAACATGTGTGAAATAAGTCTATGCTAATGCAAATCTTGAAGTGGTAGACAGATACCCACCCACCAAACTATTTTATTGGATACATTAATTTTTTGTAACATGGTTTTTGCGCATTTTATTTAACTATTTGTTTCTTAATTTTATCATATTATGTTGTTATGTAGGAATATGCGATGTGAAGTTTGTATCTGTTTCAATGATCTGATCATATTGCTCTTTCATGGTTTTGTCATGATTGATATATTGATCGATCTCCTCCAGGTAGTGAACCTCCAAGCCGAAGTCGCCTTCCTACAGGCCCACCTCACGACACTGCAACAACCTTCACCGCCTCCTTTTCCGTCCCCGCCGTGCATGCCCATGACCACTGAGTTCTCCATTTCTGAACTGGCATCATTGTCCAATGTCCCGAACACTGTGGAACTATCTTCGTTGTTCGACCCGTCGATGCAGTGGCCCTTCCAACAGCAACACCAACAACCATATGACCAGACGGGGGAAGGCAATGGCGGTAGAGGCAACACCAACTCCAATGGCGATGACTTGCAAGCCCTGGCTCGGGAGCTCTTGGATCGACAGTCGACAGGATCGACACCCCAGCAACCATCAAACACACAGTTTTGAGATTGTTTGCCTAGCTAGGTGAACTAACTTATCTAAGATATTTAAAGTATACATTCATTGTGTGAGAGTAGTACATGATTGCTTTTAATGTGAGAATTTTTTCTAAGTTTATGAATGGTAGTTAATAGGCACCACCCGCTTTTTGCTTATCAGTTTTATTCTTTACTATGGTAGAAGGGGTGCCCACTTAATACTTTTATATAAAACTTCTGAGTTTGTTTCAGACGAAGAAGATTGGAGGGAGTTTATTATTCCAATAATTTGAGATAAAGTTTATTTTAGGATGCATCTAATTTATTTCCTTAAATATCATCTTTTGTCACGTATGACTTTGCTTTTGGCCATTGTGCTACTTTGTGTGCATGTATTGGTGTTCGCTATGTGAATACAAGTTTTGCAGAGACAGAGTGTTAGCTCCATATCTTGATTCGATTAATGTGACATTTTGAGTCAATAAAGTATGCCCTTTATTGAAACATACGTGTCATCCAATTATTATGATACAATACCTAATATCCTTGCTACTATAAAGTGATAGTTTCGTCCTCCATTAGAAAACAACAACAGAAAATCCTGGCAAAACCAGCGAGTAAGTTTTTTGCAATGGTTGTGTCCTTCTTCAACAGATTTGCACCAACAAAGGCTTGTGCCTTGCACGGTTCCCCTCTCAATACTCCTCACAACAAGTCTTCCTAACCACACGACCACATAAGTAGGAGAGACAACTACACTTTCAGGGAGGCGCCCGTAAAAGAAGGAGAAGTTTGGTCTCCTCTTACTCAGTCTCTTCTCTGTCTCAATGGTTGAAAGTCATGAACAAATGATTTGGATGAAGACGCATCTCCAATGGGCTCCCCCATTCCGCACCCGTGTGGCCTAACAGGACAATCCACATAGGTTTTTCCATCCAACGGGCTCCCTCATTTCGGCCCAGGTTGTGCAAAATCCATTAGCCCTGTTCGAAATCCAGGGGAGGAGTAGGGAATCTTGACTGTCCACAACAAGAACCCAGCCCCACCCCTTAACTTTTTTTCAGACCCCTCCCCTTTCATGCAGAATCCCTTTCCCATCCATTGTAGTCCTCTCCTTTAAAACCACAACACCACTGCCACCGTAATTTTACCATGGAGCCACCTCACCTATATCATGTGTAACACCTCTGTATTAACACTTTGTAGATGTTGCAATCTTCATTAGACTCACTACTGCAGGATGCTACTAATGTGACACTACGATCAGAGACCCTTTGAGAAACTATGTGCGATGCAATAATCGCAAACAGTGGTGTCAAAGAACCGTCAAAAATGTCCAAAACATTTGTGATGACGGGTGCATCAAACACGGTTCAAATTTTAGTTGCGCGTGTGGTGCACGGCATATAGTTCAGTTCAATGAACTGTTTGCGATGAGGAGGAACAAAAGAAATGGGCAGCCAGATGAAGGCGTGTGTGATACACAACATAGGGTTCACTCGGATTAACTGTTTGTGATGAGGCGTAAAAACAGAAATGGACAGCTAGATAAAGGTGTGTGGGATTGAGGGCATACAATTCAGAAGGATTAACTGTTTGCGATCAGGCAAGAGAACAGAAACGGTCAACCAGATCAAAGGTGTGTGCGATTGATGGCATACACTTCACACGGATGAACTGTTTGCGATTAGCCACAACAAACAGAGACAGTTAGATAGATCAACGTGTGTGCGCTAGACGGGCACACATTCTAATTAAAAGAAGCTTGCGCGATGGTAAGAACGAGCGCGCATGGCTCTTGGAACAAGACATGTGCTGACATTGCCTATTGTGGTGCACCAAAGGCCACGTACGCGGCCGAGAAAGTGTGCCCATGTTACGTCGTCCGGGAATAGTGCCGCACTTATAGATTATAGAACCGTCAATAAATTTTGAGCCTGCATCCCGTCACCTTCCAAATTGCAAACCTGTTGACACCGATCAAAACCTAAACAGTTTCCCACTTAGGAGCATATTAGTACTCGGTTATAAATATTGTACTACGCCAAGATGACTGCACATTCCTTCCTCAACTCCTCATCCACAAAAGCAAACAAGTCATTCAGCATCATTCTGTTACGTCTGCCATGGCCAGATTGAGTTCTCGGTCAAGAGATTACCACCACGGAGAGGCGAGCATGGAAGCGGAAGCACGAGAGATGTCCTGCTTAGCCACGAAAGTAGCCGACACGTCCCGCCGCGCCGCCGAAGCAGCATGGAGGTCTCGCTGCGCCGCCGAAGTAGCATGGAGGCCCTGACATGCCGTTGATGCAGCAGACTGGTCTGGTTGCGCCGCGAAAGCAGCAGAGATGTCCTACCGCACTGCGAATGCAGTAGAGATGTCCTCCTGCGCCGCAGTGGCCTTGGAAAATCTCTCGCGGGAACGTGAGCACTCTTACAGGCGCATGCATGCGATCGTCCATAGCCAGATGGATCAGATCTCTGGCTGGATGAAGCTACAGGAGTTGAATGCCTCGTTTGAACAACTCCAGGACGACCGCGACCTACTGAGGGCAAAGATCGCTGAAAGGGCGGAGCAAGTGGAGGAGACCGCTACCTTGTTGAAGAGGACGGGCATCATTGTCAAGAAACTTATAGACGAGAATGCCATGCTCCGCATCGAGCACAAAAGTCTAGTGGAGGAATCCGCGGTTGCTTCCAAGCAGCGTATTAAGGACATGAAAATGATGAAAGAGATCATCGCCGCTCGCGGCGAGAACTAGTCTCCGTGACCTGTAGTGCATCAAGAAAGTAGAGATCAGCGAGCCAGATCGTTGTATGCGTCTTCCTTCTTCTTTTGCCCTTGTGTATTTCGGGCATAGCCGCATGTAGTTTTTTAGTTATCTTCCTAGATATGTAAGACAATTATTATCCACTATCGCCGTCCTTATATTCATCATGCTTGCTATAAGTCGCAATCGATGCAGGTCCGTCGGATCTTACATCAAGATACGTGCAAAACTTTCTTTTCAGATTTTCACTTTTCTCTCTTAAATCTCAGTCCAGTGAGACATAGACATGCCGTGAAACAGGGGCTCAGGCGCCATTAATGGAAACGTCGGGAGGGAGGTGCGCGGCGACACAGGTAAAAGGGCTCGCCTCCTGATGAGCAAGCGCAGGGGTCTGATCGCATGCCTCCTGTACTCAAATAGCTACCCCGCATGGCACCTCCTAGCCAATAAAAAAGGGACGCATGGCGGCACGTAATTGGAGAGTAGAACGCCCATGGTTTCAATAGTAGTTGTGTTTCCGATTTGTAACGTGACAACACTTGTTTGAAAATGATTTTGTTGATTTTTAATGTTTGCGCCTTCGCAAATTGAACAGAAAAATTACCACATCATGTTGGTGCCATGTCATGACACCATGCCAAGTTTCATGATTTTCAGGCGTGTTTTGGATTTACCGGAATTAAAAAAAATGAAGTTTCTCAATCTTTTCGGCCGAGCCACGACGCCCAGATGTTTGAATTTCATTCTCATTTCTTGCATGGGACCTATAAATTCACCCAAGGACACACATGTGATTTTTCAACCAACTTTGGTGCACTGGAGCCTGTGCTTGTAGTTCAAATTTTAATTATGCACATTAAGTAACCAGAAATTCAATTAATGTACAAAAAGGCCAAACAAACCCGGAATAATTCCAAAGTTTAGCACGATACTTCTATTTGGTCTAATCTGCCTGTGTAAATAAATCAAGGCAAGAGAAGGCAGTGTACGTATGTCGTTTCGCACACGGAGGTGACACGTTCCCTCTCGGAACCATGAGCCTTCTTGAGAGAAGCTCCTGCTTGCAAGCAGCTTATACCAAAGCTTGTCCCAATTTGGCAAAAAAATACCATAGCATGTTGGTGCCATGTCATGACACCATGCCAAGTTTCATGATTTTTAGGCATCTTTTGGATTTACATGAATTAAAAAACAAAGTTTCTCAATGTTTCCAGCCGAGCCACGAGGCCCAGATGTTTGAATTTCATTCTCATTTCTTGCATGGGACCTAGAAATTCACCCAAGGACACAGATGTGATTTTTCAACCAACTTTGGTGCACAGGAGCATGTGCTTGTAGTTCAAATTTGAATTATGCGCACGAAATGCCCAGAAACTCAATTAATGTATAAAAAAGGCCAAACGAACCCGTAATTAATGTATACAAAAATGAAAATACATGCTTGGAAAACATGACGCCTGGCGTGGTGCCATGGTATGGCCTCACCGTGCCCTAGTAAAAGTTTGAGAATGTTTTCCTTATGTCGTCATGCACGCCTTTCATAAATCGAACCATCACCGAGGAAGTTCCATGGTTTCGAGGGGGAAATCACCAAGATTGAAGGGGGATCCAAATTTCCTTTGTCCTTTGTCCATTAGTTTTTTTTCTACGATTAACATACACCCTGCAAATTACCACATTCAAATTTGACACTTTTTTGTGTTCATTTACCATATTTAGGGGATTATTTGCATTCTCTAGGCATTGATGCACATAATTCAAATTCGAACAATAGGTGCATGAAAAGGCACACAAGAACGGTCTAGAAAACCATCCTCTTGCCATTTACTAAATTCTCATGCCTTTTACAAGGAATGGACAAATATTTCGAGGAAATGTGTGGCAATAGTCAACCATAAACGCGTCGTTTACTGGGTAACAACTATACAAAAAATGAAATAGATGCTTGAAAAACATGACGCCTAGCGTGGTGCCATGGTATGGCCTCACCATGCCCTGGTAAAAATTTGAGAATATTATCCTTATGTCATCATGCACGCCTTTCATAAATCGAACAATCACCAAGGAAGTTCCATGGTTTCGAGGGGGAAATCACCAAGATTGAAGGGGGATCCAAATTTCCTTTGTCCTTTGTTCATAAGTTTTTTTTCTACTATGAACATACACCCTGCAAATCACCACGTTCAAATTTGACACTTTTTTGTGTTCATTTACCATATTTAGGGGATTATTTGCATTCTCTAGGCATTAATGCACATAATTCAAATTTGAACAATCGGTGCATGAAAAGGTGCACAAGAACGGTTTTGAAAACCATCCTCGTGCCATTTAGTAAATTCTCATGCCTTTTACAAGGAATGGACAAATATTTCGAGGAAATGTGTGGCAATAGTCAACCATAAACACGTCGTTTACTGGTTAACAACTATACAAAAAATGAAATAAATGCTTGAAAAACATGACGCCTGGCGTGGTGCCATGGTATGGTCTCACCATGCTCTGGTAAAAATTTGAGAATGTTATCCTTATGTCGTCATGCACGCCTTTCATAAATCGAACCATCACCAAGGAAGTTTCATGGTTTCGAGAGGGAAATCACCAAGATTGAAGGGGGATCCAAATTTCCTTTGTCCTTTGTCCATTAGTTTTTTTTCTGAGATGAACATACACCTTGCAAATCACCACATTCAAATTTGACACTTTTTCGGGTCCATTTACCATATTTAGGGGATTATGTGCATTTCTAGGCATTTATACACATAATGCAAGCTCAAACAATCGGTGCATGAAAGGGTGCACAAGAACGGCCTGGAAAACAATGCTCGTGCCATTTAGTAAATTCTCATGCCTTTTACAAGGAATGGACAGATATTTCGATGAAATGTGTGGCAATAGTCAACCATAAACGTTTGTTTTTTGGGTTTTCAACTATAGAAAAAATGAAATAAATGATTGAAAAACATGACAGCTGGCATGGTGCCATGGTATAACCTCACCATGCCCTGGTGAAAAGTGGAGAAGGTTTGGCTTATGTCGTCATGCACGCCTTTCATAAATCGAACCATCGCCGGGGAAGTTCCATGCTTTCGAGAGGGAAATCACCAAAATTGAAGGGGAATCCAAATTTTCTTTGTTCTTTTCACTGGAGTTTTTTTCTACGAAGAACATACACCCTGTAAATCACCGTGTTCAAATCTGGCATTTTTCCGGGCTCATTTACCGTATTTAAGGGATTATGTGTATTTTCTAGGCATTTGGTGCATATAAATCCAATCTAGCTACAGCAGCACAAATGTGATGTGAGGGATGTGGATTGCCGTTCGATCACGGCACATCCTTCGATGCACACGCTTGATCCGCGTGGCTGGGGTCCGACCAATCATAACGCAACACATAATAGCCTTAGCACACACTATTTCCGGAAGCGACCGAGATGAACCGTGTGCGATAATGAACAAGCAAAATTGTAAGGGAAGCCAAATTTCCTTTGTTGTTTGTCGTTGAGCTCTTGAAAACCACCGCACTATACGGCTGCCCGGCCCCTCCATCCTAGAACTCTCTCCAAGCGTTGTTCATGGCACCGCGGTGCACAGTAACTGGTAAGGAAGCGATAGCATCCTGCGGCGCCATGTTCCTTGTTGTCCGCGACTGCACACATGGTAAGGAAGCGATGGCATCTCGCTGCGCCGAGTTCATTGCCGCCGGCAGCCACACAGTTACATGGGCGGACTTTGATGCTACCATGGCCGAATGGGCGGTGGATCTAGAGGCGGCCAAAGCCGCACAGGAGGATCAGAAAAGGCAGAAAGCAGTCAAGAAAAGAGAGTCCCGCCGTCGCAAGAAAGAAGAGGCTGCACGCCGTGATGAGGAGAGCTTGGCAGAGATTGAAGCACGGTTGGCTACCGCCTACAAGGCCTAGAAGGAGAACATGGCGTCTGGCTAGCATGCCCCGATGGCAGCATGTGAGAAGTAGTTTAAGTTTGTTGTATTAGAGCAAATTACCAGTAGTACTTTAAGTTTGTAGTATTAACGTACAATAAGCATCCTTTGAGGGATTTGAGCATTAATTAGCATGTGTGACCGTGTGCGCTTTTTTGCGTTAATCGTTAGAAGATCACAAAACACACGGTTTCTATGTCGTACCCATGCGCGTTCTTTTGCGTTAATGATCCATAAGTCTATTACCTGTGCGATGGTTCCTAATAAACCAGGCGTACCATTGACCGAAAATAATCGACTACATGTGTACATTTTTTGGAGATGGGAACTGCCAATTTTCTGTTTTCTCGCACACGAGTATTTTACGCGCTTCGTCTCCGTTGTGTGTTTCCCCCGCCCAAGTTTCAAGTTTCGAATATCTCCCTGATACGTCCCCAACGTATCTATAATTTATGAAGCATTCATGCCATTTTATTATCTGTTTTCAATGTTTATGGGGGCTTTATTATAAACTTTTATATTATTTTTGGGACTAACCTATAAACCGGAGGCCCAGCCCATATTGCTGTTTTCTTGCCTATTTCAGTGTTTCAAAGAAAAGGAATATCAAATGGAGTCCAAACGGAATGAAACCTTCAGGAGCGTTATTTTTGGAACTGGAAGAAATCCAGGAGACTTGGAGTTGAAGTCAAGGAAGTTTCGAGGTGGCCACGAGGGTGGGGGGCGCCTCCCCTACTGGGAGTGGCCCCCTATCTCGTGGGCCCCTCGAGGCTCCCCCGACCGACTTCTTTCGCCTATATATTCCCATATACCCTAAAAACATCAAAGCGAACAATAGATCGGTAGTTCCGCCGCCATAAGCCTCTGTAGCCACCAAAAACCACTCAGGAGCCCGTTCCGGCACCCTGCCGGGGGGGGGGGGATCCCTCACTGGTGTCCATCTTCATCATCCCGGCGCTCTCCATGACGAGGAGGGAGTAGTTCACCCTCGGGGCTGAGGGTATGTACCAGTAGCTATGTGTTTGATCTCTCTCTCTCTCTCTCGTGTTCTCTCCATGGCACGATCTTGATGTACCGCGAGCTTTGCTATTATAGTTGGATCTTATGATGTTTCTCCCCCTCTACTCTCTTGTAATGGATTGAGTTTTCCCTTTGAAGTTCTCTTATCGAATTGAGTCTTTAAGGATTTGAGAACACTTGATGTATGCCTTGTCGTGCTTATCTGTGGTGACAATGGGATATTCACGTGATCTACTTGATGTATGTTTTGGTGATCAACTTGCGGGTTCCGTGACCTTGGGAATCTATGCATAGGGGTTGGCACACGTTTTCATCTTGACTCTCCGGTAGAAACTTTGGGGCACTCTTTGAAGTTCTTTGTGTTGGTTGAATAGATGAATCTGAGATTGTGTGATGCATATCGTATAATCTTGCCCACAGATACTTGAGGTGACAATGGAGTATGTAGGTGACATAAGGGTTTTTGTTGGTTTGTGTCTTAAGGTGTTATTCTAGTATGAACTCTATGATAGATTGAACGGAAAGAATAGCTTCATGTTATTTTAGTACGGACTCTTGAATAGATAGAACAGAAAGGATAACTTTGAGGTGGTTTTGTACCCTACCATAATCTCTTCGTTTGCTCTCCGCTATTAGTGGCTTTGGAGTGACTCTTTGTTGCATGTTGAGGGATAGTTATATGATCCAGTTATGTTATTATTGTTGAGAGAACTTGCACTAGTGAAAGTATGAACCCTAGGCCTTGTTTCCTATCATTGCAATACCGTTTAAGCTCACTTTTATCATTAGTTACCTTGCTGTTTTTATATTTTCAGATTATAAAACCTATATCTACCATCCATATCGCACTTGTATCATCATCTCTTCGCCGAACTAGTGCACCTATACAATTTGGCATTGTATTGGGTGTGTTGGGGGACACAAGAGACTCTTTGTTATTTGGTTGCAGGGTTGTTTGAGAGAGACCATCTTCATCCTACGCCTCCCATGGATTGATAAACCTTAGGTCATCCACTTGAGGGAAATTTGCTAGTGTCCTACAAACCTCTGCACTTGGAGGCCCAACAACGTCTACAAGAAGAAGGTTGTGTAGTAGACATCAAGCTCTTTTCTGGCGCCGTTGCAGGAGAGGTGAGTGCTTGAAGGTATATCTTTAGATCTTGCAATCAAATCTTTTTGTTTCTTGTTTTATCACTAGTTTAGTTTATCTCTAACTAATAATAATGCAAATAAGGTTTCTGTCGTCCGTAAAAAAAATACCCTTAAAGTTGCTATAAATTACCCGCTATGCCACTCATAAGTCAAGAAAACGATTCGTATTTTTCAAAGTCATCGTCGCGCACAGTCTTTTATAAAGATAATATCCCACATATGTCACGGACGCTATAGCAACTCAGTGGTTGAATCCTATGTGCTCCACCGCGCAGACCCGGGTTCGATCCCTAGGGTCGTCCTATTTTCCGCCACCTTTTTCTCACGCACGTCCTCCCTCCCACATACGCGTTCATGACCGGCCCGTGGGGCGTGATGCCCCAATTTTTTTCTTTTCTTTTCTTTTCTCATTTCTGTTTTTGTTTTTCCTTCTTTAAATTAATTCAAGATTTTCAAATTATAAAAGGTTGCAAGTTTTGAGAAAAATATTCAAGAAATCATGGAATGTTTATGAATTCAAAAAATGTGCGAGAAATCATAAATTTTCTGCAGTTTTAATTCTTTTGGTGATTTACAAAACTGTTCGCAAATTATAAAAAAAATCACATTTTTTCAAAATTTGTTCCCCAATTATAAAAAAAGTTCATTGATACAAAAAAGGTTTGCTAACTCAAAACCTGTTCATGAATTCAAAAACTATGCATGCATTTCAAAAAATGTTCGTCTGAACAAAACAAATGTTCATGAACTCGAAAACTACTCATGCATTTCAAAAAATGTTCATCTGAACAAAACAAATGTTCATGCATTTTAAAAATGCCCAAAATTTTAAAACAAATATTTGTCGATTAGAAAAAATGTTCGTCGATTCAAAAGTCTTTCATGTCTAGGATTTGGGTAGTTTTTGGAAAGTCCTTTTATGTCTAGGCGCTAGGAGTAGTTTGTGGTCCATGAAATTTGTTTTTAAAGTTTTAAACATTCTCTTGCGCGGCACAATGACAAGTGTGCCATGTAGTGCAAGCTCATTGCCTTGGGATTTACCACGTCGAATGCATTGCGATCACATGGACATCGCGTACATCATCAACGAGGGTGGAAAGAAAGATAAGTGGAAACATGGTGAGCCACCGTGTGAAAATAGAGGACGCTCATAATTTGGGGTATTGAGTCATACTTATTTGGCTAGCGTGTAACTTATTTGTCTCCCGTTGCAACGCACGGGCATGTTTGCTAGTAAAAGAAAACTACAAAAAATGGAATTGAGTTTGCCTAATACACTTCATATTTTTAATATCTTTCGTAAGTATGATGAAAAGGAAAATTGTGCTCAAGTGCTAGAAGAAGAAGTCTATAAAATGTTTGATACTAAATCTTTGAATGATGATCATGATTGCAATGTTGTTAGTATGAACTCCTTGAATATCCATAGTACTAATGATGATTGCAGTAGTTATGATGAAAATGTCTCCTATAAGCATGTCGATTTTTGTGGAGAGCATTGGGTTTGCATGGACACACCAAATAGAGAAGATAGATATTGCAAGAGGCATAAGCATGTAGAAACTAAATTGTTGCAAGAAAGGCTAAGGGTGAGTGCTGAAGAATTATATTTCCTTTGCCGTACTTGTGAACTTTGGAATGAAAGTGGTCATTTACATCTCCGATGCAAATTGTTTCATGATCGAATCGTGTCCAAAAATTGTAATGATTTGATTTCCCTTGCACATTATAATGAACTTAGTTTTCTTATGGGTTATGAAGAAATGAAACGTATAACTAAGCATCTTCCAGAATTTGCCCGTTATAAATTTCTTGATTTTTACCTATAGGAGATTTATATGTTTTGTGTGGTGAATTGCATTGAAAATCCTTATATTGCCAATTACATAAAGAAAAGAAAGCAAATAGAAGATGAAGAGAATAATAATGAAAGGGAAGAGACTTCCCAATATCCTCATATTATTTCTTATGATGAATCAGGTAACCAGGAGGAGCTTTCTATTCAACCAATCTCATCAATAAGGAGCTCAAAGAAGAGGGTTGAACCCATACATGAAGTGAAGAAGAAAAAAGAAAAAACAAAGAAGCAAAGGTAAAAAGGTATCCCTCCCAAATGATGTTGCTCCTACTACTCATTGTGATGATGATAATTGCTATACTATTGGTGCTATCCATACTATTAATGATGAGACTAATTATGCTTATGATATAAAAAGGCCCAGGCTTGGGGATGCTACATTTAATGAAGATGATATTTTTAGCATCCCAAGTTTTGATATGCAAAGTTGTTATGATGATAGCATGCCTCTTACCTATGACGATATTGATAAAAGTTGGTTTGGAAGAGTGTCAACTTTAGGAAGTAGTGATCCAACTATTTTGGAGGATGTTGAATCTTATAATATTTATGTAAGTGGATTTGGAACAGTGTCAACTTTATTTAGTGATGATTCCACTATCTTGGAAGAGGTTTCAATCGATTATGATGAGAAAAAAGTTGCTACTTATGATGATTATTGTGATTAAAATTATGCTATAAAAAGTAGTGATGATTATATTTATAAAACTTGTCATGATTATGATTACCGTTTTTCTGAACATTACTCTTTTAATGTGGAAACAATTTATAGTATTCGAGTCTCTTATGATACTCCCACTATTCCGAATGAGAAGAATTTTGCTTATGTGGAGAGTAGTAAATTTTCTATGCTTGTAGATCATGAAAAGAATGCTTTAGGTGCTGGTTATATTGTTGAATTCATTCATGATGCTACTGAAAATTATTATGAGGGAGGAACATATGCTTGTAGGAATTGCAATAATGTCAAGTTTCCTCCCTATGTGTTGAAAATCTTGAAGCTATGCTTGTTTTGCCTTCCTATGCTAGTTGATTATTGTTCCCATAAGTTGTTTTCTCACCAAATCCATATGCATAGGAAGAGGGTTAGGCTTAAATGTGCTAGTCATATGCTTCATGATGCTCCCGTTATGTTTCAATTCTTATCTTTTATGTGAGCATCATTGTCCTCATCATGCCTAGCTAGAAAGGCATTAAATAAAAGCACTTGTTTGGAGACAAACCAATATTTACCTTTACTGTTTTTGTGTGTTAACATTATTATTATACTGTAGTAATAATGTTTTATAGCTTTTGTTTCAATAAAGTGCCAAGTAAGACATTTAGGATAGCTTACGGTGATAGTTGTGTTGATCCTGCTGAAAATCAGAAACTTTTGCACCCAGTAAATTAGTTTTGATAATTCACAGAAAAGTGATTTTGATATTATTCTTTTTTATCTGGATCAGTACACAAATTTATCAGGTTTTGCTAATTTGGTAGGATTGTTGCAGTTATATAAGTATACGTTTGATACATATTACTACAGACTGTTCTGTTTTTGACAGATTTTGTTTTCTATGTATTGTTTGCTTAGTTTGATGAATCTATGAGTAGTATCGGAGGGTATGAACCATAGAGAAGTTGGAATACAGTGATATTACACCAATATGAATTTAGAATGAGTTCATTATAGTACCTAAGTGGTGGTTTTATTTTCTTATACTAACGGAGCTTACGAGTTTTCTGTTGAGTTTTGTGTTGTGAAGTTTTCAAGTTTTGGGTAAAGATTTGATGGACTATGGAATAAGGAGTGGAAAGAACCTAAGCTTGGGGATGCCCAATGCTCCCCAAGGTAATATTCAAGGACAACCAAGAGCCTAAGCTTGGGGATGCCCCGGAAGGCATCCCCTCTTTCGTCTTCGTTCATCGGTAACTTTACTTGGAGCTATATTTTTATTCACCACATGATATTGTTTTGCTTGGAGCATCATTTTCTCTTGTTAGTATATGATTTCTGTTATTTATAATTATGTTTTGCATCTATATTTTCAATAAAAATGTCAAGTATAGCCTTTACCTTGCTTATTTGGCTAGTATAGATGTTGCTGTTTGAAAACAGAAAGTTTACTGCTGTTGCAAAAATTCCCTAGAAAAGTCAGAGAATGATATAATGTTGAAACTTTTTGCATATTGAGCTCTTCTAAATCTTATACAGCGTAGTATTTTTATCATAATTTTTGGAGTTAGGGTAGTATGATGAATCTTGCATTCTTTACAGACTATACTGTTTTGGCAGATTGCTCTTATGTTTGCATTGTTTGCTTGTTTAATGATTCTATTTGAGGATAGGAGTATTAAATATGCAGAGACATTTAATATTCAATGTTGATTAATAATTTTAGTGATTTGTTACCATTGAAAATGATAAGGTTTTTGCATTGGTTTATACTAACTTATCTCATGAGTTCTTCTTGAGTTTATTGTGGATGAAGTTTTTGAGATTTAGGAAACCGAGATATAAAAGGAATTAAGGAGACACAAAAGCTCAAGCTTGGGGATGCCCAAGGCACCCCAAGATAATATTTCAAGAAGTCTCAAGCATCCAAGCTTGGGGATGCCCCGGTAGGCATCCCACCTTTCTTCTTCAACAATTATCGGTTAGTATCGGTTGAGCCTAAGTTTTTGCTTCTTCACATAAGTTGTGCTATCCTTGCAAGGTAATTTTATTTTGTTTTGCTTGCTATTTGAATAAAATACCAAGATCTGAAATTCTTAAATGAGAGAGAGTCTTCACATAGTTACACAATTATTTAGCTACTCATTGATCTTCACTTTTATCTTTTTGGAGTAGTTTGTCATTTACTCGTGTGCTTCACTTATATCCTATGAGTAAATGGTTTAATGAGTTGAATGTCATAAATATGAAATTATATATGTTTTATTTGCTTATCCCATGGGGAGTAATGACTTCACATCTAAGAAGTAGAGGTAGTAAATTTATTGAAGGTTAGCAAGCATTGTATTGGTCATTTGAACAATTCATGAAAGAATATTGAAGGAAGAGAGATTTCACATATAAATATACTATCTTGGACATATTTTATAATTGTGGGCACTCATTAAGTATGACATTCTAAAGAGTTGATGTTGGACAAGGAAGACAACGTAGTGGGTTATGTTTTCTCACATCTCAGTTAAAGTATATTGTCATGGATCATTCAAACATGTTGAGCTTGCCTTTCCCCCTCATGCTAGCCAAAATTTCTTGCACCAAGTAGAGATACTACTTGTGATTCCAAATATCCTTAAACCCAGTTTTTGCCATGAGAGTCCACCATACCTACCTATGGATTGAGTAAGATCCTTCAAGCAAGTTTTCATGTTGCAAGCAATAAAAATTGCTCTCTAAATATGTATGACTTATTAGTGCGGAGAAAATAAGATTTATACGATCGTGTGATATGGAAGTAATAAAAGTGACGGACTGCATAATAAAGGTCCATATCACAAGTGGCAATATAAAGTGACATTCTTTTGCATTAAGATTTTGTGCATCCAACCCTAAAAGCACATGATAACCTCTGCTTCCCTCTGCGAAGGGCCTATCTTTTACTTTATATCTTTTACTTTATGCAAGCGTCAAGGTGATCTTCACCTTTCCCTTTTTCATTTTATTCTTTGGCAAGCACCTCGTGTTGGAGAGGTCCTAATATATATATATATATATATATATATATATATATATCCAATTGGATGTAAGTTAGCATGAACTATTATTGTTGACATCACCCAAAGGTGAATACGTTGGGAGGCAACACTCTAAGCCCCTATCTTTCTTAGTGTCCGATTAAAACTCCATAACCACAAGTATTGCGTGAGTGTTAGCAATTGTAGAAGACTATATGATAGTTGAGTATGTGGAGTTTGCTAAATCAAAGCTCTGACATAGACCCTTCCTGAAAATAAGATGAATTGTAATTGTTTGATGACTGAGAATGAAGTTTGCTAGTTTTCAAGAAAGTTTATGGTCTAAGCTTTAACATGTCAATAGCTTGTTACTTGATCTTGAGAAGTTTTATGAGATGAACTACTGTTATGACATATAATCATGCTAGAAAAGGTGATTGAAGTTATCATTGATCAAACTTGTGAACCTGCTAGCATTCACACTTCATAAATTCTTTCTTTTATCATTTACCTACTCGAGGACGAGCAGGAACCAAGCTTGGGGATGCTGATACGTCTCCAATGTATCTATAATTTATGAAGCATTCATGCTATTTTATTATCTGTTTTGAATGTTTATGGGCTTTATTATACACTTTTATATTATTTTTGGGACTAACATATTAACCGGAGGCCTAGCCCATATTGTTCTTTTCTTGCCTATTTCAGTGTTTCGAAGAAAAGGAATATCAAATGGAGTCCAAACAGAATGAAACCTTCGGGAGCATTATTTTTGGAACGGAAGCAATCCAGGAGACTTGGAGTTGAAGTCAAGGAAGTTTCAAGGTGGCCACGAGGGTGGGCCCCCCTTACTGGGTGCGCCCCCTGTCTCGTGGGCCCCTCGAGGCTCCCCCGACCGACTTCTTTCGCCTATATATTCCCATATACCCTAAAAACATCAAAGCAAAAAATAGATCGGGAGTTCCGCCGCCGCAAGCCTTTGTAGCCACCAAAAACCTCTCGGGAGCCCGTTCCGGCACCCTGCCGGAGGGGGGATCCCTGACCGGTGAACATCTTCATCATCCCGGCGCTCTCCATGATGAGGAGGGAGTAGTTCACCCTCAGGGCTGAGGGTATGTACCAATAGCTATGTGTTTGATCTCTCTCTCTCTCGTGTTCTCTCTATGGCACGATCTCGATGTATCGCGAGCTTTGCTATTATAGTTGGATCTTATGATGTTTCTCCCCCTCTACTCTCTTGTAATGGATTGAGTTTTCCCTTTGATATTATCTTATCGGATTGAGTCTTTAAGGATTTGAACACTTGATGTATGTCTTGCCGTGCTTATCTGTGGTGACAATGGGATATTCACGTGATCTACTTGATGTATGTTTTGGTGATCAACTTGCGGGTTCCGTGACGTTGGGAATCTATGCATAGGGGTTGGCACACGTTTTCGTCTTGACTCTCCGGTAGAAACTTTGGGGCACTTTTTGAAGTTCTTTGTGTTGGTTGAATAGATGAATCTGAGATTGTGTGATGCATATTGTATAATCATGCCCACGGATACTTGAGGTGACAATGGAGTATCTAGGTGACATTAGGGTTTTGGTTGATTTGTGTCTTAAGGTGTTATTCTAGTATGAAATCTATGATAGATTTAACAGAAAGAATAGCTTCATGTTATTTTACTACGGACTCTTGAATAGATAGAACGGAAAGGATAACTTTGAGGTGGTTTCGTACCCTACCATAATATCTTCGTTTGCTCTCCACTATTAGTGACTTTGGAGTGACTCTTTGTTGCATGTTGAGGGATAGTTATATGATCCAGTTATGTTATTATTGTTGAGAGAACTTGCAGTAGTGAAAGTATGAACCCTAGGCCTTGTTTTCTATCATTGCAATACCGTTTACGCTCACTTTTATCATTAGTTACCTTGCTGTTTTTATATTTTCAGACTACAAAAACCTATATCTACCATCCATATTGCACTTGTATCATCATCTCTTCGCTGAACTAGTGCACCTATACAATTTTCCATTGTATTGGGTGTGTTGGGGACACAAGAGACTCTTTGTTATTTGGTTGCAGGGTTGTTTGAGAGAGACCATCTTCATCCTACACCTCCCACGGATTGATAAACCTTAGGTCATCCACTTGAGGGAAATTTGCTACTGTCCCACAAACCTCTGCACTTGGAGGCCCAACAACGTCTACAAGAAGAAGATTGTGTAGTAGACATCACTCCCCACTCCCCACTTCCCCCCCCCGCGCCTCCCCCTACCAGCAGCTCAAACCGCCTCCGCCGCAACCACAACTTCAACCACATCAACATTCTGCTTCGATCCAGTCAGGTAACCCACCAATCTCTAGCTATCATGGCCCTAGCTTGATTGCTTAAATGGCGCCTGCGAAACATCCTCATGCCTCCAAATCCCCACCATCCCTACCTCCAGAGCATCGCCGCGCAAACCCAACCACATATCAGGTGGAGGTCGAGGAGCTGATGGCGGTCCATGCCGCGATGGCCGCTGTGCGTGTTGACTCGGAGGAACACCTCGCCTCCGCCGTGGCCGAAATTGTGCAGGCTCTGGCCCAGAAGAAGTGCACTGGTGACTACCCCCAGGACTTAATAGATATGATATGACCAGCTAAATCTTACTAATACCACTTGCAATGGCTATGTTTTTTTACGGTTGATGTATTAAGCATGTTCTTGCCTTGTTTATTTCAGTACTGCACACTGTGTGATGTTCAAGTATTAACTATTCAGTTCAATTTCACCAATACCAGCAACAAACTTTGCTACCATGCTACTCTCCGCAGTGAAGATATACTAGATATGTTGCACATTTGCTATTTTTGGTGGATGCTGATAATCCCCAAGTGCAGGGAATCATCGTAGCAATTCCCAAAGGTGGAGGTGATAAGTATGGAGTGTCGAACCCACAAGGAGCTAAAGGTAAGATCAATATCCTCTCAAGCCCTATCTGCGACTGATACGACTCTACGTGCACCGAACGTTTGCTTCCAACTAGAAACAAGAGATAAAACCGTGTTGTGGGTATAAAGAGGATAACTTTGTATGATATCGAAGAGCTAAAATATAAAAGTAGGTGTTGTTATCATAAAGTTAGAATATATTACTAAATAATATAAATAGCAAGTGTGGAATAATGGTGGATCGGTGTGCGGAATTGTCCCTAAGCAATTGACTACTTTACTAGACCGGTAATCACTATTGCAATTTCATATGAGGGAGAGGCAAAAGCTAACATACTTTTTCTACTTGGATCATATGCACTTATGATTGGAACTCTAGAAAGCGTCCGCAAATACTAAAGATCATTAAGGTAAAACCCAACCATAGCATTAAAGCATCAAGTCCTCTTTATTCCCGTACGCAACAACCCCTCTTACTCGGGTTTGTGTTTCCGTCACTCACCAACCCACTATAAGAAAATCATGAACGTATTGCAACACCCTACAGCAGGAATCCCTCACGCTTGCGCGACACGGAGGGCACCATAGGACAGCATCAAAGTGAAACATACAACTCATACCAATCTAGATCATCAATCAACCCAAAGACAAAAGATATCTACTCAAAACATCATAGGATGGCAACACATCATTGGATCATAATATGTAGCATAAAGCACCATGCTCAAGTAGGGATTACAGCGGGGTGCGGGAGAGTGGACCGCGTACAAGAGATGAGGGTGGTGATGATGATGGTGATGTTGATGAAGACGATCGCCGCGGCGATGATTCCCCTCCCGATGGCACTCCGGTGCCACCAAGAGAGAGGAGGAGAGGTTCTCCCCCTTGTGCTTCCTCCTCCATGGCTTCCCCCCTTTGGTCCTTGGCCTTCATGGCGATGATGGTCCCTCCGAGTCCTCCTCCATGGCCTCCGGTGATGATGGCCACTCCGGCAGGCTGCCAGAGAGGGCCTAGATTGATTTCTCGTGGCTACAGAGGCTTGCAGCGGTGGAACTTCCGATCTAGGTTAATTCCCGAAAGTTTCAGTATTTAAAGGAATTTTGGCGTTGGTTTCACATCAAGGGGGCCTCTGGGCTGTCCACGAGATAGGGGGCCGCGCCCTGGGGCGCCCCACTCTCATGGGCAGCCCGGGACTCCCCTGGCCCAACTCCGATGCTTCGTGGTCTTCTTTTGGTCCAGAAAAAATCCTCAAAAATTGGCACGTCAATTGGACTCCATTTGGTATCCCTTTTCTGTAAAACACGAAAACAAGGAGAAAACAGAAACTGGCACTGGGCTCTAGGTTAATAGGTTAGTCCCAAAAATCATATAAAATGACATATAAATGCTTATAAAACATCATAGATGGATAATATAATAGCATGAATACTTCATAAATTATAGATACATTGGAGACGTATCAGATGCTAACCCTGCTGTACGTAACATGCCTATCCATGTACTTACACAGGGCCATAACGGGCGATGCTGTTGTTTGCCGTCGAGGTTAGCTGCATCCCATGTCATACAATATTTTACATCATTTGTGCAATTGCAGTTTGGCTTCTAGCATTTACTTGCTTCTTGTAGGTACACATGTCAGGGGCACTGATCCACGCTTCGACCTGGAGGAAGAGCTTGCCTCTACCGCCGCTGACTTTGGGCGGGCTCTGGCCAAGATGAAGTGCCCAAGCAACTACCTCTCAGGACTTACCAATATGAACTCACCAGCTCAATCTTACCAATACCAGTTGCAATTAAGGGCTATGTTTTGTACGGTCGATGTCTTAAGCATCTTATAGTAAACATGCCTAACACGTTTTAGCTATTTTCCCTACCTTTTTACAACTAGGCCATTATCTGCTCTGGCAGCACCTGCCTTATGATGTTTAACTCTGCCAATTGCATTTTTATCAGTACTAGTTTCAATGGCCGTTAAGCCTGTTGCAATTAACAGTTGTATCCATTTTTAAACAGTTGTATTTCAATGGCTACAAACTTACAAAACATGAATTAGGATGTTGTTAAGCCTGTTGCAATTAACAGTTGTATCCATTTTTTAATCCGTCCCTTTGCTAATGTGCTACTCTTTCACAATGAAGATATAACTAGAGATGCTGCTGTTTTATTACCATTTGCTATTTTTGGTGGATGTTGTAGTTAACATTGGCTTTCCATGTACTTACACAGGGCTACAATGGGGGATGTTGTTGTTTGGCGTCGAGGTTAGCTGCATCCCATGTCTTATACACCATCTATTCCTAAATTTAAGTATTTTTAGAGATTCCAATATAGACTACATAAGGAGCAAAATTAGTGAATCTAGATTCTAATCTAAACTATATCTATAATTCTATATACATTCGTATGTAGTTCATATTGAAATCTCTAAAAAATACTTGTACTTAGGAATGTAGGTAGTTGTATTTTACATCATTTGTGCAATCTCATTTAGCTTCTAACATTTACTGATTGCTTGTAGGTACGTATATGAGCGGTACTGATCCACGCTTAGATCCCTTTTGCATATGGGGCAATGAGATATTTATGAACAAGTGTCAAGTGAGGAAACTAAGAAAGATTGTTAGGCGAAAGAAACGGGTGATGGGAATTAAGCTCTTTATTTACACTTTGCAAGACATCAGTGAACCTTAGGATGGTAAGTAATCTGTTGCCTTTTCCCCCTTCCCACAACAAGTTACTCTATTAGACCTCATGATCTGATATTTTTCTCTTTTCAGTGGTTTCCGAAGCTATTTACTGATGATTACCTTGCAAACTACATGACCAGAGTGGAGGCAACTAAGGTTAAAGTATATAATTCATGCTACCATGATAATGCTCTAGAAGTCTTCTGAAGGAAATGAAGGATGAGCGGGCAATCGTCACAAGGGGTTGGACAAAAGTTGTCCGTGCCTATGGCATGCAGGAAGGCACATTATGGGCATTCTACTTCTTCAACAACATCAGCAGTCAAAATGATTTACACTTGTCTCTTCACCTTTACTGCCTATAAATATTGTGGTTCATCATAGTTAATTGCTGTCTAATCCTGTAATTACTGAACATATTGTACTAACAATTTTATTTATGGATTTGTTGTTGAACCATTGTGCTGAGAATTTGAATTACACGTTTCATATTTCAAAAATTCCAATTCAAATAATAAATTACATCTAAAAAATTTGTACAGGAGCGAATAAAATAATGTGCACACGATTAGAAAGAAAACAACGTGTGCGATGAAAAAAGAAAACAGACAGTTCTTTGACGTGAAACGTTTGCGATGCCCTTCGGACGCACACACGGTTTCATCTCATATGTGTGTGCGGTTCATGGTAATATTGCACACGTTTCAAACTAGTGTGCGTGTGTGATAGGAATACCAATCACACACAGTTACGAGAATGTACACGTTGGCATTTGTAGAGGCACCGCACACATTTTACATTCTTGAACCGTGTGCGATAACGTACCTATCACAAACATATCGGTAGATTAAATGTTGATGTCCACCTTTTTCCCACGACTATAGCGGCCTAATCATTTGGGATGTACATACGAACGGAAACGTTTTCCCTGGATTGACTGTGTGGGATGTACATACGAACGAAAACGTTTTTCCTGGATTCACTATGTGGGATGTACATAAGAACGGAAACATACTCCTTGGATTGACTGTGTGTGATATACATATGAACGGAAATGTTTTTCTGGGATTCACCGTGTGGGATGTACATACGAACGGAAACAATTGGGTTTACATGCCTCGCCCAATTGCACACGAGCCAGCTTGCACTACAAAAAATAGACTTCCGTGATGATACGTGTTTGTCACAGTAGGTCATGTTTTTTTTCATGCATGTACATCCATGACAAATTTATGACAGAATCAAGATAGTCATACCTGTGCTGTCGTAGAAGTGTTCCATGACATTACCAAAATTATCATCACGGAAGTGTCCACTTCCATGACGATAAATCGCGCGTCACAGAAGTGCTTTCGTCAAGGGTGACCGACACGTGGCATCCACCGCAACGGAATGTCGTTAAGCTATCGGGTCGAGTTTTGGATCCGATAACCCGTTAACAGCCCCGACCAATGGGGATTTTCCACGTGTAAAATCATCATTGGCTGGAGAAAACATGTGTCGGCTCATCGCTGGGACAGATGTCATCCACTCATTGGACAGAAGGCACCTACGATACGTCGACACATGGCACGGCCCAACAGAGGCCCATAGCTGTGAAAAGGCCAGCCCGTTTGACTTGGTCAAAAGGTGGCGGGCCGGCCCATCGAAAGCCTGTTAACGGCCTGCTCGCATATAGCCCATTTGCAGCCCGCTAACCCAAGGTCCGTTACGCCCTCTTCGAATTAGGCCCAGTAGCGTCATCTGGGCCATCCAATATGATTCTAGCCCGTTTTCACTTCTGGCCCATGTATGGCCCATGACGTCTTTCAGCCCATATGAGGCCCTATGTAACTCTTGGCCTATTAACGGCCCGTGTTGAAACTGGCCCGTAATGAACAGTGTATCACTTTACACCCATTAACGGCCCGTGGTGAAACTGGCCCGTATAGAACAGTGTATCACTTTATACCCATTAACGGCCCGTTATTCCGTTGGGCTGTTTCCAGCCCATGTTATCTTTCGGCCTTCTCAGAGCCCATTTATTCCTGGGCTCATTTGTAGCATTCGTTTACTTATGGCCCGTTACTGTCATTTTCTGCTTGTGGGCCAAATTCAGCCCGTGGTTACAGTCGGCCCATTTGTGCCCCGTTAATATGTTGGGCCGTTTTCATAGCGTCATCAAATGTGGCCTATTAACGATGGCCCGTTATGGTCGGCCCATGAACGGACGATTCCAACTCTAGCCCGTTTACGGACAGAATGCGGTCTGTTTGGCCCATGTTTGGCCAATCGATCATACGGCCCGTATAAGGCCCATTGATGATACGGCCCGTAGAAGGCCCATTGTTTCTACGACCCGTAGAAGGCCCATTATTTCTACGGCCCGTAGAAGGCCCACTGTTTATACGGCCGGTAGATGGCCCACTGTTTCTACGGCCCATAGGTCCAGTGTCACTAAAGTAAATATTAGCCCATGGTTATTGTGGCCTAGTTTTAAAAAATAGGTTATTGCAGCCACTAGCAAACCGCAGAAAAAGAACTGCACTGACTACAAGCAAACAAATAAACAAGACAACAAGGAAATAAATAAGAAATCAACTTACACTAGGCTATCACGGCTATTACACATATTACATCCACTGGGCATCAAAGTTCGCCACCAGTGCAAATATAGGGAACACAACAGCATATAAATGCCGCAGCAAAACAAGTCCAGAACTGAAACCACTTCAGAAGATCTCAAGAAACAATATCCTGGGTACCCATAATGCTGGCAAGATGCTTAGCAAGCTTATTAACTTTCTCATGTTTGGCGCTTAAGTTCTCTAGCGCTTCCTGTTGCACTAGAAAGTATGCATCTGAATTCTGAAGGGACTTCCTCAGTCCTTCGGCTTCCTGTCGCATAACATCTGATCGATGTATTTCAACTTGAAGTTGAGACTCAAGAAGCCGAACTGATTCAGGCAACGAGTTCGAAGAGCTGGTGCCAGCAGTGGTAGCTAGTAACTCGAACACTACATCAAGACATGACTTTGGGGTTGTCTCAGTGTCTTCAATATAGTTTTTATCAGCTTTCTTGGAGACCAACAGGGATGTCTCACTATCTTCAACCTTATCTGCATTACTTCCTTTACCATTGCATAACAGGGTACTCTTCTCCAATATTTTATCCGCGTTCTAAAAGAGAAACAAACAAACACATCTTAGGTTTACAATGTAGTATATGAAACTCATTTTGGTAAACCAGTTCAGTAGTAAGGTGGACAGGATAACATCATGAAACAAACATATATCTATGTAGTATGGTCACAGTATGGTCTATATCATTCTAGTTTATGTTGCCAAATCAAGATATATACAGTTCGAATCATATCTATTTAAGACAAAGCAACATAGACAGAATATAAGTGTGGGAAACTACACAACAATAACAACACTTGTAATGTGTATGGCATGAGAACATAACTGTTTATTCAATTGAAACTGAAATCAACATAGAGCAAGTTACAACAGCAAATAACCAAACACGTTGAAGAAACAGGTATAAAACATACCTGTTGCGCCATTGGAGTTTCAATTGCATCCTTCAAATTTGAAATTGGTTGGTATCAGTAAATACAGTGATGCAAGAGCAAAGTAGTATGAACCATAGCTACGGAATCTGACCTGAGAACAATTCTTCTTTTGCTTTAAGCGTTGACTTCGGGTTTGGAGTGGTGGTCCTCATGATTTGGGCACTGCAGTTGCCTTACTAACTGCTCGTGTTTGGGTGCTCTGTGGTGGAGACGGTGTTGTGTCAACAGGAACTGGGTGTCTATTTGCTGGGGTTGGGGTTCGAAGGGGTGTAGCTGGTTCTCTGTCCAACTGGGTAGGGGTACAATCTGCATGAGTGTTGGTTATGTGTGGTGGGGCTGGTTCTTGGGCAAGTACAACCGTGGTTCTATCTGCATCGACAGGTAGCACGATCTTTTCTGAAGACCGTGTTTTTACTCCCACAGATACTGCCATCACTCCCTCCAATTGAAATGGATGATAAACAAGAAAAGTAATTGAATGTATAGACATTGTAAGATAGACAGGTGCAATGGATAGTAGGGAAGAAAACATGGCATGAAATAATTCACATTTATGTTGTCTAAGCAAACAGAATAGCAGGACATGATTTCACATATATGATGGCTAATTAAACAGGATAGCATGACATAATTTCACATGTATGATGGCTAACTAAACAGGATAGAATGACATAATTCAAAATATGATGACTATGTAAACAGGATGACATGATATAACTATACGATGTGTCTATTAAAGTGGTTGGCATGCCATAAATCACAAACATGCGGCCGATGGAAACATGATGGCATGATATAATTCACGGATAGAATGACATAATTTAAAATATGATGAATATGTAAACAGGATGAGATGATATAACCGTATTATGTCTTTAGAAAATGGGTTGGCATGGCATAATTCAGATACATGTTGTCTATGTAAACATCATGGCATGACATAATTCAAATATATGATTTATATACTAAGGAAGTGAGCAGAGGGCAATCGCATATATGATGTGTCAACTAAGGAGATGGCATTCAATATTGTGTATATGATGTAAAAACTAAGCATTGCAATACGACATATGCATTATATGAGTAATATAACCCTGCCAAGTTTGATCATACACCTCAGGGGGATAATAGGACTGGTCATCTGCCTCTGAATCCTCCTCTCAAGAGCTATCTCAGAACCAGCAAGATATCTGCTTCAAGAGTAGCATTGTCTGCTCAAGACCTTGTTTTCACTCCAGATTTCTCCATCACCAATTCAAATGGCTGATGCACAGGAAGAGCAGTTGAATATACAAACATTGTCGACAAAAGCAATGAGAAATACAAAAAAAGGACGGCATGATATAAGTCACATATATGACGCTTGCCTAAACAGCATGGCATTGCATAATTCACATACATAATGCCTTGCAACAAGATAACATTGCATAATTCACATATATAATGTCTTGCAACAAGATGGCATTGCATAATTCACATATATGATAATTAGACACTAAACATGTGGCATTCACACAAAGCATGTCTAAACTAAGCAAATGACATAGCAATGCAAGATAGCATACGCACGATATGAGCAACATAACCCTGCCAAGTTAGGGCATGCACCTCGAGGGGGGGGGGAATATGACTGGTCATCTGTCTCTGAATCCTCCTCTGAGGAGCTATCGGTAACCGGCAAGACATGCGCTTCGTCAGATAGCATTGTCTGCTCTGAAGACCTTGTTTCCACTCCAGATTTTTTCCATGACCGTGCCGAATGGCTGATGCACATGAAGAGTAATTGAATGTACTAAAATTGTTGACAAATTTAACACGTAATAAAAAAATGATGGCATAATATCATTCACATAAAAAATGACTGGCTAACCAGGGTGGCATTGCAAAATTCACATATATGATGCCTGGCTAGACAAGATGGCATTGCATGATTCACATATACGATAAAGAAACTAAACAGATGCCATTGACACAAAGCATGTCTAAACTAAGCAGATGACATCTTTAATGTATACAGTAAGCACTGCAAGGCACCATATGCATGATATTACCAACATCAGCATGCCAAGTTAGAGCGAAGACCTCATGGGGTAAATAGGAGTGGTCTTCTCCTTCTAAATCCCCCTCAGAACAGTTATCTTCCTCTTGATTACAATCCGAAATGGGTGGAGGGGGGCTGCCTTTGCGCCCACCATGGAACAACGTCTGCATGAAGTTTTATTGCCGCGCAAGGCTCGTCTCTTTTGCTCTACATGATCAGTTCTATTGTGTACAATAACTGGCATGCATAGGAATAAAACATAGTGAGATTATGTAAGGAGTGCATGCACAAATCCAGAGTGATGGTAGCAAAGTGTGGATAGACCCAAAACCAATGATAGCAGGCAGATAATAGCTTTAGTTAAAAAATACAAATAATGGCTCCTTTAATGTTTGTTTGCACCCAACATGAAACTCATAGTAGACACCGGAGGTTAACCAGATAGTAGACAGATAGTACTAATTGCTGCCCCAATATGTACCCCACAACCATTTAAAACTCAAGTTTCAGCATTAGTTTGGACCTGACTCGGAGTCTAATAGGTGAACACGACGATAATGTAGCATGTCATCATATTAAGCGGCGATAACGTGGCGGACACGAAAGAGTGCGACCTCTCTTGAGGACCCGTAGTCCTCAAGGTCATCTGCTCGATTGATGATGGTAATGTAGTTGTCGTGGCTGCCGCGCGGGAAGAAGATCTGAGGCGGCGAAAGATACCGGTGAGCGGATCCTCTTGTGGTGAACCCTTCCATCATTGGAGCAAATGAGCTGGGTGGAACACAATACAGGAGCAAGACAAACCACACAAGGTTTTCTTTGACACATATCTGTAATAGAAGTAATTGAGTAAGGGCTTGTTTGAATTTGAGGATTCTAACAATGCAGGGATAGGAAATAGACAGGATGCAAAAAAAGCATGGTGAGATTAAGTCAAACCATAAGAAAATGTACGGTTATAATGCTATTATGCTACTATCTCTTAGTCTTGTGCTTGATGAATAGGAATATGAAAAGGAGGAGAAGTGGAAATTAGAATTCCTACGGTTTTTCTTTCAAGGAGACACTAAAGGAACAAATCCTACAGTTTTCCTTTGCTCCATTCCTTTGCACCAAATTCATGAAAAGTTGTACCATAGGAAACTTTCCAATTCCTATGTTTTTCATTCACTTTTCCTTTCAAGCACTGGCGATTCAGTAGACAGGCTTGAGCAAGGAAAATCCTACACTAAACAAATGTTTTTGTGCTACTTCTATTACTTTGGACCCAGACCACTGCCATACTAGCTCAACTCCCAGGCCCAACAACAAATGCACAGCTCAAACGCGCAGAGATAAATAATGATGGCATTCAAGAGAGTCCATCACGGATAGCTAAGTTGCCTGGTACCTCACTGCTTGTCATATAGTAGGATAAAATAATCGATTTCCGTTACTACCAAAGGCTCGATGGACAATATATATAACATGTAGAGTAAAAAGAGATGCAACAAGTGTACAACCTCTTTGGCGAAGCCATGTCGAACTCAGTGTGATTGGGTTGGCGGTGAGGATGCTCCGCCGACTTTGTTTGTCGGAGGAGGGAAGAAGATCTTAGGCGTCTGGAGATGGAGCCCGAGGTATTGCTCCGCTGTGATGGAGGGTTTCGTCGTTGGAGCAGCTTCGGTGAGTTGTACGACGCCGAGGCTGAAGCAGGACAAGAGAGACAACAAACAACGTTAACCTGAGTGGAATTCTAATAGCATCTCCAATACATGACGTAAAATACATAACCACAAAGTGCTAGATGTAAAATACATCAGCCGCTCATCTCTGAACTTAACTGTCGAAACTGAACTTAACTGTCGAAACTGAACTTAACTGTCGAAACTGAATTTTGTTATCGAAACTGAACGCACTAGCAAGGTGAGGCTACACGTCGGTCGACTGACTTTTTCATCTCTGGTTAGTCGATTTTGCAGCTGTTGGATACGAAATCAAGGGCCTGCGGTTCATCTTCAACCTCCACCCCCCTGAGCCGCCAGCCACCACCAGCCAAACAGCAGCCCCCGCCACCCGCGGCCGGCGGTGTGCCGCCCTGCCCGCCCCGAAAACACTCCCCACCGCCGGTCCGCCGCCGCCCCGGCCATCCCTCTAGCCCCCCGTGCCGAGCTTTTTCTTCGGCGATCCCCACGCCACCGCCCCGCCAATGCCTCGCCAACGCCGACGACCACCGCCCCCCATCCTGAACCCTAAGATAGATAGTGGGGTACCTCTCCGTGAGCCCCCCCCCAAGGGCTGGTTCTTCCTTCACCCCAATGAGCCCACCCTTGAAAATCGACTGACCCAAAATTCGATTCAGTCGACTGAAGTGTAGCCAAATCGGAGCAGTATCGCAAGCAAGAGCAAGAGCGAGAGCAGCAGCGCGAGCAAGAGCAGACCAGACCGGGGACCGAGAGCAAGAGCAAAGCAGCAGCGCGAGCGAGAGCTAAAGCAGCAACAGCTCCTACTGATGTGGACATCGCCGCCGAGGGAGCGACACCGTGGAGGAAGTTGCCGGCGACGTCGCCGTGGATGGAGCCGCGCCGTGTCAGCTCGGGACCGAGCGCCGGCAGCACCGTGAGATTGAATCAAGAAGAAAATGCGGCGATTAGTGTACAACCTCTTTGGTGGCGCCAATTAGGCCACAGCTTCATCCGAGGAAACGATGATGATGATGCTCTTCCGGTGGTGCAGGTGAAGACGGCGGTGTGGGAATGGAGGTGGCGCGAAAGACAAGGGGAACGTCGGGGCAGCTCCTTGGAGGTGGAGGACGGGGTGGCTGAACCGGCGGGACGATGAGACCGACGACGGATCCTCATCCGGTACGGTGGATGAGGGACGTCGAGGTGTTGCTGTGGACGACATCGTCGGGGAAGAGGCTCCGGCTGGGTGGCGGACGGAGCAGGGTGTGGGGTTTCGTCGCGGGTTTTCGTGGCCTCGGTGTACGAATGGGTGGGTGGATGGGATGGCAGTGGGGAACCATGGCTTAGAGACGCGCTTGTCCGAAATGTGGGGTAAGTTACGAAAGTACCCCCCACTGATTTGAGGCGGTTCTTTCGGTTCAGGGGTACCACGGGCGTTTTCGAGCGCATTCTAATTTCAGAATAGCAAGGCGCGGGTTGAGATGGAGGGAGTTGTCGGAGCACAACGAGACAAAGATATATCTTAAATATTTCAGGCTAACAAGGCACGGGTTGAAGAGGTGGGAGTTTCGCAGCACGATAGACAGAGACGCTAGCTTCAATTTTCGGCATAACAAGGCGCGGCTTGAAATTTCGGAAGAACAAGCTTAACGTGTACCCAAAAAAAGACAATTTGCACCTCAACACGCACAACACACACAAACACCATTTAGACTAGAGTAAGGTACACGTGCATTACACGCATGAGATTTGGCAACCAAATTATGAATAAATACCACATTATAGCATGCAAGCTTTGAGCCATATATGCATGATGTAGATGTTCATTTAATTCTTATAGTCCATTTCATTCAAAATCATCTAGTTTTCATAAGAAAGCTAATCTATTTTAAGATTCATGAAATTGTGCGTTGTAAGACATAAAGTAAAAACAAATAATGGCAAATCATGTACAAAAAAATTTTGGGCAATTCTGATACGGAAGATTCTAGAACAAATAAGAAGTGCTTGTGTTTTGATGTTTGTGCATTATGCTTAAGTTCAACCATGAAGTCTTCTAGATTATACATGTGGCGAAATCTGGTGGAATCTAGATGATATCCAACAGCCAATAGTGCTCAAATTTGCCATCTTTGGACCATCGGATTCGTCTCATCCAACGACCATCTTTCAACGTTAAAGTTACCCACACACAATATAAAAAATATATAATAACATATATATATAGGGGTATAGATATAGATATGTGATGCGAAAGCCTCCCATCATCTCCAATTAGAATAGTGTGTCCATGCACGGATGCGACGTGGCCAAATGATGTCTGCCATCGGTATCTCAAATTCAAATCCGTCTGACCTTGTTCAATGTGTATACATTACAACATGCTCATTTCCAAACCACACCGCATAGATCTCCGTTATATTCATGCATGCATGGGTTTCAACCATCAGGATCTCTTATTCAAATATTTGAATTCAACTTTACATTGATTATGACCTCACCTATTATTTTACACCCACACAGTAGTCTTCTCTTTATAATTGTACCACTAACTTTCTCTCGTGCATGCATGCACACACACTACCAGTCGGCATTATCCATCGCACGCATGCAATCTTTTTCTTCAGGTCGGTCTCCCATGAAGGCACACACCCACACACATCCCCCTCTCCATCATATCGGGCATTCTTTATCTCTCACGCATGCATGCGCAACGATCGATGTTCCTCTATGTATGTGTGTATATAGCTAGGTCTTTCATAGTTTTCCACACAAATTGAATAATCGATATATCCAGTGAGGTCTCACCCTCTTTCCGACGTCCACATCGATCAATCTATACCTCTCTATATAGGATTAACATATATAGCTAATACACCCACATTAATTATATATCCAACGTCCCCTTCTCATCATCCATGCCTTCCGCTTCATCTCTGAGACGCGTGCACAATGGTGGAGACATGGGGCAGTAAGGGCCCTGCCCCTCCCCCCTAACATAACTATATATCGAGGCTAATATGAATGTGATCATTAGAAAATTGGTGCTAAAAAGGTTTAATTTCATGAATTGACCCTCCTCGTAAAGGACTAGCAATGTTTGCCCCCTAGCTCATTTATTTTTCATGGCTCCGCCACTGCGTGCAACAGCGCACATGTTCGCCCCTCTCTCTAAATATCGATCTCACACTTGTGCATTCCTTCATAGTCTCCCTCCACTCGGCCCCTCGCACCATCTTCTAGCCCCCCACCGGATTTTGCCACATGTACAATCTAGCAGACTCCATGGTTGAACTTAAGCATAATGCACAAACCTCAAAACAACAGTGGTTCTCTTTTGTTCTAGAATCATCCGTATCATAACTGCCCAAACTTTTTTTCTAGTTGAATTGCCATTATTTGTTTCTAATTTATGCTTTACAACACACAATTCCATGAATCATAAAATAGATTAAGGGCTTCTTTGATTCAAAGGATTCTCAAAGGAACTTTGGAGGATTCTAATCATTAGGAATTTTTCCTATCTTGGTTGTTTGATTCGTAGGATTGTAAACCATAGGAATTTTTCCATATGATTCATTTGCACTAGATTTCATAGGAAACATCCCATCCACTCAAACCTCTTTGAAAGAATTCTGCGTTTTTTCCATGCACAATCAAACACTCGTACAATCCTGTAGGATTCATGACGACATTCCACTATAATCCCATGTTTTTCCTATTCCCGCGTTCTTAGCTTTTTTATAATTGATTTTGAATGAGATGAACTATAAGAATTAAATGAAGGGCTACATCAGGCATATATGACTCAGAGATTACATGCTATAGTGTGGTATTTATTCATAATTTGGTTGCAAAATCTGATGCGTGCAATGCACGTGTACCTTACTAGTACTTCGAGTATGTGCAAAACACGTAAATTAGAATACCAATGGCACGCTACATAGTGTCTCTCTTACAGTTCATGAAGCCACGTGGCACATGTGGAGGCGTTGTTGCGACCTCTTTGCATGGATTGATCACAGTGACATGCTGCTGGTTCCAGAAGAATGTACTTGTCCTCCCTGAGCCATACTGGCGGTACATGAATGAAGCGAAGATGTGCACGCACGCCACGCATGCAGTCATTCCCTCGCACGCACACGCGGGTACACGGGCGGACGCAATTTTGTACCAAGATCCACCCCATGTGACAATTTGACGCGTGTAAAGTCGTTCACTTTATTGATGGTCAATTAATACAGCGCATGCAAATTGAGTGGACGTGAGGGCGGAAGAAAGACATTATTGCTCCACTGCTGAAAGTGCGTTATATCGACTAGAGGGGGGCTGAATAGGCGATTTTTATGAATTCTTCACTGAGGAATTTGCTGGTGAGGAAATTCCTTAGCGAAGAACTACTTGCAGCGGAATAAGTACTCAGAAGTAAGCATAAAAGAATACAAGCATGGTCATCATGATGAAATGAAGACTAGCACAGAGTACAGAAAGCGTAATCACAGGATAACACAAGATGAAGACAAACAGACTGAAGAAATTGAACTGAGGAAATTGAGAAAGTCTTCAGTCAAAGTCTTCAAGCACAGATATGAACAAACATTCAACACAGTAATGAGGAAATGAAAGGGTTGAGGAAATAGAACCAGTTAGGTTGATGAAGACAATGATTTGGTAAACCAGTTCCAACTACTGTCTCAGTTGTACGTCTGGTTGGAGCGGCTGAGTATTTAAACTCGAGGACACGCAGTCCCGGACACCCAGTCACTAAGCACGCAGCTCAGGACACCCAGTCCTCACCGTATTCTCCTTGAACTAAGGCCACGTAGACCTCGTCCAATCACTCGTGGTAAGTCTTCAGGTGACTTCCAAACGTTCACAGACTTAGTCACTCGGCGATCCACAATTCCTCTTGGATGCTCTAGACCATGACACCTAACCGTCTGGAAGAAGCACAGTCTTCAAAGGTAACAAGCATCGGATCCACGCAGGATCAATTTCTTCAGTGATGCTCAATCACTTTGGGTTTGTGGGGGTTTGGTTTTGGGATTTTCCTCACTTGATGATTTTCGCTCAAAGTCCTCGAAGGATGGGTTGCTCTCAAATGACAAGTGTCAAGTTCTCTCGGAGCAGCCAACCAACTAGTGGTTGTAGGGGGCAGCTATTTATAGCCTAGGGAGCAGCCCGACATGATAAGACATAAATGCCCTTCAATGATATGACCGTTAGGTGGATAAGATATTTTGAGACAGCCGGCGTGCAGCACAGCAACGGTCGAAAATTTGACTCTCAAATTCCTCAGGGCTATCATGTTCCTCACTGTGTAGGCAATTCACACTGGCGAATTCCTAACTCCTCGATCGAGCAAAGGTCCTCAAGGAATGTAAGAACTGCGTCTCACATCAAGAAATTGACTGAATCGTATGAGATTTCCAATGGCTTCACTCAAGGGATTGGTAGGTGTAGGATTTTGAGTTGAGCATCACATGGAAATTTTTTCCTTAGTACTTCCTTGACCCCCTTTAACAGTACGGTGTTTCCTATGACTCAAGAAAGAGAAAATGAAACTACGAAAACAAAAGTCTTCACGCTTCATGTTCCTCAAGTGAATATCAAGTCTTCAAGGTCACACCAATTTCTTCACTTTCAAAGTCTTCAAAAATTCTTCAGAATATCAAAGTCTTCAATCAAAGAACTTCATTTTTAGGGGTCGACTTTCTCTATAAATATCAAACTCCTCATAGACTTATGGACCTATGTACACTCACAAACGCATTAGTCCCTTAACCTATAAGTCTTCAATACACCAAAATCACAAAGGGGCACTAGATGCACTTACAATCTCCCGCTTTTTGGTGATTGATGACAACATAGGTTAAGTTTTCAACGGGGATAAACATATGAAGTGTAAATACTGATATTGAGGAATTTGATTGCAAGATATAGAAGAACTCCCCCTGAAGATGTGCATAGTGAGGAATTTGCGTTTGAGGCAATGCACATTTGAAGAGTTGAATCATGGAGAACTCCCCCTATATCTTGTAATTCATACACGCATTTGATATATAATATGAAGAATTTGAAATGCATGATGAAATATGGTGCCTGATGAGATTCAGCATGCGTGCAATAATATTAACGAGGAATAAGCATGCAGAATAGCACATCAAAAGTATCAGAGCACAGTGCATCAAAAGCATCAGAGCACCGTTCAAAAGTATCAGGGCACCATCGGGTTTAAGATTACAACTCGATCCAATAAAAGTTTCGGAAGAACGAGAGTTGTAACTTTAGAAAAAACGCCCTTAATATAGACCAGCTTGAAGACTAACTCAGATTTCTCCCCCTTTGTCATCAAATGACCAAAAGGGATTGAAACTGAGGACTAACGCCCCTGAAGAATTTCAAGTCGATGGAGAAGCGCCAGCGTTGTTGGGGTTGTTTGTTGTAGCAGGGCCTGCCGCAGTGTCGTCCAAATCTTCATACTCATCAGTGTCACGCGATGAAGATTAAGAGCTGGCCACCAGATCAGGAACTTTGACCCTCTTGAATTTCTTCTGAGGAGGTGCAGATCACCAAATTCTTCCTTGAGACCCATAGTCTTCGTTCTTCAGCGCTATAGACATGAGTGAGGACAGCCCAGTGCGGTTGAGGGTTTCATGAAGGTAGTAGTGGTTTTCTTCACCGCATTATGTGTTGAGGTCATGTTGTGAAAAATTGCACCAAACCGACGCTTTACCCATTTGTGATTGCGATCAACCTTCCGATGAAGACCGAGGAGTAACTCACGGTCACCATCACCACGGTGCTTTGTGGCTTGAGGATTTTGCTTAGCTGAGGTATTTGCGGCAGTGTCATGTGTGGCAGAGTCGTCATTGGTAGAGTAAGATGTAGCCAGGCGAAATTGACCATCCAATGGACGAATGCCTTCATCGATCACAGTAGCTGCCTTGCCTTTATCATCAGCTGATGAAACTGTCCGTTTGAGGACTTCAATGGGAGACAAGTAGCTACCGTGGTTCAGAGTGTGAGTTTTGTAATTCAGTGAAGACCTTGCCCTTATGAATCTCATAATCCAAGGCGCATAGGGCTTCAGCTCGAAAGGTGACATAGCAACATTGGCCAGAGTCCTCATGAAGAAATCATGGAAGTTGACGGGAACGCCATGAATGATGTTGAAAAGCATGTTCTTCATGATGCCAACGACATCTTCATCATTTGAGTCGTGGCCTTTGATAGGACTCATTGTCTTCGTCAGAATGCGATAGACAGTCCGAGGCACATAAAGCAATTCCTTGACGAGGAATTTGGTTAGTGGGGCCTGCCTGTGCTTCAAAGGCTTCATGAGCACTTGCATATAGTGATTTGTCGGTTCAAGGTCATTGTAGATGCAACATGCAATCGTCATGGGGAGGATCGAGAGGAAGGACACGAAGCAATTCAGTTCTTTGGTGCCTTGTAGTGAGTGTTTTCGGTCATCCAATCCAACACCCATGAATTGACATCTTGACGTCCGCCATGATATGCAAGATGTAGCGTAGAACTGAAGAATGAGTTCTTCATTCCAATCGCAAATGTCAGTGCAGAAATTGAGTAATCCTGCATCGTGAAGAACACTGAGGACTGGCTCGAAGCATGGCAGAGATTCCATATCCACGTGAGGAATGTGTTCATGATCGAAGATTTTGTCTTTGTCAAACAGCACTGAGGAATAGAAGTTGGCTTGACTAGCAGTCTAGAAACGCCTCTTCCTTATGCGAGCAAAGTCATATGGGTTGTAGTCAGTGAAGAATACATGCTCGGATAAGAAGTCTTCAGCCTTGAACTTCTGTTTGCTTGAGAACGGATTCTTCGGCTTTGGCAGAGGGGTGTCAGTGATTTGCAGTACCACCTCAGGAATCGTGAGCTCAGGTTCTTTAGGCTGAGGAATTTCTGGTTCCTCTTCTTGTGCGGCCTGATGATCAGCAGCAGCAGGTTCTTCAGCACTAGTGGCTGGAATATCTTCATGAACAGAGGGAGTGGGATGAGTTTCTTCAGAGCCCAGTTGTACAGTTGTTGCCGGGGACTGAGGAATCTGTTGGATAGGTGTGAATAGAGGAGTATTGGGATGCTGACTTTCCCAAAAGTCATCATTCATCACTGGTGTAGTGCATCCAATATCCACATCTTCATCTTCAATTTCCGCAACACCAGCCTCTTCAGCTGTGAATTGAGGCATAGGTGAGGAATTGAGCGTTGTTGAAGGGATTGTATCCACTTCAATTTCTTCATCAATCTGCTCTGACGAATCAGCTGAATGATTTTCTTCATCAGATCCGCTTGGGATCTTATAGTCTTCTCCAAAAGGAACAATTTCCTTTGATGACATGGAGGAAATTGGAATTGCATCAACTGGATGTTCAAGTGAGCTGGTCATTGGCTTCATTTTCTTCGCAGCCGAAGAATTTGACGCAGCTGATGCCTTCCTTTTCTTCACTGCAGCTTGCTCTGCAGCCTTGGTCTTCTTCACTTCATAGGTAGAAGGAAGAATTGGAGTTGGTGTAGGCACGGGAGGAGCTGAGGAATCTGGTTGATGTTCTTCACGCAAGGCGATGGAGTTGCCTCGATCTCTTCGGGCTTCTTGAGCGCACCACTAGTGGATGCCCCGGCAATTTCTTCAAATGGCCGGAATGGAGTCATCAGCCTCGAACTTACATTTTCTTCAGCAGGCTAAAAGTCATCAGCGGTGCTGGCATGTTCTTCAAAGAGGCTGAGCGAGTCTCCACTGAAGATTTTCTTGTTGCGATGGGGCTGCAACAGTTGTCATTTTCTTCGTCAGGTTGATGAATCTCACTTTGGCTCCTTGCCAATCAGCATAGTATGCATCGAAGTCTTTGCTGAGGGCTTGAACTTCAGACTGAGCCTGGAGAAGTTCCTCAGGTGTCATTCTGACAACATTTTTCTTCAGGAGCTTCTCCTTCCTTTATTGAGCCTTCTTGATCTCTCTTGCCTTTTCAAATTTCCATTTCTCTTGAGTGATGAAATGGGTCAGCATGTGACTTTGACCAGGAGTCAGATGAAAATCAGGCATTGGGGTGTTTGGATCCTTGTGCCAGAGGTCAATGTAGTCGAGGATTTTCCTCGGATCCAAAAGCAGTGGCACATATGTGCCTTTGGCTCTAGCGGCCTTCACTTGTCTGTCTCTGATGATTTCTGCAAGTTCATCATCAGAAGTTTCATCATCAGAGGGCACATGGAATGTGACCTGTTTCTTCCTTGGACTTGGCCGAGGACCGCGTCCAGCTGTTGCTTTAGTCTTCAACAGTGTGGGGCCTGATGAGGACATTGGTGCGGCTGAGGAACTTGCTGAGACACCGGAAGAAATTGAAAAACCCGTAGTCCTTTGACATGTAGCCAGATGCACAGGAGCTGAGGACTTTGGTGGAGCAGTAGCAGTCTGAGGAATTTGTCGTGAGGGCATAGCTGAGGAACTTGGCGTGAGGGCGCTGTAGGTGAAGCACTTGGCTTGCGAGCAGGCTTCTTTGACATTGATTTCCTTGGTCTGACCGAGGTCTCAGCAGCAGCAGCGGTAGAATCCTCATTGAATTTCTTCACAGCCTCCTTGGCTTGTCTTGCCAATTTGGCTTGGCGCTTAGCCCATTCTTCAGGAAAGTCCTCACCACTTTTGATGCTGGTGGGATCAGCTACTTGGCCAGGTGCCAATGGAGCTCTTGGGCATGGAGGATTGAGGGCGAATTTCTTCATGTACTTTGGAGTAACATATCTGTACTCCCTCCATTCTCTTGCCCATCTCCGTTCAATCCTCTGAATGCGCACTTTACGCTGATTTTTGTTCTCTTTGCCAAACTTGGCTTCATCATGTGTGCAATAGTCCTTATATATGTCATCAGGGAGCTCGAAAGCAGTCATGACCTCAGGCTTCTTTCCTCCTTTCTGCGGTCTCTTTCCTTCAGCCATATTCTTCAGATAGGAATTTGAACAATTGAACACTCTGAAGAAGTATGCAGCTTTTCTTCGAGGAACGCTGCAAATGAGTTAAGTTGATGAGAACCTAGTGATTCAGCAGCGGACATGAGTACCTGTGAACAGAGTGTAGGTGCGAGGAATTTGGAGAGGTCATATGCGTTCTCAGAAGGTTTTTCAAAAAGACAAGTTTTGAGGAATTTGACCAGTTGAGCCTTGAGGAATTTCACTAAGCGTTCTTGTCTTAGGTTCCAGAGTTGTACAGATCGAAGATCCACACAATTGAGGAATCTTGAAGAAAATGATTGCTTAGAGAAATGGATCAAGAGCATACAGTGTGTGAGGTGTTCATATGTGTGAAGATTTGAAGAATAAAACACCTTTGAAGATTTTTAGGAAAGCTTGAGAATCAAAGTGAGTAATAAAAGTAACTTTTAATTACCCGAACTGAAGAACGCGACGAACTGAGATGAACAGAGGTGAAGTTCGTCAAGCTAGATCTCCCACGCCCTAACTTGGCAGAGGGAGACAGCTACGGCGGCGGCAGAGTGAAGATTTCCGCAACCGGCGTGAGTACGACGGCGACGAGGTCGAGGCAGCGAAGCTCTTCCTCACCGGCGACGATGGAGTAGCGGCGACGCTAGGGTTTGAGGAGCTCGAGCGAGAGACAGCGACCGAGCAGAGTAAATGAAGTGAGGAAGGGGAGAGGGGTATTTATAGCCACGGTGAATAACTGTTCACCCGAAGATTTTGGGACGAACATGCCCCTGCCCTTTCTCCTTCACGCGACATGTGTCACCCACGTACTGTGTAGATGCGATCATGTAAGATCGTGGGTGAATATAATAATGCATCATGGGATGCGGAACGGTTTGAGCGGCAAAACCAAAAATCTGGATAAGCTTTGTTTTAAAGTTTCGTTCGCAATTTCTTCAGCTGACAAGGACACAGTGAAGACTTTGAACGAGTTTCAAATAGAACGCACATGAAGAATTTGTGAATAGATTGGGTTGAGTATAGCATAGAGGAGGAAGGGTCCGATCACATTCACTTAGCAGAAAAAAACAACTTGAAGAAATAACCATAAGTGAATGCTGTAGAGGACATAAACTCATATATATATATAGGCAATGAAGAAAAATGACGGAAACAGTGAAGATTTTGCAAAGTTGAAGAATTTGAAAAATTGAAGAATTTCAAAACTGAGGAAAAACTCAAATTGAAGATTTTCAACTTTTTGTGGTGGCGTGACCCACCGTATAAGAATGATGATTTCAAACACCGGGTACAATTGTTGTAGGGTTCTGAGAATCAAATTCTTCATTAATTTCTTCACACTTAGAGTGTAATTCTTTATTGATTGAAGAAAAACGTTTCTCCATGTGTTGCACATCTAAGTCATCAATTTTGCATAAGTGTTAGGATGTGTGTCCTTTTCAAAGAACATTCAAAGACTCTAAGATATTTAGCTCACACCGCAACTTGCTAAATCTCTTCTCATCCAAGGGCTTAGTGAAGATATCAGCTAGCTGTTCTTCAGTCTTCACATGTTCAATGGAGATGTCGCCCTTCAACACATGATCACGAAGTAAATGATGACGAATCTGAATGTGCTTTGTCTTCGAGTGCTGAACTGGGTTGTGAGCAATCTTGATGGAACTCTCATTGTCGCAGAGGAGAGGCACATTCTTCACGTTGACGCCATAGTCCTTGAGGGTTTGCTTCATCCAAAGCAGTTGAGCACAGCAAGAGCCAAGCAGCAATGTATTCAGCTTCAGATGAGACGGTGATACGCATTCTGTTTCTTCGAGGACCAACAGACCAAAGATAGTCCGAGGAAATGACAAGTACCAGATGTTGACTTGCGGTCCACGCGATCACCAGCATAGTTGGAGTCAGAATATCCAATGAGATCAAAAGCATAGCCCTTGGGGTACCATAATCCTAGTGTTGGTGTGTGAGCTAGGTATCGAAGAATATGCTTTACAGCCTTATGGTGTGATTCCTTCGGTGCAGCTTGAAATCGGGCACACATGCAAACACTAAGCATTATATCTGGCCTAGATGCACATAAGTACAATAAAGAACCAATCATGGGCGGTATACCTTGTGATCAAGTCAATATCATTTTCATCGATTGCATAGATGGCCATTTGTGGGCATAGGAATTTTAGCGCCTTTGCAATCTTGCATGCCGAATTTCCTCAAGACATCTTTGAGGTATTTCTCTGAGATATGAATATGCCATTGCGGTGTTGATGAATTTGAAGACCTAAGAAGAATTTCAACTCTCCCATCATAGACATTTGATATTCTTCACTCATCATATAGGCAAATTCATCACTATAACGTTGGTCGAGACAGCCAAAGATAATATCATCAACATATATTTGGCACACAAATAGTTCACCATCATAAGATTTAGTAAAGAGAGTAGGGTCGAGTGAACGGGTGTGAAGCCATTCTTCACGAAGAATTCCTTCAATGTATCATACCACGCTCGAGGGGCTTGCTTGAGGCCATAGAGGGCCCTATTAAGTCTCAAGACTTTGTCGATTCTTTGAATCTTCAAAACACGGGGTTGAGCAACATATACTTCTTCCTCAAGCTTACCATTGAGGAATGCACTTTTCACATCCATTTGATATAAGATGATATCATGATGGTTAGCGTAAGCAAGTAATATCTGAATAGCCTCAAGTCTAGCAACAGTGCAAAAGTTTCATCGAAATCGATTCCTTCAACTCTGTGTAGCCTTGAGCTACTACTCGTGCCTTATTCCTCACTACAAGGCCATTTTCATCTTGCTTGTTGCGGTAGATCCACTTTGTGCCAATGATATTATGCTTGCGAGGATCCAGGCGATTGACCAGTTCCTGACATTGTTAAGCTCGAATCGATGTAATTCTTCTTGCATAGCTTGAATCCACTCGGCTCGAAATGCTTCATCTACCTTAGTGGGCTCTATGATAGAGACAAAAGCATAGTGCCCACAAAAGTTAGATAAATGTGAAGCTTTTGAGCCTGTGAGAGGACCTGGTGCGCTAATGTCATCGATGATCTTCTCCACTTGCACTTCTTTTGCAACGCGAGGATGAGCTGGTTGTCGCTGAGGAATTTGATCAGCATTTTCTTCAGCACCATTTTCCTCATCATGTTCTTCAGGTGCATCAGCTCGACATTCTTCATGAACAGGAATGAATTCTTCAGCAGATTCTTCAGTAGGAATGACATCCTCAGTTGCCTTGAACTTGATAGAATCCTCAGGTGCTGGTTCATCTAACACATAAGTAGGTGCTCTCTTTGCGAGCCATTAGTTTCATCGAACCGCACATCTACAGTGTCAACAATCTTGTGAAGAACGATGTTGAAGACTCTGTAGGTGTGCGAGTCCTTTCCGTAACCAAGCATAAAACCTTCATGTGCTTTCGGTGCAAATTTAGAGTTGTGGAGGATCTCTAATCCAACATTTAGCACCGAAGACTTTGAAATAACTCACATTGGGTTTCTTGTCAGTGAGGAGTTCATAGGCTGTCTTCTTGAAGAATTTGTGAAGATATACTCTGTTGATGATGTGGCACGCAGTATCAATTGCATCAATCCAAAAACACTGAGGCGTTTTGTATTCATCAAGCATAGTGCGAGCCATCTCAACAAGAGTTCTGTTCTTGTGCTCCACGATGCCATTTTGCTGAGGAGTATAGGGAGCAGATAACTCATGAGTAATACCAAGTTCATCAAGATAAGCATCAAGACCGGAATTCTTGAACTCAGTTCCATTGTCACTTTTGATGTGCTTGATCATCACACCAAAGTTGGTTGAAGCCCTCGAGGAAAATCGTTTGAAGACTTCCTGCACTTCATGTTTGTAAGTAACAATGTGTACCCATGTATATCGAGAGTAATCATCAACAATGACAAAACCATATAGAGATGCATCATTAGTGACTGCTGAGTAATGGTTAGGTCCGAAGAGGTCCATGTGAAGCAATTCAAATGGACAAGTAGTGGTCATGATAGTCTTCGCTGGATGCTTGGCCTTGGTCATTTTTCCAGCTTCACAGGCTCCGCATAAGTAATCCTTGAGGAATTTGACATTCTCAATGCCAATGACTGCTTCTTCTTCGCAAGCGTGTGCAAATTTCTCATGCCTGCGTGACCAAGTCGTCGATGCCATAGCCAGCCTTCTGAAGCTTTTGCAAGTAGACACACGGCTGGTTGTGGTCCTGTAGAGAAATCAACAATATACAAATCTCCCCTCCTAAAGCCTTCGAAGACTTTGGAATTGTCAGCTTCCATAATCACAACACAGCGATACTTTCCAAAGACAACAACCATATCAAGATCATAAAGCATTGAGACTGACATGAGGTTGTATCCTAAGGACTCAACAAGCATGACTTTGTCCATGTGTTTATCCTTAGAGATTACAACCTTACCAAGACCCAATACCTGACTTTTGCCTTTGTCCGCAAAGATGATATGCTTCAGATGTGACGGTGATAAGGGAGCATCCATCCATAGATTCTTGTCACCAGTCATGTGATTTGTACACCCACTATCGAGGACCCATTCAGTAGTTTTGGGTTGATCATCCTGCAGATGAATTAGTGTAGCTTACAATCTCATATGCTTCATCAGTGAAGAATATGATATCAAGTTCATCAGATGAATTTCATCAAGCGATAAATGATATAGCAAGATGAGGGCGTGTGAAATGAAAGTTCATTTCATCATGATTCGCCGCATCCTTTCGAGCAATTTCGTGAGGTCCCCAAGAAATTCTTCAGACGTTAAAGCACGCCCGAGACCTGACCTACAGAAGAGATTAGTTCTTTTTCTTCACCACCCACATCTGGAGGGGTGGCAAATAATTCATCACTCTGCGAGCACCATATGAGAAAGGTGGCAAAGATGCCAAACCATTTCGTTTCACATAAGAGGGGTTAGGGTAAGCATATGAATAAGTAGAGAAATTCTTTGAGGACTTATGAATATAATGGTTTGAAGAATAATGCACATATTCATAGCCCTTAGCTCTACCCTGCGAGACAGAGTTGTTAGCACGATGATAATCATATGAGGAATTTGATCCTTTTGAGGAATTTGATCCATGATGGGAATTTGGTCCGTATGAGGACTTGGATCCATATGAAGAATTTGGTCCACATGAAGAATTTGATCTGGGGTTCCTGTTCTTCACAGGTGGTGTCATGAGGACATTCACCTGAAGACTTTCAACATAACTTTTGGGAACCCAGATTTTCTTCATAGGAGAACCGTTCCTGCAGTTAGTGCCAACATATCTAGCAAATACTTCACCATTCTGATTTTTGAACAGTTTATAATTGGAGTCAAATGACTCATCAGAAGAATGAGGAGATTCACATGTAAAGCCAGATAAGTTAGATGGATCAACTGGAGGTCCCTTTGCAAAGAACCCATGAGGTTTTGGGTACCGCTCGGGCTTCCAATATGTTCCATCAGCATTTAGTTTCCTCTCAAAGGCAATACCCTCTTTCCTAGGGTTTCTGTTGATGATCTGCTTTTTAAGCACATCACAAAGTGTCTGATGCCCTTTCAGGCTTTTGTACATGCCTGTCATGTAAAATTCCATCAGCCCTGCATTGTCAGTGATACTAGCAATGTCCTCAGATGAGGAATTAGTGATAGCAGAGGCAAGTGAAGAATTTGCAATAGTTGAAGCATTTGAACATTCAGGCGAAGAATTAGCAGATTCACATTCAATGCACTTTAAGCATGGAAGAACAAATTCTTCCTGAGAAGCGCTAATTTGTTAAGCTAGTAATGAATCGCGCTCCTTCTGAAGATCTTCATAACACACTCTTAGCTTTTCAAGATCTTCCTTTCTTTGAAGAGATTCAGAAGAAAGCTTCTCGTGATCAGTCAAGAGGGTATTATGTTGATCTTGAAGGGCGTCAAACTTGGAGTGAATTCTCTGAAGACATTCACCCAATGCTTTTGACTGATCCATTTCTTTACGCAACATATCATCACTTTTGTCTAGCATGTTTTGAACTTGTTCCAAAGCCGTTTATTGTTTAGTGGCAATGCAAACAAGTTTGGTATAACAAGATTCAATATCATCATCAGATTCATCATTATCAGATTCATCGTCACAAAACTCGGATGAGGAGCATCCGGTTACCTCAGCACCATCTGCCATGAGACATGATGCAGAAGATGATGATTCTGGCTCAAAAGTCATCGTTTTGAGAGATTCCTTGAAGTCCTCAAACCAGGGATCATGACGGGTTCAATGACCTGCATAGACATCAGAGATTCGGTCCCGATAAGCTTCGAATTTCCAAGATGCATAATGTGCCCGAATTGATCTCTGGATAGGCAGGAACAGATGATATCCTTCGCCATGATGTCAAGTCAAGTGTACTTGCGGATATCATCAGCGTCCGCTGTCTTGCATAGATCAGTAAGACCAATCTCAGTGGCGGTCCACAGCTCGCTGTTCATTGCCATGAGGCGCTTCCTCATCATGGCCTTCCACTTGGGATAATCATGACCGTCAAAGATAGGGCATGTCACTTTCTTCATACCTGCGGTCGACATAACTAAAACTCCAAAGTGGTTAAACCAAAATCACACGAAACAAGGAGTACCTTGCTCTGATACCAATTGAAAGTGCGTTATATCGACTAGAGGGGGGCTGAATAGGCGATTTTTATGAATTCTTCACTGAGGAATTTGCTGGTGAGGAAATTCCTTAGTGAAGAACTACTTGCAGCGGAATAAGTACTCAGAAGTAAGCATAACAGAATACAAGCATGGTCATCATGATGAAATGAAGACTAGCACTGAGTACAGAAAGCGTAATCACAGGATAACACAAGATGAAGACAAACAGAACGAAGAAATTGAACTGTGGAAATTGAGAAAGTCTTAAGTCAAAGTCTTCAAGCACAGATATGAACAAACATTCAACACAGTAATGAGGAAATGAAAGGGTTGAGGAAATAGAACCAGTTAGGTTGATGAAGACAATAATTTGGTAAACCAGTTCCAACTGTTGTCTCAGTTGTACGTCTGGTTGGAGCGGCTGAGTATTTAAACTCGAGGACACGCAGTCCCGGACACCCAGTCACTGAGCATGCAGCTCAGACACCCATCCTCACCGTATTCTCCTTGAACTAAGGCCACACAGACCTCGTCCAATCACTCGTGGTAAGTCTTGGTGACTTCCAAACCTTCACAGACTTGGTCACTCGGCGATCCACAATTCCTCTTGGATGCTCTAGACCATGACGCCTAACCGTCTGGAAGAAGCACAGTCTTCAAAGGTAACAAGCGTCGATCCACGCAGATCAATTTCTTCATGATGCTCAATCACTTTGGGTTTGTGGGGTTTGGTTTTGGGATTTTCCTCACTTGATGATTTTCGCTCAAAGTCCTCGGAGGATGGGTTGCTCTCAAATGACAAGTGTCAAGTTCTCTCGAGCAGCCAACCAACTAGTGGTTGTAGAGGCGGCTATTTATAGCCTAGGGAGCAGCCCGACATGATAAGACATAAATGCCCTTCAATGATATGACCGTTAGGTGGATAAGATATTTTGGGACAGCGGCAAGAAGATAAAGAACGGTCGGAAATTTGACTCTCAAATTCCTCGGGGCTATCATGTTCCTCATCAGTGTAGGCAATTCAGATGGCGAATTCCTAACTCCTCGATCGAGCAAGGTCCTCGGTGAATGTAAGAAGAACTGCGTCTCACATCAAGAAAAATTGACTGAATCGTATGAGATTTCAATGGCTTCACTCGAAGGGATTGGTAGGTGTAGGATTTTGAGTTGAGCATCACATGGAAATTTTTCCTTAGTATTTCCTCGACCCCCTTTAACAGTACGGTGTTTCCTACGAATCAAGAAAGAGAAAATGAAACTACGAAAACAAAAGTCTTCACGCTTCATATTCCTCAAGTAAATATCATGTCTTGAAGGTCACACCAATTTCTTCACTTTCAAAGTCTTCAGAAAGTCTTCAGAATATCAAAGTCTTCAATCAAAGAACTTCATTTTTAGGGGTCGACTTTCTCTGTAAATATCAAACTCCTCATAGACTTATAGACCTGTGTACACTCACAAACGCATTATTCCCTTAACCTATAAGTCTTCAATACACCAAAATCACAAAGGGGCACTAGATGCACTTACAACTGCGCATGCGAGTAGTTAAATCGTGGGTTGCTAGTAGTACTTCCATTGGTCTCCTTCGTATTTTGTGCCAATTTTTGACAGTAACATAATATTTATGCATTTGAGCAGTGTAGTACTTGAAATTTATGTGCCGCTAAACTCATCGGGAGCCGTTTCGGGCCTCGAAACCAAAACCATCAATTAATCTTTAATTACCTTGTTCCCATCACATTCGAAAGCCTGCTCACACCTACTAGTACGTACCAAACCTGAACGTGTTCCCACTATGCAGGTATTAGTACTAGTGCTAGTACTTAGGTTATAAAAAGGGGAACTACCTAACCGAAAATTACTCTACCTTTCCTCCTCATAAGTGCTTCTTCTTCGTCCGTTGTTGCCATGGCCGGTGAGCAGAGCTCTAGGTCGAGAACTACTCGTAACAAGGGAACAGCAACCAAGGCTGCGAAAAAAAAGAGGGCTCGCCGCCACGCAGAGACCTCGAAAGATCTCTCACGGGCAGGCGATGGCTCCCAGGAGCGCCCTAGCCACGGAGGCGAACATGCCGAGCCGGCGGAGCTGGAGTCGTTATCCCTCGACGGCATGCCCAATCAGCTCAATAAGCACCTCAATAAGCAGACGGAGTTCATCCAAGGCTTGATGGAGTTGCTGAAGGAGAGCCTCGACGACATGCCCGCTGAGCTCAATAAGCAGGGGGAGTTGACCGCCGGCTTGGTGATTGTCGGTGTCAAAACCGGCGGATTTCGGGTAGGGGGTCCCGAACTGTGCGTCTAGGCGGATGGTAACAGGAGACAAGGGACACGATGTTTTTACCCAGGTTCGGGCCCTCTCGATGGAGGTAAAACCCTACTCCTGCTTGATTGATATTGATGATATGGGTAGTACAAGAGTGGATCTACCATGAGATCAAGGAGGCTAAAACCCTAGAAGCTAGCCTATGGTTTGATTGTTGTTGTGTCCTATGGACTAAAACCCTCCGGTTTATATAGACACCGGAGAGGGCTAGGGTTACACAGAGTCGGTTACAATGGTAGGAGATCTACATATCCGTATCGCCAAGCTTGCCTTCCACGCCAAGGAAAGTCCCATCCGGACACGGCACGAAGTCTTCAATCTTGTATCTTCATAGTCTTGGAGTCCGGCCGATGATGATAGTTCGGCTATCCGGACACCCCCTAGCCCGGGACTCCCTCAGTAGCCCCTGTACCAGGCTTCAATGACGATGAGTCTGGCGCGCATATTGTCTTCGGCATTGCAAGGCGGGTTCCTCCTCCGAATAATTCATAGAAGATTGTGAACACCAGGATAGTGTCCGGCTCTGCAAAATAAATTCCACATACCACCGTAGAGAGAATAATATTTACACAAGTTCAATCTGCTGACGTATTTTGTGGCGTGACATCACACCACTACCAAGCCTTTACTCGAATCGTTTTTATTATACCACCTCAGCGCATTTAGCGAAGCGGTTTTCTTGGCACGTCTTGTCGAAGCAGAGATCGTGTTCCCCTTGTTCCGGGATTCCCATCAATACGGACGTGGGTAACCCAACTGCGTCATTGATTGTGGCGCTTGGGAGATAAGCGAGCTTTACCAGGTCGGTGGGGACGCATAGTTTTCATCCACCCATATATAAGGGGATAAGCATCCACCTTTTTTTACCTACGCCTTCTTCCTCCTTTGCTTATCCATCTCCGCGCACTTGAGCTCCAGCGCCCAAGTCCGCACATCTCACCTCGACCTTCTCCAGCCATGTCCGGAGCGGGAGGCAAGTGGATGGCCTCCTCCTTTATGGAGGGGCACATCAAGAGACTACGCAGCGCCGCGACATCGCGCACCAGCTCCCCGACGAGGGGCAGATCATCCCCACCCCGAGCCCCATGAGAGGGTGGTATTCCTTCCCCATTTCCTCCGCGGACTGGGCTTCCCACTCCACCCTTTTATCCGGGGACTCATGTTCTACTACGTCCTGGATTTCCATGATCTGGCCCCGAATTTCATCCTCAACATCTCGGCATTTATCGTCGTGTGCGAGGCCTTCCTCTGCATCCAGCCCCACTTCAGCTTGTGGCTAAAGACCGTCAATGTCAAGCGGAAGGTTGTGAAGGCCAGACAAGATGCCCAACGTCACTTGGCTCGAGGGCGCCTTTGTGGAAACCATCAAAGGGTGGCAATCGGGGTGGTTCTACATCACCGAGCCTCGTGACACTGAATGGGCAACGGCCCCCGAATTCAGATCTGGCATCCCCATGCGGCTCACTTCCTGGAAGAAGAAGGGCCTGCAGTGAGGCGATTCGGAAGAGCTGACCGGACTCTAATCCTGTCTCCAAACCCTGGTGAACAAGAAGCTCAAGCTTGTCAACGTAATCCAGGTCATGCTCATCTGCCGGATTCTCCCATGCCAACAGCGGGACTTCAATTTGTGGGAGTTCGATCCGGCACAGCACCAAACCCTGAGCGGCCTCTTCGACACTACGTACGAAGATGCCTAGAGGGTGTTGTTCAAGGGCGGCGAGGCCCCCGCATCCGCTATTGAAGATCGCGGATTCAGCTCGCAGCGTTCGGCTGGCGAGGTAAGCCATGTTATCCTTTATGTGACACTTGCTTTTCATATTTTGACTTTATGCGGGATCTAAACTCCCGATACCTTTAATAGGCCTGGCAGAAGACGTCTGGACAGGTTAACTATCCGGCTCCCCTTCCAGAAGACCCAGCGGATGCCCATCTAACAGGGCTGCTGGTTCCGGCACTGTACGTGGTGCCGGAGAAGAAGGCCAAGAAGAAGGCCACGGGAACCCAGAGGAGTTCCCGGCGCCGGGTGTTATCGGACTAATCGTCCGATGACTCCAAGGCGGACTCCTCCCACGAGGACGAGGAGGAGAAGAAAGAGGCCTCTCCCACAGCGGGGGGAGAGAAGAAGAGGAAGGCCTCCCCAACAAGGGAGGCTGAAGGGTCCAAGAAGGGAAGGAGCCTTCCCCCGGACTGTTCCGCCAATGTCGGCGACGGCGACGAGGAGTGGCCCTCAAGGGCCAAGCCCGTGGCGAGATGTTAAGTATCCGGACTCCTGAATAACTTCATGATTTTTCTTTTCGCCACATGGTGTCTTTCTGATGCCGCATACAACCCTGCAGTCCGCCCAAGGACGATCTTCCCACTTCATCGAGCGGGTCCTTGGGTACGTCAGATGTGGACAGTACTTCACTTCCGACCACATCCACCCCCCGTGACACCGATGACGCCGAGGTGGGATCCCAGAGAGGGACCCACCCGGAGGAGGAGGCCCCGGAGGTGCCACAAGGCAACCTCCCGGACTTCGTACCAGACTCCGCACCGGCGGGCGGGTCCTTCGTAAGAAGGCAAGACTGTGACGCCAGCGGCCTCCGTCCAGCTGGAGGCGCCGGATAACTTGCTGGAGACGCTCAACGATGCTTCCATCAAGGAGGAACACCGCCCTGTCATGAGTGCGGTGATTCAGAAGGTTCAGCTCGCCAAAAGCAGGCTGACCGAGGCCTGCAGCAGCCTTCTAACAGGCTTTGAGGTGAGAATTTTAATATATGTAAAATAGTACCACATAGACAGTAGCCCCAGATGCTCGGTTCGGTGTTCGGAAAGAAAAGCCGGACTGAGGATCTAAAAGATATCTGTGAGTCTTAAAATGTGTCAATATGGGATTGCAGGCTGCGCTGCTGACTTCTACCGCACTGACTGTTGAGGTCAATGCTTTGAAGCAAAGCCTCGAGCGGTCCGAGAGCAAGCTCGGCCGTGCCAAGAAGCAGGTCGAGGACAAGGAAAGTGAGTAATACCTTATTAAAGTTGTAACTTACAGAAAATGATTTGGTTGCAAGAGAAATGACAAGGATAACGTGGGTACTTCAGGGGCCACGAACGAGGTGGCGACCCTGAAGGAGGCGGTGTCCGCGGCCGAACGTAATGTGGCCGTGGAGCGTGCTGGGCGAGAGAAGCAGGAGGCGCGGGTGGCGGAGGTATAGCAAGAGCTCCAGGCTCTCGTGGAAAAACATGAGAGTTTGGGCGCGACTCAAGACTTCGAGTCCGAGCTTGCATCGGCTCTTGAAAGTGCCAAAGCCGCTAAGGCGAAGCCCACAAGGCCCTCCAGAAATCGAGCGTTGAATAAAATAGCGGCGAGTAAGGCATTTTTCATGCAAAGCAAGCATGTGAATGTGAGTTACCTATTACTACCCGAATTGGAGCTCTCCAGAGCGTTCGCGGATCGGCCTGCGGCGTGTCCCATGCTTGCCGCTTTCTCTGAGGCCGAGGAGGGAGCTCGACAGAGAAGGTCTTCGTCTCGGTATCTTTGAGGCGGACATCCGTGCTTATAGCGACCAGCTGAAGCGGCTGGTCGAGCTCCACAAGGTGGCGAACAGGCCATGAAGGACCTCATAGTTGGTTGTGGCCCAAGGAGGCCATGCACAGGAGCTACTTCGGCTGGTCGCGGCGGCTGGTGGATGCTTGTCCATGGGTTGAAGTCATCAAGCACTCCACCTGCATTGAAGGTGCCTGTCGGGCCCTTGCCCGTGCTAAGGTGCACTTTGGGGCAAGATGGATCTTGAGAAGCTTGTGATGGGCCAGCCACCGCGGCAAGGAGTATCGCCGCCGAGATGTATTACAAGGGTGTCCTGAAGGGTACCCGCATTATTGCGGGTGAGTGCTCCAAAGATGTAATATTTGAGTAGACTCGCATTTTGTTATCATGTATGCTGAAAACTTTGTTCATATGCGCTAAGCAACGCTTGTTAATTTAAAATATTACCTTCTGTGCGGCCGTTTATCAAATCTGAGAGATGGCAAGTCGTCGGCTTCAGCCCCCATGCCACGAGTGCTGGGGTGTTTGGGATAAATTTGAGCACTCTTGTTCCCATTTTTGGGTCCATCTGGGGAGGCGCTCAACACAACGAACGAGGCAACCGGACTTATAATGCTTGAACACTCTCACTTAGCCATAGAATTCTATAATTTTAAATTTCGTGAAGCCCCTAATGTTCGGAAGGCGAATTGAGGCGCTATCCACGCTGGGCGGACAAAGCAGTTCCGCTCTAAGCGGCATAAGTCTTTAGGGACTCGAAAAAACCTCTCAAACAGCGACCAGCTCTCGCCTCATCATGACGGTCGGTTTTAGCTTTCTTCAGCAGGCGCTCGCCTGCTCAAGCTGAGGCGCAATCGTGAGTGGTTCTCCCAGCGCTACCTTAGCCGATACAGCGGGCGTAAGGTACCAAAACATGGGAGCCGGGCAAACCCAACTATTGACCCAAGACATGATTCGGAGCCGTTGCATATAATGCTATAAGTTCGGGGTGCCGCACTTGTGAAAGTGTTCGGACTTATCACACCATAATGTGGGAAACTTAAGCCCCTGGTGTATTTAGCCATACCAAAGTGTACGGATGCAACATGTCATAAATGAACATATGTATAAGAAAGGAATGCAATTATAAGCGAAAAGTGATGCATTGTTTATTCAAGAAATACTGCCATGAATGCAGAACGATACAAATAGTGCGGTAAGCAAGGGATGGGACCATTAAACATGTCCCCCTCCTAGGGTAGGCTGCGGAATGGTGTATAAAACAGATTTAATGCTCGTAATGGAGACCACCTGGATACTCGTCGTAGCCTTTCTCCTTCCCTGGCTGTTGCATTGTGAGTTCGACACGTCTACTGCCGGACAGGGCCTCTGGTGAACGGAGTCCTGTGGATAAGAAAAAAAAGAAAGGAAAAAAGGATGACACACTTGGGAGCCCTGGTGTGGTTAAGCCGCGATTCGGGCTGTCGTGGTCGTGCCCTCCCCTATGCCCATGGTATCTCCAGAGCGTAATGATGTGCGCGAAGGACCAGTCTTGCAATTTTGCAAGGGCTGAGGTTGGGGCCATATTGCTACGCGTCCTCGGAACGTGCTAGGTGGTCTTGTTGTAGGTTACTCCGGGCGCGTTTAGCCGTGTCCGATTAAACGGCCGGACTCGAGAATTGCCTTAAGAGGCTGCACTGCATATTACGCGAGAGCATTGTATGTTCCTCCATTTGGAGAGGCGTTCGATGTTTACGTTGACCGTGATGACTCCTCTAGGGCTGGCATCTTGAGCTTGAGGTATGCGTGGTGCGGCACCACGTTGAACTTTGCAAACGCGGTCCGTCCGAGCAGAGCATGATAGCCGCTACGGAACGGAACTATGTCGAAGATTAACTCCTCGCTTAGGAAGTTATTCGGGGATCCGAAGACCACTTCCAGAGTAACTGAGCCCGTACAATTGGCCTCTACACCTGGTATGACGCCTTTGAAGGCCGTCTTTGTGGGTTTAATCCTTGAGGGGTCTATGCCCATCTTGGGCACTGTATCCTGATAAAGCAGGTTCAGTCTGCTGCCACTGTCCATCAGGACTCTGGTGAGGTGAAATCCATCGACGATTGGGTCTAAAACCAATGCGGCGAATCCGCCGTGGCGGATGCTGGTGGGGTGGTCCCTTCGATTAAAAGTGAATGGGCAGGAGGACCTTGGGTTGAACTTCGGGGCAACTGGCTCCATCGCGTATATGTCCCTGAGTGCACGCTTCCGCTCCCTCTTGGGTATGTGGGTTGCGTATATCATGTTCACCGTCCGCACTTGTGGGGGGAAACCTTTCTGTCCTCTATTGTTCGGCGGTTGGGTCTCTTCCTCGTCATCGCTATGCAGACCCTTGTCATTGTTTTCGGCAATTAGCTTGCCTGCCTGCTTGAATACCCAACAGTCCCTATTGGTGTGATTAGGCGGCTTTTGAAGTGCCGTGTATCCGCACGGCGGTCGAGTATTCGGTCCAAATTGGACGGACCCAGAGTAGTTCTTTTGAATGGCTTTTTCCGCTTACCGGGTTTGGAGCCTCTGAATCCGGCATTGACTGCCGTATCCTCAGTATTGTCGTCGTTGATGCGGCGTTTGTGCTTGTTGCGACGCGACCTGCCGTTGCGGTCCTTGGTATCCGGACTGCCGAATTTTTGCTGAGGTTGTTGCTGCGGGCTAGCCAGCTGTCCTCTCCCGCGCAGAAATGGGTCATGAGTGATGTGAGGGCTGCCATGGATTTCAGCTTTTCCTGTCCCAGGTGCCAGGCAAGCCACTCGTCGTGGATGTTATGTTTGAAGGCCGCGAGGGCCTCCGCATCCGGACAGTCGACGATTTGATTTTTCTTAGTTAAGAACCGTGTCCAGAATTGTCTGGCCGATTCGTCTGGCTGCTGAATTATATGGCTTAGGTTGTCAGCGTCTGGTGGTCGCACATACATGCCCTGGAAGTTATCAAGGAATGCGGCTTCTAGGTTCTCCCAACACCCAATTGATTCTGCTGGCAAGCTATTAAGCCAATGCCGAGCTGGTCCTTTAAGCTTGAGTGGGAGGTATTTGATGGCATGAAGATCATCACCGCGGGCCATGTGGATATGAAGGAGATAGTCTTCGATCCAAACCGCGGGGTGTGTAGTGCCATCATAGGATTCAATATTCACGGGTTTAAACCCTTCGGGGATTTGATGATCCATTACTTCATCTGTGAAGCATAGTGGGTGTGCGGCGCCTCTGTATTGGGCTATATCACGACGTAGCTCAAACGAGCTTTGTCTACTGTGTTCGGCCCGGCCAGACTTGCTATGTCCGGCGTGACGGTTGTCGTCGCGTGTCATGGGGCGCCCACGCGATCCGTAGATCGATCTGGATTCTCTTGCCTTATCCTCTAATATATCTCGCAAGTCCGTAGCGTTCCCCTGTGGCTTTATGCTTTTCGAGCGCTGCCGGGGTACGGTTCTAGTGGAGGGCCTAGAGGCCTCTCTGTCGTGGCCACGAGGTGGTTGGTCAGCCGTATTGTGCGCTGGTGATGCAGGTTTATATGCCTCCTCCTCTAATCGGGGGAGCAACTTGCGTTTGGGGTAGCTTTTGGAGGGGCTTTCGAGTTCATGCTCTTGACGCAAGGACTTGATCCATCTGTCGCTAGCGTATCTTGATCAGCTCTAAGCTGTTGCTGCTTTTTCTTGAGGCTGTTTGCCGTGGCCATAAGCCTGCGTTTAAAACGCTCTTGTTCGACGGGATCCTCAGGCACGATGTATTTGTCGTCGTCGAGGCTTGCCTCGTCTCCAGAGGGAGGCATGTAATTATCATCCTCTACCTCTTCGTCTGCCGCTCTCTCATGAGGGCTGGCTTCTTCGCCCTCTGTCTTGAATCTTCTTTGGAGGGTTGTCTTCAGGCTATGCAGGGGGTGTTATTATCTCCGGTGCCGGAATCTCCATTCTTGCTGTGGCGGGACTTAGAGCGGCGCCGCTGACGCCGACGCTTAGGCTGTTTCTTGGAGGGGTCTTCCTTCGCTGTTCCCTCGCCAGTCCCATCCTTTGGGATATCCACCATGTATATGTCATATGACGAGGTGGCTTTCCAGTGCCCAGTAGGCGCTGGTTCTTGGTCGTCTCCGGCATCGTCGTCCATACCGTCGATGTCGTTGGAGTCGAAGTCTAGCATGTCGGTTAGATCGTCGACAGTGGCTACTAAGTGGGTGGTGGATGGGCTTTGAATTTCTTCGTCGTCCGCATCCCAACCGTCCTGACTGCAGTTCGGCCAGGGCTCTCCTGATAACGAGAGATAATTCAGCGAATTCAGGATGTCACCGAAAGGTGAGTGTTGAAAGATGTCCGCAGCGGTGAACTCCATGATCGGCGCTGTCGGATTCGATTGGAGGGGCGCGGAGGTTAGTCGGTGAGGAGTCCGGCACCTCGAGTCACGAGCTTCACAAGGACAAGGTCGATATTCAGCTCCATCGCCGTAGAGGTAGCAGCCCCGAGGCGGTGTCTAGCCACCCATCCTCGTCTGCGCGGCGGCTCCGAATTGAGGTCGGGCGGACTCGTGTCGCGACCTCGAGAGCCTTGTCCGTGTGCGAGCTAAATCATGCCCATCGTGATGGTGCAGGCAGCGCTCGGCGTGGCTTGAATCCATCAAAGATCAAGTCTCCGCGGATGTCGATCGTGAAGTTCAGACTTCCAATCGACTGACGGCCAGGCGTAACTTCGATCTGCTCGGATGGCCAAGCGAATTGGCCCGTAGTGCAAAGCCGCCGAATACGAAGATCTGTCCGGGGAGAAAAGTCTCACCCTGGACTGCGTCGTTGTTGTTGATGATCGAAGGAGCCATTGAGCCTATCGGTGACGACACAGAGGAACTCTCAATGAAAGCACCAATGTCGGTGTCAAAACCGGCGGATCTCGGGTAGGGGGTCCCGAACTGTGCGTCTAGGCGGATGGTAACAGGAGACAAGGGACACGATGTTTTTACCCAGGTTCGGGCCCTCTCGATGGAGGTAAAACCCTACTCCTGCTTGATTGATATTGATGATATGGGTAGTACAAGAGTGGATCTACCACGAGATCAAGGAGGCTAAAACCCTAGAAGCTAGCCTATGGTATGATTGTTGTTGTGTCCTATGGACTAAAACCCTCCGGTTTATATAGACACCGAAGAGGGCTAGGGTTACACAGAGTTGGTTACAATCGTAGGAGATCTACATATCCGTATCGCCAAGCTTGCCTTCCACGCCAAGGAAAGTCCCATCCGGACATGGGACGAAGTCTTCAATCTTGTATCTTCATAGTCTTGGAGTCCGGCCGATGATGATAGTTCGGCTATCCGGACACCCCCTAGTCCGGGACTCCCTCAGTGATGCTGCTGAAGAAGAGCATTCCCTCGAAGAAGAAGGCGTCCGGCGAAATCCTGTGACTTTAGGAGGACAAGGCGAAGCTCTGCCACGAGATCGACCTGTTGAAGGAGAAGAACACCGGCTGGAGCACCCGGCTGCTATCAAGGTACGTAATGCGGCCGTGGAACAGATGATGAAGGCTCGCGTCGAGAAATCCCGCGTCATGGACAGAATGAAGAAGATGGCGGAGGAGACGCGCAAGGAGACGGAGGTCGTGGAGGCGATGAAGAAGCAGTTACGACTCCGCGGCGAATTAGATCATTTGGGGTGATAATCTTCCTTCTTCTTTGCTACTGTGTTTCATCTTTTGCTTCGGGTGTTTCGCCGCACGTGTCACGTTGTCTGCGAGGCATGAATAGAACAATGTTTTTTTAGGGCATGAATAGAACAATGCTAACAATGAGATGACTAGCAAATTAGATTATTTTTATTGCCATATGGCACTGGGCTGCCGTGTTTCGTGCTCCTCCGTCGCAGTACTACTCTAGTGGAAAACTTGAGTATATCGCACGGTTCTTTGCTCCTCCTCGATCAGGTCGTCGGCGGATTAGTCAAATCACAAGGCCCCGCCTTCCAGCAGTAATCAGCCGTCAAATCACAAAGGCCCTCGCCTCTCATGAAACCGACCAAGCTAGACTGCCCCGCCCTCTAGCCTTTTAAAAAATGTATACTTTCGTACAGCAGTAGTATCGATGGATTGCGCCATGGAGCAAAACTTGAAATTAAAAAAAAGGTGGTACATATAGAGGCGCTAAACGCCAAATTATGCATATAGTACTATTAAAAAGGCTAGTCACAATAATGGTGTCCAGCACAACCCACCCTCAAATAAAACTAAGCACCACAGAATTCTTTGACAAAACTAAGCACCACGAGATTCTTTGACAACTAAACTGCTGGCTATATGATGTTGGCCATCTATATTGTACGTATATAATGTGAAGAAAGCAGTGGTAGTACTATACCAACTAAAAGATGAAATGTAAGAAATACTAGTATGTATGTGTTTGAAGAGTTAAAGTAACAAGAAGAAACATAACATAGTTACTCATGGGGCTCAAACAACACACCGCTCAAATTAAATTAAGCACACCTGAAATTAAACTTTGCAACTAATCCGGTAGACACTGCATTAGAAGTTTAGAACCACCATGAGCAACGACACGGCCACCTTACCCGGAGTCCTCGTCCACGTCCTCGACTTCGTCCTTGTCCCCTCTTCCTCTTGGCCGATACTTCTTTGCTTGAACTGCCAACTTGGTTGTTGCTCTTCATCCAACCCTTGTAGATATTGAAACAAAGGTAGCCATCCATTGAAGCATAGTGGATGTGGTCTATATCTAGTACATTCCACTGCCATGCATGACGATGAAATGTGTATGGAGGTTTCTCCAGTTTACCGTACGAAGGATGAACCATGGCTCTGCCAGGTCGACATCAAGGTGACGAGAGGACACCGGCCGATTCTTTTGGAGGTCGAAGGTGTTGCCTACAACGAGGCCTATCCGACGCAGGACTTCTTTGTCGTTACCAAAGTCTACAGTAACGAATTTGACTAGGTTGCTCTCGAGGAAGTCATTAAAATCCTGGCACTCAACGTCGACATGGCATATGTGGTAGACCAAGCATAAGTCATGCACGAAAACCTGGATCACGGCGGGCTTCTTCCTCTCTTCGTCCTTTAGATCCTTCTCTCGTCCCATGACTGTGGTGTACTCAACATCTAGCCCAGCGACCCACTCATCATCTGAGTCTTCGAACATGTGTCTGAAGCGAGAAAGGCATCCTTTCACCGTCGCGGAAGAACGGGTGTAGATGATGTCGAACTCATCGCCGGTGATGGTCCTAACCTTGTACTCACCGCCAATCGGGGAGATTTGGGACGCCATGGATTTGGAAGGAGGGTTTGGACTAGTGGAACTGCCGTAATGTGAACGAACGGGACGACTAGGAGCGAATCGCCGTAGTATTAAAGGACGTGCGGGGACGAGTAGGAGCGAACTGCCAGCGTGCGAACGGCAGGGTAGTGGCTTTCCATTCTCCCATGATACGGGCTTCCGAGAGCCCTTGGATCTGAGATCGGACGGTTGCATGGCGTGATTCTAGACCTATGGGTGAATATCCTATCCTGGAGGGTTATTCTGCAAATTTTCAGCAACTTAGCATGCGACCGTTTGATCTCTGATCCAAGGGCTGCTAGCAGCCCGTATCATGGTCGCGCCTACCACGACCGTCGCGTCACTCGCGCGGTCGCGCCCTTTGATATTTAACACGGTGCGTTAGGCTATCTGATGTTGGCATGTCATCACTTAGTCACTCATACTACAACAAGGTTGGCTGTAAGTGTATTTTTTTACTCCTCTCTATCTATTTCTTCGTACTCCCTCCGTCCCATAATATAAGAACATTTTTTACACTAGTGTAGTGCCAAAAACATTCTTATATTATGGGACACAGGGAGTACTAGTATTTATTGCATTTGCCAAGGAGTGACCTCTTCCAATGAAATCGTGTTGCTAAGTTTGCTTCATTTAATTAGCTATAGACTCAAAATTGTCTTTTCACCTAGGTACACGCGCTTAGCACCGTTTCTTCCTTGGGTCACCAAACTAGTCTCTCTCTTCTTGATTAACTTGCCACATCAGACTTTATGCCTATGTGGCAAGCTTAAGCACATGTAGGAGCAAGTAAGTATAATAGTACGCTTTACATGGCATTTTTGCATATGTGGAGGAAAGAGAGGCAAGGAAAAAGTGGAGAAGTGGGCTCTCATGCAAGAGCCAGCCTCTACTACATGGTGGAGCATTGGGAGAGGCACCTGTATGGAGGTGGTCAGGAATCGGGAGACTCACGCTGGTCGTAGAGCCACAGTTAAAATGATAATGGCAAGTCAAATCACGGGGCCCCACCTGTCCAGTGATAACTTCATTGTCAAATCACACAGCCCTACGTTTGCAGCAGCCTACTCCCTCGTCTTCTCACGTCTCTGTTGAACCGACTAGGCGGAACTTCCCCGCCGCCTACCGCGCAGGAAAAGCCCCTCCCTCGACTTTTAAATAGTATACAGTATACTAATTTTGTATCCATGGATTGCGCCCGCGCCATGGAGCAAAGCATCTAGAAAACGGCGGTACACATGTACGGAGTATACAGCACGCCCGTCGCGTTCGTGTCACACCCCAGACGGTCGGTCGTTCTGGCACGCTGCTCTCTGAATGGAACGCGCGTCATATTGCGTTCGCACACACATGTGGGACGACAATTAAGAACAGACCATAGGCACACTCCCCGGCCCCACAAGTCGGGTGACTTAATATAAGAGGGAGACGAGCGATAGTACTAGAGAAGTGTTGTACTATGTTGGTGCCTGGACGATCCCTGCAAGACACGGAAGATCAGTTCATCCATGCATGTGACCAGACTCCAGCAGACACGCCTGGATTGGCTATCATCTACATATCGTGCAGGTTGTGTTGTACATGGTTGTAGTGAAGGAAATATGCCCTAGAGGCAATAATAAAGTTATTATTTATTTCCTCATATCATGATAAATTTTTATTATTCATGCTAGAATTGTATTAACCGGAAACATGATACATGTGTGAATACATAGACAAACATATAGTCACTAGTATGCCTCTACTTGACTAGCTCATTAATCAAAGATGGTTATGTTTCCTAACCATAGACATGTGTTGTCATTTGATTAATGAGATCACATCATTAGGAGAATGATGTGATTGACATGACCCATCCGTTAGCTTAGCACTTGATCGTTTAGTATTCTCGCTATTGCTTCCTTCATGACTTATACATGTTCACGTAACTATGAGAATTGTGTAACTCCGTTTATCGGAAGAACACTTTGGTACTACCAAACGTCACAACGTAATCGGGTGATTATAAAGGAGTACTACGGTGTTTCGAAGGTACATGTTGAGTTAGCATAATTGAGATTAGGTTTTGTCACTTGATTGTCGAAGAGGTATCTCTGGGCCCTCTCGGTAATACTCATCACCTAAGCCTTGCAAGCATGTAACTAATGAGTTAGTTATGAGATGACGTATTCGGAACGAGTAAAGAGACTTGTCGATAACGAGATTGAACTAGGTATTGGATACCGACGATCAAATCTCGAACAAGTAACATACCGATGACAAAGGAACAACGATATCTTGTTATGCGGTTTGACCAATAAAGATCTTCGTAGAATATGTAGGAACCAATATGGGCATCCAGGTCCGCTATTGGTTATTGACCAAAGACATGTCTCGGTCATGTCTACATCGTTCTCGAACCGTAGGGTCCGCACGCTTAAGGTTTCGATGATGGTTATATTATGAGTTTATGAGTTTTGATGTACGAAGGAGTTCGAGTCCGGATGAGATCGGGGACATGACGAGGAGTCTCGAAATGGTCGAGGCGTAAAGATCGATATATTGGACAACTATATTCGGAGTTCGGAAGGTTCCGAGTGATTGGGTATTTTTCGAGTCTGGGAGAGTTACGAGAATTCGCGGGGAGAAGTATTGGGCCTTATTGGGCCTGCGAAGAGGGGCTGCCTAGGGCAGGCAGCGCCCCCTGCCCTAGTCCGGTGGGCTAAGGGAGGGCCGCACCCTCCTTCCTTCCTTCTCTCTTCCCTTCCTAGTCTCCTACTCCTAATACATGGAAGGATCCCTAGTTGGACTAGGAAAGGGAATCCTACTCCCGGTGGGAGTAGGACTCCCCTATGGCGCGCCTCCTCCCTAGGCCGGCCTCCTCCTCCCTCCCTCCTTTATATCTGAGGCAGGGGCACCCCATGGACACACAAGTTGATCATTGATCGTTCCTTAGCCGTGTCTGTGCCCCCTCCACGATATTACACCTCGGTCATATTGTAGCGGTGCTTAGGCGAAGCCTGCGACAGAGAACATCAAGATCGTCCTGCACGCCGTCGTCTTGTGGAACTCCCCCTCGGCGCCTCTGCTGGATCGGAGATCGAGGTGCGTCATCGAGCTGTCTGGCGTGTCAAGAACTCGGAGGTGCCGATAACGGTGCTTGGATCGGTCGGACCGGGAGGACGTACGACTACTTCCTCTATGCTGCGTCAATGCTTCCGCTTCGGTCTACGAGCGTACGTAGACAACACTCTCCCCTCGTTGCTATGTCATCACCATGATCTTGCGTGTGCATAGGAAATTTTTTGAAATTACTACGTTCCCCAACATGTAGTTGTGGTGAGAAATCTAAAAAAGGTTTCTTGTCATCTCGCAAAATTAGGTGTCATGTGCTTCGGATCACTGAGAGGGTTAAAGAGCGACAACTGAGTTGGGCTAGTCATTGGGGGCACATGCACGAACAGTGACTACTCGGCTGCCATGTAGGTCAAGTCGGCTATGTTAATTAGGACATCTATCGACGGACCCCTTTGTAACGCCCCGGATCCGATGCGCCAGGTGTCCGTCAGTTATTCGCCGTCGTTGCCATGTCATTTGCTTGCGTGTTGCACCTTGCCATGTCATCATTTGCATTTTATCATGTCATCATGTGCATCTCAGTTTGCATACGTGTTCGTCTCATGCATCCGAGCATTTTTCCCGTTGTTCGTTTTGCAATCCGGCACTCCTATGCCCTCTGGCGTTCCCCTTCTTCTCTCTCGTTGTGAGCGGGTATTAAACTTTCTCGGAATGGCCCGAGGTTTGCCAAGCGGCCTTGGTATAGCACCGGTAGACCGCCTGTCAAGTTTCGTGCCATTTGGAGGTCGTTTGGTACTCCAACGGTTAACCGGGTAACCGCAAAAGCCTTCTTTGAGTTGCAGCCCAACACCCCTTCCAAAGTGGCCCAAAACCCACCAAACTCCCATCCATGCTCTCGGTCGTTCGATCACGATCGCGTGGCCGAAAACCGCACCTCATTTGGACTCTCCTAGCTCCCTCTACCTATAAATATGTGGCCTCCCCCGAAAATCCCGCAGTCTAAACCCTAGCCTCTTCCCTGCGCGCCGCCGGACATGTCCGCCCGGAGGCCGGACACGTCCGCCGGCCACCTCACTCCGTCCAATAGGACGCCGCCACCTCAGCGCGCCGCCTCCGTGGCAGCGGGTGCGCCACGTAAGCGCCGCCATTTCCATGCCATGCAGCCGCCCAACCCGCAGCGAGCCCGAGCCCGTACTCGCGCCGCCGCCTCCGGCCGCTCCAGCGCCACGCCGCCGCCAACCTCGCCCGCCCGCCCCGGCCGGCCGCCGCCGCCGCCCGGCCTCCCGGTCGCCCGCGCTCTCCTCCGCGCCGGCGTGCTGCCCGGCCGCGCCGCCCGCTTCGCCTCGCCTCGGCGCTCGAGCCCCAGCGCCCGCCGCCCTTGACTCCTCGCGCCGGCAGCCGCCCGCTCCTCCGCGCCTGACCCGCTTGCCCGTCCGCCATGCGCCGCCCCGGTCCGTCGTCGCCGGATCCGGGCGCCATGCGGATCTGGTCGCCCCCGCCGCCGTTCTGCCTCCCCGCCGGCGGGCTTCCTCGCCACCTCGCCGGAGAACCGCCCAACCTCGCCGGAGCCCGACCCGCCTTGAAATCCGTGCCCGTTGACTTTTTCCCGGGGTGAGAAATCGACTAAGTCCCAGATTTCAGTAATTTTAGTGCCATGTTCATCGCATCACATCTTTGCATCCGTAGCTCCATTTTGTGCGTATAATATGTCAAATTGTTCGTATCGACGAGTACATCATTTAATTCCATTGCGTCATTTTCATTTGAGCTCATCTTGATGCCCGAAATTCTGTTGGAAGAGTGCATGTAGATGTTAATCTGCTGAAACTGTTATAACTTGCTGTTTTGTCATTTTTGCCATCATTTATGTGTGCATCCTATGAGTATGATCTCTACATGAATGTTGGACTATGCCATGCCATCTTTCCAGAGGTGTTGACCTTGTATTTTTGTGAGTTGTGTGCTGAGTGTATCAAGCTTGTAAAGTAGGGTAGTTGCTGTTGTTGTTTTCCTGGCAGATTCTGTTATATTTTGATGCCATGTTAACATGCTTCCACTAATCATTCTATGCATAATCTGGAGATGCTCTATAAACATGTTTTAATATAAATGTCATGCTATATCCATTCATGCTCTTGGTTGCAATTATAGCCTGCTGGAACATGTTCCTTTCTTGCTCCAAAGTTGCTTGAAAATGTTTCCTGACAGATTGTTTGCATGAGATTCAATTTTCACGAGGTCGTTGTAGTTGATCTGTGTATGCTATGACCTTGCTCTTGCCATTCTTAGCTTCATAATCATGCCTTCTTACTGTTGGTTGTCTTGCCATGCCATGTATTTTTCTGTAGTGAGTGCATCGAGCTCACGAACATGCCTACTAATCGTTGTTTCTGCCATGTTCAAATCTGTAATATTACTTGCCATGTTTACATGGGTGCCATCATATTTTCTATGCCTTTTTGGCTCATGGTCAGTAAGGGTCTTTTGATATATGCTATTAGTAGTTTCACACCATGCCTTTGTTTGCCATGATATGTTCCTGTAACATATTGTTTGATAGCTCTAAACATTGCAACCTGATGTTATTTCCGCTAAAGTCTGAAATTGTTATTACTTGCAATATCTCCATGTCTTTTTGAGCATGTTCTAGTTGTTTCTGGAGATAGCTCAGTGTTCATGTTTTGTTATGCTTTACGTGTACTTCATGCCCATGCCTTTTGTTATTATGTTGGGGTGATGTAGCATATCGTTTTGATGCTTGCAAGATGCCTAGTTGCTGTTATGGACAGATTGTTGCTATCACTTGTTTAGTGTGCATGTGTTGCCCCGTTGCTCCGTTTTGAGTGTGCTCTATATGAAACTTGCTTGATTTTGCATGTAGTTTCGTATTATCATGTTGCATCCTTGTTTTGGTGTGTTTGCTTGATGTTTGGGTGCATTTTGCATCAATGCCATGCTTAACTTGTTTTGCTCATATCTTCTAGACCGTAGCTCCGAATCTAATGAACTTTATATGTAACTTGACTAGAATTTCGTGTAGTTCATCGTGGTGTATCTTAACTTGCTGTTTAACAACTTAAACATAATGTTTATTCAGTTCTGGACCAATTTCGAAATATGCATATGAGGACTTACCGGAATTGTTATATGTTGTTTCGGCCTCATTTAAACTTGCCTTGATGTGTTGTTCTTGTTTGCATCATCTCTTGCCATGAGTAGCTTCATATAGCTTGGTCATGCATCATGCTTGTTGTGCATCATGCCTTGTTCATGTGTGGTGTGTTTACCTATGTTGTGTGCTTCTTCTTGTTAGTTCTGTTTACGTTGCGATCGTGAGGATCCGTTCGTCTTCTTCATGGACTCGTTCTTCTTCCTTGCGGGATTTCGGGCAAGATGACCGCTACTCGGATCTCACTACTATCATTGCTATGCTAGTTGCTTCGTTCTATCGCTATGCTGCGCTACCTATTACCTGTTTATCAAGCCATCCCAAATTGCCATGAACCTCTAACCTTTGACACCATTCCTATGCAAACCGTTGATTGGCTATGTTACCGCTTTGCTCAGCCCTTCTTATAGCGTTGCTAGTTGCAGGTGAAGTTGAAGATTTCTCCATGGTGGACAGGGTTTATGTTGGGATATCACAATATCTCTTATATTATTAATGCATCTATATACTTGGTAAAGGGTGGAAGGCTCGGCCTTATGCCTGGTGTTTTGTTCCACTCTTGCCGCCCTAGTTTCCGTCATACCGGTGTTATGTTCCCGGATTTTGCGTCCCTAACGCGGTCGGGTGATTTATGGGACCCCCGACAGTTCGCTTTGAATAAAACTTGTCCAGCAAGGCCCAACATTGACTTTTACCATTTGCCTCACCACCACCTACTTTTTCCCTTGGGAGTCGCTCTCTCGAGGGTCATCTTTATTTTAGCCCCCCCGGTCCAGTGCTTGTCTAAGTGTTGGTCCGAATCGAGCTACTGGGGGCCACCTCGGGGCAACTTGAGGGCTGGTTTTACTCGTAGCTAGTCTCATCCGGTGTTGCCCTGAGAACGAGATATGTGCAGCTCCTATCGGGATTGTCGGCGCATCGGGCGGCTTTGCTGGTCTTGTTTTACCATTGTCGAAATGTCTTGATGTCCGGATACCGAGTCGATCGGAGTGTCTCGGGTGAAGGTCTATTCCTTCGATGATCGCGAGAGCTTCTCATGGGCTAAGTTGGGACACCCTGCGGGGTTTAAACTTTCGAGAGCCGTGCCCGCGGTTATGTGGCAGATGGGAATTTGTTAATGTCGGTTGTAGATAACTTGACACCGATCCGAATTAAAACGCATCAACGCGTGTGTAGCCGTGATGGTCTCTTCTCGTGGTCCGGAAGTGAACACGGTTTACGTGTTATGTTTGGCGTAAGTAGGTGTTCAGGATCACCTCTTGATCATTGCTAGTTTCACGACCGTTCCTCTTATTCTCTTCTCGCTCTCATTTGCGTATGTTAGCCACCATATTATGCTTAGTCGCTGCTGCAACCTCACCACTTTACCCCTTCCTTTCCCATTAAGCTTTGCTAGTCTTGATACCCATGGTAATGGGATTCTTGAGTCCTCGTGGCTCACGGATACTTCAAAACCAGTTTGCGGTGCCTATGTTACCGAAAGGGTGGCGCAATCAAGCTCAAGGAGGAGCTCGATGAAGATTTGTCCTTTGTGTTGTTTCGTTCTAGTTGATCAAGAGTGGAGCCCAGGTTGGGTCGATCGGGGACCTTTAATCGCATTTGGGGTTCTTCTTTTATTTTGGTTCCGTAGTCGGACCTTGATTGTATCTGTATGATGTAATGCTTTATTCATGTATTTGTGTGAAGTGGCGATTGTAAGCCAACTATGTATCTCTTTCCCTTATGTATTACTTGGGTTGTGTGAAGATTACCTCACTTGCGACATTGCTTTCAATGCGGTTATGCCTCTAAGTCGTGCTTCGACACGTGGGAGATATAGCCGCATCGAGGGCGTTATAAGTTGGTAATCAGAGCCTTCCCCGACCTTAGGAGCCCCACTGCTTGATCGTTTTTAGCGGCCGAGTTGTGTCTAGAAAAATGTTTTGAGTCATTTAGGATTATATATATCGGAGAGTTAGGAATTCTTTTTACTCCTCAGTCCCTTCGTCGCTCTGGTGAGGTATCCTGGCGTAGAGTTTTGACTCTTCTCTTCTCAAATTTCACTAAAAAAAATTTTAGGATCACGCTGGTATCTTAGAATCGTTCGATGGTTTTATGATGACAACATTGTCTTGGTGCCTCGACATTTAGGGGTTGTGGCGGTGTCCGGGGAGTTGAGCTCGAGGTGTTGTCGTCATAATTTTATCGTTGCAGATTCTGGAATACCGAGTTTAATCGCCGACATCGAAAATCTCTTTTATGCGCTTGTTGGTGAGATAACCCGCTAACCCATCTTGAGGTGAGTACGGAGTATTGCCATGACTTGTATAACGGATGCTTTTGAAGGTTGAGGTAGACGATTTTCGAAGGTTTCTTGGTTATGTGTTGACGGATGGATACAATGGATGTAGGGATTGTTAGTTTGGGTGAGATATATTGCTCCCTGTATCCCCAACACCAGATTGCATAACCGTAAAGTTTCGGGAGTTTTATAGGTGGGAATTCTAGTAGCTCCTAGGATATCTTTCCGACGGATGTATGATATGAAATTGGGGTTCGGCGTCTAGTGGTCCGCCTATTCACGGTTGGTTTCTACAGTGGTCTCGTTGTGTCTTAAAGATTCCTTGGCTATGCCGACTGGGGGACGCTTCGTATGTCATGTGCACTGCCTTGTACATGATGGTGCTGTACGATTGAGCCCGTGTAGGCCCCACCAACGAAACTTCGGATGAAATCTCTATCATATGTTTGTTCCGGCTTATTCTGCAAGCCAGTCCTTTGTTTTGTTTTGAGTTGTGGTATTCGAGTTGCTTCAATGTCAAGTGTTGAATCCATACCTTTCCTAAATGGTGTTCTCATACTCCGATGTGAATACCAATCCTTCTCGACAATCGAGATTGTCATGTCAATTCTTTTCCTACCGGCGTGCTTCTCTTCAAGTGGATCCGATCATTTTTTCCATCCGCAAGATAAATTCTAAGTTTTCTCAACGGTGTTTGTTTCGTTCACCCCAAGTTGTCTTTGTTTTTTCCCACCCTCCCACCTTTTTCTTCAAGGTCTCAGATTTCTTAATCATGTATCATTTCATTCATGTGAAGTCCCTTCATTCTTTTCAACCAATGTTCTTATCCGGTGATTTCCCATGAAGATGCTTAACAGCTTCAAGTTCATCAACCTTCATTGTTGTTTCTTCTCCGGTGGATCCAATTCAAGCTTTCGATTTTCATCATATTCCTTTCCTCATTTCAATGTCTTCTCATACCGGTGCACCTCTTTATCATTCTACTTCTCGCTATTTGTTATTCCGGAGTGCTCAAGATATCTCGAAGATTTGTGTTTCCATTCTTAATCCGTTCAAGCTCTTTCGAGATTGGTATCTCATTCAAGCTATTTAATTCAACTGGTGCAATCCTCTTTTTCAATCAATTGTTCAACGGTGTTTTCTTTTGAGTGGGCCCTAACCCACAGGTCTTTTCCCAGGATCTTACCTGACTCTTCTATTTTCCCCGGAGCATTCATAAATTCTTCTCCAAGTTTGACGTAAGAATGAGTTATCATCAGTCAAATGCTTTTCTCCAAGATCTTTCAAGTTCTTTTCATAGTTGGCTCAACCTCTTCGCTTTTGATTCTTCCGGTGTGCCTCAATAATTCTTGGTGGTGTTTCTCGTTGTCATTCTCATCATTTGAAGACCGAAGAAGAGTTTCTCTTTAATCTTGGTCCATTCTCTTCAATATTCATGGTTCTAGCTTGATGCCATCCTCTCATAATTGTTTTCGATTGTGAAAATTCTTTTCACCCATCCGGAGCATTTCATGAGTTGTTTCCATTTCTTTCTAACGAAGGCCATCATATCATAATTCCTCATTCTCAGCGTGTAGCTATCGTTCTCCAAATCTTACCGGTGATTCGTTCAAATATCCTCTAATCAGTTCATGTTCTCTTCGTTCTCATGTATTTAAATCCCCTCAAGTATCTTCATTCGTTTTCCAATTCTTCCCGGTGAATTGTGCCCTTGCTACTCTCTTTTTCAATTCTTACGGTGGTTCTTTCAAGATATCTCTTCCTTGTTCATCATATCAATTCATTTGTTGTTCCAATCCTACCGGTGGTTCGTTGAAGACCTTCTCAAGTTTTGATATATCTCTTTTAATCCTTTCTACGGGAATAAGTAGTATGCCAAATCCGTTGCTTGTCATCAATTAAATTTGATGAAGGATAAGCATACAATAAATCTTATTCTTATTTCCTCGAGGTGATTCAATTCTTTTCTTTCGAAGTTTGTTCATGATGAATAAATTCTCGGTTTCAGTTGTTTCATCTTTTCTTTTCCCGGAGTTCCAAGCTCTCATCATCACGAAGATCCATCTAAATCACTGCAAGGCTTCACCTTGTGTTTTCAACTTCTCTTTCTTTTTATCATCCTTTTATTACCGGAGTTCTTCATGGAGGTTCTAAATGGTGGTTCGTCAAGGATTCTTTTCATTCTTCAATTGTTCTTCAAGATTTCTCTTGAAGTTATGACCCGCCAAGCCATACTTCAAAATAAGCATGATGCTCAACACATGTTTTGTTTTGAGTAGTTCAAGTATTCTTCATCTTGCATCCAAAGTGCAATTCTCTCTATCTTATCTTTTGAGATGGTGTTATGTCACTCTTGACAATTTCCTTCAAGTTTCATGATTCATATGTTGTCAAGAATGAGGTACTTTAAATCCACCAATCTCTTCGTTGGAGTCATCTTGTGTCATATTTCACCTAAAGCCTTCCCTAAGGAATGTTGCTATTTGTGGTGCTTATCAATGATCCAAGTTATATCTCTATCATCATGGTGAAGCAGTTTTCATCTCTTCATTAATCCCAAGCAAGCAATTGTTTCCGTTAGTGGCCGGTTGTCACCTCATAATGTTGAGATGTTTCCATAAGCCCACTACAAGCTTATTCTTTTCGTTGTTGATTTTCCAACAACTCCGTTCAATTCTTCTTTGCAAGGATGCTTTCCAAGTTCATTGTGGTAGAAGTTGTCATTTTCTTCTCCGTCCCTTTATCCCAATGATCTATCTTCTATTCTTTCATTACGGAGGCATTGTGATGTTGTGCTCTTCACCCATCACCTCGTTTTGTGAGGATCGTGTTCTTTTCTTGCTTATCCATTTAAACGGAGTGTTGTATTATCTCTTCAATATCTTTTCATCTCATCAAGTTTTCTTCTCTTTTCTACCAGAGAGCTATCCAAATTCTGTCATTCTTGTTCCTTGGCTATCTCGTTATACCGATGTGGTCATATTCTTTTCGTTCATGAAGCTCTTATTTCCATGCCTTTTAACCTTCAAATACTCGTAATGTTCCTTCTTCCCCTTTTCTAACAGGATTGTTTGCAATCTCGTTCATCTCTGTTGTATTGTTTCTTTTAAATTTCTCAACCTCTCAAGGTTCGTGGTTTCACTCGTTTGTCCAAGAAGCAACTTAGTTTTACCTCTTCTCTTCCTCTTCCGTTTTCCCTCCGGTGCCATCCTAGATCTCGGGACGAGATCCTCTCGTAGTGGTGGAGTGTTGTAACGCCCCGGATCTGATGCGCCAGGTGTCCGTCAGTTATTCGCCGTCGTTGCCATGTCATTTGCTTGCGTGTTGCACCTTGCCATGTCATCATTTGCATTTTATCATGTCATCATGTGCATCTCAGTTTGCATACGTGTTCGTCTCATGCATCCGAGCATTTTCCCCGTTGTCCGTTTTGCAATCCGGCACTCCTATGCCCTCCGGCGTTCCCCTTCTTCTCTCTCGTTGTGAGCGGGTATTAAACTTTCTCGGAATGGCCCGAGGTTTGCCAAGCTGCCTTGGTATAGCACCAGTAGACCGCCTGTCAAGTTTCGTGCCATTTGGAGGTCGTTTGGTACTTCAACGGTTAACCGGGTAACCGCAAAAGCCCTCTTTGAGTTGCAGCCCAACACCCCTTCCAAAGTGGCCCAAAACCCACCAAACTCCCATCCATGCTCTCGGTCGTTCGATCACGATCGCGTGGCCGAAAACCGCACCTCATTTGGACTATCCTAGCTCCCTCTACCTATAAATATGTGGCCTCCCCCGAAAATCCCGCAGTCTAAACCCTAGCCTCTTCCCTGCGCGCGCCGACATGTCCGCCGGAGGCGGACACGTCCGCCACCACCTCACTCCGTCAATAGGGCGCCGCCACCTCAGCCGCCCGCCTCCGTGGCAGCGGGAGCGCGCCACGTAAGCGCCGCCCGCTCAGCGCCGCACTTGCCCGCCAGCCAGCCGCAGCCAGCAGGGCCCGTCCTCGCGCCGCCGCCTCCCGACCGCTCCAGCGCCACCGCCCGCCGCCAACCTCGCCGGCGTGCCCGCCCGGCCGGCGCCCGCGCCATCCCGGCCGGTCGCGTGCGCCCTCCCTCCGCGCCTCCTCCGCGCCCGGCGCCCTGCCCGCCGCCCGCTTCGCCTCGCCTCGGCGCTCGAGCCCCGCGCCGCCGCCCATGAGCTCCTCGCCGGCAGCCCCCTCCTCCTCCGCGCCGACCCGCCGCCGGTCGTCGCCTTCGCCGCCGCCGGTCCGTCGTCGCCGGATCCGGGCGCATGCGGATCTGGTCGCCCCGCCGCCGTTCTGCCGCCCGCCGGGCTTCTCGCCACCTCGCGGAGAACCGCCCAACCTCGCCGGAGCCCGACCCGCCTCGAAATCCGTGCCCGTTGACTTTTTCCCGGGGTGAGAAATCGACTAAGTCCCAGATTTCAGTAATTTTCATGCCATGTTCATCGCATCACATCTTTGCATCCGTAGCTCCGTTTTGTGCGTATAATATGTCAAATTGTTCGTATCGACGAGTACATCATTTCATTCCATTGCATCATTTTCATTTGAGCTCATCTTGATTCCCGAAATGCTGTTGGAAGAGTGCATGTAGATGTTAATCTGCTGAAACTGTTATAACTTGCTGTTTTGTCATTTTTGCCATGATTTATGTGTGCATCCTATGAGTATGAGCTCTACATGAATGTTGGACTATGCCATGCCATCTTTCCAGAGGTGTTGACCTTGTATTTTTGTGAGTTGTGTGCTGAGTGTATCAAGCTTGTAAAGTAGGGTAGTTGCTGTTGTTGTTTTCCTGGCAGATTCTGTTATATTTTGATGCCATGTTAACATGCTTCCACTAATCATTCTATGCATAATCTGGAGATGCTCTATAAACATGTTTTAATATAAATGTCATGCTCTATCCATTCATTCTCTTGGTTGCAATTATAGCCTGCTGGAACATGTTCTTTTCTTGCTCCAAAGTTGCTTGAAAATGTTTCCTGACAGATTGTTTGCATGAGATTCAATTTTCACGAGGTCGTTGTAGTTGATCTGTGTATGCTATGACCTTGCTCTTGCCATTCTTAGCTTCATAATCATGCCTTCTTACTGTTGGTTGTCTTGCCATGCCATGTATTTTTCTGTAGTGAGTGCATCGAGCTCACGAACATGCCTACTAATCGTTGTTTCTGCCATGTTCAAATCTGTAATATAACTTGCCATGTTTACATGGGTGCCATCATATTTTCTATGCCTTTTTGGCTCATGGTCAGTAAGGGTCTTTTGATATATGCTATTAGTAGTTTCACACCATGCCTTTGTTTGCCATGATATGTTCCTGTAACATGTTGTTTGATAGCTCTAAACATTGCAACCTGATGTTATTTCCGCTAAAGTCTGAAATTGTTATTACTTGCAATATCTCCATGTCTTTTTGAGCATGTTCTAGTTGTTTCTGGAGATAGCTCAGTGTTCATGTTTTGTTATGCTTTACGTGTACTTCATTCCCATGCCTTTTGTTATTATGTTGGGGTGCTGTAGCATATCGTTTTGATGCTTGCAAGATGCCTAGTTGCTGTTATGGACAGATTGTTGCTATCACTTGTTTAGTGTGCATGTGTTGCCCCGTTGCTCCGTTTTGAGTGTGCTCTATATGAAACTTGCTTGATTTTGCATGTAGTTTCGTATTATCATGTTGCATCCTTGTTTTGGTGTGTTTGCTTGATGTTTGGGTGCATTTTGCATCAATGCCATGCTTAACTTGTTTTGCTCATATCTTCTAGACCGTAGCTCCGAATCTAATGAACTTTATATGTAACTTGACTAGAATTTCGTGTAGTTCATCGTGGTGTATCTTAACTTGCTGTTTAACAACTTGAACATAATGTTTATTCAGTTCTGGACCAATTTCGAAATATGCATATGAGGACTTACCGGAATTGTTATATGTTGTTTCCGGCCTCATTTAAACTTGCCTTGATGTGTTGTTCTTGTTTGCATCATCTCTTGCCATGAGTAGCTTCATATAGCTTGGTCATGCATCATGCTTGTTGTGCATCATGCCTTGTTCATGTGTGGTGTGTTTACCTATGTTGTGTGCTTCTTCTTGTTAGTTCCTGTTTCGTTGCGATCGTGAGGATCCGTTCGTCTTCTTCATGGACTCGTTCTTCTTCCTTGCGGGATTTCAGGCAAGATGACCGCTACCCTGGATCTCACTACTATCATTGCTATGCTAGTTGCTTCGTTCTATCGCTATGCTGCGCTACCTATTACCTGTTTATCAAGCCATCCCAAATTGCCATGAACCTCTAACCTTTGACACCATTCCTATGCAAACCGTTGATTGGCTATGTTACCGCTTTGCTCAGCCCTTCTTATAGCGTTGCTAGTTGCAGGTGAAGTTGAAGATTTCTCCATGGTGGACAGGGTTTATGTTGGGATATCACAATATCTCTTATATTATTAATGCATCTATATACTTGGTAAAGGGTGGAAGGCTCGGCCTTATGCACAGTGTTTTGTTCCACTCTTGCCGCCCTAGTTTCCGTCATACGGTGTTATGTTCCCGGATTTTGCGTCCCTAACGCGGTCGGGTGATTTATGGGACCCCCGACGGTTCGCTTTGAATAAAACTTGTCCAGCAAGGCCCAACATTGACTTTTACCATTTGCCTCACCACCACCTACTTTTTCCCTTGGGAGTCGCTCTCTCGAGGTCATCTTTATTTTAGCCCCCGGTCCAAAGCTTGTCTAAGTGTTGGTCCGAATCGAGCTACTGCAGGGGCCACCTCGGGCAACTTGAGGGCTGGTTTTACTCGTAGCTAGTCTCATCCGGTGTTGCCACGAGAACGAGATATGTGCAGCTCCTATCGGGATTGTCGGCGCATCGGGCGGCTTTGCTGGTCTTGTTTTACCATTGTCGAAATGTCTTGATGTACGGGATACCGAGTCGATCGGAGTGTCTCGGGTGAAGGTCTATTCCTTCGATGATCGCGAGAGCTTGTCATGGGCTAAGTTGGGACACCCTGCAGGTTTAAACTTTCGAGAGCCGTGCCCGCGGTTATGTGGCGATGGGAATTTGTTAATGTCGGTTGTAGATAACTTGACACCTGATCCGAATTAAAACGCATCAACCGCGTGTGTAGCGTGATGGTCTCTTCTCGGTGGTCCGGAAGTGAACACGGTTTCTGTGTTATGTTTGACGTAAGTAGGTGTTCAGGATCACCTCTTGATCATTGCTAGTTTCACGACCGTTCCTCTTGTTCTCTTCTCGCTCTCATTTGCGTATGTTAGCCACCATATTATGCTTAGTCGCTGCTGCAACCTCACCACTTTACCCCTTCCTTTCCCATTAAGCTTTGCTAGTCTTGATACCCATGGTAATGGGATTGTTGAGTCCTCGTGGCTCACGGATACTTCAAAACCAGTTTGCGGTGCCTATGTTACCGAAAAGGTGACGCAATCAAGCTCAAGGAGGAGCTCGATGAAGATCTTGTCCTTTGTGCTGTTTCGTTCTAGTTGATCAGTAGTGGAGCCCAGTTGGGGTCGATCGGGGACCTTTGGTCGCATTTGGGGTTCTTCTTTTATTTTGGTTCCGTAGTCGGACCTTGATTGTATCTGTATGATGTAATGCTTTATTCATGTATTTGTGTGAAGTGGCGATTGTAAGCCAACTATGTATCTCTTTCCCTTATGTATTACTTGGGTTGTGTGAAGATTACCTCACTTGCGACATTGCTTTCAATGCGGTTATGCCTCTAAGTCATGCTTCGACACGTGGGAGATATAGCCGCATCGAGGGCGTTACACCCTTTCTACGAGTTTATCTTTAATTTGAGCTTTGTTCCTCGTCTAGTTTATCCGTCGGGATTCATGTTGTCTCCTTTAGGCAGTGAGGTTATGATTTCTTGTCATGTGGCATTTTTTCGTGTTATATGTTATAATCCGGCGCTTCAGATCAAAATGACGACAAATGCGCCTCCGGGCCACGTGCATGAAGACTTCTCGACAGTCATTGACGAGGTCAAGCCGGCTCCGGTAGACAAAATAAAACTAAGTACTACTCCACTATATAGGCAGGAGCCTCCGCGCTTGCTTGCTAGTGTTGCTCTCTTCACACTGTCTCAGCCTCTCCAGATCTAAACACGACAGCGGTGGCCACACACTCTCTCTCTCTGCTCACCGCTGGTCACAGATCCAGCCGGATCCTCTCCGCCGGGGAAGGGGAGAAGGTGCAACGTTCACACGGTCGTCCTCGATGACGGCCCTTGCCCACTGCTGGGCACGTCCCGATCAGCTTGCCTTGCCGTTTCTCTCCCAAGCACCGCTGGCGAGGGAGGGCCTCCGACCCCTTCTTCCTCGCTGCCGTAGTGTGGGCAGATCCGGCCTCCCGCCGCCCACCTAGCGACATCCCGGCGACCATCAGGTATAACTTCCTTCGAAACCGGCCTTGCTCTACTTCCCGAGCTCACGACGTCACTGCATTTGTATCTTTTACTATTTCTCAGGCCCCCTCGTAGATAGGATCGATCGGCTGTTCGAAAACCACCTATTTTTTACGTTTAAGAGGTAAAACTAGTTCATGCACTCAAATCTAGTACTACTTGGTTCAAACAAGGAAGAAAGGGTGTGGGGGTGGGGGAGGATTTGTTACCTGAATCTAGGACTTGGTCGAAAGAGGAAATAATGGGGGTGAAAAGTAGCAGAGACTGGCTATCCAGCTGGTCTCTAGGTCTAATAGGGAAATAAAGGGAAACACAGTACAAACTCAATATAAACCCGATCTATTGGTTGAAAAAGGAAAGAGAGTGGGGACTGGGGGACAAGTCAACAGAGTAAGTCCAACACTAGATTTGCTAGCCTCACACAGTATAAGGTGGCTATACCGAACAAAAATGGGACCAACCTAGATATCATGTTCTGATGTTTGTTGCCCCGAGCCACTCTTATGTAATGCCACTAGTAAAATGTAGCAGTCGCACTGTTAAAAGTAAGGACACGTTAAACCAATGTTGTTTTCAATGTAATGCCTCTAGTAATATGAATCAATGGCAATTCTTTACATGTCCTGCTAAAATTTCCCATTAAGATAAGTTGGTTCTTTTCATTAGAAATGCAACTGTCCTGGTCCGCCTACTCTCCCGTGCCCAAAGTAATGTCGTATTTAACAGTTGTCATAGTTAATCCTAATGCCCACACTAATATCTAGCAATGCCACTACTTTAGAAATTGCTACTGTCCTTGTAGGATTGCCATTCAGATAAGGAACATGCTTCTTTTCATTTGATGCATGTTTCATCACTTGTTAGTCACCCTCATTTCCACCTTTTTTGTGCAAACAGAGATATACATTTCACGCTCGATCTTAGTTGAACTGCACAAATGATATCCAAATTATAGTTGAGCATTCCAGGAGCTTCGCAACCAACCTTGATGTTGCTCAATTTTATTGCAACTAATGACCAATAAGCTCTGTGGGTTTCGTTTTCGGATGGAAATGGAACCGGGGCTGGAGCCCTTTTCTTAAAAAAATTGAAGAAGATGCTGCTAGCTCACGGGACATTGCTTCATTTTATCTGAACTGCACCAAAAGGTCCCATGAATTGAATCATCCATGTTGGTGACTGAAAGAGCCAGCTTCAGCATCCCAGTCTAAGCACCCTCGGCCTCCATCCTTGCGACACATGTTACACCTCATTTGCCACCTGCTCGACCCTAGTGTCACTGATAAAATGAACTAATAATATAGTTAAAATAGAGCGAGTGTCATCCCTATCATTTCATTTCCAATGTAGATAAAGAAAGTGCTTCTCTTTGTTAAAGTATGTTTCATCAACTAGTCCCATTGTTAATGTTTAAGCGTTTCTGCAAACTGGGGTGCTTAATTTTAGTTGATATGTTCAAAAATAGAGATTTGAATGTCTCAAGGCGCCTCCTTGTACTACCGTTGTGCACTGATGTTCATCAGTGGGAGAAGGTGTATCTGGGAGACTTGGGACGATGTCTAGTATGAGGCGTACCATATGAGGCGTCGCAGGGCCCATCTCGCCCTCACAGCATGGCATACTATGATACTATCGCAATATTTTCTTCTATTTATTTTGTGTGTTTCATCAACTAGTGCCACTATAATGTAATCACGCTTTTTCATTATCTGTGCAAACAGGGTTATTTAGCTGCATTTTGGTGGAACTGCACAAATGTACGTATGGAACCGGCATATATGCAGAGTGCTAGGTGTGCCAAGTAAAAATTACCGACACCAACCATGCTGCATGCACGATTGGCATCCACCACCACCAAGTGGGATGTGTGGCGCTCTCGTGGACGGATCTTTCTCGGCAGCAAATCCTCTAACCAAATACTAGTAGCTTATATTGTCAGTTTTCTAGGGAGTACTCTTTTCTGAAAGAAGCACCAATCTATTTTTCTTTATTTGTACACTGTGTCACAACTTTGACCCAAAGGTCCAAAGCTATTTTAGGGTGATTGGCGTAGTACTCGGAGACTAATTGTAAGCATGATTTTCATTATCTATCACACTAATTGTAAGCATGAGCGGGTGGAAGATTAGGTTAGTGCGAAGCTTACCTTAAACCCTACAGCCGCCGTTGAAACGAGGCGAGCGTCGAGGGAACCGTGGAGAACGGCGGGGAAGCGACGTCGCGCCATCTGGTCTCCTCTTGTGGTGGGAGAACGAATACTCCTGTGGCTCCGGCTGGCTCTGCACCCTCACGAACGGCACACCATACTCGATCGATTCATTATCCTCTGGGTGCTCGACCTTCGACCTGTACGCCCACCACCTCCGCCTGACTGTCGCCTCGGGCAAATCTGACTGCTCCATCGCCCATAGAAGATACTTGATGAACTCGGAGGACTGCGGCATGACTGTCGCCGAGGAGTACATGTACATCGCCGCCCTCATCGCCGCCGTCTCGCTCTTTCGCATACATTGCCACATGGCCCGCACCGTCCTCGAAATCTGCCACTCATTGTCAAACCAACTAAGGATCTCCTTCAACCTGGCTAACTTTGCCTAGTCGCTGCCGGCGAACTGCCTGATTCGCTGCTGCATCCTCTCCATAGATGTCCTTCTGAGTGGTCCGGTGCTAGCATTGGAAGATGGCAGGAGAGATGGTGGTCTTGCAATAGAGAAGAGGGAGAGGCGAGACGGTAGTTTTGGAATGGAGATGATGGAGAGGAGAGGAGGTGGTTTTGCAATGGAGAAGATCAGAAGAGGGAGAGGCGAGACGGTGGTTTTGGAATGGAGATGATGGAGAGGAGAGGAGGTGGTTTTGCAATGGATAAGATCAGAAGAGGGAGAGGCGAGACGGTGGTTTTGGAATGGAGATGATGGAGAGGAGAGGAGGTGGTTTTGGAATGGAGATGATGGAGAGGAGAGGAGGTGGTTTTGCAATGGAGAAGATCAGAAGAGGGAGAGGCGAGACGGTGGTTTTGGAATGGAGATGATGGAGAGGAGAGGAGGTGGTTTTGCAACGGAGAAGAGGGAGAGGAGTGTGCGACAGCAATTTAGGATTGGGCGAGAGGGCCGGGCGCTGTGACTGGATCAAAATCAAAATCAATTAACCCTTCAATTAAGAAAGCGACCCCACATTAACTAGTCTCCCTTTTATTCTGGGTCATAATTGACCATGATTTTCGCACATAAAATATATGTTATACGTTGCAAAAATAATATAATTTAAAAGTACATTCAGATACGAACCAAACGATACAATTTTTGGTGACATTGCTGGCCCAACCCAACATTATAATTAGTACAACAACATAAATACAGTACGTGGTCAAACTTTGACCCAAAATACGCAAAACAACAAAAAAATACTTCCAAGACCAGCGCCGCTCTTCCGCTCTTCTCCTCTTAAACAACCGCCGCTCCTCTCCTGTTCCAATCTAAATCCAGCACCGCTCCTCTCCTCTTCCACTTCAAAACCACCGCCCCTCCTCTCCTGTTCCAGTCCAAAACAAGCGTCGCTCCTCTCCCGTTCTAATCCAAAACCAGCGCTGCTCCTCTCGTCTTCCATTCAAAAACCACCGCCGGTGAGTGAAGGTGCCGTGGAGAAGTAGATCGATGGAGGAGTACAACCGATATGTGAGGATCACAGACGGTGACCCTGTGAAGCTAGCTAGGATGTTGGAGATACAGTCTTGGTTTGACAACAAGGACCAACTAGCGGCGACGGCGACATCCATGGCCAAATATCTGCAATAGAGCGAAAAGGCGGCGATACTCCCGGAGGGAGTCGCGCCGGAGTACATAGAGCTGCTCCTCTGGGCCATGGAGCAAATAGATTCACCGAATCCGATCGTGAGGGAGCGGTGGTGGGAGTATCGATCCCAGATGGAGCATCCACCAGGGACTGAAGGATCGAGCATCTACTGGTGTCGTTTGTGAGGTGTCTCCGCCAGCGAGCGGTGGAGTCTTCGTCGACCGAACCCAACTGCAAGAGGAGAAAAGCAGTTAGCCCGACGACGCTTCCCCGCCATCGTCTCCCTCGCCGTTCACATCATCTCATGGGGCGGCTGTTTGCCGCCGAGAAATAGGAGGGGGCTGCCCCCCTAGCCCAGTAGTCGGGCAGGTTGTGAATTGTCAGGAGGAGCTTAGGGTTGTCAGTATTTGCAGGTTGTGAATTGTGTTTTGTGTTGTGTATTTTGAGAGTACTTTCAGATATGGATGTCTTTTGAATTTCAGATTTGCAGTATGGAGCATATGAAGAATTTTATGAATTCTAGAGATCTATTTTTAGCACTTAAAAAATGTAGTTTCATAGGAGTATAAAAGTGCAGACGAGAAGAAACTGCAAGTTCAGTTTCAGATAAGAAACTGCAACTTTTAGAGGCAAAGCATTTATATTAACACGGCCTTTTCAAACAGGGTTAACATCATGTTGGAAGTTTTATTCATGATCGAAAATGGAACTACCAGCCAGTTAACATCATGTTGATCAACATTCATGCATATCACATCTTCATAGGATGCACAATCAAAATGCCCACACAATATCGAGTGTGTGAAACACAGAGAAAATGAGGGACGAAGTTTTGGCAAGTGTTGGACGTGGTTTTGGGCTGCCCCGTCTAGGCTTTCATTTTTAACATGCGCAGCCCACAACCTCGGATGGAAGGGTGAAAGCACAAGTGCTCCCTAGGTGGTTTTGGTAATTAATGTCAACATATCTCTTGTTGGACTAACACTTTTATCTAGTATGTTTCAGATAAGTTCAACAATGGAGTGGCATGGACTAAAGGACTTGGGAACTCCTTCAAGATGCTAAGGACAAAGGATTGTCTAAAGCTTCAAGCCCAAGACTCTTCATTTTACATTTTAGTGATCCAAGATCACATTGAGTCTATAGGAAAAGCCAATACTATCAAGGAGGGATGAGGTGTTGCTTAATGAGCCTCTTGCTTCATGTGCTTAGTGATATGCTCCAAAACCGTCAACTACTTTCCCACTTCCACAAATGACCTAAACCCAAAGCCAAAATTGGTCACACCGATTCTTCCTATCCAGCGCCATCGATTCCAAAAGTCATAGCCACTGCCACAAACCCTAAGCAAATCGGTCTTACCGATAGGGATCTCGGTCTCACCGAGATGGGATTGTAATCTCTCTGTGTATGTCCATTATCAAAATCGGTCTCACCGAGTTTAAAAAATCGGTACTACCGAGATTACAATGCAAGCTCTCTGGAAACTTATTACCAAAATCGGTCCCACCAAGTTTGAGTAATCGGTCCCACCGAGTCTGCCTGACCAACTCTCTGGAAAGCTTATTACCAAAATCGGTCCCACCGAGTTTGGGTAATTGGTCTTACCGAGATTACATTATGCCCTAACCCTAACCATATCGGTCTCACCGAGTTGCATTTTGGTCCCACCGAAAACCCTAACGGTCACATTATTTGCTGAATCGGTCTGACCGAGTTTAACGATTCGGTCCCATCAAGTTTGGCAGATTGTGTGTAACGGTTAGATTTTGTGTGGAGGCTATATATACCCCTCCACCTCCTCTTCATTCGGAGAGAGAGCCATCAAACTGAACCTACACTTCCAGCATACATTTTCTGAGAGAGAACTACCTACTCATGTGTTGCGGCCAAGATATTCCATTCCTACCATATGAATCTTGATCTCTAGCCTTCCCCAAGTTTCTTTCCACTCAAATCTTCTTTCCACCAGATCCAAACCCATTGAGAGAGAGTTGAGTGTTGGGGAGACTATCATTTGAAGCACAAGAGCAAGGAGTTCATCATCAACGCACCATTTGTTACTTCTTGGAGAGTGGTGTCTCCTAGATTGGCTAGGTGTCACTTGGGAGCCTCCGGCAAGATTGTGGAGTTGAACCAAGGAGTTTGTAAGGGCAAGGAGATCGCCTACTTCGTGAAGATTTACCGCTAGTGAGGCAAGTCCTTCGTGGGCGACGGCCATGGTGGGATAGACAAGGTTGCTTCTTCGTGGACCCTTCTTGGGTGGAGCCCTCCGTGGACTCGCGCAGTCGTTACCCTTCGTGGGTTGAAGTCTCCATCAACGTGGATGTACGATAGCACCACCTATCGGAACCACGCCAAAAACATCTGTGTCTCCAATTGCGTTTGAATCCTCCAAACCCTTCCCTTTACTTTCTTGCAAGTTGCATGCTTTACTTTCCGCTGCCCATATACTCTTGCATGCTTGCTTGATATGTATTGTGAATGTTAGACTTGTGCCTAAACTCCACTTAAACTTAAGTAAACTTAAAAACTGCAACTTTGGTACTTAGTGTCTAATCACCCCCCCTCTAGACATTTCTTCTTAAGGTCCTACAAGTGGTATCAGAGCATTGGTCTCCATTGCTTTGGTTTAATCACCATTGGAGGAAGATGGATGAGTCTACTACTGGGAGTATTAGACATAGAGTGCCTATTCTTGATGGAGAGTACTTTCATGAGTGGAAAAATGAGATGCTTGTTATCTTCAATCAATATCATTTTAACAAGTACATTGCTAGCCCTTGTGCACCTTATGTTGATCCTATGTATCCTACCCGTGATGAGTCAATGGACATGATTAGGAATCTTAGAACTGCCGATCTTATCATTAGAGGATTGCCTAGAAACTTGCTTGGATGTTTGCCTACTTTTAAGTGTGCCTACACTATATGGAAATTTCTTGAGGAATGATTTCTAGATTATTCCTTGAAGAATCTTGATCAAATTCTCCATAAGTCTATTGCCTTGAGTAAGATGAATTCTAGTGATCCTATGTTTGGTGATCGTCTATTTGAGCTTACTAACCTTATGCGTGCCAAAGGAAATGTTGGTATCATTAGTGACATTATTTCCGAAGCTATAAAAATTCATAAGCAAGATTATCAAACTCACTCTAATGAATCACCCTCTCTAGGACTTGATCCACCACATGACGATGTTGAACATGGATACTATGATGAGGATGATGATAGTGACTTCGATCTTGATGATGCAATGAGACATTTTGGTCTTATGGCAAATCTTCGGGGATATATGTCAGGAGGAAAGGAATGGGTTCTTGATAGTGGATGTACCGATCACATGACCAGAGATAAAGACATGTTCTGTGAGCTTGCTGATAATGATAGTCCTCAAAAGTATGTCACTTTCGGTGACAACTCAAAAGGTAAGGTGGTTGGCCTCGGTAAGGTGGCCATATCACACGATAGCTCCATACAAAATGTCATGCTCGTTGAATCTCTTGGTTACAACTTACTTTCAGTATCTAGACTTGCTGATTTCGGTTTCAATGTTCTATTTACTGAAGTAGATTGCCAAGTATTTCATCGAGATAATCATAAAATGGTCTTTACAGGTGTACGTAGAGGTGATCTTTACATTGTTGATTTCACTAAAAAGGCTCAACCTAAAACTTGCTTCATTGCTAAATCCTCAAAAGGTTGGTTATGACATAGACGACTTGGTCATGTTAGTATGTGAAACCTTGACAAGCTTATTAAAGGAAATCATATCCTTGGAGTTAACGATGTCATATTTGATAAGGATAGACTTTGCAGCGCTTGTCAGGCAGGTAAGCAGGTTGGAGGAAGGCATCCCGTGAAGAACATCATGACCACAAGGAGGCCACTCGAGCTACTTCACATGGATCTCTTTGGTCCCAATGCCTACAAGAGTCTCGGTGGAAATTCTTTTGGTCTAGTTATAGTTGACGATTTTCAAGATTTACGTGGGTGTTCTTTCTCGATGATAAATCGCAGGTCCAAAAGATTTTCAAAAACTTCGCTAGGAAAGCCCAAAATCAATTTGAAGTGAAGATCAAGAAGGTTCGCAGCGAGAATGGAACGGAGTTCAAGAACGCAAATGTGGACACCTATCTTGACGAAGAAGGGATTTCACACGAGTTCTCAGCTACATACACACCTCAACAAAACGGAGTTGTTGAGAGGAAGAACCGGACGCTCATTGAACTGGCGAGAACAATGCTTGATGAGTACAAGACGCCGAAGCACTTTTGGGTGGAAGCGGTCGAGACAGCTTGTCATGCAACAAATCGCTTGTATCTTCACAAGCTACTCGGAAAGACGGCATACGAGCTCCTCACCGGTAACAAACCCCAAGTTGGATACTTTCGAGTATTCGGCTCAAAGTGCTACATTCTTGATAAGCATCATCGCTCTAAATTTGCTCCTAAGTGTCATGAAGGTTTCCTACTAGGTTATGGCTCAAACTCTCATACTTACCGTGTCTACAACAATTTCACCTGGAAGGTTGAAGAGACGGTAGATGTGAAGTTTGATGAATCTAACGGCTCGCAAGTAGAGCAATTGCCAATTGATGTAGGTGACAAAGATCCTTCGGAAGCAATTCAAGACATGGCTATTGGCAAGGTTCGTCCAACGGAGGTGAAGGAGAGTACCTCATCCATCCAAGTGGAAGCTTCAACTTCACAACAAGGTGAACCAAGAGTTGATACGGAAGCATCCACAAGCGGGACACACCAAGATGAAGGAAACGAGGAAGTGCATCAAGATGAACGTCAACAACCTCCTTCTCCACCACGACAAGAGAGCGACAATGCCAACAGTGAAGAAGGCCAAGAAGAAGAAGAACAAGATGAAGAAGATGTTCAACACAGACCCAAGCAAAAGTTTTCACGAGTTCGAGCAAGAATTGCTAAAGATCATCCCATCGAGCAAATCTACAATGACATTCAAACCGTGAGAATCACTCGCTCTAAAACTCGTTTAGCTAACTTTTGTGAAAACTATTCTTTCATCTCTAGCATTGAACCTATGAAGGTTGAAGAAGCATTGGAAGATCCGGATTGGATAAATGCCATGCATGAAGAGCTACATAACTTTGAGAGGAATCAAGTTTGGACATTGGTTGAGAAGCCCGACAACAACCACAACGTCATCGGTACCAAATGGTTGTTTCGCAACAAGCAAGATGAAGATGGACAAGTAGTTCGCAACAAAGCACGTCTCGTCGCCCAAGGCTACACACAAGTCGAAGGTATGGACTATGGTGAGACTTACGCCCCCGTTGCTAGACTTGAGTCCATTCGCATCTTACTTGCCTATGCTAATCATGATGATATCACCTTGTACCAAATGGACATTAAATGTGCTTTTCTAAATGGTGAAATAGAGGAGGAAGTTTATGTTAAGCAACCTCCCGGCTTTGTCAATCCTAAGAAACCCAATCATGTTTACAAACTTCACAAAGCTCTTTATGGTTTTAAACAAGCTCCTAGAGCTTGGTATAAATGCTTGACCAAGTTCCTTATTGAAAAAGGCTTAAAATTGATTCTACTCTTTTTACTAAAAGGGTTAATGGAGAACTATTTGTGTGCCAAATCTATGTTGATGATATTATATTTGGTTCGACTAACCCTCATTTTAGTGAAAAGTTTGGGAAGCTAATGTCGGAGAAGTTTGAGATGTCTATGATGAGTGAACTCAAATTCTTCCTTGGGCTGCAAATCAAGCAAACTAAGGAAGGTACCTTTGTTTCTCAAATGAAGTACACCAAGGACTTATTCAAGAAGTTCAATATGCAAGAATGCAAAGGTATGTCTACACCCATGCCTACTAGTGGACATAATGACTTGACCAAAGATGGTGAACCGGTTGACCAAAAGGTTTATCGCTCTATGATCGGTTCATTGTTATATCTATGTGCTTCACGTCCCGATATCAAGCTAAGGGTGTGCATGTGTGCACGATATCAAGCTGCTCCTAAGGAATGTCATCTTAAGGCCATGAAAAGGATAGTGAGATACTTAATCCATACACCAAACTTTGGCATTTGGTATCCTAAGAGGGCCTCTTTCGAAATTGTTGGCTATTCTGACTCCGACTATGCCGGAGACAAGGTTGACAGAAAGTCCACTTCGGGTACTTGTCAATTTCTTGGTAGATCTCTTGTGTCTTGGTCCTCCAAGAAACAAAACTCGGTATCCTTATCCACTGCCGAAGCTAAATATATTGCTGCTGGTTCATGTTGTGCTCAATTACTTTGGATGACCCAAACTCTTAAAGACTATGGGATATATGTGAGACATGTTCCATTGCTTGTGACAATGAAAGTGCTATCAAAATTGGTCATAATCCTGTGCAACATTCTCGAACTAAGCATATTGAAGTTCGTCATCATTTCATTCGAGATCACGTTGCTAAGGGTGACATTGATCTTAAGCATGTTCGCACCAAAAAGCAATTAGCGGATATATTTACTAAACCTCTTGATGAGAAAGTGTTTTGCAGGTTAAGAGGAGAACTGAACATCATTGATGCTTCAAACTTGGAGTAGAAACTCAATTGGATGCATGCAAGACATGAGCTTATGACTAATCCTTGATATTTCTCTTATGATGAAAATCTTATGTCTTGGATATATTTGTATCTTGCATGTTATCTAACCCATGTAGGTACTTGGTGGAATCAAATTCCATGAGATTGTAATCCACTCATATCTTGAGCAATCTCTACATCACCAAGTCTCTACACTATGGTGGTTGAAGACAAGGAAGCACGAAACCATTCAAACATATCCTTTGACAAATTCTATGTTGAGCTACATGATTGTCATTCTTGGATACACAAGTTCTCTTCCTTGCAAGAACTAACCCATGTAGGTATATGGACTCAAATTCCAAGTTGTGCTCCAAATTCTTGATGAGCTACATCAACCTTGAGCAACCCACACAAGTTCAACTACATGGACAACACCACCAACCAAGCTATGATATTCCATCTTAGAGAAGCTTTACTCCAAGTCATGAGCTAAAGCAACTCGACAAGATGTGAATACATCAAGATGCTTAAACAAAAAATGGTAACCACATTTTGAGCTTAAACGATGAGTATGACCTATGATCAAGTGATCTCACTTGACTCCTAAGTCAATATACTCTAACATAGGTGACCTTGTCGCCGACCATCGCTAGATGAAGTTCTCTTGTGTTCTTTTCTGTGTTTTTGCATTTGTCTCATGCATATTTGTTTCCTCTTTCAAAAAAAACTTCATCTAGATTTCTTTCTGTTTGTTCTGCATTTTCTGCATTCCTATTCATTGCAGATCTTTCAGTAAATTCCTTGCAAATCTTTGTGAGATCTTACTATTCTAGTGAGCTGAGCTGACAAGCGTTTTTCTCTGTGATGAACTCGGTTTCACCAATTTGTTATTTTCAGCCCAACCGAATCTTTTCGGTTCAACCGAAGCAACTCACTCGGTGCCACCGACTTCATAACAGGAAAATCAGTTTGCCACATAATTCTGTGTTTCTTCTGATCTAGCTCCACTCAATGAATCTTGTCCTCTACAAGCATCACATTTTTATCATTGCTTTGTTCTGTGTCTCAAGGACCAAACCCATTCGACGGATTCCAGAAGACCCTTCTTGGAAATTGATGTCAAAGGGGGAGAGAGAGAACATCAAAGCTTATCATTTAAAGCTTATCACCTTCTTAAGGGGGAGAGAGATATTATCTCCTAAAGGGGGAGAGAGACCTTCTAGGGGGAGAGACCCTCAAAGGGAGGAGAGAGATCTCCAGGGGGAGAGAATACTTAAGTAGAAAGTTATTCTCAAGGATCCCAGATGCTTAGTGTTCAAGAGGAGAGATGTTGCCACATGTCTTCTTGAGGGGAGAGACATGTTCATATGTTTTGTTATGCTTATTTACATTAGCTCTAAACATTAGCTCTGATCATCATTAATATCTTTCAGCTCTGTTTTCTTTCAGCTCTGATTTTCTGTTCCCTATCTTCTCCCAGTATCCCATGTTAGATTCAGGGGGAGCAAGACATCTAAGGGAAAGAGATCATTTAAATTCATTGCATATCTTTACTCTTGGGGACATGTCTAATCCAATGTGGTACTCAGTACTCACTCTCTACATGTCATCCCAGTCTTGGTGTTTTCTTGTGGTTTCTTTTGTTTGTTATGGCTAGTAGATGTATCTGTGTTATCTAACTTGTTTACACAGGTTCATTCCATCCTAAGCCAACTCAAGACCACAAGGTAAGTATATGCATCACAAACATGTGTATGAGGAATTCTTGCTGATGTACATATTGTTTGCAAGAAGGACTCATGATCATGAAGGTATTTTCTTCAACATTCTTCGCTCCGATGCATATGGCCAAGATACATGTAACACATTGCCTGCTCTATCATGTTTATGCTCTGACATGCTTCTACATTCCATATTTACATTCGTCTACTATTCATCTAGCCCTCCACACCACGGGGTCCTGTTCATCCAGAGGCAACGCCACCGCTCCTTGCTCATCAACCCCCCCCCGCAACGCTCACTTTGTTCATCAATCGATCGCTTGATTAGCGGCGATGGCGAAGAATCGCTTCGCGTAACTGCGGTCAATCGCTTCGGGTTGATTAGAGCCCAACACCTCGCTCGGGTTCAGTTAGAGCCAACGCCTTGCACACACGCGCGTACGTGTACGAGAGAAATGCGCATCGCTCGGTCCCCGACCTCCCACCGTAACCGGCAACTCCCCGAAATTTTCCTCCCCCTCGCTTCTACCACGGTTTTTTCCGTCATGGACGGCCCAAAGAATGTCATGCAGCTGCGTCTCCGCCCGCATGTGACGAAAAGCCCATTTTCTCATCATGATTTTTGTCATAGAAGTAGGAGCCCACCACATCTATGATGATACCGGGTTTTGTCACAATTATCGTCATAGAAGTGTCATATGTATGACAGAAAAAAATTTCGTTCGGCCCAAAATGTAACGAATGTGTCTTTTTTTGTAGTGTTGTGTGCCAGGAGGGCTTATCCCCGACGGTTTCTGGGTCGTGTGGGAAGGACCCCCCTATCGCCCGCACTCACTTGGCGACGGTTCCAAATGTCATCACGGAAAGGGGTATAAAACCGTTTCTATAGCACTGACGCGTACCGGTGGCTATCACATAATAACGATCCTAAGGCACCACCTTCACATAACGAACATGTTGAAACATGCACCCCCATGTGGTAAAACAGTCGGTATCATAGCACAAATAACAAAATAATTTGCAACAACAAGGGTGCACATTCACAACAACTCCGAGGAGTCAAATTTAGCAAATGAATACAACTAGGTCTTTCGACCAAGGTACAACTCATACAACAGAAGCAAATATACCTTAGATAGTTAAGAGTACAAATTCTGTTAATAAGGCTTAAGAAAAATCAAAGGCACCCATATCCCTACCCAGACCATTTTTTGTGGATAACCAGCTAACATCGTCCATCAACAAATCTGCTTCCCGAATAGCTGTCGATTGGATGGCAGCCATCCAGGGAAAAAGAGTAAATTAAGCGAGGTGAGTACTTAGTTGTATTCGCAAGAATTACACACACCTAAAACTAGTTTATGCAACATGTTTCCAAGGAAGGGGTAAAGTGATTTGGTGGCAAACATTAAACATTCTACAGAGACACGCTATGACAACATCTATCAGAAAATATGAGAGAGCATATGGAAGTAAGAATCACGATCACAACTACTCTCTCACCTACCTACCACAAATAGCACTTGCTTGTCTTCCCCATCGCATCTCCCACGAGGAGAACCCACAAGGCACTCACACGTTGACAACTTTTAATTATTAGTGTTTTTTGACTGGTTAAATTTTAATTATTAATGTTGAAGTTATTCTATAGATACATGTCAATTTCTAGCTCGTCCAAAACTATGTGCATGACTATTCTGATGAATTATCCCAGCAGGGTTTGCACCAATGTACCCGAACTTTCACCGTCCTTTATAGGCCATTCGACCGCATTATATGCCAAAACTGGCATGTATGGACGAGTACACAGTTTCCTAGTTACATTCAAGTCTGGGAAGCTACTACTTACGAACTGCATTGGGATTTCCTCGAAGAGGAGAGGATGACGCAGTATAGTAGATAAGTATTTCCCTTAGTTAAGAACCATGATTATCGATCCAGTAGGAGAACCACGGAATAGCTCGTTAGCAACACCTGCAGACAAACAACAAATCCTTGCAACCCAACGCGATATGGGGTTGTAAATCCCTCGACGATTACGTTCAAGATTAAATTGTATGGTGATAGATAGATAGATCAAACAAAAATGCAAAATAAAATAAATAAAGAAAAACTACAGCAAGGTATTTTAGTTTTAATATATGATAAAAAGTAGACTCGGGGGCCATAGTTTTCGCTAGAGGCTTCTCTCTTGAAAATAGCATACATTGGGTTACTGTCAGGAAATTGACAGAAAAGCAAATAATTATGACAATATCCAAGGCAATGATCATGTATAGGCATCACGTCCGATACTAGTTTACCAAAATGATTCTGCATCTACTACTATTACCCCACACATGAACCGCTGTCCAGCATGCATCTAGAGTATTAAGTTCATAAAGAACGGAGTAACGCCTTAAGCAAGATGACATGTTGTAGAGAGAGTAAACTCACGTATGAATAAACCCCATTTTTTACCCTTAATAGCAACGATACATACGTGTCATGTCCCCTTCTGTCACTGGGATTGAGCACCGCAAGATCAAACCCATTACAAAGCACCTCTCCCATTGCAAGATAAATCAATCTAGTTGGCCAAACCAAATCAATGGATCGGAGAGAAATACAAAGCTATAATAATCATGCATAAAAGAGTTTAGAGAAAACTCAAATAATATTCATGGATAGATCAACAAACACACCGCAAAAAGTCATTACATCAAATAGATCTCCAAGAACATCAAGGAGAACATTGTATTGAAGATCAAAGAGAGAGAAGAAGCCATCTAGCTACTAGATATGGACATGTAGGTCTATGGTAAACTACTCAGGCATCATCAGAAGGGCATCAAGGTTGATGTAGAGCCCCTCCATGATCGATTCCCCCTCCGGCAGAGTACCGGAGAAGGCCTCCGGATGGGATCTCATGGGAACAGAAACTTGCGGCGGCAGGAAAAGTATTTCGCGTGGCTCTCCGATGTTAGGGGAATATTTGAGTATTTATAGAGGTGGAATTAGGGTTGGAGGTGCCACGAGGGCCCCACAAGCCTGGGGGCTGCGCCTCCCGAGCTTATCGCTCCCTTGTGGCTCTTCTGGCCTTCTCCCGAACCTTCTAGGGTCTCTTCTGGTCTAGAAAAAATTAATCCAAAGTTTTTTCTCTGTTTGGACTCTATTTGATATCGATTTCCTGAAAAGCCAAAAATAGGCAAAAAAAAACAACAACTGGCACTAGGCACTAAGTTAATAGGTTAGTCCCAAAAAATGATATATAATTGCTTGTAAGTGTATATAAAACATTCAAGATTGATACTATAATAGCATGGAACAATAAAAAATTATAGATACGTTGGAGACATATCAAGCATCCCCAAGCTTAATTTCTACTCGTCCTCAAGTAGGTAAATGATAAAAACAGAATTTTTAATGTGGAATGCTACCTATCATATTCATCATATAATCCTTTCTTTTGTAGAATGGATATTTGAACTTGAGTGATTCATAGCAATAGTCTATAGTTTGACATCAAAACATAAATACTCAAGTATACCAACAAGCAACCATGTGTTTCAAAATATCATCACTAAAGAAAGTTATCCCTAGCCCATTATCAGTAATTGGTCCATTCATGAAACACATTCAATATTAGCTACAACCAATGCACAAGTATGACAATAGTGCTCTCTAGTTGGCGTTTTATAAGAGAAGATGGAGACTCAAAAATGAAAATTGCATAAACATAAATAGATAGGCCCTTCGTAGAGGGAAGCAGAGATTTGCAGAGGTGCCAAAGCTCAAGGCTTAACTTAGAGAGATAAAATTATTTTTAGAGGCATGTCTTTCCTGTAAACGAAAATGACTGAGAATACCAATATCTTCCATGCTAAACACATTATAGGCGGTTCCCAAACAGAAAATAAAGTTTATGTTCTTTCCGCCATTCTTTCACAATCCATGGCTAGCTGTATCTATGGGTGCCTTCCATACCAACACTTCCCAAGGAATTTATAATTGTTATTTTTTTCATTTTGGGACTGGGAATCCCTATTACATTGCCACTTTCTCGTGCAATGACAAGTGAGTAAACACTCATCATGAGAATAACACGCCTAGCATGGAAAATATTGGCCACCCCCTGCCGCTTCATGAGCGGTATGGGTACACAAAACGGAAAATTATTTTGAAAAATTAGAGTTGGAAGATGCAAATTTACTTAGGACGGCATGGAAATACCACATATAGGTAGGTATGGTGGACTCATTTGGCACAACTTTGGGTTTAAGAAATTGGATGCACAAGCAACATTCCCGCTTAGTACAAATGAAGGCTAGAAAATAGATTGAGAAGCGACCAAATAAAAAGAGAAAACGGTCATAAACATGCATTGAACATAACTAACACTGAATAATGCACCATAAGTAGGATATAACTTTGTTGCATAACTATTGACTTCATGTGCATGCATAGGGAATCATAAACCTTAACACCAATATTCTTAGTAAAGCACAATTACTCACTATCATAACTCACATATTATCATTTCCATATTGCAAAACTATTGCTAGGAATCAAACTTATCATACCTAGTGATCTATATGAAAGTTTTTATTATATCCTTCTTGTATATTTATCACTTTGAGACCAAATTCATATCTTGTGCAAATTACCATTACTATTATGAACTCTCAAAAATATATAAGTGAAGCATGAGAGTGCAAATATTTCTTCAAAATATATCACCGCCGTGCTCATAAAGACTTAAGTGAAGCATTAGAGCAACTCCTGGCTCAAAAGATATTAGTGAAGCACATAGAGTATTCTATCAAATCAAAAAAATTGTGTGTCCCTCTCAAAAAGGTGTGTTCGGAAAAGATGAATGTGATAAACTAAAAAGTAAACAAAGCCAAGACTCATATAATACATGACGCACCAAGCAAAAATGATATCATGTGACGAATAAAAATATAGCTCCAAGTAAAATTACCAATTCTTGGTAGAAGAAAGAGGGGATGCCTTCCGGGGCATGCCCAAGATTAGTTGATTGGGAGTCCATGGATATTACCTTGGGGTGCAAATCCCCAAGCTTAGGCTCTTGCCACTCCTTATTCCTTCATCCATCATGATCTCACCCAAAACTCGAAAACATGAATCACATAAAACTTAACAAAACCTTCATGAGATCCGTTAGTATAACAAAGCAAATCGCTACTTTAGGTACTATTGCAAACCTATTCATATTTTATTTTTTGCATTATACCTACTGTATTATAACTTATCCATGGCTTATACCCCCAATACAATCCATAGTTCCATCAAAACAAGCAAAACAATGCATCAAAAACAGAATCTGTCAAAAACAGAATAGTATGTAATAATCTGAACATTGAACATACTTCTGTAACCCTAAAAATGCTGAAAATTTAGGAAATCGTGGGAAATTTGTATTTCAATCATGTGTAAAAAATTCAAAAATGTATCTCACTCTAGAAAATTTTAACAATTCTGCTACTGGACGCAAAAGTTTCTATTTTTGCATAGAATCAAAGCAACTACGATCCAAATCATCCCAAAGGCTTTACTTGGTACAAACACTAACTAAAGCATAAAAACACAATAATAACAGTACAATAATTGTGTGCACACAATAATACAGAAAAATAAACAAGAAAAAGAAGATAACTATGGGGTTGCCTCCCAACTAGCGCTATTGTTTTACACCCCTAGCTAAGTGTAGTGCATAGTTTCAAGTGTTTTCATCGTTGATTTTAGTTCCATAGGTGGCCCTCATGATGGATTCATATGGTGGCCTAATTTTATTTCTAGGGAAGTGTTCCACACCCTTTTTCAATGGGAAATCAAATTTTATATTCCCTTCTTTCATATCAATAATGCCACCTATAGTTCGTAAGAATGGCCAACCAAGTATTATGGGACAAGGCAGATTGCAATCAATATCAAGCACAATAAAATCAATGGGCACATAGTTCCTATTTTCAAGACTAAGAACATCATTAATTCTACCCAAAGGCTTTTTAATAGTAGACTCCGCCAAGTGCAAATTAAGAGAAAACTCATCCATATTGGTAAAACCTAGCACATCACATAGAGATTTTGGTATTGTGGAAACACTAGCACCCAAGTCACATAAAGCATTGCACTCATAATTTTTAATCTTGAATTTAATGGTGGGTTCCCATTCATCATATAATTTTCTAGGAATTGAAATCTCTAATTCTAGTTTTTCTTCTAACGCTTTCATCATCGCTTCTACAGTTTTTTTAGTAAAAGCCTTATTTTGTTCATAAGCATTGGGTGAATTTAGCATGGATTGCAACAAAGAAATACATTAAATCAAAGAACAACTGTAATAATTAAAGTCTTTGTAATCCAAAAGAGTGGGCACATCACTATTTATAGTTTTTACCTCTCCAAACCCACTTTTATCAATTTTGTCATTAAGATTTTCACCCTCCGAATTATGGGGACACCTTATAGCTAAAGTTGAATCTTCTTTAGTCCCCTTTTCAACAAGTTTAATATCACTAAACAAAGATTCAATGGGAGAAACACCAATCATTTTAATATCCTCATCGTTACTACGATAAAAACCGGGTGGAATTGTTTTTTCTAAGAATTCTCGCTTAGCCCTCAACCTAGCGGTTCTTTCTTTACTTTCATCCATGAAGGCATAAAGATATTTAATTGATTCGTTAATATCAATCTTAGGTGGAAAAATTTCAGCTTTAAGATTTTCCACATCATGAATAATTCTATCAACTCTCCTAGACATATCATCAATTTTACTCAATGTTTCTTCTATCATAGTGTTGAAAACTTTTTGCGCAGTAATAAATTATTTAATATTATATTCAAGATCAGAGGGCATCCAATTATTATTATTATAAGAATGACCGTAGGGATTGCCATAATTATTAGAGGAATTTCCAGGAAATGGCCTAGGATTAAAATTAGCTTTATAAGCATTACAATTAAAATTGTTTCACGAGGCAAAATTCACATCTGCGGGATCATTATTTTGCTCAATCAAAGTAGACAACGGAACATAATTAGGATCAATATGGGCATTTTTTTACTAGCAACCAATTTCATAAGTGCATCTACTTTATCACTCAGAGTACTAAATTCTTCAATAGAATTCGCATTTTTACTAGTAGGTGTTCTTTCACTATGCCATTGTGAATAATTTGCCATAATATTATCAAGCAATTTTGTTGGGGATATACCCCGTGGTATGACCTGGCCAGGAATGACCCGACATCCCATGGCGGGTTGTCATTGGGCTGGTTGTGTGGGTCATGAGATCTATGAAGCTCAAGGCCCAGAAGGCGACTCACGGAGCAGGCCGGCTCATGGCCCGGTGCCTGGGACACCAACTCAACAAGGAGACAAAGGAAACTCCCTTACTTGGGAGGTAAGATAAGTAAGAAGTAGACTAGGGCACATGTTCTACTACGACCCGGACTCTGTTGTAATCTCGGGGCCTCAACCTATATATAAAGGGGAGTCCAGAGGCAGAAAAGATTAAGTTACAAGCTATCGAGTACTAGGCTAGCTACATCGCACCCTTGTAATCGAGATCTCAAGCAATAGTCAAACAAGTAGGAAGTAGGCTATTACCTCCGCCGTGAGGGGCCGAACCTCGGTAAACCCTTGTCTCCCAATTTCGATCAACCCCGTTCAAGTTACTACCTAGCTGCGATGGCCTCATGACTAAGTCCTTTCATGAGGACATCTGCTGTAACAAAACCACGACAGTTAGCGCCCACCGTGGGGCTATGTCTTGGTGGTATTGAGTTCTTGGGGGGAGCTCTCCTAGGGATCCAGGGATATGTGATCGGATGCATGACCAAGAGTCGCCGCAACAAGCTCGACATTGATGATTCAGGCTGGGGCCCCGATGCTGACTCAATTGAGTATGGATACTAGGTCCCCTTCGGCAAGATCCATGTCTTCATTGAAAAAATCAGTGAATCAGGGCCCAAGCTAGACATCTGTACCGACATCATCGAGCCGGCTCGATGCATGCAACCCACCCAGGTCCAAGCCGATCGAAACCATGTCTTCGTCGGTTTCACCCAGGGGGTCGATTTCGCAGACAATTCCGTGTTTGATGGGGACTCCCTTCTCTACTCAGACACCGAGTCATCAGTTAGGTATACTGAGTCGATCCTCCCGCTAAACGACGACAGACTCGGGGGCTACTCTGATGATGAGTCAGGTCTAGTCGATCACGAGCTGCTCCATCGGACCACCATCTACATGGTAGGCACTACGCCGGCTCCCGACTCTACCGCAGCAGGCGCCATGGGGGGAATCATTACTTCAGCACCTGATTCGAATGCGGCTAGCCCGGTTAAGTCGCCGGCTCAAGTTCTTTTGGAGCTAGTTTCCTCATTGACAACGCTCCTAGAGTCACTTAATAGCAGAAAACCAGGCAGAGCGCAATGCGGAGGTAACTAAGCTTTGCGAACAGATGGCTAACGCTCATGAAGATATCAACGCCGAGAATGCTCGCACGATAGAGCTTCAAGCTTAGATTCACAATGAGGTGGAGAACCTGAAGATAGAGGCCTAGTGCATGGGCCTACGATAGAACGCCTTGAATATGGTTCATCGGAGGAGGCACGCGAGCCGTCTTCCCACCAATTTAGAGCCCACGTGTCTGTTCAACACGCTTGCCCCGGGGGCTGGAACGAGCACCCCATTGGCTCCGGTTATACACTAGTCGAACTGGGTCGTGCCCCGGGATGGAGACGGGCGGCCACCGCTGGCTCAACCATCTCAGCCGGCTCAGCCGCGCCAGCTTGAGCCGGCTTCACGCCCACCACCTGCCCGGACCACTCTAGACCGTTTCCTGACAACAACGGGTCACTTCTCCAACCCTGTTGATAACTTGTTGGTAGCGGCCACCAACCTGATGATGCTTCCAATCATAGGGAATACCCCAGTTGAGATCGAGGCCCGGAATGCCATCGAGATGTTGAAAACCGTGGTCACCCAGCAAGCAAATTACTCCTATAGTAAGCAGCGACTACACTCCATCCCGCATCCCAGCAGCAGGAGGAGCCACCATGCTCAGTCGCCAGCAGTCTCTAGCAGCGCTCATCGATGATTCGAGCGGCCGCACGACACACCTCGGCATGGAGCCCTTGACGCCCAGGAGATCATTGACATGGCCCGAGCTCAGCGAGAAGTGGAAGTGGCCAACGCGACGTCCCAGTCGTCGCCTACTATGACCCCTTTGGTTTCACAAGGTGTCAGATCGAGCACCAGAACCATTGGGATTCCCTGCCTGGCGCCGACTCTATGTAACAAGCACATGCATAAGGATTTCAAGGGTCCCCGCCAAGTCTCCAATTACACGGCTGATCTTGAGCCGGCTGCTTGGATAGAGAGTTACGACATCACCATGGACATGCTGGATGTTAGTGACGCGGTGTGTGCCAAGCATTTGACCATGATGTTGGAGGGACCGGTACTTGGCTCAAGAACCTACCCCAACTCCATCAACACTTGGGCTGAGTTAAAAGATCGCTTCATAAAAAACTTCCAAGGAACTTGAAAGCGCCAATTGACGATTGTTGATCTACAACATTGCATCAAGCGCGAAGGAGAATCAGCCTATCACTGTGCTCGTCGGGTCGCAGACATCATTCATTCCTCTAATAGTATAACAACCGGTTCTATACGCACTTAAATATGCATAGTGATCCATCATGTCACTTAAATTAACCTCAAGGTCCTTGTTTTGAAAAAATTGACAATGATTTTCTGTTTTTTAAGACATGTTAATTGGCTTGTACAAGGTCAATCGCGTTACTTTATCACATGTTTCCAAAAAATGTGATATGACTTTAGTCGACTTTTATGTCATGTCTATCAAATTAACCCCCAAGTACTTGTTTTGAAAGTTTTGATAATGATTTTTTGTCAACTTTTCTGTGATGCTTGTTAAATTAACCTCCAAGTCATTGTTTTCACAATTTTGAGAATGATTTTTTGGTCCTTCAAGACATGTTTACTGGATTCTAGAAAGTCCATGGCATTACTTCATGACATGTTTCCAAATTGTGATATGAGTTTTGGTCAATTTTTGAAGAATGTATTTGGCATTCTCATAAGTGGCATAGGTCTGATTGACAACCCATATCAGCAAGGTGCATCTTCCCTTTCGGTACCTCATTCTGAAAAGAACCTGAATGTTAAGCATGTTGTGGCTGGAGCAGTCCGAGGATGGTTAACCGACTGGGAAGTGGCTATACCTCTAGGTTGATTTAATCGATTTGGTAGAGTTATTGTAAACATTCTGTAAATGTTTAAAGGTTCTGTCACATCCTTTAAAATAGTTTCGAAGTCCTTGTTTTGAAAATTTTGGGGATGTATTTTAGTTATTTTATTGATTTTCCATGCATGACATTAAATAAAATGTCCCACAGATCCACTCCATTCTGATTTTATTTCAACTACAAAAGTTAAAAAGAAAAAAGTTGTTTCATACATTATCTGTTATTTTACATGTATTTTCCTTATCCCTTGATTACAAAATGTATGTTGCATTTTTATCCTCATATTTATGTGCTACAGCTAACAAGTGGGCCCAAACCAGAGAGACGCCCGTGTATAGTCCCATCAGCTTCGCCGTCTCTGTCCATCTCCTTCACTGAAACCCCCACTCTCCCGTGTATAGTCCCAATCCAGTATCTCGCCGCCTATCGTCCGTGCGTACCGAAACCATGCATTGTCGCAGCTTCATCTATGCTGACGAGGATTGCTGCCATCTTTCCCCCTAAATCAAACACGCCGACGAGGGTAGCCACCTTTCATCGATGCTTGTTGTGCTTTAGGACTTCCCGTACCATAAAAACCCTAGGCCATCAAGTTCATCATACCAAATGAAGGTAAGTCTTCAAATACATCTCCTTATCCGATGCAAATCACCTTAATCCACTACAAATCGCCTTCAGATGCTTTTTATGAAATAATCGAGGGTTTGCATATGCAGTGCTGTAAGTGTTTGGACACTAGGAATCTCTGCGGTCTCCCATATGTTTAGAAGGACAAGTACCTACGCATCATGCTTCCGCAAGGATTAAAGAAATTACGATATGCTTCTTAGATTTGAAGTGTATCAAACGTATATGTGATTCAAGTGTTTGGTTAAGTTGTGAAGATTCTCTGCATGTGGATTTTAACACATAAATTCTAATGGATTCATGATTGGTTCATAAGTAGAAAAGTCAACTCACGAGTTCAACATAAATCGTCCTTATAACGAAAAGTATCTAAAAATAGGTAGACCTAACTAAATTTGGTGAAGTGCCAACTGTACCCCATGGTACCACTTATTGCTACATTCCCCTCTTTAGATGTCAGAAGTAACCTCCTGTAATCTGAAAAATACTTTTATGATTATTATGAAATAGAAAATTCCAAATTTGTATTGTAACGCTGAGATTTTTCATAAATCTATATGAAACTAACAAATTTAGAACCTAATTTGTGATATCCAATGTTCCTAAATTCTAGTAAGCACTGTCAGAAATGGTATTTAGCACTATCATAAATGGTATCGTCTTCATAAACAGCCTAGAATTTTTGAGCAATCTTTGAATTTTGCTTAGTGCATCCCCTACTTTGCAAGAGGCAAACTTTTCAAGAACCTATGTATAAATAGATCTGTCAGGATCACTGTACATGTCCACCTGGAGATAAGAGAGGGCTTCTGTTTTTATGCAGGACCAGGAACGAAGAAGATCGGACCTTTTTCATGGGACATACTTGGAAAGAATTTGCCAAAGTGTACCAGTTGGTAGTAGGTATGGAAATGTCCCTCGAACTAGGTGGAAAACCTACCGTCACCTCTGGGTACGTTCGAGTACAGATCCAATAACTCGCGAGTGTAAGTATTCTGGCAAATCAAACAACATTTCATCCGGCTGATGTATTTAACAAATCTTATTTACAAATATTTTCATAGCTTATTACAGAGTGGATATCGTAACAAAATATTTTATAGACAACATGGAGGTTACTGAAGGGAGCAAAGTAAGCTAGGAAGAGATGTGGTTTCTCATCGGCTTTTCTGATCAAATTTGGATGCTCGCAGACGGTTACAATGTTGGACCAAGATATCATTCATATGTATATGTGCCCCTGCTACACACTTTTAACAAGGCCAACATTCACGAAAAACTCATGGTTAAAATTGTATCTACTCTCATTATCTTCAGATAGTCTAGGTACTTATGTAGATTGCTTAAAGTGTTTAACTTGTGTTATGCCACTAGATACTTCCACAATGTGTTGTGCCTAGGGAGATGGGTGCAAATGGAGAGTTGACCATTCCATCCTAGAGTGAATATCAGCTTGACTTCATACTCGGCTTCAGGACAAGGAAGGGGAAGCATCGTCCTTAATGGGTGGAGCAAAGTAGTCGACGTGTACGACATGGATATGGGAGATAGGTGAAGGAAATATGCCCTAAAGGCAATAATAAAGTTGTTATTTATATTTCCTTATTCATGATAAATGTTTATTATTCATGCTAGAATTGTATTAACCGGAAACTTGATACATGTGTGAATACATAAACAAAACAATGTGTCCCTAGTAGGCCTCTACTAGACTAGCTCGTTGATCAAAGATGGTTAAGTTTCCTAGCCATGGACATGAGTTGTCATTTGATAATGGGATCACATCATTAGTGGAATGGTGTGATGGACAAGACATGTCCGTTAGCTTAGCATAATGATCGTTCAACTTTATTGCTACTGCTTTCTTCGTGTCAAATATATATTCCTCTGACTATGAGATTATGCAACTCCCAAACACTGGAGGAATGCCTAGTGTGCTATTAAACATCACAAGTAACTGGGTGATTACAAAGATGCTCTACAAGTATCTCCAAAGGTGTTTGTTGGGTTGGCATATATCGAGATTAGGATTTGTCACTCCGAGTATCGGAGAGGTATCTCTGGGCCCTCTCGGTAATGCACATCATATGAAGCCTTGCAAGCAATGTGACTAATGAGTTAGTTGTGGGATGATGCACTACAGATTGAGTAAAGAGACTTGCCGGTAACGAGATTGAACTAGGTATGAAGATACTGATGATCGAATCTCGGGCAAGTAACAGACCGATGACAAAGGGAATAACCATGTTGACATTGCAGTTCGACCGACAAAGATCTTCGTAGAATATGTGGGAGCCAATATGAGCATCCAGGTTCTGCTATTGGTTATTTACCGGAGAGGTGTCTCGGTCATGTCTACATTGTTCTCGAACCCGTAGGGTCCGCACGCTTAACATTCAATGATGATAGGTATTATATGAGTTATGTGTTTTAGTGACCGAAGGTCGTTCGAGTCCCGGATGAGAACATGGACATGACGAGGAGTCTCAAAATGGTCGAGAGGTAAAGATTCATATATTGGAAGATTATATTCGAACACCGGAATGGTTTCGGATATTTTTTGGAGTACCGGGAGGTTACCGGAACACCCTGAGGAATTGTTGGCCCTACATGGGCCATAGGAGAGAGGGGAGGCAGCCCATAAGGGGTGGCCGCGCTCCCCTCCCACGGGGAGTCCGAATTGGACTAGGGGAGGGGGCGCGCCCCCCTTTCCTTCTCCTCTTCCCTCTCCCTTCCCCCTTTCACCCTCCGGAAGAAGGAAAAAGAGGGGGGCGAATCCTACTCGGAGTGGAGTCCTAGTAGGACTCCCCCCTCCTTGGCGTGCCCCTTGTGGCCGACCTCCTCCCCTCGCCCTTTAAATACGGGAGCAGGGGGTCACCCTAAAGCACATCAATTGTTTAGTCATGCGTGGTGCCCCCCTCCACCGTTTACTCCTCCGATCATATTCTCGTAGTGCTTAGGTGAAGCCCTGCGTGGATCACTTCACCAACACCATCATCACGCCGTCATGCTGACGGAACTCATCGACTCCTTCGTGCCTCTACTAGATCAAGAGTTCGAGGGGCGTCATCGAGTTGAACGTGTGCAGAACTCGGAGGTGCAGTACGTTCGGTACTTGATTGGTTGTTTCGAGAAGACGTTCGACTACATCAACCACATTAAGTTAATGCTTCCGCTTTTGTTCTATGAGGCTACGTGGACACACTCTTCCCCTCTTGTTGCTATGCATCTCCTAGATAGATCTTGCGTGAGCGTAGGAATTTTTTTGAAATTGCATGCTACGTTTTCCAACAGTGGCATCTGAGCCAGGCCTATGCGTAGGTGATATGCACGAGTAGAACACAAAGAGTTGTGGGCAGTGATCGTCATACTGCTTACCACCAATGTCTTGTTTTGATTCAGTGGCATTGCTGGATGAAGCGGCCCGAACCAACCTTACATGACCGCGTTCATGAGACCGGTTCCACTGACAAACATGCAACTAGTTTTGCATAAAGGTGGCTGGCAGGTGTCTGTTTCTCCAACTTTAGTTCAATCGAATTTGACTGCGGTCTGTCCTTGTGAAGGTTAAAACAGCAAACTTGATAAATCACCATTGTGGTTTTTGTGTCGTAGGTATGTACGGTTCATGCTAGCAGCCCGTAGCAGCCATGTAAAACTTGCAACAAAGAAAGTAGAGGACGTCTAGCTTGTTTTTGCAGGGCATGTTGTGATGTGATATGGTCAAGACATGATGTGATATAAAGATTGTTGTATGAGATGATCATGTGTTGTAAAAGTTATCGGCAACTGGCAGGAGTCATATGGTTGTCGCCTTATTGTATGAAATACAAGCGCTATGTAATTGCTTTACTTTATCACTAAGAGGTAGCGATAGTTGTAGAAGCAATGGTTGGTGAGGCGACCATGACGCTATGATGGAGATCAAGGTGTCAAGCCGGTGACGGTGGAGATCATGACGTTGCTTCGATGATGGAGATCATGAGCACAAGATGATGATGGCCATATCATGTCACATATTTTGATTGCATGTGATGTTTATCATTTATGCATCTTATTTTGCTTAGTACGGCGGTAGCATTATAAGATGATCCCTTACTAAAATTTCAAGGTATAAGTGTCTTCCCGAGTATGCACCATTGCGAAAGTTCTTCGTGCTGAGACACCACGTGATGATCGGGTTTGATAAGCTCCACGTTCAAATACAACGGGTGCAAGCCAGATTTGCACATGCAAAATACTCGGGTTAAACTTGATGAGCCTAGCATATACAGATATGGCCTCGGAACACTTGAGACCGAAAGGTCGAACGTGAATCATAGAGTAGATATGATCAACATAGTGATGTGCACCATTGAAGACTACTCCATCTCACGTGATGATCAGACATGGTTTAGTTGATTTGGATCACTTATCATTTAGATGACTAAAGGGATGTCTATCTAAGTGGGAGTTCTTAAGTAATATGATTAATTGAACTTAATTTATCATGAACTTAGTCCTGACAGTTTTTTGCATATCTATGTTGTAGATCAATGGCCCGTGCTACCATTTCTTTGAATTTTAATGTGTTCCTAGAGAAAGCTAAGTTGAAAGATGATGGCAACAACTACACGGACTGGGTCCGTAACTTGAGGATTATCCTCACTACTACACAGAAGAATTATGTCCTTGATGTACCACTAGGTGTACCACCTGCCCCAGCAACTATAGACATTGTGAATTTCTGGCAGTCGCGTGTTGATGACTACTCGTTAGTTTAGTGTGCCATGCTTTACGGCTTAGAATCAGGACTTCAAAGACATTTTGAACGTCATGGACCATATGAGATGTTCCAGGAGTTAAAGTTAATATTTCAAGAAAATGCCCGAGTTGAGAGATATGAAGTCTCCAACAAGTTCTATAGCTGCAAGATGGAGGAGAATTAGTGAGCACATACTCAGAATGTCTGGGTACCATAATCACTTGACTCGGCTGGGAGTTAATCTTCCAGATGATTGTGTCATTGACAGTGTTCTTCAAGCACTACCACCAAGCTACAAAGGCTTCATGATGAACTATAATATGTAAGGGATGGAAAAGACTATTCCCAAGCTCTTCGCGATGCTAAAGGCTGTGGAGGTAGAAATCAAGAAGGAGCATCAAGTGTTGATGGTTAATAAGACCACTAGTTTCAGGAAGAAGGGCAAGGGTAAAAACAAGGGGAACTTCAAGAAGAATGACAAGCAAGTTGTCACTCCCAGGAAGAAACCTAGAAATGGACCCAAGCCTGAAAATGAGTGCTTCCATTGCAAAGGGATTGGTCACTGGAAGTGGAACTGCCCCAAGTATTTGGCGGATAAGAAGGATGGCAAGGTGAACAAAGGTATATTTGATATACATGTTATTGATGTGTACCTTACTAATTCTCGTTGTAGTGCCTGGGTATTTGATACCAGTTTGGTTGCTCATATTTGTAATTCGAACAAGGGACTACGGATTAAACGAATATTGTCTAAGGCCGAGGTGGCAATGCGCATCGGAAATGGTTCCAAGGTTGATATGATCGCCATCGGCACGCTACCTCTACATCTACCATCATGATTAGTTTTAGACCTAAATAATTGTTATTTGGTGCCAGCGTTGAGCATGAACATTATATCTGGATCTTGTTTACTGCGAGACATTTATTCATTTAGATCAGAAAATAAGGGTTGTTCTATTTATATGAGTAATATCTTTTATGGTCATGCAACCGTAAAGAGTGGTCTATTTCTGTTGAATCTTGATCATGATGATACACATATTCATAATGTTGATGCCAAAAGATGCAAAGTTGATAATGATAGTGCAACTTATTTGTGGCACTGCCGTTTGGGTCATATTGGTATAAAGCGCATGAAGAAACTCCATAAATATGGATATTTGGAATCAGTTGATTATGAACCATTTGATACTTGCGAACCGTGCCTTATATGGGCAAGATGACTAAAACTCCGTTCTCCGGAACAATGGAACAAGCTAGTGACTTACTGGGAATGATACATACCAATGTATGCGGTCCAATGAGTGTTGATTCTCGTGGCGGGTATCGTTATTTTCTGACCTTCACATATGATTTGAGAAGATATGGGTATATCTACTTAATGAAACACAAGTCTGAAAGATTTGAAAAGTTCAAAGAATTTAAAAGTGAAGTGGAGAATCATCGTAACAAGAAAATAAAGTTTCTATGATCTGATCGTGGAGGAGAATATTTGAGTTACGAGTTTGGCATTCATTTAAAACAATGTGGAATAGTTTCACAACTCACGCCACCTAGAACACCACAGCGTAATGGTGTGTCCGAACGTCGTAACCGCACTTTATTGGATATGGGGTGATCTACGATGTCTCTTACTAATTTACCACTATCATTTTGGGGTTATGCATTAGAGACAGCTACATTCACTTTAAACAGGGCACTGTCAAAGTCCGTTGAGACGACACCGTATGAACTATGTTTGGCAACAAACCTAAGATGTCGTTTCTTAAAGTTTGGGGATGCGATGCTTACGTCAAAAGGCTTCAGCCCGATAAGCTCGAACCCAAACCGGAGAAATGTGTCTTCATAGGATACCCTAAGGAAACAATTGGGTACACCTTCTACCACAATTCCGAAGGCAAGATTTTTGTTGCTAAGAACGGAACCTTTCTAGAGAAGGAGTTTCTCTCAAAAGAAGTGAGTGGGAGGAAAGTAGAACTTGATGAGATAATTATACTTGCTCTCAATTTGGAAAGTAGCTCATCCAAGAAATCAGTTTCCGTGATGCCTACACCAACTAGAGAGGAAGCTAATGAAAAAGATCATGAAACTACAGATCAAGTTGCTACAGAACCCCGTAGGTCTGGCAGAGCACGATCCGCACAAGAGTGGTACGGCAATCTTCTTCTGGAGGTCATGTTGCTTGACCATGACGAACCTACGAACTATGAAGAAGCTATGACGAGCCTAGATTCCGATAAATGGCTTGAGGCCATGAAATCCGAGATATGATCCATGTATGAGAACGAAGTGTGGACTTTGGTGGATTTTCCTGATGATCGGCGACCCATAGAGAATAAATGGTTCTTCAAGAAGAAGATTGACGGTGATGGTAATGTTACTGTCTATAAAGCTCGACTTGTTGCAAAGGGTTTTCGACAAGTTCAAGGAGTTGACTACAATGGGACGTTCTCACCCCTAGCGATGCTTAAGTCTGTCCGAATCATGTTAGCAATTGCCGCATTTTATGATTATGAAATCTGGCAAATGAATGTCAAAACTGCATTCCTTAATGGATTTCTTAAAGAAGAGTTGTATATGATGCAACCATAAGGTTTTTGTAAGTGCATCTAGTGCCACCCCTAGTTGGTTTTGGAGTATTGACGACAAAGTTGGTTGAGGGACTAATGCGTTTGTGAGAATTGCAGGATAACGCAGGTAGTGTCCCTCATTGATTCGGTTTACCTACCGGAGATGACCCTAAAAATGTATGAAGACATTGAAGACAATGGTGGTATGAAAAGATATTCATATTGAAGACTATGACATGAGAAGACATTACGTGAAGACTATGGAGCGCAAAGACTGTGTGGTTTCGCTGTTTCCTTTCTTCTTTGTTGAGTCATAGGAACTACCGTACTATTAAGTGGGGTCCAAGTGAACTAAGTCAGAGTGACTGAAGTGATGCTCAACCCAAATCCTATGTCTTCGAGCGAAGACAATGAGAGCAAATCTTATCCAGAGTGGATGAGTCACTTTGCTTGTAGCCCAAGTAAAGTTGCCGTGTGTTTGAAATCGACCGTTGGAACACGTGTCGGCCTCGAGTAACCTGTGGTCATTTTGAACAAATCAGGTCGGGTTGCCTTGTGGCTATAAATAGCCCACCCCCTACACCATTAATTGGTGGCTGCTCAGAGTTTGTGCACGGCTTTTGTCATTTGAGAGCAACCCACCTCAAGCATTTGAGAGAGAGAAAATCCTTGCGAGGACAAAGCCCAAACACCCGAGCCAAAGAGTGTTAGGCATCATCAAGTCTTTTACTGTCTGTGTGACTCAAGACTTATTACACTTGAGGACTGTGAATCCTCCGGCCAGTTAGGCGTCGCGCTCGAGCATCCAAGAGTCATTGTGGATTGCCGTGAACGAAGTCTGTGAAGGTTTGGAAGTCTACCTTGAAGACTTACCAGAGTGATTGGGTGAGGACTGGGTGTCCTTAGCTCAAGGGAATAAGGTGAAGACACGGTCTTCGAGTTAAATCTCAGCCTCCCTAACTGACGCATAGTTGTCACAAAGAATCGAACTGGTCCAACAAATCCAGTGTCTTCAACAAGCGACTGGTTCTATCCCTTTCCATCCTTACTTAAGTTTGTCTTCGTGAAGTCATTGCCTATCTGTGTATCTGTTTGACTTCATTGCTTGACTACTAATGTTGATTGGCTTCATACTATCTTCCATCCTGATCCTTACTACTTAGCTGCTATTAGTCCTGTACTTTCACATCATTACATACTTGACTATGGCTTGCTTAGGGTAGTTTATCTTCCGCTGCATATCAATTAGGTCATTTCTGTTGTTTGTCTTCGAAACTTCTAAGTTTTGAAGACTTTCATAAAAATCGCCTATTCACCCCCCCCCCCTCTAGTCAATACTAGCACTTTCATTTTTGTCGATCCTAAAGGTGCTAACAAAGTGTGCAAGGTCCAGCGATCCATTTATGGACTTGTGCAAGCATCTCGGAGATGGATTATACGCTTTGATGAGGTGATCAAAGCATATAATTTTATACAGACTTTTGGAGAAGCCTGTATTTATAAGAAAATGAGTGGGAGCTCTATATCATTTCTAATATTATATGTGGATGACATTGTTGATTGGAAATGATGTAGAATTTTTTTAATAGCATAAAAGGATACTTGAATAAGAGTTTTTCAATGAAAGACCTTGGTGAAGCTGCTTATATATTGGGCATCAAGATCTAGAGAGATAGATCAAGACGCTTGATAGGACTTTCACAAAGCACATACCTTGATAAAACTTTGAAGAAGTTCAAAATGGATCAGTAAAAGAAAGGGTTCTTGCCTGTGTTACAATGTGTGAAGTTGAGTCAGACTCAATGCCCGATCACTGTAGAAGATAGAGAGAAAATGGAAGTCATTCCCTATGCTTCAGCCATAGGTTCTATCATGTATGGTATGCTGTGTACTAGACCTGATGCGTGCCTTCCTATAAGTTTAGTAGGGAGGTACCAAAGTAATCTAGGAGTGGATCACTGGACAGCGGTCAAGAACATCCTGAAGTACCTGAAAAAGACTAGGGATATGTTTCTCATTTATGGAGGTGACAAAGAGCTTGCCGTAAATGGTTACGTTGACGCTAGCTTTGACACTAATCTGGATGGTGGAGCTGTCAGTTGGTGCAGTTCCAAGCAGAGCGTTGTGGTGGGATCTACGTGTGAAGCAGAGTACATAGCTGCTTCGGAAGCAGCAAATGAAGGTGTCTGGATGAAGGAGTTCATATCCGATCTAGGTGTAATACCTAGTGCATCGGGACCAATGAAAAATCTTTTGTGACAATACTGGAGCAATTGCCTTGGCGAAGGAATCCAGATTTCACAAAAAGACCAAACACATCAAGAGGCGCTTCAACTGTAACGCCCTCGATGCGGCTATAGCTCCCACGTGTCGAAGCACGACTTAGAGGCATAGCCGCATTGAAAGCAATGTCGCAAGTGAGGTAATCTTCGCACAATCCATGTAATACATAAGGAAAAGGTACATAGTTGGCTTACAATGCCACTTCACACAATTACATGAATAAAGCAAGACATCATCCAGATACAATCAAGGTCCGACTACGGAACCAAAATAAAAGAAGAACAACCCCACATGCGACATTAAATCCTCGATCGCCTAACTGGGCTCCACTACTAATCGTCTGAAAGGAAACATAGTATCGACCAAGTGCCTCATCATATTCCCACTTCAGCTCGGTGGCGCCATCTGCTACCGGCATCACCGTACCGCATCTGTTTTGGTAGAATCATGAGCCACGTGGACTCAAAGAATCTCACACCCGCGAGATCAAGACTATTTAAGCTTAAGGGAAGGCTGGTGTCAAAAGGAGGAGCTGCCGCAAGCGACTAGCATATATGGTGGCTACATCGCAAAAGAGAGCGAGAAGAGAAGCAAGGCGCGTCGAAGCTATTAGCGATCAAGAAGTGATCCCGACTACTTACGCCAAGCATAACTCCAACATCGTGTTCACTTCCCGGACTCACGAGAAGAGACCATCACGGTTACATACACGGTTGATGTATTTTAATTAAGGTCAACTTTGGGTTTTCTACAACCGACATTAACAAATTCCCATCTGCCTCATAACCGCGGGCACGGCTTTGAAAGATAATACCTGCAGGGTGTCCCAACTTAGCCCATCACAAGCTCTCACGGTCATCGAAGGAATAAACCTTCACCCAAGACACACCGATCGACTCGGTATCCCAGACATCAAGACATTTCGACAATGGTAAAACTAAACCAGCAAGACCACCCGACCGTGCCGACAAATCCCGATAGGAGCTGCACATATCTCGCTCTCGGGGCACACCGGATGAGCAGACGTCACGGCAACCGAAGATACCCCAAGTTGCCTCGTATGGCACCGCAAGTGGCTCTAGTTTGGACCAACACTGAAGGAGCACCGCCCGGGGGCTAAAATAAAGATGACCCTCGGCTCGCGAAAACCCAAGGGAAAAAGGGTATAGGTGGCAAATGGTAAAACCAAGGTTGGGCCTTGCTGGAGGAGTTTTATTCAAAGCGAAACTGTCAAGGGGTCCCATAAATCACCCGACCGCGTAAGGAACGCAAAATCAAGGAACATAACACCGTATGACGGAAACTAGGGTGGCAAGAGTGGAACAAAACACCGGCATAAGGCCGAGCCTTCCACCCTTTACCAAGTATATAGGTGCATTAATTAAAGCAATAGATATTGTGATATCCCAAAATAATCATGTTCCAACAAGGAACAAACTTCATCTTCACCGCAACTAGCAACGCTATAAGAGGGCCGAGCAAAGCGGTAACATAGCCAATCAACGGTTTGCTAGGACATGGATGGTTAGAGGTTGACATGGCAATATGGGTGGCATGATATAGCAAGTGGTAGGTATCGCAGCATAGGCATAGCAAAAGAGCGAGCATCTAGCAAGCAAAGATAGAAGTGATATCAAGGTATGGTCATCTTGCTCGTAAGGTTCTCGAGTTGTCGAAGGCTGGATCCTCGTGGGCGTTCTCAACAGGTTCCTCGCTCACGCACTCGCCTCCGGCTCTACCCAAAGCAAGAACACAAGCAACGGAACCACAATCAAACAAGGAACATATGCACAAGCAATATGATGCAATATATGACATGCTATGCGAGATGTGACATGCAATGCATATGTATGCTCGGAAGGAAAATGATGAACTGGCATCAACTTGGCAAACCAAGTATGCCGCTGAAAGATGGAGTGATTTCGTTGAAATCGATATAAAGATCACCGAATCGGATGCACGGTTTGCAAATGACAAGCAAAACAAGAATGACGAAAACTGCGTTTAACAGCCCGATGCTACTTAGCACGCAACACAAAACTATGCTACAGCACCCCAACATAAAAACAAAGCATATGGCAACGAACTACAGGAGATGCTTAACAATAGAGGAACACTGAGCTACGGCTAAATCACATCATAACATGTTCAAACAAGCATGGAGAAAGTGCTCAAAATATCAGGTTCACAGACTTAGTGAAAATACTAACATGGCAGGAATTAACATCAGGAAGGCATGTTTAGAGCAAGCAAACAACATGCTACAGGAACTTATAATAGCAAAGCAAGGCATGACATGATTCTACTCAAAGCATATTTCAATTGTCCCTTACTGACCATAAGCCAAAAAGGACCTTAAGAAATGGTGGCACCCATGTAAACATTGCAAGTTTTATTACAGATTTCAGACTTGGTGAAAATATCAGGACATGGCAAAAACAGATTCGACATGGCATGTTCGTGAGCTCGATGCACTCACTACAGAGCACCTCATGATAAACTAAGCATACACCCATCAAGAAGACATGGCATAGGAGCTATACATGGCAAGAACAACATCATAGCATACACGGATCAACTACACCGACCTCGTGAAAATTGAATCTAATGCAAACAGTCTGCCAGGAAACAATTTCAAGCAAAAGTAGAGCACGAAAAAGACATGCTAGACTACTCCATAAATACCAACAAAGGCATGGATGGATAGAGCACAACCATATGTTCAAAACACCCTTACTGATCATGCTCAAAAGGGCATAGATCTCTCTGAAACAACCTAAACATATGGCATAAAATTATCAGCAGGACAAAACTTAGTGAAATCACTAAGTCCCTGAAATCAGGAATAACATCATCCCTACTTTGCATGCTTGTTCTAGTCAACACATAGCTCACAAAAATACATGGAAAATACCCCTGGAAAGATGGCATGGCAATGTTCAACTTACATGTAGGACTCAAATTCATAGGGTGCACACATAATTCATGGCAAAATGACAAAATAGCTCGAACTGATAAAATTCTGAAACTAACGATCTGAAGCTAACTTCCAACAGCATTTCGGGCATCAAGATGAGCTCAAATGCAAATGATGCAATGGAATGAAATGATGTACTCTTCGAGACGAACATTTTGACATATTATACGCCCAAAACGGAGCCACAGTTGCGGAGATGTGATGCGTTGAAAATGCCCAAATAATTCACAGATTTAGGACTTAGAGGAAATTTGGGGTACGGGAAAGTCAACCTTCGTCTTCGATCCGGATCCAGATCGGATCGGGCGAGGCTCGCGGAGGGAGGAAGGACGGCGGGCGGCGGCCCGGCGGCGGGCCGGGCGGGCGGGCGGCGCGGCGGCGGCGGCGGCGCGGCGGAAGCTTTGGCGGCGCGCGGCGGGCAGCGGCGCGGCGGCGGCGGCGGCGGCGGCGCGGCGGCGGGGCGGCGGCAGCGGCGGCGTGCGCAGCGGCGGCGGCGCGGCGGCGTGCTGGGCGGCGGGCGGGCGGCCGGAGGCGGAGGCGGCGGCGGCGGCGGCGGCGGCGGGCGGGCGGGCGCGCGCTGGCGCGGCGCGGAGGCCTGGCGGGGTGGGTTTCGGGGCCGGGCGGCGCGCGGTGGCGGTGCCACGTGTCGCCCCCTGGTTCGCCGGCGGCGGCGGCGCGGACGTGTCCGGCGCCGGGCGGACGTGTCCGGCGCGCGGAGGAAGAGGGGCTAGGGTTTGCCCGGGATTTTCGGGGGAGGGTCTATTTATAGGCATAGAGGGAGCTAGGAGAGTCCAAATGGGGTGTAGTTTTCGCCCACACGATCGTGATCGAACGACCGAGGGCATGGAGGGGAGCTAGATGGGTTATTGGGCTGTTTTGGAGGGTTGTTGGGCTGCAACTCAAAAGAGGCCTTTGCGAGGGTGCGGTTAACCGTTGGAGTACCAAACGAACTCCAAATGACCCGAAACTTGACAGGTGGTCTACCGGTGCTATACCAGGGCCACTTGGCAAGGCTCGGTCCATTCCGAGAATGTTCAACACCCGCACACGGTAAAAGGACAAGAGGGGTGCGCCGGGGAACATAGGAGTGCCGGATTGCAAAACGGCCAACGGGGAATATGCTCGGAATCATAAGACGAACTCGTATGCAAATGAGATGCACATGATGACATGATATGAGATGCATGACATGAACAAAATGCAAAACGAAAACAAAACCCAACCACGGAGGGAATATCTCAGCACATATCCGAAATGGCAATAGTTGAAGTTACAAATATGGAAAGATACATCCGGGTGTTACAACACTCCACCACTACAAGAGGATCTCGCCCCAGATCTAGGACTGAAAGAACTCCGGATATTCGAACGGAGGTGATCCTCGCGCCCTGTGTGGCTTCTCGGTCGGAATGGTGTGACCACTTCACTTTTAGGAATTTGATTGACTTGTTGCGAGTCTTGCGCTCGGTTTCTTCAAGAATAGCAACGGGTGCTCATGATAAGAGAGATCTTCTTGGAGGTCAATTTCTTCAAAGTTGATAGTGCGTTCAGAATCTTGAAGCACTTATGAGCTGTGACACGTGAAACACATCGTGCACGCTTGCAAAGTTGGGTGGAAGCTCGTTGATAGGCGAGATCGCCTCTTTTGCCAATGATCTTGAAAGGACCCACGATCTAGGGGCAAGCTTCCCTTTGATACCGGGCGGCGAGTGCCTTTCATTGAGAGACGCGAGGTAGACATGGTCTCCGATTTCAAAAGCCACATCACGGTGCTTGTCATCATAATAGCCCTTCCGCGCGATTGCGCGGCTTTAAGATTCTCACGAATGACTTTGCACATTTCTTCGCTTCTATGATCAAGTCGCTGCCAAGAAGTTGGCGCTCACCTGTCTCGGACCAGTTGAGAGGAGTACGGCACTTTCGCCATATAGAATCTCGAATGGGGCCTTGCCCAACTTGCTTGGAAGTCTGTTGTTGTAAGAGAACTTCGGCATATGGGAGACACTCTTCCCACTTCATGCCAAAGAGATGACACAAGCCCCGAGCATATCTTCAAGGATTTGATTGACTCGCCGACTTGGCCACTTGTTTGAGGATGAAAAGCTGTGCTGAAACGAATGTTTGGTGCCCATGGCCTTCAAAAGAATCCCGAACTTAGAAGTGAAGATGCTTCCACGGTCTCAAGAGATCAATTGCGGAATACCGTGCAAGGAGACAATTCGAGGTGTATAACTCTGCCAGCTGAGCTGCTGTGATAGATTCTTTGACAGGAAGAAAATGAGCCACTTTAGTAAGCTTGTCAATGACAACGAAGATAGCATCATTTCCACGCTTGGACTTAGGAAAACCAGTCACAAAGTCCATCTCGATATGATCAAACTTCCATTCTGGAATAGCAAGAGGTTGTAGGAGACCAGCTGGTCTTTGGTGTTCTGCTTTCACTCTTCTGCAGACATCACATTCATTCACGAATTGAGCAATTTCTCGCTTCATTCGAGTCCACCAATACGACTGCTTGAGGTCATGGTACATCTTCGTACTTCCGTGATGAATGGATAGGAGGAATTGTGTGCCTCATTCATGATGACTTTTCTCGATCGCCTTTAGGAACCACAATACGATCCTCGAAGAAAAGAGTGTCTTTGTCATCCAAGCGATAGCACTTGTATTTGGAAATGCCCTTGTCAATACCACGTTTCACCTTCTTCACCATGGCATCCAGAAGTTGAGCCTCACGAATTTGATCTTCCAAAGTAGGAGAGACTATGAGGTTGGCAAGAAATCCTTGAGGAACAACTTGAAGATTCAGCTTATGGAAAGCTTCACAAAGATCCGTTGGAAGGGCTTGAGAATTAGATGCTGTAATAAGCCTTTTCGCTCAGAGCATCTGCAATCACATTCGCCTTGCCAGAGTATATTCAATACTTGGATTGTACTCTTGAATCATTTCACCCATCGAGTTTGCTCGAGGTTGAGGTTTGGTTGAGTGAAGATATACTTGAGGCTCTTGTGATCGGTGAAAATGTCCACTTTCCTTCCCAACAAGAGATGTCTCCATGTTATCAATGCATGGACAATCGCCGCCAACTCAAGATCGTGAGTGGGGTAGTTCTTTTCGTTGGGCTTCAATGGCGAGAGGTATAGGCCACAACCTTCTTCTCTTGCATTAACACAGCACCGAGACCTTGCAAGGAAGCATCACGTAAAACTTCAATGGCTTGGATTCATCAGAGGAGTCAAGACAGAGCTGTAACTAGCTTCTCTTTGAGGGTGTTGAAAGCGACATCACACTCAAAGGCCCGCACATACTTGACATGCTTCGGAGGAGGTTGGAAAGAGGCTTTGCAATCTTGGAGAAGTTCTCAACGAATCTCCGCAATAGCTTGCAAGACCGAGAAAATCATGAGTCGCTTGACATTCGAGGAGGTTCCCAATTCACAATTGAAGACACCTTCTCGGATTAACAGCGATGCCCTTGGCTGAGATGATATGACCAAGATAAAGAACTTCATCAAGCCAGAACTCACATTTGGAAAACTTTGCATAGAATTGATGTTCTCTGAGCTTGTCGAGCACCAATCGCAAATGTTTGGCATGATCCTGCTTGTTCTTGGAGAAGACCAGAATATCATCGAGATACACCAAGACGAATTCATTTGTGTAGGGGTTGAAGATAAAGTTCATCATGCGAGAGAAAGTTGGAGGAGCATTGACAAGGCCGAAAGACATGACAGTATATTCATAAGAACCATAGCTTGTTCTGAATGCTGTCTTGGGAATATCTTGTTCACGAATGCGAATCTGATGATAACCCATACGGAGGTCAAGCTTGGAGAATACTTTAGCACCTTTGAGTTGCTCGAATAGCTCATTGATGTTGGGAAGTGGATACTTGTTCTTGATTGTCTTCTTGTTCAATGGACGGTAATCAACACAAAGTCGGTCCGTGCCATCCTTCTTCCGACAAAAGAACTCCACATCCCCATGGAGATGAACTCGGTCCGATCAAACCAGACGCTCTTGTTCATCGAGCTGCTTCTTCAATTCTTTCAGCTCCTTGGGACCAAGCTTGTAAGGACGCTTGCAAACGGGTTCAAGGCCGTGCTCAAGATCAATAACGAATTCGACCGGCCGATGAGGAGGCATACCCGAAGTTCTTCCGAAAGACATCTTGGTACTCACAAACGATGGAATTTGAGAGATAGCATCCAATTCACCCTTCTCATTGAGAGAAAACAACCAATGGTTTCATCACGAGCGCATAGATGATAACATCCTCGTAAGGGTGTGTCAATTGAATTTCCCGACAAAGACAATCAAGTTGAGCCTTGTGCTTTGAAAGCCACCCATCCCGAGAATTAAATCAATATCGAGTCACCAAGAACAATTGGTTTAGACAGAATTTATAGTCGCCCATCTTGATAGAGACATCCGGACGAAAACTCGAGAAGTCATTTGCTTACCCGAGACACAATCTTCAACGGAATAGGAATCTTTTCATCACAAACTCATGCTTTGCAACAAAAGGTCTTGAAATGAAAGAAAGCGATGCACCAAATCAAATAAGACTTTTGCAGGAATATCATTAATGTGAAGATTACCCATGATCACATCTGAAGAATCCTCTGCTTGAGCTGCATTCATCATATTCACCTTTGCATACTTTGGATTATGCTTGACCACTGCATTGCTTGAAGACCTCACAGGAGGAGGAGGAGGAAGGCGCTTTTGGTTATGGCATTTGTTCGCATAGTGACCTTTCTGCTGGCACTTGTTGCAGGTCACCTCTGAGAGCGGACGGTGATAAGGAGCATTTGACCTTGGAGCTTGAGGCTGAGACTTGTTCAGTAGCTTGGGTTGGGTGGGTGGGAAGATCCACGACCACCTGAGTTCTTCTGCCGATAAGGCCGACGGAACGGAGGAGGAGGAAGGTAGAACTTTTGCTGCTTTGTGCCACTTGAGAGGAGGAAGAAGACTGAATCGCATCCCCGATTCTCTTCTTTGAAGCCTCACACTTGAGCTGAGCACCTTCTAGCTTGAGTGCCATATTATAGAATTGATCAAACCGAGTAGGCTCGTAAAGAACAAGAGATAACTGCAGATCCTCTCAAGGCCACCTCTGAACGATAGATCATACTTTTCTCATCGAACGCCTTGTTTGGCAAAACGAGCAAGTTTCAAATCAGATGTTGTATTCAGACATCGACATGTTCCTTGCTTGAGATTGCGAAACTCCTCACGCTTGCTCTCAACAACACCGGAAGGAATATGGTGAGCTTTAAAGTCCCGACAGTAAATCAGTCCAAGTAATCACCGACCACCTCTAGAATCCTTGTATTGTTGGAACCAATCACCGCTCGATCCTTGAGCTGAAAAGACGCGAACTTGACGTAGTCCTCAGGCCTGACATTGCTGCATTCGAAGTGCTTGTTGATATCCACGAGCCAATCGTCAGCGTCTGTGGCCTCCGCACAAAAGCTGAAAGACTTTGGCTGGTTGGCAAGGAACTGGTTGAGTGTAGGAAATCGTGGTGATGATAGAACTGTCCTTGACCTTGATTCCCTTGGTTGCCTTGGCCTTGGTTACGCTCTTGCATCAGCTGAATCAGCAACTGAGCGTTGGCGTTAGTGGTTGCCATCAAAGTTTGCCATGCCTCCGGAGGCGGAGGTGGAGGTGGAGGGTTCGCCTGACTCCCATCACTGCGTTCCGGATTCTCGACGCTGGCGGAGCCATCTCAAGAGGGTGACATCCGTTAGCATCTAGATAGACAGATGGACAAGTTGAATCAACGGATAGAAATTGCAACATATAGTCTTCACAATAAACATTCGAACAGGGATGAACGAATGAATTCCAAAGTAAACATCACGTCCATTAAGGTAAGAAGCCACTTGATAAGAGATATGATGAATAAAATAAAAACAAGGTATGAATGGAACAAATAAGTGGTAAGGATTACCCAATCACAAACCAAATATCTGCGGAAGAAATGCTAGAGCTACTTGAATCCCACCTATAAACTCCTAAACTTTCCGGTTATGCAATCAGTGTTGGGGATACAGGGAGCAATATATATATCTCACCCAAGCTAACAATCCCTACATCCAACAGTATCCATCCTTCAACACATAACCAAGAAACCTTCGAAATCGTGTACCTCAACCTTCAAAAGCATCCGTTATACGAGTCATGGCAATACTCCGTACTCACCACAAGATCGGGTTAGCGGGTTATCTCACCAACAACTGCATAAAAGAGATTTTCGATGTCGGCGTGCTAAACTCGTATTCCAGAATCGCAACGATAAAATTATGACGACAACACCTCGGAGCTCAACTCCCGGACACCGCCACAACCCCTAAATGTCGAGGCAACCAAGACAATGTTGTCATCATAAGAATATCGAACGATCCCAAGATACCCGCGTGATCCTAAAAAAAAAAAAATTTTTAGTGAAATTTGAGAAGAGAAGAGTCAAAACTCTACGTCAGATACCTCACCGAAGGTCAAGGGACTGGGAGTAAAAAGAATTCCTAAACTCTCCGATATATATAATCCTAAATGACTCAAAACAATTTTTCTAGACACAACTCGCCACTAAAAACGATCAAGCAAAGGGGGCTCCTAAGGTCGGGATGGCTCGACACCAACTTGCGCGCCTCGATGCGGCTATAGCTCCCACGTGTCGAAGCACGACTTAGAGGCATAGCCGCATTGAAAGCAATGTCGCAAGTGAGGTAATCTTCGCACAATCCATGTAATACATAAGGAAAAGGTACATAGTTGGCTTACGATGCCACTTCACACAATTACATGAATAAAGCAAGACATCATCCAGATACAATCAAGGTCCGACTACGGAACCAAAATAAAAGAAGAACAACCCCACATGCGACAAATCCTCGATCGCCTAACTGGGCTCCACTACTAATCGTCTGAAAGGAAACATAGTATCGACCAAGTGCCTCATCATATTCCCACTTCAGCTCGATTGGCGCCATCTGCTACCGCATCACCGTACCTGATCTGTTTTGGTAGAATCAGGAGCCACAGGACTCAAAGAATCTCACACCCGCGAGATCAAGACTATTTAAGCTTAAGGGAAGGCTGGTGTCAAAAGGAGGAGCTGCTGCAAGCGACTAGCATATATGGTGGCTACATCGCAAAAGAGAGCGAGAAGAGAAGCAAGGCGCGGTCGTGAAGCTATTAGCGATCAAGAAGTGATCCCGACTACTTACGCCAAGCATAACTCCAACATCGTGTTCACTTCCCTGACTCACGAGAAGAGACCATCACGGTTACATACACGGTTGATGTATTTTAATTAAGGTCAACTTTGGGTTTTCTACAACCGACATTAACAAATTCCCATCTGCCTCATAACCGCGGGCACGGCTTTGAAAGATAATACCTGCAGGGTGTCCCAACTTAGCCCATCACAAGCTCTCACGGTCATCGAAGGAATAAACCTTCACCCAAGACACACCGATCGACTCGGTATCCCAGACATCAAGACATTTCGACAATGGTAAAACTAAACCAGCAAGACCACCCGACCGTGCCGACAAATCCCGATAGGAGCTGCACATATCTCGCTCTCGTGGCACACCGGATGAGCAGACGACGGCAACCGAAGATACCCCAAGTTGCCTCGTATGGCACCGCAAGTGGCTCTAGTTTGGACCAACACTCGAAGGAGCACCGCCCGGGGCTAAAATAAAGATGACCCTCGGCTCGCGAAAACCCAAGGGAAAAAGGGTATAGGTGGCAAATGGTAAAACCAAGGTTGGGCCTTGCTGGAGGAGTTTTATTCAAAGCGAAACTGTCAAGGGGGTCCCATAAATCACCCGACCGCGTAAGGAACGCAAAATCAAGGAACATAACACCGGTATGACGGAAACTAGGGTGGCAAGAGTGGAACAAAACACCGGCATAAGGCCGAGCCTTCCACCCTTTACCAAGTATATAGGTGCATTAATTAAAGCAATAGATATTGTGATATCCCAAAATAATCATGTTCCAACAAGGAACAAACTTCATCTTCACCGCAACTAGCAACGCTATAAGAGGGCCGAGCAAAGCGGTAACATAGCCAATCAACGGTTTGCTAGGACATGGATGGTTAGAGGTTGACATGGCAATATGGGTGGCATGATATAGCAAGTGGTAGGTATCGCAGCATAGGCATAGCAAAAGAGCGAGCATCTAGCAAGCAAAGATAGAAGTGATATCGAAGGTATGGTCATCTTGCTCGTAAGGTTCTCGAGTTGTCGAAGGCTGGATCCTCGTGGCGTTCTCAACAGGTTCCTCGCTCACGCACTCGCCTCCGGCTCTACCCAAAGCAAGAACACAAGCAACGGAACCACAATCAAACAAGGAACATATGCACAAGCAATATGATGCAATATATGACATGCTATGCGAGATGTGACATGCAATGCATATGTATGCTCGGAAGGAAAATGATGAACTGGCATCAACTTGGCAAACCAAGTATGCCGCTGAAAGATGGAGTGATTTCGTTGAAATCGATATAAAGATCACCGAATCGGATGCACGGTTTGCAAATGACAAGCAAAACAAGAATGACGAAAACTGCGTTTAACAGCCCGATGCTACTTAGCACGCAACACAAAACTATGCTACAGCACCCCAACATAAAAACAAAGCATATGGCAACGAACTACAGGAGATGCTTAACAATAGAGGAACACTGAGCTACGGCTAAATCACATCATAACATGTTCAAACAAGCATGGAGAAAGTGCTCAAAATATCAGGTTCACAGACTTAGTGAAAATACTAACATGGCAGGAATTAACATCAGGAAGGCATGTTTAGAGCAAGCAAACAACATGCTACAGGAACTTATAATAGCAAAGCAAGGCATGACATGATTCTACTCAAAGCATATTTCAATTGTCCCTTACTGACCATAAGCCAAAAGGACCTTAAGAAATGGTGGCACCCATGTAAACATTGCAAGTTTTATTACAGATTTCAGACTTGGTGAAAATATCAGGACATGGCAAAACAGATTCGACATGGCATGTTCGTGAGCTCGATGCACTCACTACAGAGCACCTCATGATAAACTAAGCATACACCCATCAAGAAGACATGGCATAGGAGCTATACATGGCAAGAACAACATCATAGCATACACGGATCAACTACACCGACCTCGTGAAAATTGAATCTAATGCGAACAGTCTGCCAGGAAACAATTTCAAGCAAAAGTAGAGCACGAAAAAGACATGCTAGACTACTCCATAAATACCAACAAAGGCATGGATGGATAGAGCACAACCATATGTTCAAAACACCCTTACTGATCATGCTCAAAAGGGCATAGATCTCTGAAACAACCTAAACATATGGCATAAAATTATCAGCAGGACAAAACTTAGTGAAATCACTAAGTCCCTGAAATCAGGAATAACATCATCCCTACTTTGCATGCTTGTTCTAGTCAACACATAGCTCACAAAAATACATGGAAAATACCCCTGGAAAGATGGCATGGCAATGTTCAACTTACATGTAGGACTCAAATTCATAGGGTGCACACATAATTCATGGCAAAATGACAAAATAGCTCGAACTGATAAAATTCTGAAACTAACGATCTGAAGCTAACTTCCAACAGCATTTCGGGCATCAAGATGAGCTCAAATGCAAATGATGCAATGGAATGAAATGATGTACTCTTCGAGACGAACATTTTGACATATTATACGCCCAAAACGGAGCCACAGTTGCGGAGATGTGATGCGTTGAAAATGCCCGAAATAATTCACAGATTTAGGACTTAGAGGAAATTTGGGGTACGGGAAAGTCAACCTTCGTCTTCGATCCGGATCCAGATCGGATCGGGCGAGGCTCGCCGGAGGGAGGAAGGACGGCGGCGGCGGGGCCTGGCGGCGGGCCGGCGGCGGGCGGCGCGGCGGGCGGCGCGCGCTTGGGAAGCTTTGCGGCGCGGGCGGGCAGGCGTGGCGCGGCAAGGCGGCAAGGCAAGCGGCGGCGGCGGGCGGCGGCGGCGGGCGGCGGCGGCGCAAAGAGCGGCGGCGGCGCGGTAGCTGGGCGGCGGCGCTGGGCGGCCGGAGGCGGAGCGCGGCGGGCGGCGGCGGCGGGCGGCGGGCGCGCGCGCGCGCGCGGCGCGGAGGCTGGCGGCGGGTTTCAGGCGGGCGGCGCGTGGCGGGTGCCACGTGTCGCCCCTGGTTCCCGGCGGCGGCGGCGCGGACGTGTCCGGGCGCCGGCGGACGGTCCGCGCGCGGGAGAAGAGGGCTAGGGTTTGCCCGGATTTTCGTAGGGTCTATTTATAGGCATAGAGGAGCTAGGAGAGTCCAAATGGGTGTAGTTTTCCCACACGATCGTGATCGAACGACCGAGGGCATGGAGGGAGCTAGATGGGTTATTGGGCTGTTTTGGAGGGTTGTTGGGCTGCAACTCAAAAGAGGCCTTTGCGAGGGTGCGGTTAACCGTTGAGTACCAAACGAACTCCAAATGACCCGAAACTTGACAGTGGTCTACGGTGCTATACCAGGCCACTTGGCAAGGCTCGGTCCATTCCGAGAATGTTCAACACCGCACACGGTAAAAGGACAAGAGGGTGCGCCGGGAACATAGGAGTGCTTGGATTGCAAAACGCCAACGGGAATATGCTCGAATCATAAGACGAACTCAGATGCAAATGAGATGCACATGATGACATGATATGAGATGCATGACATGAACAAAATGCAAAAACGAAAACAAAACCCAACCACGGAGGGAATATCTCAGCACATATCCGGAAATGGCAATAGTTGAAGTTACAAATATGGAAAGATACATCCGGGGTGTTACATCAACTCCATCCAAGATTTGGGCAAGGAGGGAGACATAGAGATTTGCAAAATACATACAGATCTGAATGTTGCAGACCCGTTGACTAAGCCTCTTCCACGAGCAAAACATGATCAACACCGAGACTCCATGGGTGTTAGATTCATTACAATGTAATCTAGATTATTGACTCTAGTGCAAGTGGGAGACTGAAGGAAATATGCCCTAGAGGCAATAATAAAGTTGTTATTTTATATTTCCTTATTCATGATAAATGTTTATTATTCATGCTAGAATTGTAGTAATTGGAAACTTGATACATGTGTGAATACATAGACAAAACAACGTGTCCCTAGTATGCCTCTACTAGACTAGCTCATTGATCAAAGATGGTTAAGTTTCCTAGCCATGGGCACGAGTTGTCATTTGATAACGGGATCACATCATTAGTGGAATGATGTGATGGACAAGACCCATCCGTTAGCTTAGCATAATCATTGTTCAGTTTTATTGCTACTGCTTTCTTCATGTCAAATATATATTCCTCCGACTATGAGATTGTGCAACTCCCGAACACCGAGGAATGCCTTGTGTGCTATCAACTGTCACAACGTAACTGGGTGATTATAAAGATGCTCTACAGGTATCTCCGAAGGTGTTTGTTGGGTTGGCATAGATCGAGATTAGGATTTGTCACTCCGAGTATCGGAGAGGTATCTCTGGGCCCTCTCGGTAATGCACATCATATGAAGCCTTGCAAGCAATGTGACTAATGAGTTAGTTGCAGGATGATGCACTACGGAACGAGTAAAGAGACTTGCTGGTAACGAGATTGAACTAGCTACGAAGATGCCGACGATCGAATCTCGGGCAAGTAACATACCGATGATAAAGGGAATAACTATGTTGACATTGTGGTTCGAACGATAAAGATCTTCGTAGAATATGTGGGAACCAATATGAGCATCCAGGTTCCGCTATTGGTTATTGACTGAAGAGGTGTCTCGGTCATGTCTACATAGTTCTTGAACCCGTCCGCACACTTAACATTCGATGACGATAGGTATTATATGAGTTATGTGTTTTGGTGACCGAAGGTTGTTCGGAGTCCCAGATGAGATCGCGGACATGACGAGGGGTCTGGAAATGGTCGAGAGGTAAAGATTGATATATTGGAAGGTTATATTCGGACACCGAAATGGTTTCGGAAAGGTTCGGATATTTTTCGGAGTACCGGGAGGTTACGGGAACCCCCCGGGGAATTGTTGGGCCTACATGGGCCATAGGATAGAGGGGAGGCAGCCCACAAGGGTTGACCGCGCCCCCCTCCCATGGGGAGTCCACAATGGACTAGGGGTGGGGGCGCACCCCCCTTTCCTTCTCCTCTTCCCTATCCCTTCCCCCTTTCCCCCCTCCGGAAGAAGGAAAAAGAGGGGGGCCGAATCCTACTAGGAGTGGAGTCCTAGTAGGACTCCCCCCTCCTTGGGCGCCCCTTGTGGCCGGCCTCCTCCCCTCCGCCTTTATATACGGGGGCAAGGGGCACTCCAAAGCACATCAATTGTTTAGCCGTGTGCGGTGCCCCCCTCCACCGTTTACTCCTCCAGTCATATTGTCGTAGTGCTTAGGAGAAGCCCTGCGCGGATCACTTCACCAATACCGTCATGATGTTGTCGTGCTGAAGAAACTCATCGACTCCTTCGTGCCTCTACTGGATCTAGAGTTCGAGGGACGTCATCGAGCTAAACGTGTGCAGAACTCGTAGGTGCCGTACGTTCGGTACTTGATTGGTTGATTTGAGAAGACGTTCGACTACATCAACCGCGTTAAGTTAACGCTTCTGCTTTCAATCTATGAGGGTACGTGGACACACTCTTCGCCTCTCGTTGATATGCATCTCCTAGTGAGATCTTGCGTGAGCGTAGGATTTTTTTTGAAATAGCATGTTATGTTTCCCAACCCACAGGATGATCTTTGTGCTACACCATGGATGTGCAAGGACCTTTCTCTTCCTCGGTTCATTGCTGCTGAACCAGATGAGAAGTAGTTCTGACTCTCTGTCGTGTTACCTCAATGAGCATCCATCTCCGTAGGTCATGTTTTATGCTACTATTGGTCCTGATGTGATGATGACGAACATGTATGTTATATTAAGTAGTATTACGAAAGTATCACCTTTCGTAGTACTGAGAGCACGCGCTGAAAAATAATCAATGGATTTCGATACAAGCATCTCAACCCTAAACCCTGAAAATTTGTGTCTAATTTGTTATAAACCCTGCCATGGTCGAATTTATAAGGTACTATGTTCTGAACACCAACGAGTCATTTTGTTATCCATTTTTTAACCTGTCTAAAATTGTTTGTGACACCAAAAAGTTTCTGTGACACTACAAATCTTCCTGGAAAGTGGGCATTCCAAGTGACGCCCAAAAGCGTCACCGAATTTCAGGCAAGAACGTCGCCCAAGTTGTCGAGGGCGCTGCCACAGATAATGATATTAGGTGGCATTTCCTATTTCGTTACCAGGATTTTGTCACTAAATAGAGCAAATTTTGTAGTGACATGATCAACATTACCGCTACAAATATTTTTGATAAACCATAATCATGTAAGGCAGCTCATATGACTACTGTATTGAACATCTAAAACACATCAAGATGAAGAGATTACAAGGCTAGTCCCATGAACCCGTAGTTCAGGGGGTGGACTACTCACAACTCATCTTGGAGCACGAGGATCAAGATTTCGTGATGATGAAGATGGCTTCCCCCTTCGACAGAGTTCTAGATGAGGGCTAAAAACAAGGATTGCCTTGGAAACGCGATGTGTCGACGACAAAAAATTGCTCGATAATTAAGGTATGCAAATGGGTTACATAAACACCATCGGACACCGGGGCCTCTAGGGGGCTACCTCCACACCGTAGACATCTGTTGTAGACACCATGGGCCCAGGGGCATCTACACCAGGCGTCTAGGCACCTAAGAGCCCCACCCCCCGGTGCTGGTCTTTGGCTCCTGGGTTTCTTCTGATGTTTAACTTCCTGAATTATTTTTGTTCCATTTCTCTTGGACTTTTTCTATGGATTTTCCTGAAATTGAATAAACAACAAAATACAAGAACTAGCATTGGGCACTTTATTTATATGTTAGTCAAATAAAAATTGATAAAAAGTATGCCCAAAGTGTGTAATTGATAAGAATATAGTATGAATCATTCAATTGTAGATGCGTTTGAGACGTATCTCTGTGTGCGCGCGCCCGCGAACGCGCGTGCGGTCGTGTGTGTGTGTGTGTGTGTGTGTGTGTGTGTGTGTGTGTGTGTGTGTGTGTGTGTGTGTGTGTGTGAGAGAGAGAGAGAGAGAGAGATATCATTTGGGTTGTTGAGAATACTTTGATTGAAGATCTTTTGAGTGTGACTTTGCTTTGCTTGTTACTCCCTCTATCCCATAATGTGAAATGTTATTACATCCAATATATGAGTATATTGTATGTAATAACACCTTATATTATGAGTCAGAGGGAGGAGTACTTCTGAAGGGTGTTTGCCTTCTAGATGGTTAGAAGTCATCTAAGAACCTTCATGCACTATACTATGAATGAATCAAGAGCTTGTAAAGCCTCATGAACCGCCTTCTAAAAAATCTACTCATAGTGAGGCTTGACCGTTGAAGGTTGTGTAACTTTATTTGGTAAGTATAGTTTAGCGGCTGTTCTAGAAAAGGTCATTCACATTTGTAAACTGTAACGCCGGAATCAGAAAGAAATAAAAGAGTAGAGTGGCTTGTTTCACCAAAAAAAAAGAGTAGAGTGGCTTGAGAGAAAAGCCCTTGCACTCACAAAACTAGGGGTCATATATGACGCACGCGGTATTCTACGCCCATATAATCAAAGCTACGGTTAACCAACACGCAAATAGACCCAAATCATCTACGACACGCCAATTTTCACTTTAGTCACCAACATCTGTATCTTTTAGTTGTACACCACAACGCCAAGCAAATACTTATGCTCACAAAACTAGGTGCCATATACGACGCACATGGTATTTCTCACCCACGAGCGAATAATCAACACGCAAATAGACTAAAATCATGTACGACACGTCAATTTTAATTTTAGTCACCAACCTGTGGACCCATCGGTTCTAACTTTGATCACTGACATATGATCACGCCAGTAAGCCGGGCCCACATGTCAGTGACCAAAGTCAGAATTGGCATATGTCAGAGGGCCCTTCACACACTAGCATCACATACATCTCTAACTTGGGAGAAATGACAACTAACCATCACGCATGCTTATCATCGCAACAGCACCAAAATGTCCATGTCATGTTTCCACCACCTCCCTCCACCTATAAATACTCGCTCACCCCCTCACACTTTCTCCTCCATACAAACACTGCTCATACAACACAGACAAGCAGGTGCTCTCGGGAGATCCAGCTAGCTAGCTGGCAAGTTTATTTGCTGTTGCTGCTCGACCTCATCGCCGTCCTCCGGCCATGGCAGCCCATGTGGACCCCCTTGTGGTTGGGAGGGTGATCGGTGACGTGGTGGACATGTTCGTGCCCACCATGCCGGTGACCGTGCGCTTCGGGACCAAGGACCTGACGAACGGCTGCGAGATCAAGCCGTCCATCGCCGACGCGGCGCCCTCGATCCAGATAGCCGGCCGCGCCGGCGATCTCTTCACCCTGGTCAGTATTTTCATATGCGTGTTGCATGTGTGTGTGCATGCCATGGTGCTTTATGCGTGGTTAGTGCTTGCATATGCGCTCTGATTCAGTTGAAGCTATTGTAAACTGGGCGTGCTCTAATTTGCAGGTTATGACTGATCCGGACGCACCGAGCCCCAGCGAGCCCACCATGAAGGAGTGGCTTCACTGGTAATTAACTAATTTATTTATTTGCTTCTTTTAGTTGTATCATTTTTGGTAATTGTGCTGCCTGAGCATCTACATTTACAATCCAGTACTAATGCGTGTATGAGCTAGCTGATTAATTCTGACGTTTCTTCTGGGCAATGTTCTGTCGGAACAGGCTGGTGGTTAACATACCTGGTGGATCAGATCCTTCTCAAGGTAAAATATTACTACATGCGGAGTAATATATACTGTATGTTTTGGGTGCCCAGTACTTCCTTTCTCCGCTGATGCCCACTGTCCAGTATTTTCTGATCCCACAACAAGCTTTAACTAAAGAGGAAAATCCACCCAAAACGATCAGCTTCGCAGCGGTACGTGCCAGCCGGCGCACGATACCTGTCCTGCCGCGGCGCGGAACACGTGTCCACGCTGCAGGCCCCATGCGGTGGACACGTAGCGGGCGTCCCGTCCCGTCTCCCTCTGTGCCGCCCACGGCGCGTGTCGACCTGAGCGGCGCAGCCCCGTCACCCTCGCCACAACGGACATACGACAGATCATGCATGGCATCGGTCGATTTTGCTGGAGCAAACCGCCGGCGGATCGGCCGGTTTTACTCCGCCTTTTGCTTGCTAAACTGCAAAAAAAGAAGAAAAATATAGCCTCCTCGTGACTAAAGGAACGCCATGCTTACGTTATGTGTGTAGCTACACTCCTGCACGTACTACGTGGTGAAGATATCTATTTGTTTGCTAATGGCGAGCTATAGATGCTAATTACGTTTTAATTATAATGATGATCCATGCGTGCAGGGGAGGAGGTGGTGCCCTACATGGGTCCGAAGCCGCCGTTGGGCATCCACCGCTACGTGCTGGTGCTGTTCCAGCAGAAGGCGCGTGTGCTGGCGCCGGCTCCCGGCGGAGACACAGCAGCGTCGGCCATGCGCGCGCGGTTCAGCACCCGTGCCTTCGCAGAGCGCCATGACCTGGGGCTCCCCGTCGCCGCCATGTACTTCAACGCGCAGAAGGAGCCGGCCAACCGCCGCCGCCGCTACTAGCTCGTCGCCGCCGGCCGATCAAACCCGCTGCTGGTCCGTCTGCGCGTGCGTGCATGCGCGCCGGCCCAATAAATTAGCCATCCATCTTGTCGTTGTCATGAACAATCTGGGCTTGTATTGTGTGGTACTCTTTGTTTTTTCTTGCGGGTGCGTGTGGTATGTGGTACTCTTTGGACCATGTATATTTACCGTTTTCTCTCTTCGTTGTATTTATTGGTTATGTGTGAGATCCATGGCAGCGGGCGTCTAGTGTGAAGTACCTGTGGCTGCATGCATGTTTTTTTCTTTTTCGGGTAACTTTTTTTTTTTGCAGATGTAAGTGTGTGCATTAGTGCATGACATTGTGTGATAGACGTCCATGTCGCAGCCGCGAAGTGCATGAATAGAGGATGAAAACCGGCCGGGCCAGACGGGCTTGCAGATTGAGTCCGGAAAAGCGTACACATGCACCGCATCCATGATGTAATCCTACATGAAGATACTAAACCCTAGGTGAAGATACTATTTTTTGTGAGTGAAAATGGAGTTTATTCCATAGTGATAGGATTACAGTGTGCCATTACCAAAGTGTCAATGAAAGTAGGGCCCTGATGTAGCCAACAAGTTAGGCTACCTCAATGCGACCCAAGTTAGCAAGTGAGCAACCCTATCCTGAACGTGCTATTTTGACATGAACAAACTCCCGATCCTCCATTAGTTTCTTGATTTTATTAACCAGGTAACGTCTAGCCAGTGTGGAATCAAATAAAGCCGATAGAACAATGACTTAGGAGGTCTGACCATTGTAGGGCTAAAGCCATGCCACCCATCAATGCATGAATCTCCGATTCCAGTGCATCATTACAATGGAAAAGGTGTCGACGGACGCAAAGACAGCGCCTCCATCTGCATTTCTGAGTATTAGGCTGGTCATAGTGGGGAGTAACTTATACTAGTGTCATGCATATGACAGTAGTCTAAGTTACTATCTTTATAGTGCAAAGTAACATAGTAGTAGTGTCATAGAGGACTTCATTTATTAGCTTGTAGACTCATCTTGTATTGAAAAGCGCTATGTTACAGTAACATATTATGTTACCACTTCTCATTAACTACATGCCACATAAGCAAATTTTCTTGAAGTGCGCTATGTTACTAACTAAGTTACTCCCACTATGACTAGCCTTATACCAGCTCCAACCGTGTCGTCGGCCTCAGAGAATGAGCCATCAGATGAAAGAGCCGCCAATTCGTCGATGGTGGGGGCACAGTGGTTCGGGTACTTTGACTATTGTCTTTTGACAAGAGGGCATCCTGGCGATAGGGTCTTCCCCTTGTTAATCTCGTTTGTGCTCACTTGATGTACATAGTATAGTGAATACAAGTAGCTACTTAAGAACATTTTGGAGGCTTCAGGAGATGGAATTGTTTTACTATAGACTACTCCCTCCGTTCCAAAATAGATGACTCAACTTTGTATTAAATTTAGTACAAAATTGAGTCATCTATTTTGGAACGGAGGGAGTAGGTTTGTACGAAGGCTCCACATTCGCCAAATGAGCATTATGATTATGTCTCGAACCTCGCTATAGATTTTCCCACCAACAAGTGTAATATCCATTCGTCACCAGTGTGGAGGACTTGGGAGGGATGGGACTCCTCCCGCATGCGACCCCGTAGGAGGCATGTGTTATCACATGGAACTAGGGCATGGAAGGAATCCTCCTCGGCGTTGCCACAAAGAGTCTTGAAGATGTACTCAAACACCAGAAATTTGCAGGGGCACTGCCCTGCTACACAGTTGCTTCACGATCCACAAAGTGTTGTATTCCGCATGAGGGCACGCCAAGTTTAAGTATTAGTTTCCGAAAAAAAAGTTGATGATTTTGCCGTTCGTTCTTACCAAGTTTCAGCAGTTGAAACTTGGTGAAGTTTTAAAGACTTGTCAAAATGCATTCAAAAGTGATCTTTCAAAGCCCTCGTCAGAAGAAACACGAATATGCAAACAAAACATAATTTGAACCTTTTGTTCAAAAGATATATAAGATTCAAAATTGAAAGCCAAAAGAAAAACGGGATCGGTGCCTCCGCCCTTGCATGCCACAAATCCTCTTCCCCGTCCTCAAGAAATGTTGTTTTCTTTTTACTCCATTTTAGCGGTGGAAGAAATGTTTCTCTAGGAGGTTGTCTGAGTTTGAGTGAGAAATATTGTTTCTTATGACTTATGTCCTAAAAAGCATTGTGTGCTACTCTTTGGACCATATTTACCTTCTCCATGGTTCTATCTTATTATATTTATTGTTTGATCTGAATTTGTTCTAATATCATTGATTAAGATGACCCATATTTAATAATTATTGTTCAGATATATTTTCTGGACTCGCAACCACGCGCTCGTGATATAACGTATAGCTGTGGTTGTGTGTGTTTTTCTTTTTTGGAAAGTGTAAGTTTGTACATAGCGTAACATAATAAACATCATTGACAATGGTTGCCCTCGCGGAGCACAAGAATACAAGATCTAACAAGCTGGACCAGCCAAGCTTTTCAACACACGCAAAGAGACACCGTATTTGTGACGTAACTCGAAATGAACATACTCGAAGATCGAACTCGCACACTCGCGTGTGAGAAAATGTTATACCTTTGTTTTCTTATTTTCCTTAGCACGCCAGGTGAGAGAGGATGGGACACTTTTAAAGATGGCTTGTCTTGTCTTGATCTCAATGAGTAATTTAGTTGCATATGGTAGTTCCTTTTCCCTATCTACTTCTTTTCTTGAAAATTTTGCTTACATGCTCTCTATCATTTTTTGTAAACTTTCAATTTTAGGTTGCTCTAGGCAACTAGAAGTAGAAAGCCTGAAAGGTTAGTCTTATAATTCTTTATGCACCCCTCCCCTCTAGACCATAATCACAATCCTAGAAGAACAAATTGGGTGGAGATGAAGTAAGGAAGCGAGAACAATAGAACATAAGTTTTAGAAAGGTAGACACATGTGTTGAATGCGCTCATGGTCCTAGCACAAATAGGTGCATCAGCCTAACAACATCAGCAAAACCATACTCAACATGCATCAGACAGATACTCCCACATCCTCACTAATTTTTTGGCAAACTTGAGCCCTCCAAAGGAGGATGTTTATTTATAACTAACGTTTCTTACATAATATAGATTGACGCCTCCCAAATGAGAGGCTAATGACTTCCAAAGCCAACTTAGATTGACAAGATAAGCAAAGAACATCATGGTTCGTCCATAGGAAAGAGCAAATAGGATTTGATCGATATCTAAAGGCACATCTTGCTAAGTAATGAGCCACACATGCCGGTGTCCTAGACTAGGGGATGCTTGTCACGTTATCTCCTGGCCAGGAGGCCAGGCCGATGATCCCCATGATGATTTATTGGTGGGACGCGTTGTCGAAGTCCACAATGCCAAGATGGGATGTTTCCGAAGACTTGGCGCCTACTCCAAGACTTAGAAGTTATCTACCGTTGATTACCCTAGATGTAGCTGACCTATGTGTAAACCCTAGACACCCCCAATACCTATATAAGTCGAGGGGTAGAGATCGTAGAAGACACCCCATACACACACGATCTTGTGGTAGACTAATTTTTAACTTGTACTCCCTCGAAATCAATACAGTCAAAGCAGGACTCAGGGTATTATCTCTTAGCGAGCCCAAACCTGGGTAAATCATGTCTCCATATTACCATTGCTCCTAGGCTACCTATTTGGGACCCCCTACATGAGATATGCTCGATTTGACTCCATCATTGGTGGCCCATACAGGCCCCTCTAGGTAGTCGAGGTGGTGCCATGGCAGTCATCACTGATGATCAGGGTAACATTGGCGCAACCTCGACGCTGAAACAACCTCTCGCTAATTCAACCAACTATCTAGGTTGGATCGAGATCTCAACTCATCGTCGGAGTGTCACAGCCGACGATTGGGACACACTATGACAGCCCGAGACCACTTCCCTAGTTTCTTTCACGTAATAATTATTACTAGTTGTGATAATTGTTTATTTGTTGCATTCATCATGGGATCATCTCCATTGCATCAGCAGTCCGTTGCGGTCGTACTGGATTATCTGGGTGTTTTTCTAAAACTCATAACTGCTCGTAGTTGTGCTTCTCCTTTTGTCTCGCTTGACCTTTCTCAGACCAAATGGGTTTTCGTTTTCCTCTTGCCATGGTTAACAACATTTAAACTTGCCGAGTACATAAACGAGATGGAACTAAATAATCTAACGTGGAGTTTCATCAAATAAGCATAGTTGCATATTGAGCTTCATTTAATGTGTAATCTTGTTTGTTGCACTCTTGCCATGCCATGACTCATTAAACCGGACATGCTTCATACTTGATTATGCATCATGCCACTGTCATGAGATGTTTGTTTACCGTGTCATTTGTTCTTTCTGGTTTTTTCTCTGGCTAGTTTCGATAACGTTTCGGAGTGGCGAGGATTCATCCGACTACGCTTATTTGACTACTTCACGGATTCGATTTTCTTCCTAGCGGGATTCCAGGCAAGATGACCATTACCTTGAATATCATTACTAGCTTTGCTTTGCTAGTTGTCTTGATGCTATTGTTTGGTCTCGCTACGTACCACTTGTTTGTCAGCCTCTCAATTCCCATGATAAGCCTCTAACCTCCACTGTCCTAGCAAGCCATTGGTTGGCCTCGTTACCGGTTTGCCCAGTCCCTCTTATAGCGTTGCTAGTTGCAGGTGCAGTTTGTTCCATGTGGGACATGGATGTCATGGGATATCACAATGTCTTACTTATTTAATTAATGCATCTATACACTTGGTAAAGGGTGGAAGGCTCTTGGCCTTTTGCTTGGTGTTTTGTTCCACTCTTGCCGCCCTAGTTTCCGTGATACCGGTTTTATGTTCCTTGATCAGCGCTCCTAACATATTTGGGGTTTATGGGGCCCCCTTAACAATTCGTATTTGAATAAAACTCTTCCAGCGAGGCCCAACATTGGTTTTAACATTTGCGAACATATTTATAATAATATTTGACGCATAGGGAGTTAGCGCTACCAGCGGATTATTAATTCCACATCAGCAGGTTGGCTAGTGCTAGTCCAAAACACCTACAGTCGACGGTGCCGCCTTGGGGTAACTCGGGGTATTTGGCTATCATCCACTTAGCATAGACGGTTGTGTCCTGGCTATCAGATGTGCGCGGATCCAATTGGGGTGATGACACATCGGGTGGTCTTGCTAGACTTGTTTTACCTTTCACGAATGTCTTGTCCACCGGGATTTCGAGGATGCATCATGTTATAGGTATTTCAAAGCAGTTTGTGGTTAATTTTATAATTGGACGAGTTGGAGCACCCATGCAGGGTAAAATCTTTCGAAAAACCATGCCCTTAGTTATGTGGTGACTTGGAAATTTATAATATCCGGTTGTAGATAACATCAAACTATATAAAATTAAAATACACCAATAGAGTGAGTAACCATGATCGTCTCTTTTTGATGGAGTTAAGGTAAAGAACACAGTGGGGTTATGACATGTACCCGTAAGTAGGTGTTCAGGATCACTAATGACCCACAAGTATAGGGGATCAATCGTAGTCCTTTCGATAAGTAAGAGTGTCGAACCCAACGATGAGCAGAAGGAAATGATAAGAGGTTTTCAGCAAGGTATTGTCTGCAAGTACTGAAAGTAGCGGTAACAGATAGTTTGGCAGTAAGGCAATTTGTAACAAGTAACAAGTAGAAATAGTAAGAAAGGTGCAGCAAGGTGGCCCAATCCTTTTTGTAGAAGCCACCGAGTTCTCTGATATAAAGCAAAGCATTCTCGAGGACACATGCGAATTGTCATCTAGTCATGTTCATCATGTTTAGTTGATTCGCGTTTGCTACTTTGATAATTTGATATGTGGGTGGATCGGTGCTAGGGTGTTGTTCTTACTTGAACAAGCAACCCCTCTTATAATTACCCCCTCTCACAAGCATCCACAACTATGAAAGAAGTATTAAGATAAATTTAACCGTAGCACGAAACATGTGGATCCAAATTAGCCCCTTAAGGAATAATGCATAAACTAGGGTTTAAACTTCTGTCACTCTCGCAACCCATCATCTACTTATTACTCCCAGTACCTTCCCTTAGGCCCAAGTATGGTGAAGTGTCATGTAGTTGACTTTCACATGACACCACTAAAGGAAGAACAACATACATATCATCAAAATATCTAACGAATAACAACTTCACATGATTACTTATAACAAGACTTCTACCATGTCCTGAAGAACAAAAGTAACTACCCACAAATCATATTCATGTTCAAGATCAGAGGTGTATTCAATGTGCTTAAGGATCTGAACACTTAATCTTCCACCAAATAAACCAACTAGCATCAACTACAAGATGTAATCAACACTACTAGCAACCCACAGGTACCAATCTGAGATTTTGGAACAAAGATTGAATACAACAGATGAACTAGGGTTTGAGAGGAGATGGTGCTAGTGAAGATGTTGATGAATATTGGTCCTCCCATGATGAGAGGACCATTGGTGATGTCGATGGCTTTGATTCCCCCCTCCCAGAGGGAAGTTTCCCTGACGGAATCGCTCCGCGGGAGAGCAAAAGTGCTCCTGCCCAGGTTCCGCCTTGAGATGGCGGCGCTTCGTCCCAAAAGTCTTCTCTTGATTTTTTTAGGGCATTTAGCCTCATATAGCAGAAGAAGGGCACTGGAGGCCTACTGGTGGGCCCATGAGCTCATAGGGCGCACCCTAGGGAGGAGCGCCCCCCCCCAGCTCGTGTCTCTCTAGTGGGTCCCCTCCTGGTATTTCTTCCGCCAATATTTTTATATATTCCAAAATAATTCCCCGTAAATTTTTAGGTCATTTGGAGTTGTGGAGAATATCTATCTCTGTTGTAGCTTTTTCGGGTCTAGAATTCCAGCTGCCACAAGTCGCCTTCTTGATGTGAAACTTGCAAAATAAGAGAGAAAATGCATTAGAATATCACCAAAAGTGAAATAAGGACCCAAAACATAATAAGTAACAATAGGGAGACATGATGCAAAATGGACGTATCAACTCCCCCAAGCTTAGACCTTGCTTGTTCTCAAGCGAAAGCCGGACTCGATAATCATGACCACATGTTTAGAGAGAGAGAGAGGTGTCGATAAAACAAAATACGGAAATGAAAGCATCATGATCATTATCAAAACAGCAATATATCATCATAAAACTTGTCATGATAAATTAACAATTCATTCACAAGCTAAAGTAGAGAGGTTGAGTTCTCCGCACACGCCCCAGAGTTCGAACCTTTGTGGGTCTGCGGAGCCCTGGATCCGACACGAGCCATCAATCCTTTAGCGATCCAACAGTGGAACTCTCAATGAAAGCACCAATGTCGGTGTCAAAACCGGCGGATCTCGGGCAGGGGGTCCCGAGCTGTGGATCAATGGGGAATTGGGGACTTGGGACACGATGTTTACCCAGGTTCGGGCCCTCTCTAAGAGGTAAAACCCTATGTCCTGCTTGATTATATTGCTTGTGTATATGAGGATTACAAAGTCCATATACCATGAGATTAGAGGAACTAAACACTAAACTAGTAGGATGATGGCTGTTGTTCTCCCTCTCTACGGACTAAACCCTCTGGTTTATATAGACACCAGGGGTACTAGGGTTACATATGTCGGTTACAAGGGCAGGATAAACATGTCGATTCTTCTTATCTTGGAGGACACACCAAGGCACCAAAATGCCTCCTGTCCGGATACGGGTCCGGCCTCCTAGCATTGGCAACATGGCGCAACAGTCCGGCACACAAGGGATAGACCCTCTAATCCTTTCTGCTTCTTAGTGGACTCTCCCTTTGCTCGTGCGGGCTTGGGAGGAGCCACCGTCATCAGCGCGGCCAAAGCAGTGCTCACTTGCTGCCCTGATAGTGGGGGATCCGAGCAGAACATCGCGAAGGCGGTGAACCCCTGTTCAACAAAGACGAAGGATGGCATGATGAAATGCCCCAACATCTAACGAAGACAGAGACACAAAGAATACTTATATTGCCCGGTGGGAGGTAGATCGAAAAGGGCTTGACAGCCTTTTCTTTGACTTTGTGATGGTCTTGGGCCCCACCAAGAAGCCAAGGTGTGTGTCGATGTCCTCCAGGCCCAGCTCCTCCTGGGAGACCCGTGCGGGGTCCCTCGATCCAGCATATTGGGATAGACGGAGAGCCCGGGCCTGCAGCGGCAAGACACGCCGTGCCACCCAGGTCTGCACGATGTGGCCTCTAGTCAACGTGCCCTTCTTCAAGTGGGCTCTTAGCCTCCATCAGAGCCTTGGCCTCTAGCACAACCTAGTCAGCGAAACCCACAATAGTAGCTTCTTTTGGGGCTCATTCACAAAGGCTTGCAAATCATCACCAATACCTTCCACATAGAACCAGTACTTGTGCCATTCTCGAAAAGATTTTGGGAGACTGAAGGAAAATAATGTGGAGGGTCAGAGCTACAGGATGGCGCCCCCGAGGTTGCAGACCACGCACTCGTTCGACTAGACACAAACCAAAAGAAATGATGGAACAACTTGAAGTGAGGAGCTATTCCGAGGTAGAACTCATAGAAAGTGATGAAGTTGGCAATATGAAGCACGCCGTTGGGTGTGCAGCTGGTAGCCACAGAACTATAGGAGGCCACGCACGAAGCTATGGAGTGGTAATCTGAGCCCTCTTCCAGAGTACCCCACACACAGGATGTACTCACCATCACGAGGCTCTGTTACGTTTGCAATGTATCTATAATTTTTGACTGTTCCATGCTGTTATATTATAAATCTTAGATGTTTAATATTCATTTTATAGCAACTTTATATCTTTTTTTGGGACTAACCTATTGACATAGTGCCCAGTCAGTTATTGTTTTCTGCTTGTTCTTTTTTTACTTCGCAAAATATCCATATCAAACGAAGTCCAAACGCAGCAAAAATTTGTGGAGAATTTTTTCTGCCCAGAAGACACCGAAGAGGCACAAGAGGTGCACCAAAGGGGCCCTGTGGGGCCCTGATACGTCTCCAACGTATCTATAGTTTTTTATTATTCCATGCTATTATATTACCCGTTTTGGATGTTTATGGGCTTTACTTTACACTTTTATATCATTTTTGTGACTAACCTACTAACCGGAGGCCAAGCCGGAATTGCTGTTTTTTTTTGCCTATTTCAGTGTTTCGAAGAAAAGGAATATCAAACGGAGTCCAAACGGAATGAAACCTTCGAGAGCAAACTTTTCAGAACAAACGCAATCCAGGAGACTTGGAGTGGACGTCAAGCAGCAAACGAGGCGGCCACGAGGGTGCCCCGCGCCCTAAGGGGGTGGGCGCCCCCCCACCCTCGTGGGCCCCTCGTGGCTCAACCGACCTACTTCTTCCTCCTATATATATATCCACGTACCCTGAAAACATCCAGGAGAACCATGAAAAACTATTTCCACCACCGCAACCTTCTATATCCGTAAGATCCCATCTTGGAGCCTTCGTCGGCACTCTGCCGGAGGGGGAATCGACCATGGAGGGCCTCTACATCATCTCCAAGGCCTCTCTGATGAGTTGTGAGTAGTTTACCATAGACCTTCGGGTCCATAGTTATTAGCTAGATGGCTTCTTCTCTCTCTTTGAATCTCAATTCAAAGTTCTCCTCGATCTTCTTGGAGATCTATTCGATGTAACTCTTTTTGCGGTGTGTTTGTTGAGATCTGATGAATTGAGGGTTTATGATCAAGTTTATCTATGAGAAATATTTGAATCTCCTCTGAATTATTTTATGTGTGATTAGTTATCTTTGCAAGTCTCTTCGGATTATCAGTTTGGTTTGGCCTACTAGATTGATATTTCTTGCAATGGGAGAAGTGCTTAGCTTTGGGTTCAATCTTGCGGTGTCCTTTCCCAGTGATAGCAGGGGCAGCAAGGCACATATTGTATTGTTGCCATCGAGGATAAAAAGATGGGGTTCATATCATATTGCTTGAATTTATCCCTCTACATCATGTCATCTTTCTTAATGCGTTACTCTGTTCTTATGAACTTAATACTCTAGATGCAGGCAGGAGTCGGTCGATGTGTGGAGTAATAGTAGTAGATGCAGAGTTGTTTCGATCTACTTGTTGCGGATGTGATGCCTATATGAATGACATGCCTAGATATTCTCATAACTATGCACTTTTCTATCAATTGCTCGACAGTAATTTGTTCACCCACCGTAATACTTGTGCTATCTTGAGAGAAGCCACTAGTGAAACCTATGGCCCCCGGGTCTATCTTTTATCATATAAGTTTTTCATCTACTTTTATTTGCATCGTTTACTTTCCAATCTATATCATAAAAATATCAAAAATATTTATCTTATCTTATTATGTCTATCAGATCTCACTTTCGCAAGTTACCGTGAAGGGATTGACAACCCCTTTATCGCGTTGGTTTCGAGGTTCTTGTTTGTTTGTGTAGGTGCGTGGGACTTTTGAGGAGCCTCCTACTGGATTGATACCTTGGTTCTCAAAAACTGAGGGAAATACTTACGCTACTTTGCTGCATCACCCTTTCCTCTTCAAGGGAAAACCAACGCGGTGCTCAAGAGGTAGCAAGAAGGATTTCTGGAGCCGTTGCCGGGGAGGTCTTCGCTCAAGTCAAGACATACCAAGTACCCATCACAAACTCATCACCCTCGCATTACATTATTTGCCATTTTCCTCTCGTTTTCCTCTCCCCCACTTCACCCTTGCCGTTTTATTCGCCCGCTCTTTCCCTTTCGCCTCTCTTTTTCGCTTGTCTTTTGTGTGCTCGTCGTCATGGCTAGTTCTCTATCTACTCCTTTGTCTCCCAAGTTTGAAGTTCTTCACTTCAACAAAGGCAAGGAGAAAACTGGAAAGATGCTTGGTATAGGATGATGGAATCTTATCGTAACTGCACTTTAGAGGTGAATTTTAGAATTGTTCTTCGCAATTTTTATGTTGGACTAAATATGTCCCATAGACAACTCTTGGATTGGATTGCCAAAGGAAATTTTATCGAGATTGATCCCGGTATTGCACGTGAAGTCATAGAGGGAATAGTGGGAAAACTACCTCAAAATGGGGGATCACATCATACCCCGGAGGAGACACAAGT